>JAWNLD010000482.1:0-1200000 GCA_035041545.1 Drosophila colorata
CAACCTCTTAAAAAACTCATCACTGGAAATATACTACCCAATCAGCCTTTAAAGACGAAGAAAGAAGAAAATGAAGATTATACAAAACAAGAAATTAAAGTAGATCAAAACTATAGTAATGTATCTCATGATACATATGATGAGGAAATCACAGAAGATCAATTCTATTCTCAACCTTTTGTGTCAACTAATGAAAGCAATAATCAGCATACTGTAACAAGCAATGTGAGTTATAATTTAAATCTGAGTGAGCTAGAGCGAAAGGGCGAGCTTGATAAAGCCTTTGGCCCCTACAAGAAAAGCGGATAAATGAAATTGGGAGCAACTAAAATAATTGTAGATGATAATGAAATAATATTAGAAACCGGTGAAAGTGGAAACTAACACCGGGATTATATTCTTTAATCTACCGTAAAAACCCCCAAGGCTATGACGAAATGGATTTGGAATCATATCAGAAAATTTTAATAAAAACCAATGCTCATAGAAGAAATCACTTGCATAATGATGCTCTTAAGGTAATCGCTCTAAAAAATATCTCACAATCATAAAAAAACTGTTTCCACCCATTGTCTACACTAACCGCCTACAAAATCTATTCATGAAGGGGGCGGTCTAATGACACTTAATACAAGTAAACCAAATTATGTATACTGGGATGATCCGAATGAGATCGTTAATAGACTGAGACTTCTAGTTGCATCACAATCAGCTGGTCATAGTAATCATAACAATGAAATAGTTTCCATAATTGAAGAGCTGCGAGAAGCAAAAATAATTTTTTAAATAAAAATGATACGTTCAATGATTTTAGCAACAATATCAAAATGTCGCTTGACAAGTTCGGACATTTTTCCTCCAGCAACATTACAAACCAAAATTATACTATGAAGAAATCTATTCCTGGCATATTGATAGATAATGAAAGTAATATTATTTTTTCAAACAAAAGACTTAAAAATGTAGGTGAACCCCTAGAAGACAATGATGTATGCACAAAAATATTTATGGAACGTAAAATAAAGCAAACGATGAGAAAGAAAGATAAACTCTTAATGGAGCAAATTACATCGAACGAGAAACTGATAGGCGAGATAGCATCTAGTTTCCAGAATATAAAGACTGAGAATAAAAGTGAAATTCAAAACACAGATAAATCACTTAAAGAATACGTGAACATAGAAATTGAAACATTACGTCGTCTAATTAGCACTGAAAATCGAAAGATGCTATCTGCAATGGAGACATTAAAAACCCATATATTTACATATTTTAAACAACACGCAGTTTAGGGGAGAACTATAAATAATGCATGCACTTGAGGGGTATAAGGTAAAGACTTAATGGTCGTCGACAAGTTCGGTCACTTCTCTAATGAGTGACACAACAGGAAATATGATCTCCAGTTGTTGGACTTGCATGTGGATAATAAGCAATATGTTGATGCAGAAAACAGGCGAATTAAAAACATCAGTAACGCAATGGACGAAAAAGACACGGTTAACACAAATTTTCTACAATCGAGAATCAACGAAGCGACACAAGGCTTGCACACGCTTATAAACATCTAAAATAAAAAAAAAACGTAAAAAATAAATATAAAAAAAAATCAATATTGAAAGTCTCATTATTAACATACGCACCAAGTGAAGTTGACATTAAGAACAGAAATATATATATGGAAGAAATAAATCAATGGGAAAACATGACTAAAAGAGATTTAATTAATGAATTACATGCACCAGCCCGTAAAAACTTTAGGCGTCGACGTGTTGTTATAAAAGGAATCGACGACCTTTGGCAAGCAGAGTTTGGTAGAAATGGGAAAGTACTCGTCATCGAATAAAGGCTATAAATTTCTATTGACGGTTATCGACACATTCTCTAAATATGCATGGGGAGTTGCATTGAAATCTAAATCAGCTAAAAGACGTTACTAGCGCTTTATCAAGTATTTTTAAATTTGGACGAATTCCTAAGAATTTACAAACCGACGATGGGAAAGAGTTCTTTAATACTACTTTCAAAACATTATGTGACAAAAATAAACATCAACCACTATTCGACATATAGTGGGTTAAAAGCGTCTATTGTTGAACGTTTTAATAGAACCCTCAAGGAAATGATGTGGCGAGAGTTTAGTTTCAAAGGAACATATCATTGGATTAAAATGTATAATAAATTGATTGATGAGTATAATCGAAAACATCATAGAACTATTAAAATGGAACCGATAAAGTGACCTCATTAAATGAAGATAATCTGTATAAACACTGTTTACAATCATATTAAAATTTTTCACGGGGCAAAATTTCATGTGGGTGACTATGTTCGTATAAGCAAGCATAAACATACATTTGAAAAGGGATATACTCCCAACTGGACAACGGAAATTTTTAAAAATAAAACGAATACAAATGACAAACCCAACTACATACATATTAGAAGACTATCAGGGTGCACCCCTTCAGGGGGGTTTCTATAAAGAGGAAGAGCTAAGGAAAACACGTTATCCAAATACTTATCTAGTTGAAAAGATAATAAAACGAAAAAACGATCGAGTTTTTGTTAAATGGTTGGGGTTCCCTAATGAACACAACTCTTGGATACACAAGAACGAGGTGCTCTAAATGGCGACGAGATCATCAACGACGAACTCCTGAAACCATTACACTCAAACACACACACACACACACACACACACACACACACACACATACACACACACACAGCAATATTATACCAATTAATTTTCAATAAAAGACATTCAAATGAAATTCATAAAATGTGTATTTATTTATTCATGTTTATTTATTTATTTATTTATATATATATATACATGTTTTTTTTTTTTCTTATATATCTACAAATCACAATTAGCTTATGAACTTATTCTATAATGACCCCAAGCATATGTTTGGATGCCATCTTCTCTTATTTTTCTCTTATCATCTAATCCACTTAAAGTGGTTTTCTTAACTCTGTGCGTATATAAATTATGGAACTTAGTTCTAAACATTAGCATACTATCACATAATTTCTTATTTTCGAATAAACATTCCTTATAACTATTTAAATTTAATTTATCTAACGCAGATTTTTTGACTCCTTTAGATTTTTTAATGCACCCTCCGCCTTCAAGCGATAAGCTGTACATCTTTGCCCTTAAACTACAAACCTACAACCTTGCACGTAAACTCGACCATACTTTTGCCGCAGTTTTCGTCTTTCATCATTCCTAACACCTTTTTATTGCACCTTTTTATCCCAGGTATTTAACCGCTAAATCTTCGGGGTATTCCGAAGTATCAATCTGGATATCCACATCTTTGCTTATATCCGCAAAGAAATCATTTGTTTGAATGGAATAAATAAATGAGTCCTGTATCCATATGATTTAATTCGACTGCCTCTTGGAATTTGGGCTTCGTGTAATCATAGTGGAAATCATACATTTTCCACTTTGATAATTCTAAGACTGTGAGACCCTAAATACATCGGCATTATCAGAAGTATGATGTAGTCGCTTCTTTTGTCTTCCAGCATATCATTAATTTAAGCAAATTGACCAAGAGCTATGGAAAACTAGCCGTTGCACTCAGCGCTCGTGCTTCCAAACCGAGTGCAGCTCACTGTTTCCCAAGACGTGACTAGCTTGACATTTTTTCCGTTGCATCAACGTTTTCCATCGTTTCTTCCATAAACGGCATTGTTCAAAATAGCTTGAAGTGAGCTTTCTCGAAATTGTTCTGTGCCATTGTTATCATGATGTGTGTTAAGATCAATGTATTTTTCCCAGCCAAGCCGACTGTTTGAATCTTAACACACGATGGATCTTTGTCAGCTCTGAGTGCGTCTGTCAAGCACTGCCGCAAATTTCTGTGGTGTATGGGGTATTTCACTTTGACCTCGGGTGGGTCAATTGAGTATTTTGTTGGCTTGTGCTGCCGGTGTGGCCCTTTGGTTAGGCGGACAATAGCGGAAGATCATTATGTAAATCCGTGTAGGTTTGATGGATACATTAAATCAACCTCAAGAATATAACCATATTCTGAGGTTTCTCCAATATTTATTACATCTAATGATGAAATTTCATCTTCGGTCAACCACTGAAAACCTGTATAAGGGAGATTTAACTATTTCAAATTTAATTTATCTAGCGCAGATTTCTTTGACTCCTTTAGATTGTTTTAATGCACCCTCCGCCTTCAAGCGATAAGCTGTACATCTTTGCCCTTAAACCTACAAACTCGACCACTACTTTTGCCGCAGTTTTCGTCTTTCATCATTCCTAACACCTTTTTATTGCCTTTTATCCCGTATTTAACCGATAAATCTTCGGGGTATTCGAAGTATCAACTTCCACCACATCTTTGCTTATATCCGCAAGTAAATCATTTGTCTGAATGGAATAAATAAATGAGTCTGTATCCATATAATTTAATTCGACTGCCTCTTGGAATTTGGGCTTGATGTAATCATAATGGAAATCATACATTTTCCACTTTGATAATTCTGAAGACCTGTGAACCTAAACCATTGCGACATGGCCCAACCGTATAGATTGTTTGCATCTAAATACATTAAGTATTCAGACGGTTTGCTGGCATCGTATTCAGAGAGATATTTATGATTGGCTTTTGAGTACCTTTTACAGCACTGTACAAGCCCACCACGAATACCGCTCTGAATAAATCTATACATATCAATGTCAGTTAGCAGCTCCAGCTCAATTTCTGTTGTCTTGAGCATAGCATCCCAAGACAGACCAGGAGTTGTATAATAATGAGCCGGATCAAAGAGTAAATTTTCTGACAAATTTCTCTGAAATTTTGGAAAATGTCTGCTAACAAAAGCACATCAGTTTTAAGATACAATTCCATGTAATCTTTTAAGGTTTGACAACCAAAAACTGTCCAGACATGTTGAGCATGTGCATAATCCTCTTCTGTACATTCGGAGTTTGTGAGGCTATTAAAGAAATTTTCTCTCGAAGGTAGAGAGCTCTCACTTAAACGACTCTCTGAGTCTAAATATTCGTACGGGAACACCCCCTTTCTATGAACCAGGTTGAATTGGTCATCAAGTGGGAAGAAACGTCTGACACTTTCAAACCTTTCAACACTTAAGTTTGCGCTTAGCGCATCTAAACTTGTTGCCATGAAACGATATGTATCGAGAAATCTAATTTCAAGATTTTTATCGTGGGTGGCAATGTGTGTATATTTAGAAAGGGATATGTACAATTCCTTATTCAGTGGCAGCACCTTGATTTCACCATCGACTTTGTTTACTTCTCTAACGAATAAATGTGAATCATACTTAGAGAAATTATTGAAAAATACAGGGACAAAACGTGCAATTTGGATATTAATGTTGCAGGCATTATGCGCTGCGCCTCTAAATTTACCAGTTAAATGGCAATGATCTCTAACGCGATCAGCTCCTAACGCCTTTTACAAATATGGCAGTTAAAAGCCATTCTAAAACCATTTTCCTCTTCAGAACTCATTGTTATGGGCCTAACTATACTCAGGTATGAGGTGTAAATTTCGTTCACATCTTTTATTAGAGATTTAACGAAATTTTCACCTCCATTTTCACCTGTCTTCATACCAAATTTGTCTAAATTGGAATTAAAGGCGCATTTGATGAAATACGAGAGTGCAATGGGAACATGTTCATGTGTTGCCACTACATTCTCACTAACTCTACAGTTTAAGGGCCTTAACATGCACTCGAAATCTGCATAGACTACGAAGGGTACATCTAAACTACGATTAAAACTTTTAAAACTTAGACTTGCCTTTTCCGCCGTTGGCAAGGTCGATACCATCTTTCCACACTGCTGTTTATGCTCCACGTGTAGTTTTATGCTGTGGGAATAGCTTAGGCACGTGCCACAGAACAGGAGCTCTTCTGTGTGGCTTGTTAATTGTGTGCGCACAAGTCTGAAAATATAAATCAACGTTTTTCACAGGTATTTTTTCAAAATATATGCATATGTTTATTTATATTTGAGTACATACCTTGATAAATTTCTTAACCATACAAAATGGGCCCGACCTTCCATCTCCAACAGCATTAGGCTCACGTGGGATTGTTTCTCCTCTTTCGTTAAATATAACGGCCCAATAACTGCTCCAATCTCCAATCTCTGGTATAGGTGCTGCTTCTATTGGCATTACCTTGCGGTGTTTTAAAAGCGGAAATTAACGCCCACTTGAAGCAAAACTCATCGGAATTTTTCACGTTTACCAACGCTTTTTTCGCCTTTAGCGTTTTTGGTAAAGCGATCCAACTCGATACTTTTAATGGAGTATATTTGTTCACATTAAGCTCCATGCGAAGAATTTTTGTCAGGCTCCAGCCACTATCCTTCTCCTGGAATTCGTCCATTTTCGCCTTTATACTCGCAGAGTGATCTATGAATGCATCCTCAAGGCTTGTTGATTGCGTTACAACACCCATTTCTGTTTGATGCGACTTCACAGATTTTATCACATCCTCATCAACATATTTTACATACTCTGCGAAGAGCTCGAAATTAGCCATCACAGAAGTATGTATATGTAAAATATTTTTGAGGAGAGGAGTAGAGCCGCTGATGCATCGCACATAAATTCTTCCGGCAGAAGAAGTCCATCCTTTCTGTTCTCGAAAGAATATGTGCATATGCGGTTCTTGAAATCGCGGTAGGCCCCCTGAGGAGAACGTTTGAAATTATAACCGGCTTATCTCCTCTGGTGTGGGTGGTGGCAGATCCGTTGGGAGTGGCGATGGGTCCGTTGACGAAGGCGAATGGTCCGGTGGAGGTGGCAGCAAGTCCCTTGGCGGTGGCGATGGGTCCGTTGGGGGTGGCGAATGGTCCGTTGGAGGTGGCAACAGGTCCGTTGGCGGTGGCGATGAGTCCGTTGGCGATGTTGTTGCTTCTAAACACAACATTATCGAAATAGTTTGGAGTGCTGTTACGACCCATGTTCTTATTATAACTAATATAATTGAACGCGTGGTCGCAGTCAGCGTTGGAGTTGTTGTTGTTGTTGCACTTGTTAAAAGCCATTTTACACACAAAAAGATTTTTTTTGAGTTTGAGGATTTGAGGTTCTAGAGAGACGATAGTTCAGGAACTACTGATGCGGGTTCAATGAAGGAAAGGAGCCTTTATAGCTCAGGGACTGATTTTTCTATTACTTCATTCAATTGATAAATATTAGAGATAGGGACAAACAAGTTTAAGAGGACATAGGGTATGATCCAGTGCATCTACAATACAAGCGTGTAGACATTTTGAAGAAACTACTACGCCCAAAGTCATAAAACAATCAAAATAATGTGAAGATGAAAGAAGATATCCTAAAAATCAGTGAAATCTGGGGCATTCGATGAGTCTGATACTAAAAATTGACACGTAAACCACAAGTCATAAAACTAGAATAATTAGGAGAAAACAATTACAGAAGCCCATCCATACATTACCTGAATACATGATTAGTCCTTTACCCTTGGCACACGCACCCAGAATAGAGCTGCTTACCCTTGTCAGTAGGTGTCTATAGGCGTGAAATTTACGATCGAACCTTTTTCTCTAACAAAACCTGTTTACAAGTGTGCGCCGCACTTGTGTTCCTTCGCCGTGTAGAAAAACGGTCTGTTCACACTCTTCAGAAAAGGGAGAGCAAATTAAATGCGCACGTGCCTGATCGAGCTCTCAAGCCACCCCTGAAAAAGTAAACAAACAAGTCGATGCGTGCACTTGTGCGCACGTGATCTCATAACCCCCTCCCAATTAAAATCTGAATTTAAATGAGCGGCCTCTTATTAAACCAGTTTTTAATGATCGGTCCCTACTACTCATAAATAAGTTTATTAAGCAAGGCAAAGTTTCATTTGCGAAAGTAACGGCGTGGCTTATGACGTAAATTTTTAGTTTTGCAAACAAACTGTGCCACCTCTAGAGTAAGATGATAAGTATCCTCAGGAGCCGAAAGAGGGGATGATTTACAGATAACAGCGAAACGATGATCATTGAGAAAGACAAGATCAAGTGTTATATTCAACTGATTAGAGGTAGTATTGATTTGGAACAACGAGAGATTAAGCATATCATATAAAAAGTCATGATGGGCTGAAGGCACAACATAATTTTAGGATGTGAATACTGACCAAGAAGTGTTTGGTATATTAAAATCACGCAACAAAATAAACACTATCGCGCACATGAGAAAATATGTTGTTAATGCATGCCAAATGCTGCATATAAACCTTAATATTAGAAGAACCTTAATATTAGCAAGTGATAAATAAAGCACAACTAACTAATTTTAGATTTTGACAGAGGGAATTAAAATGCTGATGTAGCTCGGTGGTAGAGGTGTAGCATGGCGCACTAACAGGCGCGAGTTCGAATGTCCCTGTGTTTCGTACTGTTTATTTATTTATTTTTTTCTTATTACACTCATTGGTCCAAGTGCAACTTAATGCTGGGACATTGGCAATTTAAAATATTCTGGAGCAAAAAAATGGGGAAAAATTGGTATTTGGCATGCACACTCTCAAAAAGCTTTTGCAGGTCAACTGCAACCAACATTTGAAAGATATAGTCTCCTATTTTGTAAAAGTTTGCGAAAAATTTCACAACTACGGTATACTAAAATTTGCCTGCAAATATTTAAAGCGAGAGCGCAGCGCGATCATTATATTTTATAATTTATTTTTATTTTTTTTTAGTAAGTGCAGCTGTGGTGTCGTGTGTATTAATGCAGAGGGGATTAATGAAATGCATGTAACAACAGCTCGCCGTTGGGTTCAGGGTATTTCGGGCTTTCCCGACTAGAGCCATCTTACTTGTTGTTTATAGCATTACTGTTCATTGTTAATGTTTGAAATAAATAACAATGTACTCATGCCCTTTGCGGCGGAGGTGATGCAAGGCGTAGTCAACCGACACTCCGCATTATTTATATTTTTTATTATGTTCAATGGCTCTTAGGACCTTTGTAACGGAAATTTTTCATTTTGGCCGTGGAAGATTTCATTTCCTCAGCCACTTTCTATAAATCACCAACCTATTTTCCTCTTGTAAATGTGTGTTTCTCTTAATCAAACACCTTTAACAAGCATTAACAATCTGATATAAAATATTGTGAACTAAAGATATTCAATTTACTATATGAACACTTTCAAATTATAAACAAGTAAGAACGTTGCAGTCGGGCGTAACCGACGCCGCAATACTCATTCATGGTCTCAATTATTTATTATTATTGTTATTAGGAAAAATTTTGATGTTTGTAATTTGTGTGGACCGATATGGGCGTGGCTGGAAATTTGCTTACCGATCTTTAAAAGGTTACCGGTAATCTACCTTCCAAATTTGGGACTCTAGCTGTAAGACTGTGGGAGATATAGGCTTTCGCGATTCATTGGGCTAGTGGGCGTGGCCGGGATATCGAGATCTCAAACTATGGGAGAAGTCACCGGCAATTTACATACCAAATTTGGTGACACTAGCTTTAACATTGTGGGAATCAAACACGTTTTACCGATTAGTGCTTTTTTTTTAAGGTATATCGATTTTTGCGATTACGGGGGCGGTAGGGGGTGCGGCCGGAAAATTGTTTGTGGGCGTGACCGGGATGTCAAGGTCGCAGTTTTTGAGGGAGATCACCAGCAATCTACATACATGCGATTTGAGGTGTATTGACATGTTTTCGATTTGCCAGCCTCCTAGTGAGCGTCGCACAAAAACACTTAACAGTAGGTCTGAAGCAGATACCTACAAGTATATATATCTAAAATTGTTGGAGATATAGATTTATGCGATTTGCGGGGGCGGGAGTGGGCGAGGCTGGAAGTTTTTTTGCCAATCTTTAAAGGAAGTGATTAATAGTCTACGTTCAAAATTTGGGGAGCCCAGCTCTTAAACTGTGAGAGATATAGGTATATGGTGAATATCTTACTAATGAAAGACGGACAAACCAATCGGTATCTTATTTAGCTTGCTACTGATTTTTTTTTTTGCTAATTGCTCTGCCAACGCGTTGACGATAACTTTCAATAATTAGTATAATGCAAATTTACATATTAATTATCACTGCGGTGGTCTGTGGAGGCCAACCACGACGTAGTGTGCAAAAGCGGAACTTTGAAGTTTTGCTGCGATAGTCCGATCAGATCGAGTGATTTACCGATCGAAAGGTATCGGTAAAACTAAAAGAAAGACATAGCTTAACATGTGATAGCTCATCTGGTTCATGAGATATATAGCTATAAAATATTCGGAAAAAATTTACATTTTCGGAGCTAATGGGGCCGTTGGGGGCTTTCAGAAATTCGTTCAGGCATTCAAAAATTTGAGTTTCGCATACGCGTCGAATGGTGTCTCACATATTAAAATCCGTCAACTCGTTTAATTGTTATTAAGAAAATAAATTTCTTGTGTTTTTCCGAAAAGTTAATGCTATTTTCGGTATAAATTTTCGCGTATGATAGCATTGAGATAGCTTTATGGAACTTTGTGGGCTTGTTCCTTATCATGAACCAAGAAACTTTTGTTTTACGACTTTTGGAATAACCCGTGTTCTATACATTTCTTGAAATTTAGTCTTAAGAGCTTTTAGGCGTTTTTGTTCTTAAGTACGCAGGTAGGATTTTACAGGTGAAAAACAATTTTCAATTGCTCATTTTGATAATCTAAGGAAAACGGCACCTATCATTTTGATAAATGATTAATGTTGTAGGCATTGAGTTTCCGTAACTTTTGGTATTTGCTACATATCTGGGATAATTCGTTTTTGTAAGATATTCCTGGTTTAGTGTACATATCCTAAAAACATAAATTAGACATACGTTCGCGTTGGAAAAATAACCGGTGTTGCCAGTCAGTTTTTTCTTTTATTGGTTTGTTGATAATGCGGGCAATAATTAGCTTGAATGAAATGAGCTATTTTTTTGTGCACAACTGTATTTACGCATTGCGTCAACTGATTTTGATTCACTTTGGCGCGAACAGCTGACTTTGATTAAAGGTTATGCCGCAAAACGTAAACAAACATTCCAATGGTTTACTTTACTAATAAAAATTAAAATTTGATATGCAAAATGTTAAAATCAAGTAAAAGATTTTCTTCGCTGTATTATTTATAATATTTGTTATATATATGTTAAATTAGCATCGGATTTGATTTCACTTTTGTAGTAGGGCAGATGCATATGCACTAGCACATACACACACATAGGCACGTCCAGGGCTATTCAGTTAGTTCCCTTTATCCCAAGTTCTCTATGTTCTGCTATTCTACACACTAATTGTCTCGCTCACACACACATGTATGCAAACATAGTCTATAACTATCAAAGCAATATCGAGTGAGTCTGAGTCGAACGTTGAAATTAACAAGAAGTGCGAAACGAGACGGCGCGTTTAAATTATTTCACCAGAACATTCCTCTGCTTCAAATTCAGAAGTGGGATAGAGAAACTGCGTGCCATTATGGACAAAGACGATTTAAAATTGTTTACAGCCAACCAATTGAAAAATTGGTTAGTTGCGCTAAAACAGTCAACCAAGGGAATCAAGGCGGAGCTAATAGCTCGACTTAGCAAGATTTCACCCAAACTTATGTGGAGGTCCCCCGAATGACGACGACGACGACGACGACGATGACGACTTACCGATCTTGCAGCTAGAAGCCCAGGGATTTCGTTCAAGACATACAAGTTTTGATGGGAAACGCCAACTACAACAGCAACAACTGCATGAATTTTTAGAAGGTCATAGAACAGTTGCAGGCAGAAGTGAACGCGAACAAAATGTTTCTGCAACATGTTCACCAACAACACGCTTCAAATGACGTCGAAGGCAAAATTGCAGCTCTCAACAATACGGAAGGCTGCGGCGTGAACGACGAAAGCGGCGTGGCCAACAGCGAAACTGGAGACAGAGACGACAATAATGTTGACGCTGCAATTGCGCATAAGAACAGCAATAAAGGGATCAGCTGCGTCAATGACTTTCGCCAAAGAGGCAACAACCGAATACTATAGAAAAGGTTGTGCGCACATTTGGGTCAATCAGCTGAACAACATTGCGCAAATATATAATTTAATATAATATAATTTGGATGCTATTTATAAGCGCATGCTGATGGTCACAAAATTAAAAGGAAACGCTCAACGTTGATTACACGCAAATTCAACGCGAATGTGTGAGCCTGTTGATAAATTATGTGACCAGCTGATCATGGCGTTCGGAGATAAAACTTCGAATGCAGAAATGAGACGCAAGCTTGAACAGCGTAAGTGGCATCCAAAAGAAAAGTTCGCCTTTTATTTTGCGGAGATGATGATGCTAATGCTAATGTCGACGTCGATGAGCTTCTGGATCAGATCATCGAAGGAGTAACCTCGGAGTCATTGCGTGACCAAGCTCGCATGCAACAGTCCACCGATCCGGAACAGATGCTGCAGGCGTTTGCAAACATATGCCTTCCGAAGCAGGCATCGGCAGTTTGCGCCATGAAGACAGCAACAGCAGCAGCGGATAGCAATGACCTACGTTGTCGGAACTGCAACTTTAGAGGCCATTTAATTAGGGATTGTCGCAAACCACTGTGAGTTCCCGGCTCTTGTTATACATGCGGCGAAATAGGGCATTTCATTGCACAATGCTTGCAGAAAAAGGGTGCAGGCCATAGCAGCAACAATTATGTAAGCTGTTTTAAAATTTATTTGTTAACAATACTGAATTATTTATTACTACAGAATGCCTCATAGACCCGGGCAGTGAAATTTTACTTGATTTAGTTATTAATTCATACTTTGGGCTGAATAAAAGCCGGCTAAATGTTTTTGGAAAAACTTTGTGCTATATTTTAAAAGGTTTTAAAAGTTAATTTTGAGTTAATTGTTGTTGCCGACGAGTCTATGTGTCATGATTTGGTTTTGGGCGGAAATTTTATGGATGCATGTGGCTTAAGCATTAATCTAGACATCGTTAATATGATCGAGAGCGAAAATAATAATACAAATATATTAAATAAGTACAATGCGACAAGTCAGACTTCACTGGCCTGCATTTCAAAACGGTCACATGGGGAAATGGATAAACAGGAAGCGGTCCCTATGCAGATTAGGAACACAATAACAGAAGTGAAAGACGTTGGACTTAGTGAAAATAAAAATGAAACATGATGTTTGTGATAAGTAATTGTTAAAAGATTCGACTATTACAGAGCAACTATTAAGAAATACGGCTGTTAGTGAGCAATTGTTAAGGAATTCGAATACTAGTGAGCAACCGTTAAGAAATACGACTATCAGTGAGCAATTGTTAAGAGATTTGAATGGGGCAGAGAGCTGTTAATAGAAAATGAAAAGTAAAAGCGATTTTACGGTGAGGACATTATAAAGGAAAAGCTAAGAATGGTCATGATTTAATTGAAATAAAAGAAGATAATTTTGACAAAGACAAAGACAAAGACATAAGCTATGAGACGAAATGCAAAATTTATTGAAATGTTTGAAAAGACTTTTTGAAATGTTTGTAAATGTAAGAAAGCCAACGGAAATATTAGAAAATTATAAACCATTTAGTTGCTCACCTAGACGACTATCATATACAGAAAAGGACAAGCTCCAGAAAATGTTAGATGAATATTTGGATAGCGGAATAATACAGAATAGTGATTCTGAATATGCTTCGTCCATAATGTTAGTGAACAAAAAAACAGGTGACCAACAATTATGTATAGATTTTCGAAAACTCAACAAGGTACTAGTTAAAGACAATTACCCATTACCGTTGATCGATGATTTCTTAGACAAACTTGTGAATTAAAGGGTATTTTCCAAGTTAGACCTCAAAAACGGATATTTTCATGTATTTGTCAACAAAGATCCCGTTCGTAACACCGTTAGGCCGTTTTATGCCAATGGGCATAAAAAATGCGCCAGCTGTGTTCCAACGGTTTGTGAACAAGATTTTTGCTGACTTGATCAGGGAAAACAAAGGTATTGTATACGTGGACGATATCATGGTTGCAAGTAAACATGTTACTAAACATTTAAGTACACTGAGAGAAGTTTTTACAA
This sequence comes from Drosophila colorata, assembly GCA_035041545.1. Lineage (NCBI taxonomy): Eukaryota > Metazoa > Arthropoda > Insecta > Diptera > Drosophilidae > Drosophila > Drosophila colorata. The sequence goes on from JAWNLD010000482.1 coordinate 14,095, forward strand.
GATTAGTTCAAAACAAGTAATATGGCTCTAGTCAAGAGTGCCCCAAACATACACACGACACCACAGCCGCACTTAGTAAATTAAAATAGAAATAAATAAAAATACAAGATCGCGCTGCACTCGCTTTTAATATATACAGGAAAATTTAAGTATTCCGTAGCTGTGAGATTTCTGCAAAATTTTCACAAAATAGGAAACTATATCTTTCAAATGTTGGTTGCAGTTAATATGCGAAAGTTTTTTGAGAGTGTGCTTGCCAAATACCAATTTTTCCCCATTTTGTTTCTCAAGAATATTTCAAATTGTCGATGTCCCAGCATTAAGTTGCACTTGGACCAATAAGTGTGTTAAGTGAAAAAATAAAAATAAAATAAACAGTAGGAAAAAAACACAGTGGGATTTAAACTCGCGTCTGAGAGCGCGCCACGCAACATCCCTACCACCGAGCTACAGCAGCATTTTGATTGCCTCGGTCCATATCTGAGGTTAGAAAAATATTCACGCATGTACACATTACACCGACGATCACTTAGGCCCTGGCAAAATTATATCACACCATATTGTACCAAACTACAGGTAGCTTCAGCAACAACTAACCATAACAAGTAAGATGGCTCTAGTCGGGTGCCCCCGACTAGGAGATACCCTGAACACAGCGGCGACCTGTCGTTACATACATTTAAAGCACTTTGTATTCATACACACATTCACAATGTCACACATACACAAATGCACGCATCAATGGCCCCACTATGGACAATGAATTCTTGAATAACTTCTAAACTAAAAGTATGGGGGAGGTATCCAAAATCCGAAATATTCAAATTCTGCGAATCCTTTACGAGCACATATTAAACATTTGATGGCTCCAGCTCTTATAGACTCTGTGATATGCCAATAAATCAAGTCTTAAAATCGATTTTTTCGATAATAATGAAACGGAGCAAGATATCGAAAAAAAAAGTTAAACTTGTACTGCGTATGGATTATGAGAATCTAAAGTCATTTAGCTTAGGTTTCTAGCTTTTGTAGTTTCCGAGATCGCTGCGTTCACACAGACGGACAGATCGACTCAGCTCGTTGCCCTGATCAAGAATATATATACTTTATGGGGTCGGAGATGCTTCCTTCTGCCTGTTACATATATTTGCTAACCCACTGAAAATGGGTAAAAAGGGTATAATGGCCTTTTTACCCATTTTCAGTGGGTTAACATTATAACTAATTGCTAATTATATACAAAGGGAAAGAAAAATAACCGAACTAAACAATAGTTTATAACCGCTGCTGGCGATAATGCATCGACAGCAAGTCTAAATAAAATATTCTGTTAGTATATAAGACCTGGGATTTGTAAGAATAAACCAGTATCTATTCAGAACTCAACGGAACATAATTGTTCATTTGGTCCTTCGAACAGTGCCAGAATTACGACACACTGAACATTTAGCATTTAAGATCTACGCCGAACATTTAAATATTCGAGTTTGCCTCTTACAAAGCACTCGGAACAGAAGACGTACGGAATCCGTCGAATGAAGCGACAGTCGGGAAAATTATCTTCTCGACACGGCCCTTTATAAAGGACTAGTGGCAATACCCAATGCCAAAGCCACACAAAGACGAGAAGGCCAAAAAAATTAACTTCAAAAGGAGAGACGAGAGCTGTTGGAACAGGTCAACAAAAAAACCTCCACCTGCTTGGCACGAGGCCACAAATAGATGCGACCGAGCGTGTAATAAAAGAATATATATAAACAATAAAGTGCGACTGCGCCATATGGCAAACCCATACGAAAACGGCGCAATATCCCTCGCAATAACAACAACAAAGTACAAACACATAAAATAAATAGCCATCTTAAGAATTTTGTTATATCAAATTAAAGTAGAAATTTACAATTATAAAATATAATTTTTATAAAAGTGCACTTAAAACATTAAAAAACTTAAATAAATATATACAATGTTGTCAGACAAGAACAATATAATTATTGACGAAGCAGTCACAATTAGTGGTGCGAATAAGACAGATAAGGGAAATCAAGGGGGCGATTTAGAAGAAGAGGGAGGACTGTAGAGGCATTTCCAGGCAAATCACAACGTATTGTGCAAAATTGGAGTAGTCGATCAATACAAGGCAATAGGCAATGATAATAACAGTAACAGAAAAAATTAAAAAAAAGCAGCAAAGTGCCAGAAGTGAGGGCAAAACCAGTTAGCCAAGAAAGGACAATGCCTAAACAAGATACAATGGATAGTAGGGCAGAAGAGTTCGATAGACAGGTAAATGAGTTAAATAAGTGTATAAACGATCTAGATATTAAAGAAAACAATTAAAAAATGTTTGGGTTGATAAAGAAAAAAATAGTATGCTTTTGGGGAGAGATAGAAAAAAAATACTGTTTATCAAAACAAAATTTGACAGCAATATTACGTTTGATAGGGAGAATAAAACGCTGGGATTCGATGTACAAAACATGATACAAGAGCTAGCAGAGCAAATTAAAGACAATTGTCAACCAAAAATTGAGGGTTGCCATGCATGGTGTCGCCTTTGCTAATAGGATCCGCGGAAAATTTCAATGCGACTTGGGAATTATTAACCAAGTCAATAAGGACTTTTCGGAAAATTGACCAGTTTGCCAGGTAGCAGGGCATTATGCATTACAATGCTTCAAATTTAAGGGCATGAGCCCAGTAGAAAGGGCAGAAGCCGCAAGAAAGGCACAGGTACGTTCAAGGTGCTTGAAGCATTCGAGTGCCAAGAGGTGCACGAGTGAAATTTGATGTGTAAAATGCAACAGAAGAGAAAGATTGACACATGCGTGGCTGAAAGGCAAGTGCTGTTATCGACAGCAATTTTCATGGTAAAATAGCATTGGGGAATACGAAAAATTGCGGGCAATAATTGATTGTGGGTCGCAAACTACAATCATATCTCAGGAGGCAGTCCAGATACTAAAATTATCTAGATGGAGGGCGAGCACAAAAATTAGTGGAGTATCCTGAACAGAGTCTTGTGTATCAAAATATAAGGTCGAAGCATGTATGAAAACTATAGAATCCAATAAGGAGCCGCTTACAGTATAAGCAAAACTGATGAAAGCTCCCAATAAAATCAATAAATATTAATAAAAATAAATGGGAAAGCTATATATTAGCTGATCCGCAATTCAACAACCCAGGTTGAGTAGATTTAGTTATCGGAGCTGACCTGTACTCACATTTTAAAGAATGGAGTGGTAAAAATCGACAGGCTTCTCGGCCAGAACACAGAGTTCGGATGGATAGTGTCTGGGTGCACGAAATCCAAAGGAGAGGAAAAAACAGTCGCGTCGATAATTGAGGTTAAAGATTTGGTGAGATTTTGGGAGATAGAAGAGGAGTATAAAGAAGGTGCAGAAACAGAAATCTGCAAGAAAAACTTTATTGAAACAACAAGAAAAGATTCAGATAGAAGGTATACAGTGACAATTCCGTTTAAAGAAGAAAAAGAGTTAGGAGAATCAAGACCACAAGCGATGGCATTGTTCCTAAGCTTAGAAAAGAAATTCACAGCTTAAGGCAAGTTATAGCAATTTCATAAAAAGAGTATATGGAATTAGGACATGTGGTCGAGTCCAACGAAAATAAGAGTATTATTTACCTCATCAGGCAGTGTTAAAAGACTCTAGTCTCAAAACCAAGTTGAGAGTAGTTTTCGATGCATCCGCAAAAACCACGAACAATAAAAGCTGGTATAATGTGGGTGGGACCCAGATTCCAAAAAGATATTTTCGACGTCGTATTAAAATGGCGCAAGTGGTAGTTTGTCGACTCTGCAGATATAGAAAAAGTGTATCGGTAGACCGGAAGCTGGTTTTAATTTGAGAAAATGGATTGCAAATAAACAAGAGATTATAGAACATGTAGAAAATACTGAGGAGCTATTGAAGGAAATTAGTCTATTAAAACATTGGGTCTACAGTGGGAACCTTTGAAAGACGAATTTAAATTTAAGGTTAGTTGTGAGGGGTCAAAAAACTTAAACAAAAGACAAGTATGTATCCACGCTTGCAAAGATTTATGATCCATTATGTTGGCTATCCCGGTTACAGTTGTAGGAAAATTGCTCACGCAAAAATTATGGCTGATAAATTAAGATTGTGATGACAAACTAAGCATGTAAGATGCAAAGTATACAGATGGTTACAGACTAGCATGAAGCTTGAAATACAGCTGCATGGATGCGCGGATGCATCAGAGACAACAGACACAGCAGTGGTATATGCAAAAGTAGGTAATTCAGTCACGATAATAGCCAGCAAGAGTAAGGTAAACCCAAAAAATTTACCCTAAACCCAGCGGCGAGCTTTCGTTACATATATTTAAACCTCGTTGCATTCATACACACATTCACAAAGTCACACAGACCAAAACACACAAACGAACGCAGCAAGCTGCGCATTTTACACAGATTATGATCGTTATGAAAATTTCAGTGCTTAATAAGAGCATCTAAATCTATGTACAACCCAAAGCGAAGATTGCAATATTTGATTTGCGTTTTTTTTATATGGGGGAGGGGTGAATGGGGGGAGGTATCAAAATCCGAAATATTGTTAATCTTCGTATCCTTTACGAGCATATATTAAACTTAATTTGATGATTCTAGCTCTTATAGTCTCCGAGATAATCCAAGAAAACCAAGTCTTAAAATTGATTTTTATCGATAACAATAAAACGGAGCAAGATATCGCTTTTTACCTATTTTCAATGGGTTCAGAGTATAAACCGAACTGAAGAGATAAATCATACAAATATAAATTGGGGTCATGTAAAATCAGAAGATAATCCAGCGGTTGTGGCCTCAAGAGGAGTTTTTCCACCTAAATTAAATGTGTGCCAAATTTGGTCAAAGCTAAAGAAAATTGGCCAAAAAAAAAGATGGGCGAAGATATGTTAATAAACAATACAATATTATTTAACTTCGGAAATAGCATTATACAAAATTTAACAAAAAACTATTCTTGCCTACAAAAATTAGAAATGATTGTATAAACTAAGATTTATTGGAATTAAAATTACAAAAGAAGTGTTTCCATCCCATCTAACGGATAAGGAACTTAGAAGAGTAAATATAATATTACTTAAGCAAGAAGAAAGATATAAATATACCATAGAAAAAAAGTGCTTACGTCAGAAAAAAATTTTTAACAAAAAGTAAAATATTAGGTTAGGCTGGGTAGACCTAAAAATTAAAATGCGGATTTCAATGTTAGACATCCAATAATTTTAGGCAAAGGTCACATGGCTTCTCTAATAATAAGAAAAGCACATACGGAAACGCTACATGGAGACCTAATGAGAAATCATATCCAATGAAAATACTGGATAGCCGGAATACGAAACTCCTTAAACAAATATCTGAAAGAATGTGTTAGATGTACTAGATACAGGCAACACACAGCAGAACAAATAATGGGAAATCTCCCGAAATATAGAATAATGGAATCCTTCCCGTTTTTAAATACGGGAGTAGACTATGCAGGACCATATAACATCAGATGCTGAAAAACTCGGGGACAGAAAACATATAGCAGTATTTGTATGTATGGCCACAAAAGCAATTCATCTAGAAGTGGTTAGTGATTTACTTCGGAGGTATTTGGGAGGCCGGAGTCAAGCCAGTGAAATATCATATCATACGAAGAAATATCAACATTATTGTGTCAAATTGAAGCAGTATTAAACTCACGAACATTGTACATGGAGAGGACATTAGATATCATAGAATCAGAAACACAGAATAGAATAGGCAAAAAAAGAAACACGGGATATACAAAAGGGACAAATAGTAATAATGAAAGACGAAAACTGTCATCCAGCAAGATGGCCCTTGGGCAAGTCGAAGAAGTACTTAGGGGAAAAGACAAAAAAGTCGGGGTAGTAAAGGTAAAATTACAGGATGGATTTTCCACGAGACCAGTTACCAAAGTGTGCCCGCTTATTGGCATACAAGCAGTGCAATTTAATACTCAATAACACGAAAAGACAAATTGCGGAATGGGAAGCAAGTAACGAACTATTTACAACCAAAAAACCAATAAGAAAAAAGTAAGATGGTTCTAGTCGGGTTCCCCTGACTAGGAGATACTCTGAACCCAGCGGCGAGCTGTCGTTATATACATTTAAAGCTCTTTGCATTCATACACACATTCACAAAGTCACACATACACACACACAAACGCACACAGCAAGGTGCGCACTTTATAAATATTCATAATCTGCGTATTACTCACGAGCACATGTTGAACCAAATTTGACAATATGACAACAAAACCAAGTATACAAATCGATTTTTATCGATAATAATGAAACGGAGCAAGATATCGAAAAAAAGATAAATGTATGGATTAGAAGAATCCGTTTAGTTTAGGTTTCTAGCTTTTGTAGTTTCCGAGATCGCTGCGTTCATACACCGGGCAGACGGACGGACGGACAGACGGACATGGCTACTTCAACTCAGTTCGTCATGTTGATCAAGAATATAATACTTTATGGGGTCGGAGATGCTTCCTTCTGCCTGTTACCTACATTTGTACAAAACCGTTTCTTGACCAATTTCAATGGGTTCAGGGTATAAAAAAAAACTTTGATAGGATGAACCAACGAGTAGAGAACATGACCGAACTTCTCAAAGAAAGTTATTACGTTTATAAGGAATCCATTAGCTTATTCATATTTAATAAACAACTTAATCTTTAATTGATGAATGCGACAAAGATACAAACAGGAATAATAGGACTATTAATCGACATTAATCATGGGCGACTTAATCTAAACATTTTAAAGCCAAGGCAATTATGGGACGAAGTCTCAAAAATAAAAGATAGCCTATCCAAAAAGTAAGTACTTTTAAGAAAAAGAACTAATACGGAAATTAAGGAGATTTAGACACTGCTAAAGACAAAGGGAATTTGTATAAAGAATAAACTCACCATCCCAGCTTTTTAAAATTATACCAGTACCAGTACAAAGAGATGGACAAATGATAATAATACAGTTAAGCTCAGAATATTTAGTATATAATGTGGGGAGTGTGTGAAGGAAAATGACCTTGGAGCAGTGCCCGTAATATCACCGCAAAACTTCACCTTTCAATATAGAAGGCAGGAGCAGTTGTCTCTTTAAGAACCTACGTAACACGACAGCTAGAATCCACTGTGAAAAAGCACCACTAGAAATAGTGAACTTGCCAAAGCAAGGAATATTATCGTTCAGATCTGACTGTACAGCAAGAACGGAAAACAAATTGTTAATTGCTCACCATAACATTCAGTCAGAAAGATAAGAAACCATTATGCCCCCTTACATAGGAGAGATAAGGAAATACCCAAAGTTATGTGGAATCCATTAACAGCAACCAAGATTAGTACTTCTGACGAATTATGGACATGCTTCGTTAATAATTGTATTAATTTTAGTCGTAATTATTATTGTATATCTGATAAGAAAAAAAACTGTAACTAAAAAACTGCAGGCCATTACCTTTGTCGGCCCCGCAGAATGTTCACGCATGAACACATTATACCGAGGCTTTCAACGAAAGCAAGTCTATTTTTAGATACTCTGTTAGTATAGAAGGCCTTGTAAGATTAAACCAGTATCTATTCAGAACTCAACGGAACATAATTGTTCAAAACACATGTGCATAAGCCATCGCTTGAGAACTCGAGAAAAGAGCTCACGCATTTGAATGTGTATATACATATGTATGAATGTATGTGTATACATTTTCTTTAATAACTTTTGTGTTTCTTAACCGATTTTGATGAAATTTGTTTATATATAGACGAGCAGCCTAAGTAGTAAGAATAATGGCTGTACAGGCAATTACAAATGTTTTTTCTGTTAATGGGGAAGATGGGGGAGGTATCCAAAATCAGTAATATTCATAATCTGCATATCCTTTATGAAAACATATTAAACCACATATTAAATTTTGTGGCTCTAGCTCTTATGGTTTCTAAGATATTCTCAAAAAACCGGATAAAAAAAAAACCGATATTTATAATTTAAAACAGCATTGATCTGCGTATGGTTTACACAAACTTAAAAAACCAATCTTTAATCCCTAGCTCCTATTGCAGCACTTGCTACCATTTGGATATTCAAATTTGTCAAATTTTATCACACGATTTATTTAATAACTTCTATGTTTCTTAACCGATTTTGATGTATCTTGCTGCAATAGATTCTTCATTAGAGTTTGTTGTAGATTTTTCTCGATTTTAGAAAAACGGTGAATGTAATCGATTATTTGAAATAAACTTGATCGAAAAGTTAACGTCTCCAGCTCTCCTGATCAAGAATATATACTTTATGGGGTCGGAGATGTCTCCTTCTGTCTGTTACATACATTTGCACAAAACCATTACTCCTTTCTAGCCATTTTCAAAGGGTTCAGGGTATAATAAGCTTGAGCTACGTTTAGACAAATGTGAGTTTTTGCTGTCGAGCACTAAATATTTAGGGTTTCTCGTTACAAAGGAATTAACAATAAAACAGATGATAAGGGTTTAGAAGCAATAACAAATTTTCCGATATCAGATAAGGTCCAAGTCGTTCAATGTTTTTTAGGCTTATGTTCATACTTTTGACGTTTCATAAAGGACTTTTCATTGTTAGCCAAACCGCTTTATGATCTTCTAAAAAAAGACACACAGTTTGCATTCGAAGAGAAAGAATTAGAATGTTTAACTTAATGTTAACACTTAAGGAAAAACTAATGCAATCTCCTGTATTCGCCATTTTTAACTACAAGAATGAGATTAAATTACATTCTCGAAACGAACAACAGAAACTAAATCTAAGTATCATAGTTTCGAGCTAGAAAAGTTGGCAGTTATCTATCAATCGTCTGTATTCGCCATTTTTAACTACAAGGATGAGATTGAATTTCATTGCGGCGCAAGTTCTCTAGGTTTTGGGGCAATGCTAATGCAAAAGAAAGAAGACGGGAAATCACACCCGATATTTTATTTCTCGAAACGAACAACAGAAAAAAATCTAAGTATCATAGTTTCGAGCTGGAAACGTTGGCAGTTATCTATGCACTTCGTAGATTCCGCATCAATATGCAAAGAAAAAGGTTTAAAATAGTTACAGATGGCGTTTCTTACAGTCTTACGTTAAACAAAATTAAACTAAATCCTAGAATAGCCAGGCGGGTATTTGAGTTACAGAACTACGACTATGTAGATGCCTTGAGCCCGTGCACGAATATCCGGATAGTGGACGCAAATAGTTTTGACGACAATCTGATTATATGTCAAGGAAAGGATTTAAAGATTTAATTGTGGGAGATATGGATTTTCGCGACTTACGCGCCTCAAGATGTATGGGTTTTTATCGATATGCCAAGCCTCCCGTGAACGTACCCGTTTTTTGTGCAATCTTTGGAGAAGTTCATTAGTAATCTGTCTGAAAAAAAGTATGTAGCTAGCTTTAAAACTGAGGGAGATGCCATACCCGCAGTGTGCGTGAGCTGGAATTTCTTGTTTCCTTTTTTTTTTACCAATCTTTAAAGGAAGTGATTAATAATCTACGTTCAAAATTTGGGGAGTCTACCTCTTAAACTGTGGAAGATAAAGGTTTTTCTGTGATATTTGTGGGAGCTTACCAAAAAAATATAGTCCATGTTTGGTGACTCTAGCATTAAAACAGTGGGAGATATTTCCGATATTGTAGTACGAGGCCGCTAGTATTAACAAGTAAAATGGCTCTATTCAGGAGTGCCCGAATAGGAGATACATGCGTTTAAATAAACCCCTCTGCCGCTTTTAATATTTGCAGACAAATTTTAATATGCCTTAGTTGGGAAATTTCTCGCAAAATTTTCACAAAATAGGAGTCTATGTCTTTCAAATGTTGGTTGCAGTTGATCTGCGACAGCTTTTCGAGAGTGTGCATGCCAAATACCATATTTTCCCCATTTTGTTGCTCAAGAATATTTCAAATCGCCGATGTCCCAGCAATAACTTGCACTTGGATCAATAAGTGTGTTAGGTTAAAAAAATAAAATAAAATACAAATTTAAATAAACAGTAAAACAAACTCCTTTGACCCAACAAGGCTCGAACCCGCGTCTGATAGCGCGCCAGGCCACATCTCTATTACTGAGGTACAGTTGCTTTTCGATTGCCTCTGTCGAAATCTGAGATTAGAAACACACATGCACAACCAATAGCTTGACAATTCGAAAAAGAATAAATCCAATTATTTAATTTAGAGATACATAATTTATCGTAATGAATTATTCTTGTTTGAAGTTGCTTATTATATGGCTATGTAAATAGCATATGTAAAGTATAAACTCGGCTTCGGCAACGCTCTCTTTATCGCTGTTGTTTGTCGGTGTGCAAGCTCTGTTTGCTGGCTTGGGTATTGAGCTAGCCGTAGGTCGTAGTTAGTCGTCGCTAATATTTTACCGCATACGATTGCATCGATCTCTTTTGTTCGTGGGCGAAGCCAAGAATTTGTCTCGAAGCCACAGCCACGAATGCATAATTTCATAAATAAGCTAAGATCTTGTTGCTAAGATCTAACTTTGCGTTTTGTTTGCGCAGGGCTTAGATAGTGAACATTATACAGCTGCTAAAAAAGCTTAGTAGCTCAACAAATGGAGGCCCCGGCGAGATACTGACAATATTAAGCGGTTGTATTATTTGGTTCGCGAAGTGCATATCATTTTATTGCCAATATGCAACAACTAAATAATAATTCGCGAGTATATAAGTGCCGTTCGTTCGTTGCCAACTGCAGGTATTATCGCTTGACCATTCATTCTCTTCGTTCGAGAGCGGTGTGTTGACCTTTGTGCAGCGGTACGAGCAAACCCACAAAATATTTGTACACAAGCACCGTACTTTCGGCAAAGGGCTATTGTTCGTGCGCTTCTTGCATTCCCGCGTTCGTTGATTGTGCTTGCGGTTCAAGCAATGAAGGTACAGTGCCGGCTGAAAATAGTGTACCAACTGATAAGATGCACTATTTTATATGTAATGCCGAATCAATTTACACCAGTACGCGAAGGCTTAATGCTTCTTTAAATGATGAACGCATTAGAGCATTTGGCTCAAATGAGCTTATGGTTCGCTTGGAGTTGCTTGAGCAAAAGGAAAAATCTTTTAATCTAGCCCACAATGGCTTGGAGGAACTAAATTATTCAGAGATTGGCAGCCAGTTACAGGACGATTTTAAGTTCTAGTGCTCACAATGAAGTCTCGACTGAGGATGCAAATTGAAGACCGAAAGACGCAGATACCGCCCTCGTTAACTATGTTGCCCTGACAATAACTTGGAGCAAGCTGTGCAAGCTAGTGCAAATGATCGGCCACATAGACTTCGTCTGCCTGAACTCAAATTACCCACATTTTCTAGCGGATACACGGATTACGTCAACTTCTTCTCCATGCTCAACTCGGTCATCGACAAGGATCCAGATATAAGCGAAATTGAAAAACTGCAGTCTCTACGTTCCCGCTTATCTGGCTCGGCATTAGATTCGGTTCGATCGTTGGAAATTTCCAGTGCTAATTATCGTGTAGCTCTAGATGTATTAAGTAAATGCTTTAATAATAAACGTCTTGTTTTCCATGCACACATCAAAGAGATTATTGGGCTCAAGAGAGTGGATTCAACGTCCGCTACGAAACTTCGCGAATTCTCGGACAAAGTCAACTGTCATATGCGAGCATTGCAGAGCTTGGGAAATTTGGAGCAAATCGCTGGCCACCATCTGCTGAGGAGTTTTTACATATTTGGATAAGCGATGTCAAAAATTGGAAAAATGTTCAACACGCTATGGCTTATCATACGCCAAACTCTCAGGTCGGAAAAACTAATTTTAGTACTAATCCCAGTAGAAAGTTTTTTGTTGCTGCTCAATCTAACACAAGTGGGTGTCCATTTTGCAACACTGCTGGCCATGGAATTTATACATACAATAGGTTTAAAAATTTGTCGCCTTCCATTCATCACAAAGAAGTAAAGAAACTTGCTCTTTGCTATAATTGACTCAAAAAGGGACATCAAACGCGTACATGTAATGAAGGCCATTGCCGTGTTTGCGGCGCAAAGCATCACACTCTGCTGCACTTTGATGCATCGCAGTCAGCAGTTCCAAACTCAATGACTGGTCTGACAGCCCCCAAACTTCTGCATCTGTAGCATTGCCCTTGAATGACAAAACTCCTGCAGAGACATCGCATTCTTCTGCTTCTCTTGCTGCCCAGTGTCTTCAGTCTGATGTTGTGCTCCTGGCTACCGCTATCGTTTTGATGAAAAATCGGTATGGCACATTATTTCCATGTAGAGCTTTACTGGATTTAGGCAGTCAACTGCATCTAGTGACGTCTCATTTTGCTCAAATGCTGCAACTGAAGAAAACTCGAATTTCAGCTACTGTCTCTGGTCTTGGAGATACAATCATTTCTACAGACGGATCTACAGTTGACATTTCCATGCAATCTAGAATTTCGGATTATTGTAATGCCTTTACTGATCTTGTTGCACCAACTATTACCGGTAGCCAGCCCAGCTTTGCTGTTAATACCGCCGATTAGAATATTCCTCCAACATTAAATTAGCAGACCTCAGCGTGTGGATCTGCTTATTGGGGCGGATTTATTCTATGAGTTTCTTCTACAGAAGACTCAACTTGGTTGGGTTGTATCCGGTGGAGCTCAAAGGCAAAGTAACGTAGCACTTGTAGCAACTCGCAGCGCGTCTGAAGATGACGCTATTTACACGGCCGTCAATCTTGACGAGTTGGTTCGTCGATTTTGGTCAATTGACAGCTGTGATAAATCTTTAGTCAAGGCTAGTAAAGAGGCTAGTACGAAGAGCATTTCGTCAACAACTTGCTATTCGATTGCCATTGAAGCTCAAGTAGGATCTGTTAGGAGAGTCTTATACTCAAGCATATCGGCGATTTCTCAGTCTTGAACGGAAATTTTTGGGGCAACCGCATCTAAAGAAGCAATATTTTGCGTTTATCAAGGAGTATCTTGATTTAAAGAGAGAGTCGGCTAGTCTTTGCAAATACATTCTCCCGCAACATTGTGTGTTAAAGGAGGACAGCAACTCAACAAAGCTTCGCGTTGTGTTTGATGTATCGGCTGCAACATCTTCAGGGTATTCGCTTAATAATATTTGGATGGTGGGACCAGTAATACAACCAAAATTGATACAAATACTTTTTCTATTTCGCACACATATAGTTGCACTGAGAGATATTTGTAAAATATATCGCTGCATTCGAGTTAAGTCTCCTGATAATTACCTCCAATGCATATTGTGGCGGGATGCACCTGACAAAGAGTTACAAATCTATACGTTGGATACTGAAACATATGGCATAAAGGCCGCCTCATTCTTGTCTGTTCGCTCAATGCACCAGCTGGCCCTTGATGAAAAAGAATCATTCCCTATTGGCTCAGTTGCCCTGCAAGAGTATTTCTATGTGGATGATTTTATTTCTGGAGGAAATTTCGTAGCTGAAGCTATTGCCAAAATGCATCAAACCGCTGGCCTATTGTCTCGTGGCAAATTCAAACTTCGGAAGTGGTGCTCTAGTCATCCAGAAGTACTTGTTGGTATATCGGAGGAAGACAAGGAGAAATATATGAGATTTGATGATGGTTGCGATATCACCAAAACTCTTGGTCTCGCTTGGGATCCTGTCTCCGACCAGCTGCTATTCCATTGTCGCCCATAGAAGTCCATTCTAAACCCTGCAGACGTTTCGTTTTGTCAACAATTGCTCGGTTTTATGATCCACTCGGTCTGCTAGGACCAGTTACTGCCAAGGCTAAAATATTTTTGCAACAGCTTTGCAAGGATAAGCTGACATGGGATGTGAGCTTGTCCTTCGTGCGGAAGGAGCTATGTATTAGTTTCCATAACGTTGGTCGTCTGTCTTTTCCTAGAAATGTACTCTTGGCAGGAGCTAATGTAGAAATTCAAGAATTTAGCGATGCCAGCAGGAAGCTTATGGAGCTTGCGTGTATGTTTTATCCAGAAATTAGGGGTCCGAAATATGTGCCCTGGTTTTTTATTGGCCTAGTATTATGGGATCGACTCTTGATCAGGGTAGTGGGGTAATCCAATAAATTTCTAATATAAAAGAAAAAAAAACTCAACACGAGTTAACAATCTAGGCGTGAAAGCACATTCCAGCCACAAAGTTTCTGATATAAAATATTGTGACGAAGGTTATTCAATAGAACTTTTAAATTTCACATTTGATTTTTAGTTTAAATTCAAGCAAAAAAAACAAGTAAGACAGTTGCAGTCGGGCGTAACCAACTGCCAATACTCGTTCACGGTCTTAATTTTTATTGTTATTTTGGAAAAAAAAAGATTTTTGTAAACTGCTTACTAAATTTTGTGACTCTAGTTCTAAAATTATGGATTTTCGCGGCTATCTATTTTCCATGCCCCCCGTGAACGTACCCATTTTTTGTGCGATCTTTGGAGAAGTTCATTAGTAATCTGTCTGGCTAGCTTTAAAGCAGAAGGAGATACATCGATTTTATTGAAATCACACGCCCTCAGTGCGTGTGTGCGTGAATTTTTTTAAGGGTTTTTAAAAAGGGTGACCAGTATCTACTAGGCTGGGGCGTTCTTGTGGGCGTGGGGGAGGTCACCAGCAATCTATATACCAAATATCATATACCAAATTTGGTGGCTCTATCTTTACAATTGTGGGAACCATACACGTGTTAGCCATTTGTGCTTTCAGGTATATCGATTTTTGGGATAACGGGTGCAGGAGAGGGAGGGAGGGAGGGAGGGATTTTCTGTGATGTTTGGTGGAGCTTTCCAGTAATAGATATTTCAAATATGGTGACTCCAGCTCATAACCTGTGGGAGATATAGGCATTTCCGTTTCTTTGGGCGGGGCGTAGCTGGGATGTCAAGGTCGCAGTTTTTGGGGGAGGTCACCATCAATCTACAAACCAAATTGGTGACTCTAGCTATAAAACTGCGAAAAACATTCACCATTTATCGATTTGCGATTTGAGGTGTATCGACATATTTTCGATTTTCCAGCCTCCAAATAAGCGTGGCACAAAAATATTATTTTCATTATTATTTAAAGTATCGAATAAATTTATAAACTATCAACCCAACTATTTTAAATACCACTGGCTAGCATACTGAAGCAATCGAAGCATTTCTGTCCATTCGAAAGTTATCTTCTCCCTGATCAAAGCGTTCCTTTAAATATTCGTGTTATTGTAATAAGTATGTTATTTTATTTACTCACATATCGCTATACGTCATCAGTCAACAACGACACACAACGACACATTGATGTGCCAAGATGCCGCTGAGTGGGGTGCATTATAACAGCAAGTGCCTCGGCATCCTCGATGTCGGACGGCAGAAAGCAGATCCACGTTTTGATCTTTCACTTTAATATTACTCTTAAAATCAATTTTTTATACAATTTTAATTGACACCGACACGCGGCGCCAATAGCGATCAGCTGTTCACTGACTGGTGACTAGCTGGTGTAAACAAGTTTTTCAGTAGCGATTTTAGCAGACTCTGTTAAGTCCGGTGTAAAACCCCTATATGATAAACACTACTTATGTTAAAATTATTTTCTTTTTATATTATGGTATTGCTATGGAACTGTTGTCCCACAGTTCAATTTATGTTAAGTATTAAATATATGTATATTTATGTGTGTATGTTTATATATACTTGACAGGGAATGCAAATAAATAAAAATAATAATTTTAGCTGCATACTAGTTGATCACGTTGTGACAAAACTCAACTCAAGTCACATGTACGAAAAGTGCAAGATCAATCAGCAATCAACCTCATGCAAATTCTAACAATTTGAAATAGTGTAGCAGTCAGCCTATGTAAGCAGTGACAACCAAATATGCAATAGATGGCGCTAGCAATATTGCAGGGGCATCATTGGTGTTGTGCACATATCGAGTTGTTGGCATTGTGGGCGCGGTAGTGGGCGTAGCTGAACAAGTTTGGATGCGATCTTTAGAGGAGGTCATCAGCAATCTTTCGGTATACATTTTAATCATCTGGCTTTAAAAGTGAGGGAGATATATAGATTTAATCGAATTGCCACGCCCCCAGTGAGAGAGGGTATACAAGAGTATATATCCAAAACTGCAAGTCTCTAGCTTCAATACCGGTGGAAAAAATTGCGTTCATACGGACAGACGGACGGACAGCATGGCGGACATTGTACATACCCAATATCCTAGTTTCACTTTGTGAACGAGTATAAAAACGGCGGTCTAAAAATGAGCTTGTTAGTACTTGAATTGTAAACGTCTGTTGAGTGTTCTGAGCTTGAAGTTTTTGAGCCCGAATCAGGATAATAGCCTTAAATTAAGACTAATTCGTTCTAAATTTCGAAATAAGCTCAAACTTATCATACGTCAAGCCTATTTGAGGCTTGAATAAGGGTTGAAATGCACAAGAGAGAACAAAATTGAGAGAATTAGCTCGTGCTCGCTCAATTTCTTTCGCAATTTTTTTTTGCTGTAGCCGTCGTGTGGTCGTTTCGTGGATGTCGCGACGGGTGCTAGTTCTAATTGTAACTTTAAAGTGAAGCAATGAGAAAATATCAACGGAGGACGACAGACTCGCTAGAAGGTAAGTTTTAATAAAAAATAAATAGACACATAAATTTCAGCGACTAGTATTATTGAGTGTTCTTATAATTTTGCAAATGCTTGCATTAAACAGTCGCCAGTAGTTTAACGTCTTATGGACACCAAAAAAAAAAAACATTCTTTTTAAAACTCAGTTTATAATTTTGTTATTTGCTGAATTCGTCTTCATATTGAAAACGAACGAAGACACCGTTGTCGCGACACTGCATTTATATACATACATAATTGTGACGATATGAAATATTTATGTATGCATGTGTGTGCGGTGTCCCGGCAACGGCAGTTTCGTCCGTTTTCTATGCAAGCGCAACGTAAGTTTTGCTCTGTTGCTGCTTTCGTATTAGCGTAAACATGTGTGTTTTAATGTTAATTCGTTTCTTATTTTATTTCATTTTAGAAGCAATACGAATACATAAAGGCTGAAGACTTAAGCGACGAAACCTCCGCTGCACTCGAGGATTTAATTGCGGGAAAAACTCTTTAGTGGGAGTTTGTTTTCTTTACTACACGCAACAAACAAATGGAAAATTATTTTAGCTTTCTTAGTGGCACACGAAACTTGAATGTAAACCTATATATAAGTATTAAAACCAAATATATATATATAATAAGAATTTATTTATTTATGTAATGTAAGCTTAAAATTAAAATCTCAAGACTAACAATTATGAAGGCAGGTAATGGCTGCTAGGGCCTTAAGCTCGCGAAGTGGATTGATTTGAGTGTGGGTTGTTTACATTAAATCTTGTGAAGTCTATTAGATTTGTTTAGGAATTCGAAAATGTTTTTTAATTTTATATTTGTTGTGTAACACCTTAGCCAGCTCAGTATTCCTAGGGGTGGGTAACCTCAACCCTGCCCCTAGACGGTAAAAAATTCCAAAATAATACAACCCTCACAATATTACACATGAACGTACCTACATACACACAAATGATCGGACGAGTTGGCAGGCCCGGTGTTATTGGCCACGACGTACCCGCCCTTCCTGCAACGGCTATTTGAATTTGAATGCCATTGCCCTTTGGAACTGACGGCCGACTTATTCCATGGCCTCGGTGATTCTCCCACCCTCACGCTTACTCACACATCATGTTTGTTTCGCTCACAATTACAATTTAATAAATAAACATTTCTTTTCTTACGTTAGTTGAACAGGTTGGCTACTAGATGGCAGTGCTTAATGTTTGGCGGGCGGTTACAATTTAAGCGTTTATATTTAAAAATCGAGCAGGGGCGAAATTTTGCCACATATGAATTCAGAGAAGGAGTAGATTTATGCCACTGTAATTGCCAATGTAGGCAATTTTGGCAAAATCCGAGTGCCGGATTTAACAATGGAAATTACGTGAATAATGGGATAAATAAATAAATTCATAAATATATAAAAAAAAATACGCAATAAATAATTAAATAAATGGGACGATAAATTAATAAATAAATAAATAGATAAATAAATATGCAACTTTCTTAACAGCTAAGTTGACAGGCGTGCAACCATTATCTGGGCTTACAAGCGCCGCTCGTTCGGCCCTATTGGTCGCCGCAAAAGGATATTTTGGACGTGCCACTGTTTGGGCCACTAATATGTTCGGATATGCTATTTATGTAGCCGCGATATTGGCGGCTGATCTGCGGCTGCTATGGCGACAGGGGCCGCGCCAGATCGTTGCGGTGTCGGCTTTTGCTGGAACACGCTTACTCAGTTTTTGGAAGGACGCAGAGAGGTAAGATGATGGTGGTTCCAATAAAAAAAAAACAGCGCATGAAGGCAGGCTGCATTTAGGTTTACTACAAGGCAATATTGGGAAGCAGCACAGTGAAAATAAATAGGACCTCAAAATTAAACTGCGGCGTGACCTGTTGTTGGCCACCTGTTGGAAACAAACACTAAATTACAACACATTCAGACATTTTTATTTTCACACTTATGCTGAGGGGTCTGTGCGCCTGTTCATAACTCTGAATTCGAAATTTGCCTCTTCTGGCCACACTTCACCAATTCCTTTTGTTGCAGTCCCGCCAAAAAACGTGTTGTCGCCTCTTTCTATTATTCTGCCTGTCATCTCCTCGGCAGTCCCCACCGTCTGTCTCTCTGGTCACTCTGGATTTTGGCCCTGTCAACTCACGGTAATCGTCATGCGATGAAAAGGGCTGCTCCCCTCAAAAAATTTCCCCACCAGGGTCGCGTTTGTCACCGATAATTAAATGGCGCGATAGTCAAATGCAGCAGTTGGGTTTGTGATAAGTGATATGGGGGTTGTATTGTGAGGGAAGGAGGATCTGTGAAGTTGTAGAGCTTGGCATGAGAATAAAATATGGTGAATGTCAATTGTTGAGTTGTTGCAGTAGGAGCATGTGTTAGTGAGAGTTTTATCTCTATAGTGTATGTTGGTAAGCTTTGTGTGGTCTATACGTATTCTGGTATATTTAATTTGTTGGAGTCTGTTGAGGTTAGTGTTTTTGAGGGAATAGTTGTTGGAGGTGTTGCAGCAGATTTGATTGTACCAATTTCGTATTATGTCACTTGCGTTAAGATTGGGTGTGTAAATGAGTGGAAGTCTTCTTGTATTTTTGGCTGTAGAGTCGGCGTATTCGTTTCCTAGTATCCCAGTGGGGGATCCATTGAATTTGAATTTGGGATAGTGATTGTTAATTATGTTTCTGATGTTTATCGCGTAAGGAGAGGAGTTTTTTAAGTTGAGAATTGATTTCATGGCTGAGTGAGAGTCCGAGCCGATGACATATTTACCTGATTTTTAAAAAATATAATTTGAGAGCTTCGAGGATTGCTACTGTTTCAGTTGTATAGACAGATGAGTAGTGTGGAAGGAGGCCTATCTTAAGGGTATGCGTTTCTGTTGCAATGCTGTATCCTGTTATATTGTTTATTTTAGAGCCGTCTGTGTAAAGGAATTTGTAGTTAGAGAGGGACTTTTTGATGGATGAGAATGATTGTTGGAAGATTGTTTGGTGTGTGCCTTGTTGTGAGAAAATAGTGTGATGTCTATTGCTTTGGTTATTGTCTCCATGTTGAATTTTATACTGTGGATAGGTTTTGATGGTTTGTGTGGGGTTTGAAGAACTGTGCAAGTGTGGATAATACGGTCAAGTGTGCCGGGATATTTAAATTTCTTGGTATGGTATTTAGCGGGGAGTCGTAGTAGTCGATAAGAGTTTTGGAGAGTTTGCCGAGGAGAATGTCACGTCTGTCTTCTAAGCTGTTTGTATTTGTTCCTAATAGCATGTTTGTTATGGGGGTGGTCCGGAAAGCTCCTAGGGCTGAGCGAATGGCGGTGTTTTGGATAGTTTTTAGTTTCGAAATTTGTGAATGCTCCCATATCCCAGTGCCATAGATTGGTAAGCAAAAATCTATTTTGGATGTTAGGATTAATTATAGGATTATTATTAGAGAGACAGTGTTGCAGTTATATTTTGGGGATGAAAGGTGTTTTATGATGTTAGGGGGTTTAAGAAGGTCGTTGGAGAGGTTAGTGATCTAGGAGTTCCATTTGTATTTGCTGTTTACTGTAAGTGCTAGAATTTTTAGAGTGTCGGTGGAGGGAATATTAATACTTCCAGTTAAAATAATACAGGTGCAATGATGTTTGCGGCATATATGTAGGTGTTGGCATTTGTCTGTTGATAGTGATGCGCCAGAAGAGTTGGACCATTCGGTCATTTGTTGGAAGAGTTGAAGGAGGTTTATTGTCCGATTTTTATTATTTTTTAGGTCGATAATCAGCTGAAAATCGTCAGCATAGGCGCAGAATTTGGTTTCTTAATGGATGGATATTATTTTTGTTACGGCGTTGTACGAAATGAGGAAAAGTATGACTGAGATAGGAGAACCCTGTGGGATGCCATTATTGAGAGGAAAGGTGCTGGAGAGTGAGTTAAAGGCTTTAACTATAATTTTTAGGCCAGTCATAAAGTGGGTAACATATGTTAGAATTTTAGGACCAAGTTGCCATTCGTGGGGCTGCGAGATGATTTTGTGGATGCCGATTTTATGGAAGGCTTTTGCAAAGTCGAGGGAGATGATTAAGATGTGTCGTTTGGTTGAGAGAGCTCTTGTTGCTAGGTGATCGATGTAGAGTAAGTTATCTAAGACAGATTTGCCTCTCTTAAGTGGATAAGGTTGTTTATTTTTACAAACCGCCATAATCGAGGAGCGATATTCTTGTCTAAGATTTTCGCGAGGCATGGGTTAAGGGAAATGGGTCTGTATGAGTTAGAGTCTGTTTTGGGTTTGTGTGGTTTTAGTATAGGTTGGACTAGGCTAGTTTTGTAGGATTGAGGAATATTTGTGTTAAGGATATTGTTAAAGTGTCGGAGGATTCTGAATTGAAAGTGGACTGGAGTTTGTTTGATCATACTGTAGGATATACGATCGTAGTCAGGTGTGGAGCCTTTGAGTGAGCTAAGTGCTGAAATAAGCTCTGTAATTGATATCTATTTCGAGGGCTGATCGGGAAGGTGGGTAGAAAACAGGGGAGGAGAGAAGGGATTTTTTGTTACTGCGGAATATGGTAGAAAATTTATTATTGTCGGCTTGTCTTGACCACAAGTCTCCAAAGATGTTGGCTATTGTATTTTGGCTTGTTGTAAGGGTGTTAAAGGTGGGATTAATAATGCTATGGATGGATTTGGATGGGTAGAGACCGCATAAACGTTTTATGTTGGACCAAACTTTAGTAGGGTGCGAATTTGGATGGATGTCTGATGTAAAGTTTCGGATCGATTGTTTTTTAGAATATCTAATGGCTCTTCTGAGCTTCGCATTAGCTTTTTTTAATAGCATGATATTCGTTGTGCTTATATGTCTTTTGAGTTGGGACCATAGTTTGTTTTTCTCTTTTTTAAGGGCTGTGAGTTGTTTGTTCCACCAGGGAACTGTGTGTGTTATTTTTTTTATGATCGCTGCTTCTTTGTTGTGGTTAGTGGTCGGGTAGGTAATTGTGTTGATTTTGCCTATGGATTCTTTAATGAGGTCCCAGTTGGCGGCTTTGAGATTGAAGGTGGGCTTGCCAACGTGGGTCTGGGAGATTGTATTTTGATAGAGGGTCAATTTAATGGGGAAGTGGTCACTACCGTTCAGATCGTCAAAAATTTCCCATTGGATTTCTGGGGCTAGGTTGGATGATACGAAGGAGGGGTCAATGTGTGTGAATGTGTGGTGTGTGGAATAGTGTGTAGCTGTTTTGTCGTTGAGGAGTATGTAGTGAGTAGTGGTCCAGGTAATTTGCTATAATGTTGCCTTCGGAGTTGGCTCTTGTTTAGCCCCAGTTTGGGTGCCAGCTGTAAAAGTCGCCAAGCACTAGGGTGCTACTGTTATTTGGTGGATTAAGAACATTTTCTAGTTTAGTATTAGAGAAGTTTTTTTTGAGGTGGTATATAAGCTGTTATTATGTATAACTTTGTGTTGGATTCGATTGTTATGCCTACCGCCTCGAAGTCTGGGCTGAGGATTATTTGGTTATAGCTAATGGAGTTGTGTATAAGAAGTGCAACAAAGGAGTTAGAGATGGGAGATTTGAGGATGGAGAAATTATGTGGTACTGGATGGAGGTGCATGTTTACAGAGTGTATTTCTTGTAAGGCAATTATATAGGGATTGTATTCTTTGATGAGAATTTGCAACTCACTATAGTTGTTTCGGAGGCCTTTAATGTTCCAATGAATTATTTTAAGCATTGGAGTATGAAGGATATATGGTCGAATAGTATGGTTGAGTGGAATGAAGTTAGTGAGTTGTATAAAGTGTGGATAGGGGGATCTTCGTGGGACTAACTGTATGAGACAATTATTGTCACTGACAGTTAGCCCCTCGAAGACCTTATATTTAGGAATTGTTATTTATTTAAAAGTGGTCCATATCGCTACCGGTGTGATCGGTATCGCTATGCTACCAAGCATGTTTCGATGTTGTTTTGGGTTTTTTTGGTGTGGTTTTTTTTAGTTTGTGAGCAGCTTTGATGGAAGTTACATTGCGTTTGGAAGTTTTGCGGGGTAGTATTTTTACATTTGGTTTGTGAAGTGGAGTGGATTGGGGTGCTGCTGATGACTTCTTGAGGATTGGGATGTTGGCTTCGGACGTCTGTTTCTTCAGGTTGGTTGTGGTGTCTGGAACGTAGGATGGTATGGGCTGTCTAGTTATTATGGCTTGGAGCTCTTGCTGTTTGATGAAGACATTACATTTTTTGTCTGTGGAGGCGTGTTAGTTTGGGATAATGTGCTGCTCTGCATCAACTGCACCGTTTGGTTCTTTGGCATTTTTCTGTGGATTCAGGATCAATATGGGGTTTATCGGCACAGTTGTAGCAGAGTTGCGTTTTTTCGCAATATTTTTGGGAGTGACCGTAACGGAAGCATTTATTGCATATCAGTGGTAATGAGATGTAGGCACGTACTGCTGTTCTTTTGTAGCCAATCATCAGGTAGTCGGGAATGGTGAGGGCGTTGAATGTTATAATGATGAGTACTGTTTCTTTAAGGAAACCGGTTTCTTTTTTAGTATTTTTTTGATTTCGTAGACTTTCTGGCTGGATAGTTATTTTATAATTTCATTTTCATCCATACCTCGCAGGTCATTAGAGTATATGACGCCTTTTGAGTAGTTGAGTGTTGGGTGGATAGAGACTTTAATATTGATGTTGCAGGCGAATGATGTTAGATTCATTAGTTTGTTGGCTTGCGTATGTGTTTTTTGTGTTGATGAGTAGAGTTCCATTTTTAGTTTTTTTTGCAAGATTCGACTTCGCCGCCGCAGGTGTAGTCTATTTGTTTTTTGATTAAGAATGGGGAAATGTTGATCTCGTTGGGGTCGGTTCTCATAATGGTCAGAAATTTCAGTCCGAGTATTTTCAATGTTGAATGTACATCGTTAAGTGGTGGGGTTTTAGCCCGACGGTCGGGGGGCTCCCCGGCCAATTCCGGTTTGGTTTGTCCCGATTTATTTTTTGAAAGATAAACAGTACATAATTAAGGTAGCACGGGGATGCGAACTTGGGGCATCACAATGTTACCGCCAGTTGTAGGTTTAGTCTAAAAGAGTTTGTTTTTGAGTTTTTCATTTAATTTTCACTTTAAGAAGAAAAAATGAGAGAAAAATTTATATTTATTTTTGATTTAACTTCGCCAAGCGAACAAAAGTGAATCAACGATATAATAAGTATAAATTTATGTACATATGTAAATATTAACAATATATAAATAAAAATTGAATACTCAATGAGTCTTATTTCGAGATGAAAATGGGATTGAATCAAGAATAACATAATCTTGTTTCAAGTTTAATCTGGGATTCTTTTATGAACGACTCGAGCTTAATTAAATACTTAATGAGTCTTATATTAAGGTGAATATAGGATACTGAGACGTTCTCAAAATAAGCTCTGTTGAGCTTAAAAACGTACCAAAAGAGCTTGATTAAAGATTTCCGGTCTTAAAAATGTCAATCTTGAAATGAGAATTTTGGGCTTGATTCAAATGCGTATTACCGTACTTTTGACACTGATTGGGCTCAATTCAAGACCGAAATTCTGGATTTTTTCTCTCTGTGTGGTTTTGTCCAAATCTATGTAACAGACCGAAGGAGGCTTCTCAGACTTCATTAAGTGTATATATTCTTGATCAGGATAAACAGCCAAGTCGATATAGCCATGACCGTCCCGTCTGACCGTCCGTCTGTATGAACGAGTCAATCTCGGAAACTACAAGCTAGACTCTTCAACTTTTCGGATATAAACTAGTCCATGGCACGCTCAGATCAAGATTATTTCAAATGATCGATAGCCCACACCGTTTACCCAAAATCGATAAAAATCTACAACAACCTTAAATTTTGTAAGCTTATTTCGTATATTATGAAACCTAGAGACACAAAATTTGGTTCAAATGAATATTTATATATAATATATCCCTTGAAGAATCAATTGCAATAAAACTTATCAAAATCGGCTAAGAAACACGGAAGGTCTCTATAAAAATGTGTGGTAAAATATGACAAATTTGACAAGCCAATTAGCCAGATAGATTCGTGTATACCAAACGCAGATCAAGGCTATTTTAAACTATCGATAACCCGCCCCGATTTCTTATTATCGATATTTATCGTTTTTTATCCGGTTTTTTTGAGGATGTCTCAGAAATTATAAGAGCTAGAGTCACCAAATTTGATTAAATGTGTTCTCGTGAAGGATAATATTTCGTATAAGTATAAGTATGAATATTTCGGATTTTGGATACCTCCCCTAAATCTTTCCCTATTAATAAAACAAAAATTTTTAATTGCATTTACAGCGACAATTAATACTTGTTTGTATGCTCGTCACTGTAGTTCAATAAGAATGCATTACAACAAATTTCAAATTTCCAAATCGGTTAAGAAACACAGAATTTTTTAAAGAAAATGTATTTGTATATTGACAAACCACGCGGTAGCAATGCGTGTACTTTCCACAATCCACTTTCGTTTCCGCGAGT
The DNA here is from genome assembly GCA_035041545.1 of Drosophila colorata. NCBI lineage: Eukaryota > Metazoa > Arthropoda > Insecta > Diptera > Drosophilidae > Drosophila > Drosophila colorata. The sequence continues at coordinate 39,290 of JAWNLD010000482.1, forward strand.
TCTTTTTCGGATTTTAATTCGATTGCATAACAGAGACAATTAAAATGCTGCCGTAGCTCCGTTTCATAAGAAATGTACTTTCATACATTCTTTTTTCCTTTAACTTTACCAACTTATTGGTCCAAGTGCAACTTAATGCTTGGACTTCGATGATTTTCAATATTCTGGAGCAACAAAATGGGGAAAATTTGGTATTTGGCATGTACACTTTCAAAAAGCTTTCGCAGATCAACTGCTACCAACATTTGAAAGATATAGTTTCCTATTTTGTAAAAATTTTGCGGCATACATAAATTTGCCTGCAAATATTAAAAGCGAGCGCGAAGCGCGATCATCTTAAGTGGGGTTGTGGTGTCGTGTGTTTATAAATGCAGAGTGGTTTAATTAAAGGTATGTAACGACAGCCCGCTGCTGTGTTCACGGTATCTCATAGTCGGGCACTCCTGACTAGAACCATCTTACTTGTTTTGTGCAGTTTCTGTTATTTTGTATTTGCTATTTAGAAGTCTTGAGAAGCCGTATCTCTTTGTTTCCATTTAGCGGGCATCCAGCCCTGGGATCGAGAGCTAGTCTGCGTTGCCCATCGGGAAGAAAGCTAAAATGTGACAAAATCATCATTGTGTTGCCTTAAAAGTACTACACAGAGAGAACAAATCAAGAATTTCGGTCTTGAATTGAGCCCAATAAGTGTCAAAAGTACGGTAATATGCATTTGGCTTTAATCAAGCCCAAAATTCTCATTTCAAGACTGATCTTTTTAAGACCGGAAATCTTTAATCAAGCAATTAAGCCCAGCAGAGCTTATTTTGAGAATGTATCAGTATCGAACCAAGTATAAATGACTTCCTTTTGTGACCAAAAATTTTGGATTCAATCCCATTTATACCTTAATATAAGACTCATTGAGTATTAAATTAAGCTCCAGTCGTTCATAAAAGAATCCCAGGCTAAGCTTGAAACAAGATTATGTTATTCTTGATTCAATCCCATTTTCCAATCGAAATAAGACTCATTGAGTATTCAATTTTTATTTATATATTGTTAAAATTTACATATGTACATAAATTTATACTTATTTTATACATATATTTGGTTTTAATACTTATACAAATAGGTTTACATTCAAATTCTCGTGTGCCGCTAAGAAAGCTAAAATAATTTCCCATTTGCTTGTTGTGTGTAGTAAAGAAAACAAACTCCCACCAAAGAGTTTTTCCCGCAATTAAATCCTCGAGTGCAGCGGAGGTTTCGTCGCTTAAGTCTTCAGCCTTTATGTATTGGTATTGCTTCTAAAATGAAATAAAATAAGAAACGAATTAACATTAAAACACACATGTTTACGCTAATACGAAAGCAGCGACAGAGCAAAACTTACGTTGCGCTTGCATAGAAAACGGACGAAAATGCCGTTGCCGGGACACCGCACACACATGCATACATAAATATTTCATATCGTCACAATTATGTATGTATGCAAATGCAGAAGACGAATTCAGCAAATAACAAAATTATAAACTGAGTTTTAAAAATGTATGTTTTTTGGTGTCCATTAGACGTTAAACTACTGGCAAATGTTTAATGCAAGCACTGGCAAAATTATAAGAAGACTCACTAATACTAGTCGCAAAAATTTATGTGTCTATTTATTTTTTATTAAAACTTACCTTCTAGCAAGTCTGTCGTCCTCCGTTGATATTTTTCTCTTTGCTTCACTTTAAAGTCACAATTAGACGGCCACACGACGGCCATACGACGGCTTCAGCAAAAGAATTGCGAACGAAATTAAGAGAGCGCGAGCTAAATCTCTCAATTTTGTTCTCTCTTGTTCATTTCAACCCATATTCAAGCCTCAAATAGGCTTGATTTAAGAATTATCTACTTATTCTTTGATGAGTTTCAGCTTATTTCATAATAATTAACGAATTGGTCTTAATTAAAGATTATTATCCTGATTCAGGCTCAAAAACTTCAAGCTCTTGTCTGTTTACAATTCAAGTACAACCAAGCTCAATTTTAGACCGCCGTTATTCTCTCTGTGTAGTATAATTATTGTTGAGCTACTGAGCTTTTTTAACAGCAGTATAATGTTTACTCTCTAAGCACCGCGCAATCAAAACGCAAAGTTAGATTTTAGCAACAACGTTATAAAATATGTTTATTTAAGAAATTATGCACTCATATGCATATGTGGATGTGGCTTCGAACAGATTCTTGGCTTCGCCCACGATCAAAAACCGCGATGCAATCGTATATCGTATACGATATACGTATACGAATAGATTAGCGACGACTAACTACGACCGACGGCTAGCTCAATACCCAAGTCTGCAAACAGTGATTGCAGGCCGACAAACAACAGCGATAGAGATCATTGCCGAAGTCGAGTTTACACTTTACATATTTTACTTACATAGCTATATAATAGGCAACTTCAAACAAGAATATTTCGTTACGTTAATTTATGTATGTATCTTAAAATGAAATAATTGGAATTATGACGAATATGCTGCTGCTGAACCGAACATACTCCTCCCGTCTTTCAACAAATTCATTGAGGGGCAGCAGGCAAAGCTTGTGATGGCCCTCCTGATGACTCCAGACTCTTTTTGAGATCCGCTACTCGATGGACACCATCACCGCCCGCGAACAGAGAAACCACTCTTGCTAGTGGCCAGCGCATGGGAGGCAGGTCAGATACACTTCGCGCCAACGATCCCAGAAGACTTGCTGCAGCTGCATTACCCTCGGCTAGCAATCCAGACGATTATAATTAAGATGCTTTAGATCGGGCTCGATGACGGCTGTAAGAAGACCACCAAACAAGAGATGAGCGGGCGTCAATACATCTAAATCTTCAGGATTCTCTGAAAGTGAGAGTAATGGTCGAGAATTAATGATTGCCGAAATCTGGCAGACAAGTGTGCGAAATTCATCGAAGCTGAGCAAAGACCAGCCAGCGGAGCGATATAAATTATGCTTTGCCGTCTTTACTGCTGCTTCCCACAATCCTCTATAGTGCGGAGAGCGAGGGGGAATAAAATGCCAATCGATGCTATCTGATAAGCAAAAACGGCGAACCACAGACTACAGAAACTACAGACCGTTTCAGGGCTCTTAGAAATGATGCAGTGGACAAATCCTTAACAAGTTCCAAATGTACTGCTTTACTTGTGAAACAATGGAAGTACGAACTTCCGACTTGTAGAAAAAATTGCCACAATAATCAACTCCTGTGACGGCAAACGCTCGAATAGCTTCCAATCTTTCCTTCGGTAGATTTCCCATGATCGGCTCCATAAATTTCGGCTTGGCTCTGAAGCATGTCACACATCGGCTCACAGCCTTGGAAACAGTTTGTAGGCCTCCAATTGGCCAATACTGTAGCCGAATTTTAGCCAACAGCGCACGCGGTCCAGCGTGTAAGTTGACATTGAATAATATCTAGGTACGGAGACCTAGCTAGCAACACGTTTTTTTGCAACTCAAGACAGGCAGACAAGCAGCTGGCCAATCGTCGCGATTGCTCGTAAGATAGGATGGGCCACGAAACCAGAGCTCAGATTGAGACATCACCTCAGAGAGCGCACCTCTAGAAAGTATGTACGCAGCGTTCAGTGCCGTGAACGTGACGCCACTCCATATCAATAGTTAACTCCTGTATGGCAGCCACATGATTAGCTACAAATACGTTGAATTTGTATGGCTCATCATTGATCCAGGGCAAAGCCACCGAAGAGTAACACCAGCAATAGAATTGTCCAACGAAGATTCCCATTTCCATGATCTCATGCATGAGTTTTGCCAACAGCGCTGCTCCACATAATTCTAGCTTTGGAACTGAGAGGGTTTTTAATGGCTCTTGATTTTGACATTAAGATATGACTTGAAGATGACTGATTTCTGGATACAACATACACGCAAGCTCCATAAGCCTCTAAGCTGGCATGGCAAAATCCATGACTTTATACATTAGCTCTTGCCAAGAGTACATTTCTAGGAAAAGAGAGACGATCGACGTTATGGAAACTAATACATAGCTCCTTCCGCACGAAGGGCAAGCTCTCATCCCCTGTCAGCTTATCCTTGCAAAGCTGTTGCATAAATATTTTAGCCTTGGCAATAACTGGTCCAAGCAGACCAACTGGATCATAAAAACGAATAATTGTGGACAAAACGGAACGCCTGCAAGGTCGGAGACAGGATCCCAAGTGAGACCAAGAGTTTTGGTAATATCGCTACCATCATCAAATCTCATATATTTCTCCTTATCTTCCTCTGATATACTAACAAGTATTTCGGGATAACTAAAGCACCACTTCCGAAGATTAAAATTGCCACGGGACAATATGCCAACAGTTTGATGCATTTTGGCAATAGCTTCAGCTACGGAATTTCTTCCAGAAATAAAATCATCCACATAGCAATCCTCTTGTGGGGTAAACTAAGCCAATGGGGAATGTTTCCTCTTTAATCAAGGGCCAGCTGGTACATTGAGCGAACAGACAAGAATGAGGCAGCCTTTGTGCTATATGTTACAGTATCCAAATTATAGACTTGTAACTCTTTGTCAGGTGCATCCCGCCACAATATACATTGGAGGTAATTATCAGGGGACTTAACTCGAATGCAGCGATACATTTTAAAAATATCTCCTGTCAGACTAGCCGACTCAGAGTTAACACGAGACAAATGATTTAAATCAAGGTACTCATTGATAAACGCAGAATATTGCTCCTTAAGATGCGGTTGCCACTATAATTTGCGTTCAAGACTGAGAAATCGCCGATATGCTTGAGTAAAAGACTCTCCTAACAGATCCTCGTTGAGCTTCAAAGCCAATCGAATCGTATATTCGCCAGAAGAGAGACGAGAAAAGTGGTTGACAAATGCTTTTCGCACTGCACTTGCTCTTTACTAGCCTTGGCTAAAGATTCATCACAGCTGTCAACTTACCAAAATCAACGAACCAACTCGTCAAGATTGACGTCCGTGTGAATAGCGTCATCTTCAGACGCGCTGCGAGCTGCTAGGAGTGCTACGTTACTTTGCCTTTGAGCTCCACCGGATACAACCCAACCAAGTTGAGTCTTCTGTAGAAGTGGCAATCCTGGCAAGAGCTTGATGAGGTTTGTTGAACGCAGGGTCTGCTTATTTAATGTTGGAGGGAATATTCCAATCGGCGGTATTAACAGCAAATCTAGGCTGGCTATCGGTAATAGTTGGTGCAACAAGAGCAGTAAACGTAGTAGAATAATCCGAAATCCTAGAATGAAAATGTCAACTGTAGATCCGTCTGTAGAAATGCTTGTATCTTCAAGACCTGAGACAGTAGCTGAAGTTCGAGTTTTCTTCAGTTGCAGCAGATGCAGTTGACTGCGGTAGCCAGGGGCACAACATCAGACTGAAGACACTGGGCAGCAAGAGAGGCAGAAGAATGCGATGTCTCTGCAGGAGTTTTGACATTCAAGTCTAATGCTACAGATGCAGAAGTTTGAGGTGCTGTCAGACCAGTCATTGAGTTTGGAACTGCTGAATGCGATGCATCAAAGTGCAGCAGAGTGTGATGCTTTACGCCGCAAACACGGCAATTGCCTCCATTGCATGTACGCGTTTTATGTCCCTTATTAAGGCAATTATAGTAAAGAGCAAGTTTCTTTACTTCTTTGTGTGAATGGAAGGCGACAAATATCTAAACCTACTGCATGAATAAATTCCACTACCAGCAGTGTTGCTGCAGCAATAAAAGCCTTTCTACTGGGATAAGTAATAAAATTAGTTTTTCCGACCTTAGAGTTTGGCGTATGATAAGCCATAGCGTGTTGAACATTTACCATTTTTTGACGTCGCTTAGCCAAATATGTGAAAAGCTCCTCAGCAGATGGTATTTTGTCCACCGATGTACTCTGCTCCCAGCTGGTCTGACTTGCAGCATCCAACTGCAGCAGCATATGAACAATCATGCAGCCTGCGATTTGCTCCAAAAAGCCCAAGCTCTGCAATGCTCGCATATGACAGTTGACAGGTTCGTAGCAGACGTTGAATACACTCTCTTGAGCCCAATAATCTCTATAATCTGGAAAACAAGACGTTTATTATTAAAGCGTTTACTTAAAACATCCAGAGCTACACGATAATTAGCACTGGAAATTTAAAACGATCGAACCGAATCCAATGCCGAGCCAGATAAGCAGGAACGAAGATGCTGCAGTTTTTCAATATCGCTTAAATATGGATCCTTGTCGATGACCGAGTTGAAAATGGAGAAGAAGTTGACGTAATCCGTGTATCCGCCAGAAAATGTGGGTAATGAGAGTTCAGGCAGACGAAGTCTATGTGTCCGATCATTTACACTAGCTTGCACAGCTTGCTCCAAGTTATTGTCATGGCATATAGTTGACGTGGGCGGCATCTGCGACTTTCGCTCTTCAATTTGCCTCTCAGGCGAGACTTCATTGTGAGCACTAGAACATCAAAATCATCCCGTAACTGGCAGCCAATCTCAGAATAATTTAGTTCCTCTAAGCCATTGTGGGTTAGATTAAAAGATAATTCCGTTTACACAAGCAACTCCAAGCGAACCATAAGCTCAGTTGAGCCAAATGCGCTAATCCGTTCATCATTTAAAGAAGCATTAAGCCTTCGCGCACTTGTGTAAATTGATTCGGCTTTACGTTTAAAATAATGCATCTTATCAGATGGTACACTATTTTCAGCCGGCACTGTACTTTCGTTGACACTGAGCATGATTTAATGTCAAACGCACAATTACGCTTTCAACTTAGCAAGCTTGAACCGCAAGCGCAATCAACGAACGCGAGAATGAAAGAAACACCCGAACAATAGCCCTATGCCGAAAGTACGGTGTTTATGTACAAATATTATGTAGCGCTGCACTAAGGTCAACGCACCACTCTCGAACGAAGAGAATGAGAGGTCAAGCGATAACACATGCAGTTGGCAACGAACGAACTGCACTTATATACTCGCGAATCATTATTTAGTTGTTGCATATAATTATTGGTAATAAAATGATATGCACTTCGCGAACTAAATAACGTTATAACTACGTTATAAAAAATGTTTATTTAAAAATTATTCAATCGTATGCATATGTGCCTGTGGCTTCGAACAGATTCTTGGCTTCGCCCACGAACAAAAACAGATGCAATCGTATACAATAATAGATTAGCGACGACTAACTACGACCGACGGCTAGCTCAATACCCAAGTCTGCAAACAGTGCTTGCAGGCCGACAAACAACAGCGATAGAGATCATTGCCGGAGTCGAGTTTACACTTTACATATTTTATTTACAAAGCTATATAATAGGCAACTTCAAACAAGAATATTTCATTACGTTAATTTATGTATGTATCTTAAAATTATATAATTGGAATTATGACGAATATGCTGCTGCTTAACCGAACAATTATAATTTACTTTAATTCAAATAAACTATCGAAATGTAAACATTGTTTTTGAAAGCCGAACTTTACAAAAATATTGAATGTTTGTTATATTTATAATTTATATATTGTTTTAGGGCAACCATTCTTTGCTTGAACCGGGTTGACTTTTAAGTTGCAAATATTTTTGCCTCTCGGATAGAACATATTATTAAGAATGATATTCTGAATGCTGTTCATTTAAGCTGAGTCTTCTAGTCTCGGTTGGCCATTGGATAATGATCTGGCATTGTCGTACTTACTTTTATATTTTTTTTTTTTTATGCTCTGAACCCAATGAAAATGGGTAAAAAGGTTATAATGGTTTTGTGCAAATGTATGTAACAGGCAGAAGGAAGCATCTCCCACCCCATAAAGTATATATATTCTTGATCAGGACGGCGAGCTGAGTTGAGTTAGTCATGTCCGTCTGCCTGAACGCAGAGATCTCGGAAACTACAAAAGCTAGAGACCTAAGCTTTTCGACTATAGAATCTCATACCCAGAACAAGTTTATCATTTTTTTCGATATCTTGCTCCGTTTCATTATTATTGATAAAAATCGATTTTAAGACTTGGTTTTCTTGACATATTTCGGAGACTTTAAGAGCTAGCGTAAGGATGCGCAGACTATGAATATTTCGGATGTTGCATACCTTCCCCCATTCGAGTTTGTTGTCTAGTATGTCTTAGTATCTATTTCGTAGTCTTTACGTTTTTCATTCAATTTTCGGTTTGATTGATTTTATTAGTTTGTGCGTCGTATGCTGGAGTTCCTGCATAAATGAAAATATCTCCTGGTGTTCTACCAGTTGTATTGTGTTTTGTTTTTTGATTATAAGAGTAAACGATAGTTTCCAACCTTCTTAATTTATTTTCAGTCAGATTCACTATTTACAATTCTTAATTTTTTATTTACAGTTTTATGAAATCTGTTGCATGGAGATGCATTGGGATTTCGATAGTAGCAGTCGAAATGATCAGCTGATGATCGGCTTTACGTGGTGAACCAACAGTCCGTGAGGAAACAGGCCGTGAGCGAACCGAAGAAAGAGTGAAGTTAGCGAACTGGGAAAGAGTATCGCGAGCGAACCGGGGGAAGGGCGCAGAGAGTGGCATGTGAAACGCGTTGCTATGCAACGGCATTGGCGCAGCTGGAAGTTGATTGGGTTTAGCAACTAAGGCGAAAAATTATAAGCGGGAGTCGGCATGCGTTAGCGAAGGCGAGCAGACATCAATTGTTTTGTTAGCGCTATCAGAGCGCATAGAATTAGCGCATAAAAAGGGCCATTGACCTGGTCACTTTGGTTAGTTTTCGGCTGCGCTATATTAGCATAAGTATTTATATATATGTTTAATTGGTACATATACATATATATATATATGCATCATTAGAAAGTTAGAAAGTTAAATGTTAGTTTTTAAGCAAATTCGCCATTTAAATAATTGACCTGGAATTTGAAATGCGCGCATAAAGGCTCGTAATTGGGGGAGATTGGAGCATGGATATCGTTAGGAGAGGTGCCGCTTAAAATCTGGTGTAGCTAAAAACAATGTTTAACTACAGGTAGGGCGGGAATGCTGTGTCAAAACACCTAAGCCACCGTTCCAATGTATCAATTTTGGTTGCGTTTATGTTGCTGCCGTTTAGACCTCTGTGAGAGTACTGGCTAGCCGGCACTGCCCCTTGAGACAAACTTACACGTAACAAATCTCTCAACATCAGAAATACCATTTTTTAGTTGTTGTGATTTTTATAATTACGCCTTCAGAATTTAACCAAAGCTGTAGTGCTGCTCACATGAATGCTGAACCTTTATCTGCTTTGATTTCTACTAGTTTATAACATTGAAAATCTTAAGTATTGCTCTTTTGGTTTCGGGCCAGTCTCTACTGTTTATTTCGATTAGAGAAGCATATTTGGAATATACGTCTAAACAAGACAGAAATTGTTTATTATCGACAATATAAAAATCAATGACGTATTTTTCTCTTTAATTAAAAACTTTTGGAGTTGCTTGAAAGAGTAATTTAGTGCTTCTATGTTCTGTTTTTCCTATATTACAAACTACGCATTGATTATGTAATGTATTAAATTTGGTGGTCGGAATAATAGTACTTTTCTTTGAAAAGTGAAGTTGCCATTTCTGGATGTAATACATCTTTATGGGGTTTTTAATGAAGAGTTTCGGTAGAATTTAAGTTCATAATGGCGAGCTTATTTAAATTCACCCGCCTAAGTTAACAGAATCAGGGATGCACAATGACATTCTTAATAGAGCTCGCAAATGTCAATTTGACTAATGACCGTCGCTGAGCTTCTCTCTCTCTCTGTCTCTTTCTCTTGAGGCCTAGCTCCAAAAATTTTATATCCGTTTGCATTCTTTCTATTTGATCTGGCGACCTGAGTGCACGTATGCACTTAGCTGTTCAAAGGGAAAAAGAGACTTACAAAATTGATAAAATATAGCAATCAATTCTAATTAGTGCATTTTTTTGGTCTTATTTTACCTGATTATTGAATTGTAAGCCTTATAAAGAAGTTAATGCGGAAGCATTAAATTACATGTATTCTTATTGTACCTAGTCTCACTAAAGAAGTAAGAAGATTTGAAATTTTTATTTACTGGCCTGAAAACGTTTGCATTTTGATTTGCAAATTGTTGTGACCCCGACATTGGGTAATAAAATTAATGATCTTATACTCAGGCTTCCTGACTAATTAAAATTTGATTATATAGACAAGCATATCACGAGCGTAGACCTTAGTAGTTATTTTTTCGTCAATCCAAATTGTAGACGAAACAAGATGAGCATTCAAGGCAAAGCAAAAACAGTTACTAAAGCTGAAGCGTAGTCAACAACTCGACAGATGTACATATGTATGCAGTCAAGTGTCTGCTACGCCTCGTATCATCAAGGCGCTTATTCATCAGTATTCTGATCCAGACGTTCGACTCAGCAAAACCAATCAGTGTATATCATTCACCTCACGAAATCAAATAATAGTGCTCATTAATAACTTCCAAAAATTAGTATTCATAAAATCAACATTCAATCAATATTAGCAGTGAACTCCATTTTAATGTGAATAAGTTCATAACAATAGTGCTAAATCAAAACAAACAATTCCTACATCTGCAAACATTCAGGACACAAAAAAAAAAAAAAAACAAAACTTAAATTTGATTTTAACAGTTCACATTCGTCCCTACCTAAAATACTTTCATCATACATTCATACCGCCCAATCATTAGCATTTTGTATCTATATTTCTTAAATGGGATGTTAGCCCCATTATACTTGAAATTCATGTCATACTTGAAAGCTTCATAAAATTGTGCTTAAATAGAGAATCAATAAGCTAATAGATTTTATTCTTAAAAGGATAGATACTAGCTCTAACAACTTTTAATTCGTACACCAGTCATTTTTTGCATTTTGTTATTTTTAAGATTATAATAACTGCACCAACATATTAACACTTTTCTAAAAGGTTGTTTAATTATCTTTAATTGCATATACAATAAGTAACAAAAATGAAAACAAAACATTTCATAAATTTAAATTATATGAGACCACCTCATTGCTCTATTAAATTATGTCGCCCATTTTTATACCCTGAACTCATTGAAAATTGGTAAAAAGGGTATAACGGTTGTGTGCAAAAGTATGTAACAGGGAGAAGGAGGCATCTCCGACCCCATAAAGTATATATATTCATGATCAGCGTCACTAGCCGAGTCGATTAAAAATTATAAGAGCTAGAGCCACAATTTGGATTAATATATTCTCGTAAAGGATACGCAGATTATGTTTATTTCGGATTTTGGATACCCCCATTCGCCGCCCATATCAAAAAACCAAAAAAATTGCAATTCAAGTACTACATACTTGCGCTTTGATTTGTACTCAGATTTCAATGCTCTTGTTACGTACTGAAAATTGCATAACGATCCTATTCTAAGTTTAGAAGTTATTTAAGAATTAACTCTTCATAGTGGGGGCCAAGCGCAGCTGCATGAGCATATCTCAGAAACTATAAGAGCCACAGCCACCAAATTTGCTTAATGCTGCTATATAAATTTACTATAGTATAAAATGAATGCATTAAAATAGATTTCATTAAAATTGGTTAAGCAACATAAAAGTTGTTAAAGAAAAGGTTTTTGTATATTGGCTAAACCACGTGGTAGCGAGCGCAAAGCGCAGACGTTTTCTGCATGCGTCTGCACACATGCATACATACAGACATATATCCACATTCATATGCGTGAGCTCTTTTTCGAATTCTAATGAGATTGTTTGTGCATGTGTGCTTATTTCTTAGCTCAGATTTTGACGGAGATAATTAGAATGCTGCTGTAGCTCGGTGGTAGAGCTGTTGCCTGGCGGGCCGTCAGAAGCGAGTTCGAGTCGGAGTTTTCTGCGGACTGTTCATTTTTTTTTTAAACTTAACACACTTACTGCTCCAAGTACAACTTAATGCTGAACATCTATGATTGAAATATTATGAAGCAATGAAATGGGAAAAAATTGGTATTTGGCATGCACACTCTCAAAAAACTTTCGCAGATCAAATGCAACCAATATTTGAAAGATATTGTTTTCTATTTTGTGAAAATTTTGCGAGAAATTTGACAATTACGGCATACCCAAATTCGTGTGTATGAAGGCAGAGCGGTTTAAATAAATGTATATAACGACAGCTCGCCGCTGCGTTCAGGGTATCTCCTAGTCGGTCACTCTCTACTAGAGCCATCTTACTTGTTTATTGTTTGACTTATATAATTCTCAACAAGTGTCGAAAGAGTGGCAAGGCGTACGCAAGCCAAAGGTCTGCTGATGATTGAACCGGGAGATTCTTGAAATAGCTTGCAGACAACCTGGTCACTTTTTGGTGATTTATACATTGTAGTTATTGTTTGCTCAACAATCCAAGCAACTGGTGTGGAATATAATCACGAAAAGTAATGGCTTGTTCTATAGTTGCGACTCATGCAGGGAGAATGCGAAATGCGGGTGTTAATGCGGTTAAACAACACTAGCCTTAAGGTCTGAGTGTTGGTCTTCACACGTTACTATCAGCTCTTAGCTCTGGACTTCAAATTTTATTATTTAAAACTATTAAGAGTTTCACTCAGACCACTCGTCGTGCCCTGGCCAAGTGCCCTTCTGCATCCGCCTGTAAATCTGCAGAGTACAACTTCGATTATTCAGCAACTTATTTCTTTTGTTGGTGGATGAAGTCGGTGTTTCACCAAATAAACACATTTTTGTTTTTAGGTGTGCACCTAATTTGATGAAGTTGAAATTCAAGTCACAAACATTTCGTTAGAAAAAATTAAATTGTCCCATTCGATGGAAACACCTTCCTGTAAAGTAAGTGTCCCACTTATGTTATGATTTGCCCACATTTGTTGTAAAGAGATTTGTTTCTGGGCTGAACATTTAATACTAAACAACTATACAGAAAAAAGGAAAATCAGACTCCGATTTTGTTACCACCTCCTCGGTTGCAGCATCAAAAAAATAATAACCTTCATCTAGTTTGCCAAACCAACACTTTAGAGGTCTTAAATATAAAATTTCGATTCTTTATATAGAGTGCGTCTCTTTTTTTTAATATAATTATCTTTACCGATACGTGGTTAAATCCGGATTTTACAGATTCTGCAATTTTTCCTTCTTACTATACGTGTCATAGATGCGATCGAATCTGTAATGTTGGTGGAGGTGTACCTATAACAGTTAAGACCGCCTTTTCGTTGGAACCCCCTTCGGTAGATTTAATTGTGAAGAAATGAATTAATGAGCAAACTAAACTTTATCGTTTTATTGTTACCATTAGACTAAAAAACTATGAATAAATTGTGTACACTCAGACCCTACATTGCTGTTGCACACCAGTGACGCCGGCATAGCGCTGACCTTGCATATCCGCAAGTGTCGCAATAACTCCGCTGGCCGAACCGTTTACTTGGGACTGCGGCCGAGTGGCTACCACCAAAACCGCTGACTCGACGCATGCTGCGGACGCGTGATCGTTGCTGGGCATATCGGTTAACTTGATAACTGCTCTCACGCATGAATTAGGATCGTCCTCGGTATTATAGAGGTCTTGAAGAAAAGTAAGGCCGCAGCAAGGGTCAATATGATGGAAAGGCCAGATATCATGATTATCAGAGGCTCAGAAATTAATGCGGATTACATCTTCTTGATATACGCCCGACTAGCTGCGCTCTGTTCTGTAATATTCAGAGGGGGGGACAACATCTGCAGCTCGTTGAGAGCACGTTTCCATTGACGAATCTTGTAGCGCTTATAGTTGCCGGAATGTAACCAGGTAGCTATGAAATTCAAATCTTCAGTGTAGGTTTAATTACATTGTATTTTGCTAAGTTGATAGTAAATATAACATTTTGAATTTCGATACTAAGAATTATATTATTATTGTCATTATTATATATGGCCGTCAGCTAACTGGTGTACAAGGGGTCTTACATGTAATTATTACTTGAATAATACGTGCCGTATCTGAACACACTGTTAGAAGTGCGACTTTACTCTACTCGTGACAGCGGCTGGAAGCAAATCCTTGGAATCCGTGGAGCAGCATATGCCGAAGGATTCATGACCGAGGGGAAGCTCGGCCGTTAGTATGCGGACTCTGGATACCTGTCGCCCTCCAGTTTTACTATCAACCTCCTGCGGTAGATGGGCTATGCCCCGGGCGAATCCCCTTCCCGTACACTCGTGGGATTCAAAATGAACCAAAATATAAATAACAAGTAAGATGGCTCTATTCGGGTGTGCCCGAATAGGAGATACCCTGAACCCAGCGGCGAACTGTCGTTATATACATTTAAAGATCTTTGCATTCATACACACATTCACAAAGTCACACATACACACGCACGCAGCAAACCGAGCACTTTACATATCGGCTGCGCTTGGAAAATGAATTCTTGAATAACTTCCAAACTAAGAGTATGATCGTTATGAAATTGTTTTGCTTAATAGATCATCCAAATCTATGTAAAAAAACAAAGCGCAAGTTTGTAGTATTTGATTTGCGTTTTTTTTGATATGGGGGTCGAATGGGGGTAGGTATCCAAAATTCGAAATATTTGTAATCTGCCTATCCTTAACGAGCAAATATTACACCAAATTTTGTGGCTCTAGCTCTTATAGTTTCTTATAGTTTATAGATATGCCCAAAAAACCGGATAAAAAAAAACCGATAAATATCTATAATAAGAAAACGGAACGGGCTATCCATAATTTAAAATAGCCTTAATCTGCCTATGGTATACTCGAACTTAAAAAACTAAACTTTAATCTCTAGCTATTATTGCAGCACTTGCTGCACATTGGATTGTCAAATTGGTCAAATTTTACCACACGTTTTCTGTAATAACTTCAGTGTTTCTTAACCGATTTTGATAAATCTGAAGGTAATAGATTCTTCCAGTGCTACAGTATATATAATTATTCATTCGAACCAAACTTTGTGTCTCTAGGTCTCATAATCTACGAAATAAGCTTCAAAAATAAGAGGTTTTTATCGATTATTGGAAAACGGTGTGGGCTATCGATCATTTCAAATAAACTTGATCTGCGCGTGCCATGGGCGAGTCTATAGCCGAAAAATTGAAGTCTCTAGCTTTCTTAGTTTTCGAGATCGACGCGTTCATACAAACGGACGGACAGACAGACGGACATGGCTATATCGACTCGGCTGTTGATCCTGATCAAGAATATGTATACTTTATGGGGTCGGAGATGCTTCCTTCTGCCTGTTACATACATTTGCACAATACCATTATACCCATCTTACCCATTTTCAATGGGTTCAGGGTATAAAGGCTTCAACCTGCACGGTTGAGTATTTATATATATGTTTAATTGGTACATATACATATATATGTATATGAACATATACATATATATATATATATGCATCATTAGAAAGTTAAATGTTAGTTTTTAAGCAAATTCGCTATTTAAATAATTGACCTGGAATTTGAAATGCGCGCATAAAGGCTCGTAATTGGGGGAGATTGGAGCATGGATATCGTTAGGAGAGGTGCCGCTTAAAATCTGGTGTTATAGGGTGTAGTTAAAAACAATGTTTAGCTACAGGTAGGGCGGGAATGCTGTGGCAAAACACCTAAGCCACCGTTCCAATGTATCAATTTTGGTTGCGTTTATGTTGCTGCCGGTCGGAATAATAGTACTTTTCTTTGAAAAGTGAAGTTGCCATTTCTGGATGTAATACATCTTTATGGGGTTTTTAATGAAGAGTTTCGGTAGAATTTAAGTTCACCCGCCTAAGTTACCAGAATCTGGGATGCACAATGACATTCTTAATAGAGCTCGCAAATGTCAATTTGACAAATGACCGTCGCTGAGCTTCTCTCTCTCTCTGTCTCTTTCTCTTGAGGCCTAGCTCCAAAAATTGTATATCCGTTTGCATTCTTTCTATTTGATCTGGCGACCTGAGTGCACGTATGCACTTAGCTGTTCAAAGGGAAAAAGAGACTTACAAAATTGATAAAATATAGCAATCAATTCTAATTAGTGCATTTTTTGGTCTTATTTTAACTGATTATTGAATTGTAAACCTTATAAAGAAGTTAATGCGGAAGCATTAAATTACATGTATACCTAGTCTCACTAAAGAAGTAAGAAGATTTGAAATTTTTATTTACTGGCCTGAAAACGTTTGCATTTTGATTTGCAAATTGTTGTGACCCCGACATTGGGTAATAAAATTAATGGTCTTATACTCAGGCTTCCTGACTAATTAAAATTTGATTATATAGACAAGCATATCACGAGCGTAGACCTTAGTAGTTATTTTTTCGTCAATCCAAATTGTAGACGAAACAAGATGAGCATTCAAGGCAAAGCAAAAACAGTTACTAAAGCTGAAGCGTAGTCAACAACTCGATAGATGTACATATGTATGCAGTCAAGTGTCCGCTACGCCTCGTATCATCAAGGCGCTTATTCATCAGTATTCTGATCCAGACGTTCGACTCAGCAAAACCAATCAGTGTATATCATTCACCTCACGAAATCAAATAATAGTGCTCATTAATAACTTCCAAAAATTAGTATTCATAAAATCAACATTCAATCAATATTAGCAGTGAACTCCATTTTAATGTGAATAAGTTCATAACAATAGTGCTAAATCAAAACAAACAATTCCTACATCTGCAAACATTCAGGACACAAAAAAAAAAAAAAAAAAAAACTTAAATTTGATTTTAACAGTTCACATTCGTCCCTACCTAAAATACTTTCATCATACATTCATACCGCCCAATCATTAGCATTTTGTATCTATATTTCTTAAATGGGATGTTAGCCCCATTATACTTGAAATTCATGTCATACTTGAAAGCTTCATAAAATTGTGCTTAAATAGAGAATCAATAAGCTAATAGATTTTATTCTTAAAAGGATAGATACTAGCTCTAACAACTTTTAATTCGTACACCAGTCATTTTTTGCATTTTGTTATTTTTAAGATTATAATAACTGCACCAACATATTAACACTTTTCTAAAAGGTTGTTTAATTATCTTTAATTGCATATACAATAAGTAACAAAAATGAAAACAAAACATTTCATAAATTTAAATTATATGAGACCACCTCATTGCTCTATTAAATTATGTCGCCCATTTTTATACCCTGAACTCATTGAAAATTGGTAAAAAGGGTATAACGGTTGTGTGCAAAAGTATGTAACAGGGAGAAGGAGGCATCTCCGACCCCATAAAGTATATATATTCTTGATCAGCGTCACTAGCCGAGTCGATTAAAAATTATAAGAGCTAGAGCCACAATTTGGATTAATATATTCTCGTAAAGGATACGCAGATTATGTTTATTTCGGATTTTGGATACCCCCATTCGCCGCCCATATCAAAAAACCAAAAAAATTGCAATTCAAGTACTACATACTTGCGCTTTGATTTGTACTCAGATTTCAATGCTCTTGTTACGTACTGAAAATTGCATAACGATCCTATTCTAAGTTTAGAAGTTATTTAAGAATTAACTCTTCATAGTGGGGGCCAAGCGCAGCTGCATGAGCATATCTCAGAAACTATAAGAGCCACAGCCACCAAATTTGCTTAATGCTGCTATATAAATTTACTATAGTATAAAATGAATGCATTAAAATAGATTTCATTAAAATTGGTTAAGCAACATAAAAGTTGTTAAAGAAAAGGTTTTTGTATATTGGCTAAACCACGTGGTAGCGAGCGCAAAGCGCAGACGTTTTCTGCATGCGTCTGCACACATGCATACATACAGACATATATCCACATTCATATGCGTGAGCTCTTTTTCGAATTCTAATGAGATTGTTTGTGCATGTGTGCTTATTTCTTAGCTCAGATTTTGACGGAGATAATTAGAATGCTGCTGTAGCTCGGTGGTAGAGCTGTTGCCTGGCGGGCCGTCAGAAGCGAGTTCGAGTCGGAGTTTTCTGCGGACTGTTCATTTTTTTTTTAAACTTAACACACTTACTGCTCCAAGTACAACTTAATGCTGAACATCTATGATTGAAATATTATGAAGCAACGAAATGGGAACAAATTGGTATTTGGCATGCACACTCTCAAAAAACTTTCGCAGATCAAATGCAACCAATATTTGAAAGATATTGTTTTCTATTTCGTGAAAATTTTGCGAGAAATTTGACAATTACGGCATACCCAAATTCGTGTGTATGAAGGCAGAGCGGTTTAAATAAATGTGTATAACGACAGCTCGCCGCTGCGTTCAGGGTATCTCCTAGTCGGTCACTCTCTACTAGAGCCATCTTACTTGTTTATTGTTTGACTTATATAATTCTCAACAAGTGTCGAAAGAGTGGCAAGGCGTACGCAAGCCAAAGGTCTACTGATGATTGAACCGGGAGATTCTTGAAATAGCTTGCAGACAACCTGGTCACTTTTTGGTGATTTATACATTGTAGTTATTGTTTGCTCAACAATCCAAGCAACTGGTGTGGAATATAATCACGAAAAGTAATGGCTTGTTCTATAGTTGCGACTCATGCAGGGAGAATGCGAAATGCGGGTGTTAATGCGGTTAAACAACACTAGCCTTAAGGTCTGAGTGTTGGTCTTCACACGTTACTATCAGCTCTTAGCTCTGGACATCAAATTTTATTATTTAAAACTGTTAAGGGTTTCACTCAGACCACTCGTCGTGCCCTGGCCAAGTGCCCTTCTGCATCCGCCTGTAAATCTGCAGAGTACAACTTCGATTATTCAGCAACTTATTTCTTTTGTTGGTGGATGAAGTCGGTGTTTCACCAAATAAACACATTTTTGTTTTTAGGTGTGCACCTAATTTGATGAAGTTGAAATTCAAGTCACAAACATTTCGTTAGAAAAAATTAAATTGTCCCATTCGATGGAAACACCTTCCTGTAAAGTAAGTGTCCCACTTATGTTATGATTTGCCCACATTTGTTGTAAAGAGATTTGTTTCTGGGCTGAACATTTAATACTAAACAACTATACAGAAAAAAGGAAAATCAGACTCCGATTTTGTTACCACCTCCTCGGTTGCAGCATCAACAAAATAATAACCTTCATCTAGTTTGCCAAACCAACACTTTAGAGGTCTTAAATATAAAATTTCGATTCTTTATATAGAGTGCGTCTCTTTTTTTTAATATAATTATCTTTACCGATACGTGGTTAAATCCGGATTTTACAGATTCTGCAATTTTTCCTTCTTACTATACGTGTCATAGATGCGATCGAATCTGTAATGTTGGTGGAGGTGTACCTATAACAGTTAAGACCGCCTTTTCGTTGGAACCCCCTTCGGTAGATTTAATTGTCAAGAAATGAATCAATGAGCAAACTGAACTTTATCGTTTTATTGTTACCATTAGACTAAAAAACTATGAATAAATTGTGTACACTCAGACCCTATATTGCTGTTGCACACCAGTGACGCCGGCATAGCGCTGACCTTGCATTTCCGCAAGTGTCGCAATAACTCCGCTGGCCGAACCGTTTACTTGGGACTGCGGCCGAGTGGCTACCACCAAAACCGCTGACTCGACGCATGCTGCGGACGCGTGATCGTTGCTGGGCATATCGGTTAACTTGATAACTGCTCTCATGCATGAATTAGGATTGTCCTCGGTATTATAGAGGTCTTGAAGAAAAGTAAGGCCGCGGCAAGGGTCAAGGGTCAAGGGTCAAAGGCCAGATATCATGATTATCAGAGGCTCAGAAATTAATGCGGATTACATCTTCTTGATATACGCCCGACTAGCTGCGCTCTGTTCTGTAATATTCAGAGGGGGGGACAACATCTGCAGCTCGTTGAGAGCACGTTTCCATTGACGAATCTTGTAGCGCTTATAGTTGCCGGAATGTAACCAGGTAGGTTTAATTACATTGTATTTTGCCAAGTTGATAGTAAATATAACATTTTGAATTTCGATACTAAGAATTATATTATTATTATCATTATTATATATGGCCGTCAGCTAACTTGTGTACAAGGGGTCTTACATGTAATTATTACTTGAATAATACGTGCCGTATCTGAACACACTGTTAGAAGTGCGACTTTACTCTACTCGTGACAGCGGCTGGAAGCAAATCCTTGGAATCCGTGGAGCAGCATATGCCGAAGGATTCATGACCGAGGGGAAGCTCGGCCGTTAGTATGCGGACTCTGGATACCTGTTGCCCTCCAGTTTTACTATCAACCTCCTGCGGTAGATGGGCTATGCCCCGGGCGAATCCCCTTCCCGTACACTCGTGGGATTCAAAATGAACCAAAATATAAATAACAAGTAAGATGGCTCTATTCGGGTGTGCCCGAATAGGAGATACCCTGAACCCAGCGGCGAACTGTCGTTATATACATTTAAAGATCTTTGCATTCATACACACATTCACAGTCACACATACACACGCACGCAGCAAACTGAGTACTTTACATATCGGCTGCGCTTGGAAAATGAATTCTTGAATAACTTCCAAACTAAGAGTATGATCGTTATGAAATTGTTTTGCTTAATAGATCATCCAAATCTATGTAAAAAAACAAAGCGCAAGTTTGTAGTATTTGATTTGCGTTTTTTTTGATATGGGGGTCGAATGGGGGTATCCAAAATTCGAAATATTTGTAATCTGCCTATCCTTAACGAGCAAATATAACACCAAATTTTGTGGCTCTAGCTCTTATAGTTTCTTATAGTTTATAGATATGCCCAAAAAACCGGATAAAAAAAAACCGATAAATATCTATAATAAGAAAACGGAACGGGTTATCCATAATTTAAAATAGCCTTAATCTGCCTATGGTATACTCGAACTTAAAAAACTAAACTTTAATCTCTAGCTATTATTGCAGCACTTGCTGCACATTGGATTGTCAAATTGGTCAAATTTTACCACACGTTTTCTGTAATAACTTCAGTGTTTCTTAACCGATTTTGATAAATCTGAAGGTAATAGATTCTTCCAGTGCTACAGTATATATAATTATTCATTCGAACCAAACTTTGTGTCTCTAGGTCTCATAATCTACGAAATAAGCTTAAAAAATAAGAGGTTTTTATCGATTATAGGAAAACAGTGTGGGCTATCGATCATTTCAAATAAACTTGATCTGCGCGTGCCATGGGCGAGTCTATAGCCGAAAAGTTGAAGTCTCTAGCTTTCTTAGTATTCGAGATCGACGCGTTCATACAGACGGACGGACAGACAGACGGACTTGGCTATATCAACTCGGCTGTTGATCCTGATCAAGAATATTTACACTTTATGGGGTCGGAGATGCTTTCTTTTGCCTGTTACATACATTTGCATAATACCATTATACCCATCTTAACCATTTTCAATGGGTTCAGTGTATAAAGGCTTCAACCTGCACGGTTGAGTCTATTTCTGGCACCGTAGCTGTAGGCCTCCACCCTCCCAAGTGGTGACGTTGGTCACAAAGACCAACTTCCTTGGATAAAGAGTTGGTGTGTACCACCTTCTCGTCGAAAAAATTTTTCTCGGCAGGGTCCGATAGAGGCATTGGTCTCTGAATCGGACTCTGACGTCACACTCACCGATCTCGACGACGCATCCACTGAGTTCTCTCAGAGATCCGGTCTGATGGATGCAGGCATCCAGGTAGGACGTCTACATTTAGACCCTGAGCTCGCCTTTTTTAAAATGTCAAATCGCGAAAAGAAGCTGTTCAAAACAAAGCAGCTGCTCTGAAAGCTACAAAGGTGCCCCCCGCTGGTGTCAAAAGGGGTCGCTCAGACGAAAAGTCTCCGGAGCTCGGTTTGTCAAAGAAACTGACAGCGCCATCGTACAGTCGGAAGGCGAGAGGTGATAAGCTCGGTTTCATCGCGACTGATAGAGCGTCATCTCTGACAGCGGAGCAAATGGCAACGCTAAAGGCGGCGATCTTATCGTCCACCCTGACGTGTGTGACGCCAAAGCTCAAGGGTGTTGTTCCGAGAACGGATTAGCTCATTCTCGTCTGCTACGACAACAACGCAGCCGAGTGGGTGAGGGCGAACTTCAGCCATATCAAGTTCTGCTGTTCGCTCGAAGTTGAGCTGTTGGAGGAAAGCCAGTTCCCCCGGGCGCACCTCATCCGAGGTTACTTCGCCAACAGCCTGGAGCTACCCAACGAGACGGTTCTGGCGCACATAGATGTCCAAAACGACATCAGCACCAGCCAATGGAGGGTAGTGCAGCGGACCACGAGTGGTGCAATGCTGCACTTAGCCATCATGGTGGATGACGCGTCGCTGCAGTCGCTGATTAAGTACGGACGCTCCAGCAACAACCGCAGTGCCGGCTGCTGCTGCCTTAACAGCAAACCCGGAACCTGACTCGGGTCCCTCCACGAGCTTGGCTGCTGGGCCTGCCAATGGTTCGACATGTGATCAGATTCCCAATGCAATCAAGGCAGGCCGTGGTCGCCTCATCTAGCAGAGGCGCTGGTCTCGCTAGGAGAGCGGTCCGCCTCGACTGCAAGCAAGCCGGGGCCGCAGCAGCAGCGACTGACAGCTAGCAAGGAGCAAAGTACAATGAGGAAGGAAGGAAATTTTAGTGGCTTCTGTATATATCCCTGGCGACACCGACGACGCACAGCCGATGGAGGTTCAGCGTCTCGTCGACTTCTGATGAAGGACGAACAAACAGCTAGTCATTGGCTGTGACGCCAACGCCCATCACACTATCTGGGGTAGTTGTGACGTCAACAAAAGGGGTGAGTGCCTTCTTGAATATCTTTTGTGTAGTCAATTAGATGTATTAAATAGGGATCAGGTAAGTGGTACTAGCCCTCACTGTAGTTAGCAATTCTTTGTCCGATTTCATTAAAAATCGTCGGGTTACTGATGAGGCCACTCTTTCAGATCACCAGCACATCAGATTTGATCTCCCAGATCAAGCGGAACTCCTTTCCAATTCGTTTAACCCAAAGAAAATAAATTGGGACTTGTTACAAGGCCTTAGTAGCTTCGAAAGTTGATCAAATTGCTGCCAGCTTTAACTCCACGAGGGAGATAGAATTGGCGTCGAGACAACTTCAACCTTTTAACCTCCTACCATGATAGTGCAGCCCTAAGACCCCATCAGGCGAAACGTGAGGTTCCCTGGTGGAGCGAAGGCCTATCAAATCAAAGGAAGGAGGTCAGACGGCTCTCTAACAGGGCCAAATCAAATAGAGACTCGTGGGACACATACAGATGCGCGCTCACTGAGTATAATAAGAACATTAGGCGTGCCAAACGCGATAGCTGGTGCACCTACTGCGAGAGTGTGGAGTCACTTCCAGAAGCAGCGAGATTGCAAAACGTATTGGCCAGAGGGTCATCTAATGGTGTGGGGCTCCTAAAAATAACACATGGTTTTTATACACAGGATCGGCGAGAAACGTTAGAGCTACTACTTCCGGTGCATTTCCCTAGTTCTGTAATAAGCCCGGAAAATCCCTGCAATGATGGGGATACTGAACCACCAGCTAGACGTGGTTACAGTCGGTCGGGTGATATCTTCGACGTTGACAAGGTCAGGTGGGCCATTAAATCATTCGCTCCCTTCAAAGCCCCGGTGGGCCACCAGCTTTCCCGGCCCTGCTGCAACACAGCCTAGAAGATATACTTAGTCCACTAATTGGTCTACTTTGGGCGAGCTTCACTTGGGGGTACATTCCGCTATCTTGGAGGGAGGTAAATGTGGTTTTTATTCCCAAGCAAGGGGACCGTCCCTTGGATCAACCTAAGTCGTACAGACCAATTAGCCTTACATCCTTTCTGCTTAAGACCGCAGAATGCCTGTTGGACTTGCATATCCGGTGCAGATTGCAAGATACCAATCCCCTGCACCATACACAATTCGCCTACATCAAAAGCAGATCGACGGAGGTCTATATCAGCTAGTCAGTAAGATTGAAAAGGCATTCGGGGCGAAGGAAATTGCTTTGTGCTCCTTTCTAGACGTCGAAGATGCCTTCGACAACACAGGCTGTCAGTCAATAACCAGGGCGTTAGCATCTAGGGGGGTTGACTCCTTCTCTATTAGCTGGATAGAGGGAATGCTTATGCTCAGAGACATTAGATCTTCACTGGACGCCACCACTGTCCGCATTCGAGCGATCAAAGGGTGTCCACAGGGCGGGGTTCTGTCTCCCCTTTTTTGGTCCCTGGTGATAGATGAACTACTGGTGAAACTATCGGCATCGATACCATAGGGTAGGGATAGATGACCTGGCAATAATAGTCTTCGGAAAGTTCGGCTTAACCATCACCGAATTGATGCAAACGGCACTCAACATGGCCCTAAGATGGTGCACAGATGTGGGTCTCAATATCAACCCACAGAAGGCAGTTATCGTTCCCTTTACGAAACAGTACAACATCGAAGTCGGACATTTCTACATCGGTGGGACACCCGTCGAGCTCTCCAGTGAGGTCCAATAACATCGGTGTTAATCAGGAAGGATAAGAGACTCAACTGGAACTCGCACTTAGACAAAACGTTGACCAAAGGTACTCATGCCATGTGGGCATGTCGTCGGCTCTTCGGAAAAACGTGGGGTTTAGACTTTAAAACCATTAGATGGCTGTATGGTATGTTGGTTGTACCCGTTGACAAAGGTCCAGCAGGCGACCGCCATACAAAAATGCAGCAAACTTCAACGGCTCGTATGCCTATCCCTCACGGGTGTCATGCTGCAGCACTGGAATCAGTCTTAGGACTGAATCCACTCCATTTGCACTTAAAGAAGGTAGCTTCTTTGAGCCTTCTGAGGATTAAACTCACAAATGGGTTGCTAGCAGCAGAAATAGGTCATGCTAGTCTAGTAAAAACTATTCCTGGCTTAGATCTGTGAGAGAACGGATCTTAAGACCACGGAACTTTTCTTCGGGGCGAAATTTAGGACTCTTATTCCCGAGCGTAGGGAATGGGATGATTGCACCCTTGCAATGATAGCATGAGCCTGCAGTGGTTCACTGACGGATCAAAAACTAATCAAGGGGTTGGCGCGTGATCACAGGACCCAACACCAAAATCTCGATTCAATGGGTACCTGGCCCAGTGTTTTTCAATCTGAGATCCACGCCATTGAGTCCTGCTCCAGACATATCCTTGACAAGGGGATAAGAGCAGCCACCATAAATATCTTTTCAAATAGCCAAGCAGCCATTCAAGCTTTTTCCTTATGAAGAATTACCTCGAGACTGGTTGCGGATTGCTGGAATTATCTCCAGCACATCTCACATCGAAACCGGGTCACACTTTGTTGGGTCCCTGGGGCTGGTCCCGCAACCCCTCTTCTTGGACCTGAACCCTTTTGTGGGTTAAGCTGGGCCTCTGCCAAAGAGTTGATAGAGGAGTGGTCAAAGAAGGAAAGGGGAATCTTCTAGTCAAAGAGACCTGGGTTACGACAAGCTAAAGAGCTGGTCAGCCCACATACAGGTAGAAAGACAAAAAATCTTTCATTAGCGGAACTACGGCTCTTGGTGTCCTATCTCACGGGACTCCACACAGTCAAGTATCACCTCCAAAAAATGCGGTTGTCCCCTGACACAGAGTGAGGATTCTGCAGAGAGGATGACGAGACAACAAAGCACATTTTATGTGATTGCACAGCCATTATTTGGAGTAGGAGGAAGTATATATGCAGAGAATTTGTTACTTAAGCACAGAATTTCCTCGGCAATTGATCTGCTCTCCTTCATAAGGGAGGCAGAGCGTCTCTTGTCCCCATAGGGAGCCCCTTGGCACAAAAGACCGGAATTTGGTCGCTGTGCCACTAAAATCTCTGTTGTGAGACTCAAATACAAATAATAATAATAATAATATCATTATTATTATTAATAAACTTATTTATGCAACCGATTTGTCCATTCTTTATGATGCTGTTGATATAGATAATGCTCCTAAGATCTTTCATAAAATTCCAAAATCACTTCTAGATGTCTGCATTCCTAGTTGCATCCCTCGCCTTGATTCTGCAAAACCTTCCTGGCTTACTCCCAGACTTTCAAACTTAAAAAACATTAAATCTAAATGTTTTAAAAAGTTTAAAATGACTGGTTCTAATTCTGACTTGTTGAAGTATTACATAGCCAAGTCAAACTTTTTTATTCATAATTCTCAGTGCTATGAAAATTATATTGCCCGTTGCAAAAGCCAATTTACTCAAGACCCTAAGCAATTTTACAGTTTTTTAAATTCGAAGCGCAAATCTTCATGTTTGACTTCCTCATTTTTTCTGGGCTTAGAAAAGCAAGCAATGATTCTGCTGCTTCTGATCTCTTTGCTATTTTTTTTTAGGGATAGAAAAAGCAAGCAATGATTCTGCTGCTTCTGATATCTTTGCTAATTACTTTCAGTCAACCTATTCCTCTGTCTCCTCTATTAATATGTCTGATCCTTATCACATTGTTCCTTCTAATTCTATCTTTATGCCTATCATTACCCATACCTCCCTTCTTTCTGCTATTAAATCATTAAAAATTTCTAACTCTTCTGGGCCCGACAACATTCCTAGTTGTCTACTCAAAGAGTGTAGTGCTTCCCTTCTTTGCTCATTGCTAAAGCTTTTTAATCTATCTCTTGAATCTGCTGTTTTTCCATCTCTTTGGAAAGAAGGTGGTAGGGCTGATATAACAAACTATAGGGACATTGCAAAACTGACTGCTCTACCTAAATTATTTGAAGCAAATGAGATGGCTCTAGTAGGGAGTGCCCGACTAGGAGATATTCTGAACCCAGCGGCGAACTGTCGTTATATACATTTATTTAAACCGCTCTGCATTCATACACACGAATTTGGGAATGCCGTAATTGTCAAATTTCTCGCAAAATTTTCACAATATAGAAAACAATATCTTTCAAATATTGGTTGCCTTTGATCTGCGAAAGTTTTTTGAGAGTGTGCATGCCAAATACCAATTTTTTCCCATTTCGTTGCTTCATAATATTTCAATCATAGATGTCCAGCATTAAGTACTACTTGGAGCAGTAAGTGTGTTAAGTTAAAAGAAAAAAATATGCAGTCCGCAGAAAACTCCGATTCGAACTCGCTTCTGCAACAGCTCTACCACCGAGCTACAGCAGCATTCTAATTGTCTCAGTCAAAATCTGAGCTAAGAAATTAGAAAAGAGCTCACGCATATGAATGTGGGTATATGTATGTATGTATGCATGTGTGCACACGCATGCCGAAAACGTCTGCGCTTTGCGCTCGCCACCATGTGGTTTAGCCAATATACAAACACATTTTCTTAATTAATTTCTGTGTTTTGATGAATATTGTTTTAACGCATTCTTATTGTACTTTAGTAGATTTATTCGTTGACGAGCAGCCTAATTAGTATGTTTTTTTTGTATTTAAAGGGAAAGATGGGGGAAGGCATCCAAAATCCGTGATATTCATAATCTGCGTCTCCTTGACAAGAACTTAGTAAACCAAATTTGGTGGGGCTGGCTCTTATAATTTCAGAGATTTAATCAAAAACCGGGTCAAAAAACCAATTAATTTCGATATTAAAAAACGGTTATCGATAACCTGATAATTTAAAATAGCCTTGATCTGCGTGTGCCATACATACATTCATTTGCACAAAACCAGTATACCCTTTTTAACCATTTTCAATGGATTCAGGGTATAACAAGGAAGATAGCTCTAGTCGGGTGTCCCCGACTAGGAGATTCCCTGAATCCAGCGGCGAGCTGTCGTTTATATACATACATCTAAAGCTCTTTGCATCCATACACACATTCACAAAGTCACACATACACACACACACAAACGCACGCAGCAAGCTGAGCACTTTACACATCGGCTGCGCTTGGCCCCACTATGGCAAATGAATTCTTTAATAATTTCTAAACTAAGAGTATGATCGTTATGAAATTGTCAGTGCTTAATAGGAGCATCCATGTACAATCTATCTTTCTATGTACAAACCAAAGCGCATCTCTGAGGGCGAGAGGAGGGCGTTAGAGCACAGGGCCAAAACTGTGTCCCCCGTGGCGAGAGTCGAAGGCCAAGCAGCAAGTGGAAACAAAAACGCTGCCTAAGAAGCAAAAGAGCAGAGCCGATAACCACACCGCGAAAAACGTGCAACGCCATAATGGCGGAGGACTCGAGGAGACAGTTATCGATAGAGGAGCTCACCGCCACTAAGGGCGCGATGATTGGCGAAATGCGGAAGGCTGGACCACCAGCCTGAACTTCAACAGCATTCGCTTTAGGCCAGGCCTTATCGAGGAGTGCAGGGACGAGAATTTCACCTGACGGTGATGAGATGCAGCGAGACGAAGGGAGGGAAGCTCCTCACCCTTGGAGTTGATCCGCCAACTCTGCAGCTCCTCCAAGCGATCGGTATGCTGGTTAGCCGACTGCACGGTAAGAAGAGTGCAGAGAAAGAAGAAGCGACGACAGACAAGGTTGGAAACAACACCAATCCTGCCAGCAGCAGCGGCTCGGCTCGGGATGTGTTCACCGAAGCGGAAACTGAGGCTTTGGCGCTAATGGAGTCGGAGTTGCACAGCACGTCACTAGGGGGCCTGGACCTCGACTCTCTCAGAGTGTGTAGTGACGGCGAGCGCGCTGGCGAAGAAGACCCGGATGACGAGCAGACACTCACCAACGAGATGTCTAACGCTCTCGGAGGGTGAGCCGGCACAAATCAACCTGCACCATGCGAGGGCGACTTCAGCTGTCATCGGCAGGTTGGTTACCAGGCTGGGCCTGGGGCTGGTGCTCATTCAAGAGCCATGGACCGTCAGAGGGAAGATCTGTGGTCTGCAGGTAATTGCAGATGTCCGAGAAACCAAACCGAGAGTTTGTATCTTGATAAGGCAAAAAAAAAGTTTTCTCTGTCTCTCCAGTTTTCTTAGCAAAGATCTGGTATCAGTGTTCATCACTGCCGACACAGACCCCTGCAAACGGCTGGTGCTCGCATCAGCGTACTTTCCTGGAGACAAAGCAGCACCGCCGCCCGCCGAGGTGCAATCTCTGGTGGATTACTGCAACAGCAAGAGACTACCACTACTGCTGGGATGCGACGTCATAACCTTCGGCAATGGGGGATCCTCTAGCTTGATACAAAACTGGAGGGTCTCCTTTGAACCCTCAATGTCGGACCATAGGATCATACTATTCGACATTAAAGAAGGTACAACGTTCAGCAAAATTATCAGGAATCCCAAAAGAGCAGACTGACAACTCTATCAGTCCACTCTAGGATTAAATTTAGGCAGGCTAGACGAACTGAAGAAAGTAAGATCAGCCGTATCAGTTGAACTTCTAACGGAAGGTCTTAACGAAACCATAACAGACGCCACGCGTACTGTCAAGTGAGGGAGATAATCCCAAAAAAAGACAACCCGTGGTGGAGTAAGAAACTATACAGACTAAGAGAAGAAATCAGACGACTCTTTAATGCAGCAAAGAGAAGCAGTGTAGAATGGGATCAACACACTGCAAAACTTACAGAGTACAGCAAAGAGATGTCTTAAGAAAACAGATGGGTCCTTTTCGGAAAATGAGGAGGAGAAGGGTACACTTCTACTACAAACACATTTTCCCATGTGCAGAACTATAGGTGTGTCAGGAACTGATGTCATTCAGCCAGGGAGGGTCACGGCCAGAAAACTAAAGTGGAAACTGGCGTCAAAGATAATCTTCGAACAACAAAATAAGGTGGGCAATTGGCAACTTCTCGCCACACAAATCTCCAGGAGTAGATGGCATCCTGCCGATACATCTACAAAAGGGCCTAGATTTGTTACTGCCATAACTAATTTGAATATTTAAGGGCAGCATAGCTCTAGGGTACATACCTAAAGCGTGGAGGGTAGCCAGAGTTATCTTTATCCCTAAGGTAGGGAAGAAGGACCCCTTCCAACCAAAATCCTTTCGGCCAGTACTAATACCCCTACTGTGAAGTCTGGTAGTGAACGAGCTTCTTCATAAACTCACAGACAATGACATAGAATGTCAGGGATATGCTGACGACATAACCATTATGTGCAAAGGAAAATTTGAGCACACCTTATGTGACAGGATTGCGTAAGGACTGCGCATAAGTCTAGAATGGTGCAGGTCTGTAGGACTGAACATAAATCTAGCTAAAACGGCAATTGTGGCATTCACAAATCGGTACAAGCCTAACTCACTTGGACCAATCAGAATTGGGGATGTGACAATACCACAATACCACAATAACCACAATGAATACCACTGTCCAAGGAAGTCAAGTATCTAGATCAAAAACCGAAATAGAAGTCTCACACCGTACAAGTTATCAGAAAGGCCACTCTCGCTCTGATAAGCTGTAGAGCCCTCTCTGGTAAAATGTGGGGTTTATCACCAAAAATGATAATGTGAATGTATGTAGCGATGGTTTGGCCCATTGTTAGCTACGGCGCTGCGGTATGGGCGGATCGCACAGAACTGGAATGCATGTGGAAGCAGCTGGGTAAGCTCCAGAGACTTGCGTGTACAGGCATTTCAAGCGCGATGCGCACCTGTCCGTCAACAGCGTTGGACGTTTTACTTGGGCTACCGCCCCTACACATCCACATCAATCAGATTGCGAAAGCATCGCATATCAGAATCGCAAAAGGGGGTCTATCCACGACAAACGCCAGCCGACTGGGACTGCTGGCGCAATACCCACAAGGTGAATCAGAACCCAAATATAGTTTCGATAAACTCTTCAGAGTAGAGCTTAGTAGCAAGAAAGAGTGGACCACACTGTCAACAACCCAATATGTGAAAACACATGCAATAAGGTGATATACAGACGGATCGCTCACAGTGGATGGTGCAGGAGCTGGGGTTTGTGGTCCCAGGGTCCGTTACCACGAATCGCTAAGGAAATTCGCAAGAATTTTCCAGGCAGAGATACACGCCATATAGATGTGTGCCTCTTTCAACCTAGGGAGAGGGTACACCCACAAAGACATTGCAATTTTCTCGGACAGCCAAGCAGCAATAAAAGCGCTAGCTGCTTATAAGGTGGTATCTGAGCTTGTCTGGCAATGCCTAGGGTCCCGAAGTAAGCTAGGCGAGACCAACAGGGTGACCATCTACTGGGTTCCAGGCCACGCTGGGATTCCATGGATCGAGGTAGAACTAGCCAGAAGGGTGCGAACTCCCGCTTATGGGGCCAGAACCTTTTGTGGAATAGGACCAAACATACTGAAGCAAACCATTGCGAAAGATACTGGCAAACGTAACAAGGTGCTAGACAAAGTAAGAAACTGTTAGGCAGTTATAACAAGATACGAGCCGATGAATGGCTGAATTTGAGCAAAAACTCACTTCGCATTATCACGGGCTTTCTGGCAGGACACTGCAGGCTACACCTAAACAAGCTAATGATTGTGGAGGACGGCACTTGTAGACTGTGTGTAAAGAGTGACGCAATACCGGAACATATCCTAGAGGACTTTACAGCAGCATTCAGGTCAAGACTGTCTCATTTGGGGTGCGAGACTCTTAGCACAAGAGAAAATAGATCTCTTAAGTCAGGGCAAATCATTGCATTTTTGCAAGAGTTAGGACTGGATAAAAAGTTAAAATTCACTAGTGCACCAGATTCTATAATTATTAATAATCCTAACGAGCACATATTAAATATGGTGGCTCTAGCTCTTATAGTTTCTGAGATATGCTCAACAAATCGGATCAAAAAAACCGATAAATATCAATTATAAGAACAATTTGAAATAGCATTGATCTGCGTATTGCATACACGAACTTAAAAGCTCAAACTTTAATCACTAGATCTTATTGCAGCACTTGGATTGTCAAATTTCTCAAATTTTACCACACGGTAAAAACTTGTGTGTTTCTTAACTGATTTTGATGAATCTAAATGCAATACATTCTTCAAGTGCTATAGTTTATATAAGATCTCATGTAAACAACCATTTGTGGCTCTAGGTCTCATAATCTACGAAATTAGCTTAAAAAATCGATCATTTTAAATAAACTTGATCTGCGCATGCCATCGACGAGTCTATAACCAAAAAACGACGACGGACAGACAGACAAACATAGCTAGATCGACTCGGCTGTTGATCCTGACCAATATATATACTTTATTCTCATTTTCAATGAGTTCAGGGTATAAAAATAATTATCCCAACTTTGCAGCTCAGCATGGTTTTATTAAGAGCCGGTCAACCACGACCAACTTGCTTGAATTTACCTGTCTGGTAAATGATGCTTTTCTGACAACAAAAGCAAACTGATGTCATTTACACCGACTTTAGTAAAGCATTTGACTATGAATGAACTTTTACTCCTAAAACTCGATCGTATTGGTTTTCCTCATGTTTGTGACTTTAAGTCGTTCTAAGTCACATTCAGTTAGATATACAATTAACATTGTTCCATTGCAACGTATACTAACAGTAAAAGATCTTGGAGTTCTCTTTGATTCAAAGCTGAACTTCAATTTTCACATATCCTCTATTGTGAACGAGGCTAAAGGTGTTCTTTGGTTTATTAAACGTTGGTCGAAGGAGTTCAACGATCCCTTCCCAACTAAACTTCTCGACATTTCAATTGTCGGCCCAATCCTAGAATACTGCTCGTGTATCTGGTGTCCGCAGTATAAAATCCACCATTTGTGCTCTATGCTTTACATGGTTTAATCTGGGATCCCAATCTTCGTCTGCCATCGTACTCCAGCAGACTTTTACTCCTTAATCTTCCGTCTCTAACCAACCGTAGGACAATCCTTGGTGTTGTTTTCCTACATAAGTGGATTATTGGCGACATTGTTCACAGTGTTCTCCTCAGAACTCTCTCTTCCACTAATAAAATCTTTGCTTTCAGGATACCTTAGGAGGACTCGAGGAGACAGTTATCGATAGAGGAGCTCACCGCCACTAAGGGCGCGATGATTGGCGAAATGCCGAGGGCTGGACCACCAGCCTGAACTTCAACAGCATTCGCTTTAGGCCAGGCCTTATCGAGGAGTGCAGGGACGAGAATTTCACCTGACGGTGATGAGATGCAGCGATACGAAGGGAGGGAAGCTCCTCACCCTTGGAGTTGAGCCGCCAACTCTGCAGCTCCTCCAAGCGATCGGTATGCTGGTTAGCCGACTGCACGGTAAGAAGAGTGCAGAGAAAGAAGAAGCGACGACAGACAAGGTTGGAAACAACACCAATCCTGCCAGCAGCAGCGGCTCGGCTCGGGATGTGTTCACCGAAGCGGAAACTGAGGCTTTGGCGCTAATGGAGTCGGAGTTGCACAGCACGTCACTAGGGGGCCTGGACCTCGACTCTCTCAGAGTGTGTAGTGACGGCGAGCGCGCTGGCGAAGAAGACCCGGATGACGAGCAGACACTCACCAACGAGATGTCTAACGCTCTCGGAGGGTGAGCCGGCACAAATCAACCTGCACCATGCGAGGGCGACTTCAGCTGTCATCGGCAGGTTGGTTACCAGGCTGGGCCTGGGGCTGGTGCTCATTCAAGAGCCATGGACCGTCAGAGGGAAGATCTGTGGTCTGCAGGTAATTGCAGATGTCCGAGAAACCAAACCGAGAGTTTGTATCTTGATAAGGCAAAAAAAAAGTTTTCTCTGTCTCTCCAGTTTTCTTAGCAAAGATCTGGTATCAGTGTTCATCACTGCCGACACAGACCCCTGCAAACGGCTGGTGCTCGCATCAGCGTACTTTCCTGGAGACAAAGCAGCACCGCCGCCCGCCGAGGTGCAATCTCTGGTGGATTACTGCAACAGCAAGAGACTACCACTACTGCTGGGATGCGACGTCATAACCTTCGGCAATGGGGGATCCTCTAGCTTGATACAAAACTGGAGGGTCTCCTTTGAACCCTCAATGTCGGACCATAGGATCATACTATTCGACATTAAAGAAGGTACAACGTTCAGCAAAATTATCAGGAATCCCAAAAGAGCAGACTGACAACTCTATCAGTCCACTCTAGGATTAAATTTAGGCAGGCTAGACGAACTGAAGAAAGTAAGATCAGCCGTATCAGTTGAACTTCTAACGGAAGGTCTTAACGAAACCATAACAGACGCCACGCGTACTGTCAAGTGAGGGAGATAATCCCAAAAAAAGACAACCCGTGGTGGAGTAAGAAACTATACAGACTAAGAGAAGAAATCAGACGACTCTTTAATGCAGCAAAGAGAAGCAGTGTAGAATGGGATCAACACACTGCAAAGCTTACAGAGTACAGCAAAGAGATGTCTTAAGAAAACAGATGGGTCCTTTTCGGAAAATGAGGAGGAGAAGGGTACACTTCTACTACAAACACATTTTCCCATGTGCAGAACTATAGGTGTGTCAGGAACTGATGTCATTCAGCCAGGGAGGGTCACGGCCAGAAAACTAAAGTGGAAACTGGCGTCAAAGATAATCTTCGAACAACAAAATAAGGTGGGCAATTGGCAAATTCTCGCCACACAAATCTCCAGGAGTAGATGGCATCCTGCCGATACATCTACAAAAGGGCCTAGATTTGTTACTGCCATAACTAATTTGAATATTTAAGGGCAGCATAGCTCTAGGGTACATACCTAAAGCGTGGAGGGTAGCCAGAGTTATCTTTATCCCTAAGGTAGGGAAGAAGGGCCCCTTCCAACCAAAATCCTTTCGGCCAGTACTAATACCCCTACTGTGAAGTCTGGTAGTGAACGAGCTTCTTCATAAACTCACAGACAATGACATAGAATGTCAGGGATATGCTGACGACATAACCATTATGTGCAAAGGAAAATTTGAGCACACCTTATGTGACAGGATTGCGTAAGGACTGCGCATAAGTCTAGAATGGTGCAGGTCTGTAGGACTGAACATAAATCTAGCTAAAACGGCAATTGTGCCATTCACAAATCGGTACAAGCCTAACTCACTTAGACCAATCAGAATTGGGGATGTGACAATACCACAATACCACAATAACCACAATGAATACCACTGTCCAAGGAAGTCAAGTATCTAGATCAAAAACCGAAATAGAAGTCTCACACCGTACAAGTTATCAGAAAGGCCACTCTCGCTCTGATAAGCTGTAGAGCCCTCTCTGGTAAAATGTGGGGTTTATCACCAAAAATGATAATGTGAATGTATGTAGCGATGGTTTGGCCCATTGTTAGCTACGGCGCTGCGGTATGGGCGGATCGCACAGAACTGGAATGCATGTGGAAGCAGCTGGGTAAGCTCCAGAGACTTGCGTGTACAGGCATTTCAAGCGCGATGCGCACCTGTCCGTCAACAGCGTTGGACGTTTTACTTGGGCTACCGCCCCTACACATCCACATCAATCAGATTGCGAAAGCATCGCATATCAGAATCGCAAAAGGGGGTCTATCCACGACAAACGCCAGCTGACTGGGACTGCTGGCGCAATACCCACAAGGTGAATCAGAACCCAAATATAGTTTCGATAAACTCTTCAGAGTAGAGCTTAGTAGCAAGAAAGAGTGGACCACACTGTCAACAACCCAATATGTGAAAACACATGCAATAAGGTGATATACAGACGGATCGCTCACAGTGGATGGTGCAGGAGCTGGGGTTTGTGGTCCCAGGGTCCGTTACCACGAATCGCTAAGGAAATTCGCAAGAATTTTCCAGGCAGAGATACACGCCATATAGATGTGTGCCTCTTTCAACCTAGGGAGAGGGTACACCCACAAAGACATTGCAATTTTCTCGGACAGCCAAGCAGCAATAAAAGCGCTAGCTGCTTATAAGGTGGTATCTGAGCTTGTCTGGCAATGCCTAGGGTCCCGAAGTAAGCTAGGCGAGACCAACAGGGTGACCATCTACTGGGTTCCAGGCCACGCTGGGATTCCATGGATCGAGGTAGAACTAGCCAGAAGGGTGCGAACTCCCGTTTATGGGGCCAGAACCTTTTGTGGAATAGGACCAAACATACTGAAGCAAACCATTGCGAAAGATACTGGCAAACGTAACAAGGTGCTAGACAAAGTAAGAAACTGTTAGGCAGTTATAACAAGATACGAACCGATGAATGGCTGAATTTGAGCAAAAACTCACTTCGCATTATCACGGGCTTTCTGGCAGGACACTGCAGGCTACACCTACACAAGCTAATGATTGTGGAGGACGGCACTTGTAGACTGTGTGTAAAGGGTGACGCAATACCGGAACATATCCTAGAGGACTTTACAGCAGCATTCAGGTCAAGACTGTCTCATTTGGGGTGCGAGACTCTTAGCACAAGAGAAAATAGATCTCTTAAGTCAGGGCAAATCATTGCATTTTTGCAAGAGTTAGGACTGGATAAAAAGTTAAAATTCACTAGTGCACCAGATTCTATAATTATTAATAATCCTAACGAGCACATATTAAATATGGTGGCTCTAGCTCTTATAGTTTCTGAGATATGCTCAACAAATCGGATCAAAAAAACCGATAAATATCAATTATAAGAACAATTTGAAATAGCATTGATCTGCGTATTGCATACACGAACTTAAAAGCTCAAACTTTAATCACTAGATCTTATTGCAGCACTTGGATTGTCAAATTTCTCAAATTTTACCACACGGTAAAAACTTGTGTGTTTCTTAACTGATTTTGATGAATCTAAATGCAATACATTCTTCAAGTGCTATAGTTTATATAAGATCTCATGTAAACAACCATTTGTGGCTCTAGGTCTCATAATCTACGAAATTAGCTTAAAAAGTCGATCATTTTAAATAAACTTGATCTGCGCATGCCATCGACGAGTCTATAACCAAAAAACGACGACGGACAGACAGACAGACATAGCTAGATCGACTCGGCTGTTGATCCTGACCAATATATATACTTTATTCTCATTTTCAATGAGTTCAGGGTATAAAAATTATTATCCCAACTTTGCAGCTCAGCATGGTTTTATTAAGAGCCGGTCAACCACGACCAACTTGCTTGAATTTACCTGTCTGGTAAATGATGCTTTTCTGACAACAAAAGCAAACTGATGTCATTTACACCGACTTTAGTAAAGCATTTGACTATGAATGAACTTTTACTCCTAAAACTCGATCGTATTGGTTTCCCTCATGTTTGTGACTTTAAGTCGTTCTAAGTCACATTCAGTTAGATATACAATTAACATTGTTCCATTGCAACGTATACTAACAGTAAAAGATCTTGGAGTTCTCTTTGATTCAAAGCTGAACTTCAATTTTCACATATCCTCTATTGTGAACGAGGCTAAAGGTGTTCTTTGGTTTATTAAACGTTGGTCGAAGGAGTTCAACGATCCCTTCCCAACTAAACTTCTCGACATTTCAATTGTCGGCCCAATCCTAGAATACTGCTCGTGTATCTGGTGTCCGCAGTATAAAATCCACCATTTGTGCTCTATGCTTTACATGGTTTAATCTGGGATCCCAATCTTCGTCTGCCATCGTACTCCAGCAGACTTTTACTCCTTAATCTTCCGTCTCTAACCAACCGTAGGACAATCCTTGGTGTTGTTTTCCTACATAAGTGGATTATTGGCGACATTGTTCACAGTGTTCTCCTCAGAACTCTCTCTTCCACTAATAAAATCTTTGCTTTCAGGATACCTTAGGAGGACTCGAGGAGACAGTTATCGATAGAGGAGCTGACCGCCACTAAGGGCGCGATGATTGGCGAAATGCGGAGGGCTGGACCACCAGCCTGAACTTCAACAGCATTCGCTTTAGGCCAGGCCTTATCGAGGAGTGCAGGGACGAGAATTTCACCTGACGGTGATGAGATGCAGCGATACGAAGGGAGGGAAGCTCCTCACCCTTGGAGTTGAGCCGCCAACTCTGCAGCTCCTCCAAGCGATCGGTATGCTGGTTAGCCGACTGCACGGTAAGAAGAGTGCAGAGAAAGAAGAAGCGACGACAGACAAGGTTGGAAACAACACCAATCCTGCCAGCAGCAGCGGCTCGGCTCGGGATGTGTTCACCGAAGCGGAAACTGAGGCTTTGGCGCTAATGGAGTCGGAGTTGCACAGCACGTCACTAGGGGGCCTGGACCTCGACTCTCTCAGAGTGTGTAGTGACGGCGAGCGCGCTGGCGAAGAAGACCCGGATGACGAGCAGACACTCACCAACGAGATGTCTAACGCTCTCGGAGGTTGAGACGGCACAAATCAACCTGCACCATGCGAGGGCGACTTCAGCTGTCATCGGCAGGTTGGTTACCAGGCTGGGCCTGGGGCTGGTGCTCATTCAAGAGCCATGGACCGTCAGAGGGAAGATCTGTGGTCTGCAGGTAATTGCAGATGTCCGAGAAACCAAACCGAGAGTTTGTATCTTGATAAGGAAAAATATAAATTTTCTCTGTCTCTCCAGTTTTCTTAGCAAAGATCTGGTATCAGTGTTCATCACTGCCGACACAGACCCCTGCAAACGGCTGGTGCTCGCATCAGCGTACTTTCCTGGAGACAAAGCAGCACCGCCGCCCGCCGAGGTGCAATCTCTGGTGGATTACTGCAACAGCAAGAGACTACCACTACTGCTGGGATGCGACGTCATAACCTTCGGCAATGGGGGATCCTCTAGCTTGATACAAAACTGGAGGGTCTCCTTTGAACCCTCAATGTCGGACCATAGGATCATACTATTCGACATTAAAGAAGGTACAACGTTCAACAAAATTATCATTAATCCCAAAAGTGCAGACTGACAACTCTATCAGTCCACTCTAGGATTAAATTTAGGCAGGCTAGACGAACTGAAGAAAGTAAGATCAGCCGTATCAGTTGAACTTCTAACGGAAGGTCTTAACGAAACCATAACAGACGCCACGCGTACTGTCAAGTGAGGGAGATAATCTCAAAAAAAGACAACCCGTGGTGGAGTAAGAAACTAGACAGACTAAGAGAAGAAATCAGACGACTCTTTAATGCAGCAAAGAGAAGCAGTGTAGAATGGGATCAACACACTGCAAAACTTACAGAGTACAGCAAAGAGATGTCTTAAGAAAACAGATGGGTCCTTTTCGGAAAATGAGGAGGAGAAGGTGACACTTCTACTACAAACACATTTTCCCATGTGCAGAACTATAGGTGTGTCAGGAACTGATGTCATTCAGCCAGGGAGGGTCACGGCCAGAAAACTAAAGTGGAAACTGGCGTCAAAGATAATCTTCGAACAACAAAATAAGGTGGGCAATTGGCAACTTCTCGCCACACAAATCTCCAGGAGTAGATGGCATCCTGCCGATACATTTACAAAAGGGCCTAGATTTGTTACTGCCATAACTAATTTGAATATTTAAGGGCAGCATAGCTCTAGGGTACATACCTAAAGCGTGGAGGGTAGCCAGAGTTATCTTTATCCCTAAGGTAGGGAAGAAGGGCCCCTTCCAACCAAAATCCTTTCGGCCAGTACTAATACCCCTACTGTGAAGTCTGGTAGTGAACGAGCTTCTTCATAAACTCACAGACAATGACATAGAATGTCAGGGATATGCTGACGACATAACCATTATGTGCAAAGGAAAATTTGAGCACACCTTATGTGACAGGATTGCGTAAGGACTGCGCATAAGTCTAGAATGGTGCAGGTCTGTAGGACTGAACATAAATCTAGCTAAAACGGCAATTGTGCCATTCACAAATCGGTACAAGCCTAACTCACTTAGACCAATCAGAATTGGGGATGTGACAATACCACAATACCACAATAACCACAATGAATACCACTGTCCAAGGAAGTCAAGTATCTAGATCAAAAACCGAAATAGAAGTCTCACACCGTACAAGTTATCAGAAAGGCCACTCTCGCTCTGATAAGCTGTAGAGCCCTCTCTGGTAAAATGTGGGGTTTATCACCAAAAATGATAATGTGAATGTATGTAGCGATGGTTTGGCCCATTGTTAGCTACGGCGCTGCGGTATGGGCGGATCGCACAGAACTGGAATGCATGTGGAAGCAGCTGGGTAAGCTCCAGAGACTTGCGTGTACAGGCATTTCAAGCGCGATGCGCACCTGTCCGTCAACAGCGTTGGACGTTTTACTTGGGCTACCGCCCCTACACATCCACATCAATCAGATTGCGAAAGCATCGCATATCAGAATCGCAAAAGGGGGTCTATCCACGACAAACGCCAGCTGACTGGGACTGCTGGCGCAATACCCACAAGGTGAATCAGAACCCAAATATAGTTTCGATAAACTCTTCAGAGTAGAGCTTAGTAGCAAGAAAGAGTGGACCACACTGTCAACAACCCAATATGTGAAAACACATGCAATAAGGTGATATACAGACGGATCGCTCACAGTGGATGGTGCAGGAGCTGGGGTTTGTGGTCCCAGGGTCCGTTACCACGAATCGCTAAGGAAATTCGCAAGAATTTTCCAGGCAGAGATACACGCCATATAGATGTGTGCCTCTTTCAACCTAGGGAGAGGGTACACCCACAAAGACATTGCAATTTTCTCGGACAGCCAAGCAGCAATAAAAGCGCTAGCTGCTTATAAGGTGGTATCTGAGCTTGTCTGGCAATGCCTAGGGTCCCGAAGTAAGCTAGGCGAGACCAACAGGGTGACCATCTACTGGGTTCCAGGCCACGCTGGGATTCCATGGATCGAGGTAGAACTAGCCAGAAGGGTGCGAACTCCCGCTTATGGGGCCAGAACCTTTTGTGGAATAGGACCAAACATACTGAAGCAAACCATTGCGAAAGATACTGGCAAACGTAACAAGGTGCTAGACAAAGTAAGAAACTGTTAGGCAGTTATAACAAGATACGAGCCGATGAATGGCTGAATTTGAGCAAAAACTCACTTCGCATTATCACGGGCTTTCTGGCAGGACACTGCAGGCTACACCTAAACAAGCTAATGATTGTGGAGGACGGCACTTGTAGACTGTGTGTAAAGAGTGACGCAATACCGGAACATATCCTAGAGGACTTTACAGCAGCATTCAGGTCAAGACTGTCTCATTTGGGGTGCGAGACTCTTAGCACAAGAGAAAATAGATCTCTTAAGTCAGGGCAAATCATTGCATTTTTGCAAGAGTTAGGACTGGATAAAAAGTTAAAATTCACTAGTGCACCAGATTCTATAATTATTAATAATCCTAACGAGCACATATTAAATATGGTGGCTCTAGCTCTTATAGTTTCTGAGATATGCTCAACAAATCGGATCAAAAAAACCGATAAATATCAATTATAAGAACAATTTGAAATAGCATTGATCTGCGTATTGCATACACGAACTTAAAAGCTCAAACTTTAATCACTAGATCTTATTGCAGCACTTGGATTGTCAAATTTCTCAAATTTTACCACACGGTAAAAACTTGTGTGTTTCTTAACTGATTTTGATGAATCTAAATGCAATACATTCTTCAAGTGCTATAGTTTATATAAGATCTCATGTAAACAACCATTTGTGGCTCTAGGTCTCATAATCTACGAAATTAGCTTAAAAAGTCGATCATTTTAAATAAACTTGATCTGCGCATGCCATCGACGAGTCTATAACCAAAAAACGACGACGGACAGACAGACAGACATAGCTAGATCGACTCGGCTGTTGATCCTGACCAATATATATACTTTATTCTCATTTTCAATGAGTTCAGGGTATAAAAATAATTATCCCAACTTTGCAGCTCAGCATGGTTTTATTAAGAGCCGGTCAACCACGACCAACTTGCTTGAATTTACCTGTCTGGTAAATGATGCTTTTCTGACAACAAAAGCAAACTGATGTCATTTACACCGACTTTAGTAAAGCATTTGACTATGAATGAACTTTTACTCCTAAAACTCGATCGTATTGGTTTTCCTCATGTTTGTGACTTTAAGTCGTTCTAAGTCACATTCAGTTAGATATACAATTAACATTGTTCCATTGCAACGTATACTAACAGTAAAAGATCTTGGAGTTCTCTTTGATTCAAAGCTGAACTTCAATTTTCACATATCCTCTATTGTGAACGAGGCTAAAGGTGTTCTTTGGTTTATTAAACGTTGGTCGAAGGAGTTCAACGATCCCTTCCCAACTAAACTTCTCGACATTTCAATTGTCCGCCCAATCCTAGAATACTGCTCGTGTATCTGGTGTCCGCAGTATAAAATCCACCATTTGTGCTCTATGCTTTACATGGTTTAATCTGGGATCCCAATCTTCGTCTGCCATCGTACTCCAGCGGACTTTTACTCCTTAATCTTCCGTCTCTAACCAACCGTAGGACAATCCTTGGTGTTGTTTTCCTACATAAGTGGATTATTGGCGACATTGTTCACAGTGTTCTCCTCAGAACTCTCTCTTCCACTAATAAAATCTTTGCTTTCAGGATACCTTAGGGAGGACTCGAGGAGACAGTTATCGATAGAGGAGCTCACCGCCACTAAGGGCGCGATGATTGGCGAAATGCCGAGGGCTGGACCACCAGCCTGAACTTCAACAGCATTCGCTTTAGGCCAGGCCTTATCGAGGAGTGCAGGGACGAGAATTTCACCTGACGGTGATGAGATGCAGCGATACGAAGGGAGGGAAGCTCCTCACCCTTGGAGTTGAGCCGCCAACTCTGCAGCTCCTCCAAGCGATCGGTATGCTGGTTAGCCGACTGCACGGTAAGAAGAGTGCAGAGAAAGAAGAAGCGACGACAGACAAGGTTGGAAACAACACCAATCCTGCTAGCAGCAGCGGCTCGGCTCGGGATGTGTTCACCGAAGCGGAAACTGAGGCTTTGGCGCTAATGGAGTCGGAGTTGCACAGCACGTCACTAGGAGGCCTGGACCTCGACTCTCTCAGAGTGTGTAGTGACGGCGAGCGCGCTGGCGAAGAAGACCCGGATGACGAGCAGACACTCACCAACGAGATGTCTAACGCTCTCGGAGGGTGAGCCGGCACAAATCAACCTGCACCATGCGAGGGCGACTTCAGCTGTCATCGGCAGGTTGGTTACCAGGTTGGGCCTGGGGCTGGTGCTCATTCAAGAGCCATGGACCGTCAGAGGGACGGCACTTGTAGACTGTGTGTAAAGAGTGACGCAATACCGGAACATATCCTAGAGGACTTTACAGCAGCATTCAGGTCAAGACTGTCTCATTTGGGGTGCGAGACTCTTAGCACAAGAGAAAATAGATCTCTTAAGTCAGGGCAAATCATTGCATTTTTGCAAGAGTTAGGACTGGATAAAAAGTTAAAATTCACTAGTGCACCAGATTCTATAATTATTAATAATCCTAACGAGCACATATTAAATATGGTGGCTCTAGCTCTTATAGTTTCTGAGATATGCTCAACAAATCGGATCAAAAAAACCGATAAATATCAATTATAAGAACAATTTGAAATAGCATTGATCTGCGTATTGCATACACGAACTTAAAAGCTCAAACTTTAATCACTAGATCTTATTGCAGCACTTGGATTGTCAAATTTCTCAAATTTTACCACACGGTAAAAACTTGTGTGTTTCTTAACTGATTTTGATGAATCTAAATGCAATACATTCTTCAAGTGCTATAGTTTATATAAGATCTCATGTAAACAACCATTTGTGGCTCTAGGTCTCATAATCTACGAAATTAGCTTAAAAAGTCGATCATTTTAAATAAACTTGATCTGCGCATGCCATCGACGAGTCTATAACCAAAAAACGACGACGGACAGACAGACAGACATAGCTAGATCGACTCGGCTGTTGATCCTGACCAATATATATACTTTATTCTCATTTTCAATGAGTTCAGGGTATAAAAATAATTATCCCAACTTTGCAGCTCAGCATGGTTTTAT
Organism: Drosophila colorata; assembly: GCA_035041545.1. Taxonomy (NCBI): domain Eukaryota; kingdom Metazoa; phylum Arthropoda; class Insecta; order Diptera; family Drosophilidae; genus Drosophila; species Drosophila colorata. The sequence goes on from JAWNLD010000482.1 coordinate 83,032, forward strand.
TAAGAGCCGGTCAACCACGACCAACTTGCTTGAATTTACCTGTCTGGTAAATGATGCTTTTCTGACAACAAAAGCAAACTGATGTCATTTACACCGACTTTAGTAAAGCATTTGACTATGAATGAACTTTTACTCCTAAAACTCGATCGTATTGGTTTTCCTCATGTTTGTGACTTTAAGTCGTTCTAAGTCACATTCAGTTAGATATACAATTAACATTGTTCCATTGCAACGTATACTAACAGTAAAAGATCTTGGAGTTCTCTTTGATTCAAAGCTGAACTTCAATTTTCACATATCCTCTATTGTGAACGAGGCTAAAGGTGTTCTTTGGTTTATTAAACGTTGGTCGAAGGAGTTCAACGATCCCTTCCCAACTAAACTTCTCGACATTTCAATTGTCCGCCCAATCCTAGAATACTGCTCGTGTATCTGGTGTCCGCAGTATAAAATCCACCATTTGTGCTCTATGCTTTACATGGTTTAATCTGGGATCCCAATCTTCGTCTGCCATCGTACTCCAGCGGACTTTTACTCCTTAATCTTCCGTCTCTAACCAACCGTAGGACAATCCTTGGTGTTGTTTTCCTACATAAGTGGATTATTGGCGACATTGTTCACAGTGTTCTCCTCAGAACTCTCTCTTCCACTAATAAAATCTTTGCTTTCAGGATACCTTAGGAGGACTCGAGGAGACAGTTATCGATAGAGGAGCTCACCGCCACTAAGGGCGCGATGATTGGCGAAATGCCGAGGGCTGGACCACCAGCCTGAACTTCAACAGCATTCGCTTTAGGCCAGGCCTTATCGAGGAGTGCAGGGACGAGAATTTCACCTGACGGTGATGAGATGCAGCGATACGAAGGGAGGGAAGCTCCTCACCCTTGGAGTTGAGCCGCCAACTCTGCAGCTCCTCCAAGCGATCGGTATGCTGGTTAGCCGACTGCACGGTAAGAAGAGTGCAGAGAAAGAAGAAGCGACGACAGACAAGGTTGGAAACAACACCAATCCTGCTAGCAGCAGCGGCTCGGCTCGGGATGTGTTCACCGAAGCGGAAACTGAGGCTTTGGCGCTAATGGAGTCGGAGTTGCACAGCACGTCACTAGGAGGCCTGGACCTCGACTCTCTCAGAGTGTGTAGTGACGGCGAGCGCGCTGGCGAAGAAGACCCGGATGACGAGCAGACACTCACCAACGAGATGTCTAACGCTCTCGGAGGGTGAGCCGGCACAAATCAACCTGCACCATGCGAGGGCGACTTCAGCTGTCATCGGCAGGTTGGTTACCAGGTTGGGCCTGGGGCTGGTGCTCATTCAAGAGCCATGGACCGTCAGAGGGAAGATCTGTGGTCTGCAGGTAATTGCAGATGTCCGAGAAACCAAACCGAGAGTTTGTATCTTGATAAGGAAAAATATAAATTTTCTCTGTCTCTCCAGTTTTCTTAGCAAAGATCTGGTATCAGTGTTCATCACTGCCGACACAGACCCCTGCAAACGGCTGGTGCTCGCATCAGCGTACTTTCCTGGAGACAAAGCAGCACCGCCGCCCGCCGAGGTGCAATCTCTGGTGGATTACTGCAACAGCAAGAGACTACCACTACTGCTGGGATGCGACGTCATAACCTTCGGCAATGGGGGATCCTCTAGCTTGATACAAAACTGGAGGGTCTCCTTTGAACCCTCAATGTCGGACCATAGGATCATACTATTCGACATTAAAGAAGGTACAACGTTCAACAAAATTATCAGGAATCCCAAAAGAGCAGACTGACAACTCTATCAGTCCACTCTAGGATTAAATTTAGGCAGGCTAGACGAACTGAAGAAAGTAAGATCAGCCGTATCAGTTGAACTTCTAACGGAAGGTCTTAACGAAACCATAACAGACGCCACGCGTACTGTCAAGTGAGGGAGATAATCTCAAAAAAAGACAACCCGTGGTGGAGTAAGAAACTAGACAGACTAAGAGAAGAAATCAGACGACTCTTTAATGCAGCAAAGAGAAGCAGTGTAGAATGGGATCAACACACTGCAAAACTTACAGAGTACAGCAAAGAGATGTCTTAAGAAAACAGATGGGTCCTTTTCGGAAAATGAGGAGGAGAAGGTGACACTTCTACTACAAACACATTTTCCCATGTGCAGAACTATAGGTGTGTCAGGAACTGATGTCATTCAGCCAGGGAGGGTCACGGCCAGAAAACTAAAGTGGAAACTGGCGTCAAAGATAATCTTCGAACAACAAAATAAGGTGGGCAATTGGCAACTTCTCGCCACACAAATCTCCAGGAGTAGATGGCATCCTGCCGATACATTTACAAAAGGGCCTAGATTTGTTACTGCCATAACTAATTTGAATATTTAAGGGCAGCATAGCTCTAGGGTACATACCTAAAGCGTGGAGGGTAGCCAGAGTTATCTTTATCCCTCAGGTAGGGAAGAAGGGCCCCTTCCAACCAAAATCCTTTCGGCCAGTACTAATACCCCTACTGTGAAGTCTGGTAGTGAACGAGCTTCTTCATAAACTCACAGACAATGACATAGAATGTCAGGGATATGCTGACGACATAACCATTATGTGCAAAGGAAAATTTGAGCACACATTATGTGACAGGATTGCGTAAGGACTGCGCATAAGTCTAGAATGGTGCAGGTCTGTAGGACTGAACATAAATCTAGCTAAAACGGCAATTGTGCCATTCACAAATCGGTACAAGCCTAACTCACTTAGACCAATCAGAATTGGGGATGTATACCACAATACCACAATAACCACAATGAATACCACTGTCCAAGGAAGTCAAGTATCTAGATCAAAAACCGAAATAGAAGTCTCACACCGTACAAGTTATCAGAAAGGCCACTCTCGCTCTGATAAGCTGTAGAGCCCTCTCTGGTAAAATGTGGGGTTTATCACCAAAAATGATAATGTGAATGTATGTAGCGATGGTTTGGCCCATTGTTAGCTACGGCGCTGCGGTATGGGCGGATCGCACAGAACTGGAATGCATGTGGAAGCAGCTGGGTAAGCTCCAGAGACTTGAGTGTACAGGCATTTCAAGCGCGATGCGCACCTGTCCGTCAACAGCGTTGGACGTTTTACTTGGGCTACCGCCCCTACACATCCACATCAATCAGATTGCGAAAGCATCGCATATCAGAATCGCAAAAGGGGGTCTATCCACGACAAACGCCAGCTGACTGGGACTGCTGGCGCAATACCCACAAGGTGAATCAGAACCCAAATATAGTTTCGATAAACTCTTCAGAGTAGAGCTTAGTAGCAAGAAAGTGTGGACCACACTGTCAACAACCCAATATGTGAAAACACATGCAATAAGGTGATATACAGACGGATCGCTCACAGTGGATGGTGCAGGAGCTGGGGTTTGTGGTCCCAGGGTCCGTTACCACGAATCGCTAAGGAAATTCGCAAGAATTTTCCAGGCAGAGATACACGCCATATAGATGTGTGCCTCTTTCAACCTAGGGAGAGGGTACACCCACAAAGACATTGCAATTTTCTCGGACAGCCAAGCAGCAATAAAAGCGCTAGCTGCTTATAAGGTGGTATCTGAGCTTGTCTGGCAATGCCTAGGGTCCCGAAGTAAGCTAGGCGAGACCAACAGGGTGACCATCTACTGGGTTCCAGGCCACGCTGGGATTCCATGGATCGAGGTAGAACTAGCCAGAAGGGTGCGAACTCCCGCTTATGGGGCCAGAACCTTTTGTGGAATAGGACCAAACATACTGAAGCAAACCATTGCGAAAGATACTGGCAAACGTAACAAGGTGCTAGACAAAGTAAGAAACTGTTAGGCAGTTATAACAAGATACGAGCCGATGAATGGCTGAATTTGAGCAAAAACTCACTTCGCATTATCACGGGCTTTCTGGCAGGACACTGCAGGCTACACCTAAACAAGCTAATGATTGTGGAGGACGGCACTTGTAGACTGTGTGTAAAGAGTGACGCAATACCGGAACATATCCTAGAGGACTTTACAGCAGCATTCAGGTCAAGACTGTCTCATTTGGGGTGCGAGACTCTTAGCACAAGTGAAAATAGATCTCTTAAGTCAGGGCAAATCATTGCATTTTTGCAAGAGTTAGGACTGGATAAAAAGTTAAAATTCACTAGTGAGAGGCACAATAGACCCAGGAGGTCGCAGTGCACCAGATTCTATCATTATTAATAATCCTAACGAGCACATATTAAATATGGTGGCTCTAGCTCTTATAGTTTCTGAGATATGCTCAACAAATCGGATCAAAAAAACCGATAAATATCAATTATAAGAACAATTTGAAATAGCATTGATCTGCGTATTGCATACACGAACTTAAAAGCTCAAACTTTAATCACTAGATCTTATTGCAGCACTTGGATTGTCAAATTTCTCAAATTTTACCACACGGTACAAAACTTGTGTGTTTCTTAACTGATTTTGATGAATCTAAATGCAATACATTCTTCAAGTGCTATAGTTTATATAAGATCTCATGTAAACAACCATTTGTGGCTCTAGGTCTCATAATCTACGAAATTAGCTTAAAAAATCGATCATTTTAAATAAACTTGATCTGCGCATGCCATCGACGAGTCTATAACCAAAAAACGACGACGGACAGACAGACAGACATAGCTAGATCGACTCGGCTGTTGATCCTGACCAATATATATACTTTATTCTCATTTTCAATGAGTTCAGGGTATAAAAATTATTATCCCAACTTTGCAGCTCAGCATGGTTTTATTAAGAGCCGGTCAACCACGACCAACTTGCTTGAATTTACCTGTCTGGTAAATGATGCTTTTCTGACAACAAAAGCAAACTGATGTCATTTACACCGACTTTAGTAAAGCATTTGACTATGAATGAACTTTTACTCCTAAAACTCGATCGTATTGGTTTCCCTCATGTTTGTGACTTTAAGTCGTTCTAAGTCACATTCAGTTAGATATACAATTAACATTGTTCCATTGCAACGTATACTAACAGTAAAAGATCTTGGAGTTCTCTTTGATTCAAAGCTGAACTTCAATTTTCACATATCCTCTATTGTGAACGAGGCTAAAGGTGTTCTTTGGTTTATTAAACGTTGGTCGAAGGAGTTCAACGATCCCTTCCCAACTAAACTTCTCGACATTTCAATTGTCCGCCCAATCCTAGAATACTGCTCGTGTATCTAGTGTCCGCAGTATAAAATCCACCATTTGTGCTCTATGCCTTACATGGTTTAATCTGGGATCCCAATCTTCGTCTGCCATCGTACTCCAGCAGACTTTTACTCCTTAATCTTCCGTCTCTAACCAACCGTAGGACAATCCTTGGTGTTGTTTTCCTACATAAGTGGATTATTGGCGACATTGTTCACAGTGTTCTCCTCAGAACTCTCTCTTCCACTAATAAAATCTTTGCTTTCAGGATACCTTAGGGAAATCACTGACCACCCACAGCTGTGAGCAGAGGCATAGTTTGCCGGACGGGCTAAAAAATACCCCCATCGGATCAATGATTTTCTATCTCTGTCTCTTTCCTTTCTTCTTTCTATCAAAACCTATTATTATTATTGTTAATATTGTCTCTTTCACTTTTCCTGAATATTTTACATAATTTAAATTAAATTAACATTTAAATTTATATATCTACTACTAACGCCTTCTATTGTAATTATACGCAGGAAGTATACATAAGATAACACACTCGCTCGGTTAAGCAGTTTAATCAGAACTCATATTGATGTTTACATAATATGTTATAATCTGAAGAAGCGAGAGTGTTGTTAATTAGTGTTGCCAGACAGATCATATTAAAATTACATTTATATTTCAACACTTTTGCTTAAGCTTAATATTAACTGCACAACATATTCAATTAATCTAAGTGAATTTACAAAGCCGTAATGCTTTTGCTTACATCAACTTTTGGTTAAAACATCGGCAACATTTTTCTGTGTGGATACATATTCAAGTTTAATCTCCTTATTTCCTACTTTATCTCTAATAAAGTGATATTTTAAATCTATATGCTTGGTGCGTTTATGGTGAATTGGATTCAGTGCAATCTGATGCGCACTGGTGTTGTCGCCATAAATAGTCATCGGCTCTGGGTTTGAGCATCCAGTCTCTTGCAGCAGCCTTTGTAGATACACTGCTTCTCTAGCTGCTGTTGATAACGCCTCACACTCTGCTTCTGTACTGCTCACTGCAACGACGTTTTGCTTGGCGGAAGTCCACGAAAAAACGCTACCAGCTAGGAAGAAGACGTATCCAGAATATGACTTTCGGTCCAGTTTGTCGTTGGCCCAATCAGTACCAGCGAATCCTTTTACCGGCTCTCCAGACTTTCGATAGATGATGCTCATGTTCATAGTGCCGCTAAGATAGCGCAACACATGCTTGGCAGCAGCTTCGTGCTCCACATGGGGATCATTGTTCCGTTGTGCCAATTTGCTCACAGCATGCATAATGTCAGGTCGGCTCAAAACTGCTAGGTACAAAATCGAACCAATTAGTGACTGATAATATTTTATATTTACCTTTGCATATTTGTCGTCTTTACAACCAATGTGAAAACCAGGATCAAGTGGTGTTGCGACCGGACAACAATCCTGCATACTAAAAATGTTTAACATGTTTTTAATGTGCTCCTTCTGACACAGCTAAAAGACGCCCTGTTTGCCTTCTCGATGTACTTCCATGAGTAGTAGGGAACTGTATGTTTTGTGACAGGAAGTTGCTGTCAATTTAATTACGTGATGTGAATAATTAATGATTTATGACCCTACGTGACCCTAATTAATATGCAGGCACCTGACCCTTTTTGAAGGAGGGGTGTGAGGGGACCGATCGTTAATATGCAGGTACGTGCTCTTTTTTTAGGGAGGGGCAAGAGAGGGAACCAATCGTCATGGGCCTTTGTGACCTTTTGATGAGGGGGAGCTGAGGAAAGTGGCCGTTACATTTTAGTAACTGTCCCTTTTCTGAAGTAGCGTGGGTGCCCGATCATTAGAATTCAGATTTGAAGTGGGAGGGGTTATGCGATCACAGGCGCACAAGTGCACGCATCGACTTGTTTTTTTACTTTTTCAGGGGTGGGTTGAGAGCTCGATCAGGCACGTGCGCATTTAATTTGCTCTCCTTTTCTGAAGAGTGTGAACAGACCGTTTTTCTACACGGCGAAGGAACACAAGTGCGGCCCACACTTGTAAACAGGTTTTGTTAGAGAAAAAGGTTCGATCGTAAATTCTAATGTATGGGATAAAAGAAAGACAACATGTTTTCATCTTACAGATTTTTTGTCAATTTATTTATTGGTTTGTTTATACTACAATTTATTTAAATTATTTTTTCTAGCTTAGGATTAAATAGTTTTATGTATCATTCTATTACTTAATTTAGTGTACTGTGATATAAGGCGTTCTAGTTTTTGTATTCGTATAATATAAAAGTGACAGGCGCAGGTGTCACATCCAGTTATTGTCTGATCTGAGGACCAGTGACATATTGTTAAATGTTCTCCGTATTGCGATGTTCTAATGTGAGATTTTTCGTATTTGGTGAATTACTCGGTATTCCGCCAACAGCCGTTGATGCTCAGGAAAAATCATCCCATCAAATTCGGCTAGAAAATCATCAATTTTCTTTACAATGGAGATGTAGCCAAATTTTGAAATTAATCCCATTTCTGTACTGTACTTCTTCAAGATAAAATTAGAACTGAATGCAGCCTTGATACTGGGAGCCTACTTATACAGCTGATTCTTTTTTTAAAAATATTTCTCTATAGTTGTTTGCATCCCTTTCTATTTCTCGTCCCATCTTTTTAGAAATTTCAAAGCATAAACGAGTTAAATCTATTTCTTCGTCATTTCTATAAGTTACATTTAAATCGGTGAACCGTTTATCATATTTTTGAGTCATTGCACATTTGGGAATAATATGGTTATAATATATACTTGTAATTTGATTTTTCAATAATGTATTCCAACATAAGAAAGATGTAAAAAATATACCCAATCGTATAAACGATCGCCAGGATTCGCCATCAAACTCAATTTTATTACCATATTGATTCAATACTAAAATACATTGATTTTCCGGTTTTCTATACCTAAAATGACACTTTACTGTATCAAGTATGGGATGATCAACTATTGTATCAGGCATTAAGAACTCAAACTGTTCAAGCCTTAACTGGATATATTCCTTGTGCGTTAACAATCGAATCCACTCCTCCTTTTCTAGGCCAATGAAATTACGTTTATGTTGTTGCATCCAGATCATGGGTGTAAATGCTCTTGTAGTTGAAAATCCACACTTTACTTTTAGCTTAAGATCTACATAATATTCAAATCCAAAAATTAATTCATGATCTTGAGGCTTCCTACACTTTCTCGCTTTTTTTAACTGTTGTGTGGTCATGTTGGTTGACATCTGAATCAAACTAACTCTAAATTAAAATTTGGAAACGATAATCAGGTTTTCGTTAAGGAACTAGCATTCATGCAGGATGGTTCGGTTATTCCAAATTTCTTTCACTTCAAACCACCCTACAATATAATGGAGCTGGATGAAATAAATCAAAAGACTAATTTAATAGCCCAAGAATATGTAGATGGTTTGGATTGGTCGGATGGAGATATTTCATATTTAGGGCTGGAGGATATATTAACGCCATTAAACAGTTTCGCCTCAATCATTGTAAGGGGCGATGCTAAGAAACAATTTTTAATGAAATATTTATCTTCAAACATAATTGATTTGGAGCTTGAAGAAAGTTTAATACACTTCCCAAACTATTTCACAAATTGCAGAATACATTAAAAATCTTCAAACCAATGCGCACTTAATAATTTATTCAAACTTTTTGTAATTATGGAATGTTCAAATTTCGAAATTTATGGAAAATAAAAATGCATAAATTTTATATTTTTTTAATTGAGCTGTTTTTATTTATTTATTTATTTTCTTAATAACTATAATAGGTATAATATGGTGCATTCAAATGATGCATAAAATCCTTGAACATCAATAGCAACTCGCTCCAGATCCATTTTTAGAAGTTTGTTTTTGATGCTTATACTAGACGATGCGCTGAACTAATCCAGTCAACGGAGAATATTCAACTAATCGATCATGCATAAGCAAACAATATACTTTTGTGTTCCTAGAACTTGCATTCTCCAGTTCGATAGAAACTCTCACACCAATTAGTCCCGTTTTAACAGACTCATTCTGATGCGAAAGATCAATAACAATAATCGGCGCCTTTTCCTTAAACTGCAAGCTTAACATTCCATATATGATGGGAGCCCTCCGCTAGTGTGGGATTAAGATAGCAGTCCCAGCTACGAAATGCTATTGGTAACGAACCACCGTTTTTAGTCAAACTGAACATTGCCAATTTCTTTTCATCGCTAAGTGCTACATGTGGTATTCACCATGTTGTATTGGAAATATTCAGTTTAAATTCAACATCTCCAATTTTCGAATAAAATGCATCTTCCATGCTTTTAGTCATGAGTAGTATAAGCTCATGTTTACAATTTAACAAGACTTTATTATAGTCTTCTCCAAATCCATGTAAGAATTTAAGAGGAACGGAGAAATTAAAATATCCACCGTTTGCTAGCTGTTTATCAGATCCATTAAACCATCCAGAGTTACTAAGCATGTGACTCTCGCTCTTGTTGATTGAAATGTAGTTTTTTAAGGTGGTCGTTGTACCAACAAATCGTGTGCGATCGATTTCAATGCCATTCAATTCATATCGAATTTCATCAAACAAATAACCCATACAATTGTTTTTTAATTTACCAGCGTTAGTAGGTGTGTTGTCAACCAAACAAATCGAGCCCTCAATATTAATAAAACTCTCGCTCGGTAATACATAAAGATCCTGATTTTGGATTGTAATTCGAACTTCATCATTAGTCTTAAATGATTGAAGGTAGGGTGAGTAACTATGATATTCTTTTTTTATTATGCTCTCGTCGGAATAGGGCTTCTCTCGAACATTCAAGATATCGCTCATTGCGTTCTGATTGTTAGACCCAAAGACTTTAAAAATAATCTGTTTGCAGGTGTAAGAGTTCTCCTTACTGATCTTGTTTCCTCTGTGTTACAACTCGGAATGTTTGAGGTGGGGTTATTACACGCATATTTATTGTAAATAATCATTGTCGTGGTCTTAAATGTAAACGAACTGTAACGCTCTCTTCACGTAAATTAACTAAATTTCCGTCTTGATCAACAATCCGTAAAATTAATGACTGAATCTCTCTCGTGTTCACTGGCAAATAAATCAGGTTGATAAATTTCTCGCTCATTTTATAGCCTGGTGGTACGTTGAGAGTAAATTCATGCAACGCATGACTTGATTCTTCGTTCACATATGATCCGTTTACAATATTACACTCCAAGCGAATTGTATTCACTTTCAATATATCGACAGGTTGATCTGAGGTATGTACGGTATTTGACTTTAGCTCCCTTTTATAAAATCCAAATAATTTGCCAATAGTACGCTCTCTGTCAAAATATATGGGATGTTCCTTAGTTGAAATCATGACCTGAAGTGTGTTGTTGTTGCTCTCGATAAGTGGATGATTTATATTTTTGGGTTCTACTTCCTTCATTTTCTCTAATATAACATTACTTATGTCATTTAGCTCGTAGGATCCCACGGGAATCTCGAATACATGTTCTCCAATATGGAATATTATCATGATCCACATTTGGAATCGAGTTATACATGTGAAAATCGATAAGAGCACATTCATAATCCGTATGTAGTATAATAGGCGGAAAGTAGTTTGCCGATAAAGTTGAACTGCATCCTGTTAACGTAAGTGTTGTTGACATTTTTACAAGTTGCGTGTAAGTGAAGTTTCAATGAACGTTCTTGTCGTTATATTTCAAATTCGAATGAAGTCTGCAAATCCTCGTCTATACCGTCCGTTATCTATGGGATCATCTTTACAAATTAATAGAAAGCCATATCTTTCTTTCCAACATAATTGACAAATTTCCTTAAAACAATCATATCAACGCCTACATGATCTTGATAGACGTGCTTCATATTTAGGGCATCTTGTTTAAACATTAGAATTAATAAATAAAACGCATCGATGTTGCTATGTCGCCCCATGCAAAAGTACGCACGAATATTATTTTGTTTTTCACACGCTACATCATCAAATATCATTATCGAGTTCTTTTTGGCCTTGTGTGGTGCTATTACACTTTCATTTTCAGAATATGTAAAAAGCCCATGCCTTTGATCGGGCCTACAAATTTTTTTAAATATTCGTATTTAGGTTGAAATAACGACTTTGAATACATATAAATATTTTCAAATTTTAGTCCATTGGGACTCTCGATCAAACTAATCATTACATTTGTTTTCTCACAGTTAGAAGGTTCAATAATTAGGGCTCTAATTGAACTGGGTAAAAGGCTACTGTGCCTGATCGTTTGGTTTTCATTATTTTTTAAAGCGAAATTTCTCACTTCAATGTTCGTTTTTTGCTTTATTAAACGCATATTAGTTAAGGTTTTTTCATAAGCACGTCACTCATTAACAGCTCTTTGAAGAATAATGAGCTAATAAAATGGTAATGCACTTTTATAAACCATTTAGTAATAAAATTAACGTCTACCACGGAGGAGGTATCATTAATAAAATAATAAACTCACTGCCAGTAGAATTTCACTTGCCAGGCTATCAGTTTCAAACCACAAAGAATTAAGGAAACGTCATATAGCCGATCTGGTTCTAGCGGAAACAGCGTGGGAGCGAGTTAAAGCATCTGACAGCAGTTTTGGAGAAAAAGCCGCAGCATATCTCGTAACTAACGCAATGAAAGCAAAGAAAAAATTCGGCATGGGCCTCAATCAAAGAAAAAGAAACCAACGCAATATGAAAAAAAGAAAAAATTGGGCATGGGACTGAAACAGAGGAAAAAGAACCGAAAACCATGTGAAAAAAGAAAAAATTTATGCATGTAGTTAGAGTGGCTTCAAATATGTTAAAAAAGAAGAAACCTTATGATATTCACTCGGCAATCCAAATAGCTAAGAAAGTCATAGACAACTCAATTGGAGATAAGAAAAAAGATGTAATAATCCCGAGAATAATATGTTTGCCTAAAGTGGGCGGGTTCTTGCCGCTTGTACCGATTTTAACAGCAATCGGTGCCTTAGGAGGGCTTGCGTCCGGTGGTTCAGCTATTGTTAAAACTATTAACAGTGCTAATACCGCCAGAAAACAGCTAGAGGAGAATAAGCGACATAATGAAAAAAATAGAAGCAATTGCTTTAGGCAATGGTCTGTATCTCAAGCCATACCAAAAGGGATACGGTATATCAACTCTTCAAAAAAACTTCTAGCGCAGCTACCCAATAAACCACTTTCAAACATTGATAATTTGAACTTTGCACGCAAGCATATTCCTAATTTCAGAGGTGTATTTATGAGAGACTCACTTCCAAAACGTGTTCGTAAAAGGGAGTGTGGCATCATTAATTTAGACTCTTCGACAGGAGGTGGGACACATTGGGTAGCTTTTTATAAAACAGAGAAGGAAAGTCGATATTTTGATAGCTTCGGGAATTCACCACCACCTTTAGAGCTAATCAAATATTTAGGAGATAAAATTAAATACAATTATAAACGAGAACAACGGTTCGATACTTTTAACTGTGGACACTTGTGTTTAAGGTTTCTACTATTGAATTAAAGAATATTTAATAAAGATTTATACAAATTAAATTCGAACTAGTATTTTTGTTTGTTTTTAATGCATTGGACTATATAACTTTTAATATGTTTTATATTTAATCAGTCTGAGATGAACAACAGCTTGATAAACAGCAATAAACAATATTAAACAACAAATAAACAACATCAAACAACAAATAAACAACAAATAAACAACAAATAAACAACAACAAACAGCAAAAAACTACAAATAAACAACAAATAAACAACAATAAACAACAAAAAACAACAATAAACAACAAATAAACAGCAAATAAACAACAAATAAACAACAAATAAACAACAACAAACAGCAAAAAACAACAAAAAAACAACAATTAAACAGCAAATAAATAACAACAAACAGCAATAAACTACAAATAAACAACTATATACAACAATAAACAACAAATAAACAACAATAAACAACAATAAACAACAAATAAACAACATTAAACAACAAATAAACAACAAATAAACAACAATAAACAACAAATAAACAACAAATAAACAACAAATAAACAACAAATAAACAACAAATAAACAACAATAAACAACAAATAAACAACAAATAAACAACAATAAACAACAAATAAACAACAAATAAACAACAAATAAACAACAATAAACAACAATAAACAACAAATAAACATCAAATAAACAACAATAAACAACAAATAAACAGCAAAAAACAACAAATAAACAACAAATAAACCACTGGTTTCGTATTTAAGAAAATGAAGGAACATATTCTGAAGGAATTAACAAAGACAAGAAACGCATTAAAACGAAAATTTCAAAGCATAAACTTAGGGAGAGAAGAAAATGAATATCAATTAGAAGAGACATTTAAACCAATTACGCAACCTCTTAAAAAACTCATCACTGGAAATATACTACCCAATCAGCCTTTAAAGACGAAGAAAGAAGAAAATGAAGATTATACAATACAAGAAATTAAAGTAGATCAAAACTATAGTAATGTATCTCATGATACATATGATGAGGAAATCACAGAAGATCAATTATATTCTCAACCTTTTGTGTCAACTAATGAAAGCAATAATCAGCATACTGTAACAAGCAATGTGAGCTATAATTTAAATCAGAGTGAGCTAGAGCGAAAGGGCGAGCTTGATAAAGCCTTTGGCCCCTACAAGAAAAGCGGAGAAATGAAATTGGGAGCAACTAAAATAATTGTAGATGATAATGAACTAATATTAGAAACCGGTGAAAAGTGGAAACTAACACCGGGATTATATTCTTTAATCTACCGTAAAAACCCCCAAGGCTATGACGAAATGGATTTGGAATCATATCAGAAAATTTTAAAAAAACCAATGCTCATAGAAGAAATCACTTACATAATGATGCTCTTAAGGGTAATCGCTCTAAAAAATATCTCACAATCATAAAAAAAACTGTTTCCATCAATGAACGCGCATAGTGCGATGTCTACACCTAACCGCCGTACAAAATCTATTCATGAAGGGGGCGGTCTAATGACACTTAATACAAGTAAACCAAATTATGTATACTGGGATGATCCGAATGAGATCGTTAATAGACTGAGACTTCTAGTTGCATCACAATCAGCTGGTCATAGTAATCATAACAATGAAATAGTTTCCATAATTGAAGAGCTGCGAGAAGCAAAAATAATTTTTTAAATAAAAATGATACGTTCAATGATTTTAGCAACAATATCAAAATGTCGCTTGACAAATTCGGACATTTTTCCTCCAGCAACATTACAAACCAAAATTATACTATGAAGAAATCTATTCCTGGCATATTGATAGATAATAGATAGATAGATTCAAACAAAAGACTTAAAAATGTAGGTGAACCCCTAGAAGACAATGATGTATGCACAAAAATATTTATGGAACGTAAAATAAAGCAAACGATGAGAAAGAAAGATAAACTCTTAATGGAGCAATTTACATCGAACGAGAAACTGATAGGCGAGATAGCATCTAGTTTCCAGAATATAAAAGCTGAGAATAAAAGTGAAATTCAAAACACAGATAAATCACTTAAAGAATACGTGAACATAGAAATTGAAACATTACGTCGTCTAAATAGCACTGAAAATCGAAAGATGCTATCTGCAATGGAGACATTAAAAACCCATATACTTACATATTTTAAACAACACGCAGTTTAGGGAGAACTATAAATAATGCATGCACTTGTGAGGTATAAGGTAAAGACTTAATGGTCGTCGACAAGTTCGGTCACTTCTCTAATGAGTGACACAACAGGAAATATGATCTCCAGTTGTTGGACTTGCATATGGATAATAAGCAATATGTTGATGCAGAAAACAGGCGAATTAAAAATATCAGTAACGCAATGGACGAAAAAGACACGGTTAACACAAATTTTCTACAATCGAGAATCAACGAAAAAATAAATATATAAAAAAAATCAATATTGAAAGTCTCATTATTAACATACGCACCAAGTGAAGTTGACATTAAGAACAGAAAATATATAGATGGAAAAAATAGATCAATGGGAAAACATGACTAAAAGAGATTTAATTAATGAATAACATGCACAAGCCCGTAAAAACTTTAGGCGTCGACGTGTTGTTATAAAAAGAATCGACGACCTTTGGCAAGCAGATTTGGTAGAAATGGGAAAGTACTCGTCATCGAATAAAGGCTATAAATTTCTATTGACGGTTATCGACACATTCTCTAAATATGCATGGGGAGTTGCATTGAAATCTAAATCAGCTAAAGACGTTACTAACGCTTTATCAAGTATTTTTAAATTTGGACGAATTCCTAAGAATTTACAAACCGACTATGGGAAAGAGTTCTTTAATACTACTTTCAAAACATTATGTGACAAAAATAACATCAACCACTATTCGACATATAGTGGGTTAAAAGCGTCTATTGTTGAACGTTTTAATAGAACCCTCAAGGAAATGATGTGGCGAGAGTTTAGTTTCAAAGGAACATATCATTGGATTAAAATGTATAATAAATTGATTGATGAGTATAATCGAAAACATCATAGAACTATTAAAATGAAACCGATAAAAGTGACCTCATTAAATGAAGATAATCTGTTAAACACTGCTTACAATCATATTAAAATTTTTCACGGGGCAAAATTTCATGTGGGTGACTATGTTCGTATAAGCAAGCATAAACATACATTTGAAAAGGGATATACTCCCAACTGGACAACGGAAATTTTTAAAATAAAACGAATACAAATGACAAACCCAACTACATACATATTAGAAGACTATCAGGGTGCACCTCTTCAAGGGGGTTTCTATAAAGAAGAGCTAAGGAAAACACGTTATCCAAATACTTATCTAGTTGAAAAGATAATAAAACGAAAAAACGATCGAGTTATTGTTAAATGGTTGGGGTTCCCTAATGAACACAACTCTTGGATACACAAGAACGAGGTGCTCTAAATGGCGACAGATCATCAACGACGAACCCCTGAAACCATTACACTCAAACACACACACACACACACACACACATACACACACAGCAATATTATACCAATTAATTTTCAATAAAAGACATTCAAATGAAATTCATAAAATGCGTATTTATTCATGTTTATTTATTTATTTATATATATATATATATCTATTTTTTCTTATATATCTACAAATCACAATTAGCTTATGAACTTATTCTATAATGACCCCAAGCATATGTTTGGATGCCATTTTCTCTTATTTTTCTCTTATCATCTAATCCACTTAAAGTGGTTTTCTTAACTCTATGCGTATATAAATTATGGAACTTAGTTCTAAATATTAGCATACTATCACATAATTTCTTATTTTCAAATAAACATTCCTTATAACTATTTAAATTTAATTTATCTAACGCAGATTTTTTGACTCCTTTAGATTTTCCGAAGTATCAAACTTCATATCCACATCTTTGCTTATGTCCGCACAGAAATCATTTGTTTGAATGGAATAAATAAATGAGTCTGTATCCATATAATTTAATTCGACTGCCTCTTGGAATTTTGGCTTCATGTAATCATAGTGGAAATCATACATTTTCCACTTTGATAATTTTAAGACTGTGAACCCTAAATACATCGGCTTATCGTAAGTATTATGAAGTCGCTTCATTTGTATGGCATACATGTCTTCAGCAAATTGTGCAGAGCTATGAAAACTAGCCTTTGCAATCAGCGCTCGTGCTCCCAACCGATTGCAGCTCACTGTTTCCCAAGACGTGACTAGCTTGACATTTTTCCGTTTTTCAACGTTTTCCATCGTTTTCCCATAAACGGCATTGTTCAATAGCTTGAAGAAATCTTTCTCGAAATTGTTCTGTGCCATTGTTCTATGATGTGTGTTAAGATCAATGTATTTTTTCAGCCAAGCCGACTGTTTGAATCTTAACACACGATGGATCTTTGTCAGCTCTAGTCCGTTTATCAAGCACTGCTGCAAATTTCTGTAGTGTATGGGGTATTTTACATTGGACCTCAGGTCAGCAATTAGTTTGTTGACTTTTGCTGCCGGTGTGGCCCTTTGGTTAAGCGGACAAAACGGAAGATCATTATGTAAATCGTGTAGGTTTGATGGATACATTAAATCAACCTCAAGAATATAACCATATTCTGAGGTTTCTCCAATATTTATTACATCTAATGATGAAATTTCATCTTCGGTCAACCACTGAAAACCTGTATAAGGGAGACATTGCGACATGGTCCAACCGTATAGATTGTTTGCATCTAAATACATTAAGTATTCAGACGGTTTGCTGGCATCGTATTCAGAGAGATATTTATGATTGGCTTTTGAGTACCTTTTACAGCACTGTACAAGCCCACCACGAATACCGCTCTGAATAAATCTATACATATCAATGTCAGTTAGCAGCTCCAGCTCAATTTCTGTTGTCTTGAGCATAGCATCCCAAGACAGACCAGGAGTTGTATATTAATGAGCCGGATCAAGAGAGTAAATTTTCTGACAAATTTCTCTGAAATTTTGGAAAATGTCTGCTAACAAAAGATACAATTCCATGTAATCTTTTAAGGTTGGACAACCAAAAACTGTCCAGACATGTTGAGCATGTGCATAATCTTCTTCTGTACATTCGGAGTTTGTGAGGCTATTAAAGAAATTTTCTCTCGAAGGTAGAGAGCTCTCACTTAAACGACTCTCTGAGTCTAAATATTCGTATGGGAACACCCCCTTTCTATGAACCAGGTTGAATTGGTCATCAAGTGGGAAGAAACGTCTGACACTTTCAAACCTTTCAACACTTAAGTTTGCGCTTAGCGCATCTAAACTTGTTGCCATGAAACGATATGTATCGAGAAATCTAATTTCAAGATTTTTATCGTGGGAGGCAATGTGTGTATATTTAGAAAGGGATATGTACAATTCCTTATTCAGTGGCAGCACCTTGATTTCACCATCGACTTTGTTAATTCTCTAACGAATAAATGTGAATCATATTTAGAGAAGTTATGGAAAAATACAGGGACAAAAGGTGCAATTTGGAAATTAATGTTGCAGGCATTATGCGCTGCGCCTCTAAATTTACCAGTTAAATGGCAATGATCTCTAACGCGATCAGCTCCTAACGCCTTTTTACAAATATGGCAGTTAAAAGCCATTCTAAAACCATTTTCCTCTTCAGAACTCATTGTTATGGGTCTAACTGTACTCAGGTATGAGGTGTAAATTTCGTTCACATCTTTTATTAGAGATTTAACGAAATTTTCACCTGCATTTTCACCTGTCTCCATAACAAATTTGTCTAAATTGGAATTAAAGGCGCATTCGATGAAATACGAGAATTCAATGGGAACATGTTCATGTGTTGCCACTACATTCTCACTAACTCTACAGTTTAAGGGCTTTAACATGCACTCGAAATCTGCATAGACTACGAAGGGTACATCTAAGCTACGATTAAAATTTTTAAAACTTAGACTTGCCTTTTCCGCCGTTGGCAAGGTCGATACCATCTTTCCACACTGCTGTTTATGCTCCTCGTGTAATTTTATGCTGTGGGAATAGTTTAGGCACGTGCCACAGAACAGGAGCTCTTCTGTGTGACTTGTTAATTGTGTGCGTACAAGTCTGAAAATATAAATCAACGTATTTCATAAGTATTTTTTTTTTCTAAATATATGCATATGTTTATTTATATTTGACTACATACCTTGATAAATTTCTTATCCATACAAAATGGGCCCGACCTTCCCTCCAACAGCATTAGGCTCACGTGGGATTGTTTCTCCTCCTTCGTTAAATATAACGGCCCAATAACTGGTCCAATCTCCTCGTCGAATCCGAAAACATTTACGCTTATGGTCGGGTTTTGCTCTTCAAACACTTTGAGTTGTTTCAAAGGGAGAGGAAACTCCATGTTTTCAAAATTAAGCGTTAAATGCTCGCTTAATTGGATGACGGTGGCGTTAATATCGTCAATGGTATAGCTGCTGCTTCTATTCGCATTGCCTTGCAGTGTTTTAAAATCGGAAATTAACGCCCACTTGAAGCAAAACTCATCGGAATTTTTCACGTTTACCAACGCTTTTTTCGCCTTAAGCGTTTTTGGTAAAGCGATCCAACTCGATACTTTTAATGGAGTATACTTATTCACATTAAGCTCCATGCGAAGAATTTTTGCCAGGCTCCAGCCACTATCCTTCTCCTGGAATTCATCCATTTTCGCCTTTATACTCGCAGAGTGATCTATGAATGCATCCTCAAGGCTGGTTGACTGCGTTACAACACCCATTTCTGTTTGATGCGACTTCACAGATCTTATCACCTCCTCATCAACATATTTTACATACTCTGCGAAGAGCTCGAAATTAGCCTTCACAGAAGTATGCATATGTAAAATATTTTTGAGGAGAGGGAGTAGAGCCGCTGATGCATCGCACATAAATTCTTCCGGCAGAAGAAGTCCATCCTTTCTGTTCTTGAAAGAATATGTGCATATGCGGTTCTTGAAACCGCTTGCGATCAGCTTTACCTGCTTATTCACTGGTGTGAAAACACGGATCTTGTGAGCATTTGACCTGAAGTGCACATCACACGCAGAACAATAAATAGCATGCTTGGGTGTTGGCATAGCAGTTTTATTGTAGCTGGTGGTTGAAATTGGGTTGCCGATGCTAGATCCAGTGGAGTAGTTGGAGTGGGTGGTGAAGCTGGGGTTGAAGGCGTTAGATCCGGTGGCGTAGTCGAAGTGGGCGTTGAAGGTGGGATTGGCGATTGTAGATCCGGTGGCGTAGTCGAAGTGAGCGTTGAAAGTGTTGGAGTTGATGTTGCCATTATAGTTGTTGTAGTTGTAGATGGCGATGGGTCCGTTGGGGATGGCGATAGGGCCGCTATGGTTTGCGGTAAGCCCCCTGAGGAGAACGTTCGAGATTATCACCGGCTTATCTCCTCTGGTGTGGGTGGTGACAGATCCGTGGGGGGTGGCGAAAGGGTCGCTAGCGTTGGCGGTAGGCCCCCTGAGGAGAACGTTTGAAATTATCACCGGCTTATCTCCTCTGGTGCGGGTGGTGACAGATCCGTTGGGAGTGGCGAATGGTCCGTTGGAGGTGGCAGCAGGTCCGTTGGGGGTGGCGATGGGTCCGTTGGCGGTGGCGATGGGACCGTTGGGGGTGGCTAATGGTCCGTTGGAGGTGGCAGCAGGTCCGTTGGTGGTGGCGATGGGTCCGTTGGGGGTGGCAATGGGTCCGTTGGGGGTGGTGATGGGTCCATTGGCGATGTTGTTGCTTCTAAACACAACATTATCGAAGTAATTCGGGATGCTGTTGCGACCCACGTTCTTAATTTAACTAATATAATTGAACGTTTGGTCGCAGTCAGCGTTCGAGTTGTTGTTGTTGTTGCACTTGTTGAAAGCCATTTTTAAACAAAACGATTTTTTTTAAGTTTGACGATTTGAGGTTTTAGATAGACGATAGTTCATGAACTACTGATGCGGGTTCAATGAAGGAAATGAGCCTTTATAGCTCAGGGACTGATTTTTCTATTACTTCATTCAATTGATAAATATTAGAGATAGGGACAAACAGGTTTAAGAGGACATAGGGTATGATCCGGTGCATCTACAATACAAGCGTGTACACTTTTTGAAGGAACTTCTCACGCCCAAAGTCATAAAACAATCAAAATAATGTGAAGATGAAGGAAGATATCCTAAAAATCAGTGAAATTTGGGGCATTCGATGAGTCTGATACTAAAAATTGACACGTAAACCACAAGTCATAAAACTAGAATAATTAGGAGAAAACAATTACAGAAGCCCATCCATATATTACCTGAATACATGATTAGTCCTTTACCCTTGGCACACGCACCCATAATGGAGCTGTTTACCCTTGTCAGTAGATGTCTATGGGCGTGAAATTTACGATCGAACCTTTTTCTCTAACAAAACCTGTTTACAAGTGTGCGCCGCACTTCTGTTCCTTCGCCGTGTAGAAAAACGGTCTGTTCACACTCTTCAGAAAAGGGAGAGCAAATTAAATGCGCACGTGCCTGATCGAGCTCTCAACCCACCCCTGAAAAAGTAAACAAACAAGTCGATGCGTGCACTTGTGCGCACGTGATCTCATAACCCTCTCCCAATTAAAATCTGAATTTTAATGAGCGGCCTCTTATTAAACCAGTTTTTAATGCCTTTTGATCGAGCTTATCCCAGTATGCTCTATCTTGTTCACTTTCTGACCTCTCTATTTTACCACAAACAATTTCCCATAAATCTGCTGTGATTAGTACGCTACGCATAGACATACACCACGCATCGTAATTGTCTTCACTGAGTTTTTCAATTTGCAGGGACATACTCATTTTGTTCATTTGTATACGCCACTTTTTAACTGGTGCGCGATTTATTGCAATTTAAACAAAATGATAACATAGAGTTCAACCACGCTTTCGTTAAAACGTTGCTTCAGGAACCGAACTTTTATATGCACCCGATCTTTCGGTGATCTGCAGTTTTGTCAGAACTCATATTGATGTTTACATAATTGTTATAATCTAAAGAAGCGAGAGTTAACAGACACTCTCGCTATTATGTTAATTAGTGTTGCCAGACAGATTGTGATTAGGGGCATAGCTGGCCGGACTGGCAAATAAAATACCCCACCGTGTCGGTGATGTTATTATAAATCTTTGTAACTTGTTAGGCTTTTAGCTTTTAATATTTATATGAAAATATTTATATTTTATGTTGCTTCAACATTTTCGCTGACACTCACTTTGTCGGCTGTTTATAAAAAATAAATAAATAAATAAATTATTATTATTATTATTATTTATTATTATTATTATTATTATTATTATTATTATTATTATTATTATTATTATTAGCACTTGTTGAAAGCCATTTTTAAACAAAACGATTTTTTTTAAGTTTGACGATTTGAGGTTTTAGATAGACGATAGTTCATGAACTACTGATGCGGGTTCAATGAAGGAAATGAGCCTTTATAGCTCAGGGACTGATTTTTCTATTACTTCATTCAATTGATAAATATTAGAGATAGGGACAAACAGGTTTAAGAGGACATAGGGTATGATCCGGTGCATCTACAATACAAGCGTGTACACTTTTTGAAGGAACTTCTCACGCCCAAAGTCATAAAACAATCAAAATAATGTGAAGATGAAGGAAGATATCCTAAAAATCAGTGAAATTTGGGGCATTCGATGAGTCTGATACTAAAAATTGACACGTAAACCACAAGTCATAAAACTAGAATAATTAGGAGAAAACAATTACAGAAGCCCATCCATATATTACCTGAATACATGATTAGTCCTTTACCCTTGGCACACGCACCCATAATGGAGCTGTTTACCCTTGTCAGTAGATGTCTATGGGCGTGAAATTTACGATCGAAACCTTTTTCTCTAACAAAACCTGTTTACAAGTGTGCGCCGCACTTCTGTTCCTTCGCCGTGTAGAAAAACGGTCTGTTCACACTCTTCAGAAAAGGGAGAGCAAATTAAATGCGCACGTGCCTGATCGAGCTCTCAACCCACCCCTGAAAAAGTAAACAAACAAGTCGATGCGTGCACTTGTGCGCACGTGATCTCATAACCCTCTCCCAATTAAAATCTGAATTTTAATGAGCGGCCTCTTATTAAACCAGTTTTTAATGCCTTTTGATCGAGCTTATCCCAGTATGCTCTATCTTGTTCACTTTCTGACCTCTCTATTTTACCACAAACAATTTCCCATAAATCTGCTGTGATTAGTACGCTACGCATAGACATACACCACGCATCGTAATTGTCTTCACTGAGTTTTTCAATTTGCAGGGACATACTCATTTTGTTCATTTGTATACGCCACTTTTTAACTGGTGCGCGATTTATTGCAATTTAAACAAAATGATAACATAGAGTTCAACCACGCTTTCGTTAAAACGTTGCTTCAGGAACCGAACTTTTATATGCACCCGATCTTTCGGTGATCTGCAGTTTTGTCAGAACTCATATTGATGTTTACATAATTGTTATAATCTAAAGAAGCGAGAGTTAACAGACACTCTCGCTATTATGTTAATTAGTGTTGCCAGACAGATTGTGATTAGGGGCATAGCTGGCCGGACTGGCAAATAAAATACCCCACCGTGTCGGTGATGTTATTATAAATCTTTGTAACTTGTTAGGCTTTTAGCTTTTAATATTTATATGAAAATATTTATATTTTATGTTGCTTCAACATTTTCGCTGACACTCACTTTGTCGGCTGTTTATAAAAAATAAATAAATAAATAAATTATTATTATTATTATTATTTATTATTATTATTATTATTATTATTATTATTATTATTATTATTATTATTATTATTATTATTATTATTATTATTATTATTATTATTATTATTATTATTATTATTATTATTATTATTATTATTATTATTATTATTATTATTATTATTATTATTATTATTATTATTTGTTGATTTGGCAATAAGTTTCGGTTTGCTCTCATTAAAATAGTCTCTCGCCTACTTTGAAACGAAACAGTTCGTCGTCTTTTACATGTCGATAGAGGTTTTGCTTAAAGAAAACTGTGTAAGCAACAAGCTTGGAAAATTGTGAAAATGAGGTCATTGTATAATATTGAAAAACTGAGTGACAACGATTATGACACATGGTGTGTGCTCATGAGGAGCGTGTTAACGCATCAGGATTTGTGGGCAGTCGTGTCCGGCGAAAGCGTGAAGCCGGAAGATGAGTCAACAGCGGCACACAGTTTGTGGAAGAACCAAAATGAAAAGGCAATGGCAGTGTTATTTTTGTCCATGTGCGCATCACAGATAAGTGGAGCTAAAAAGTCGACTTGTGCGAAGGAGATGTGGTATGATCTGAAAAAGATGCATCAGCCATCAGGTCCAGTTCGCAAGGTGACATTATTTAAAAGGTTGCTTCAAAAACGTATGCAGGAAGGTGACAACGTGCAGGAGCATGTATTGGAGTTTTCAAAAATCGTTGGAAATCTCGCAGAAATTGGTATTTCTTTGAACGAAGAGTTGTTCGTAATTATGTTATTGGCGAGTTTGCCGTCGTCATACGAAAACTTTGTTGTTGCATTGGAAGCGCGCGACGACTTACCGACGCTCAGCGTAATAAAGAGCAAGTTGATAAAAGAAGTGGAAAGGCGCAAAAGCAATGAACAACATGTGAGCGCGCAAGCATTTGCGGCGCAGTCTGCAGGCAAAAAGTAGACAGAAAAATCTTGGAATAGACAAAATAACGGTGCTAAGAAGACAAAGCAACGAGATGGAAAGTGCTGGAACTGCGGCCAGAAAGGGCATTTCGCTACAAATTGTCGTAGCGGCAGAGCAGTTGGCGACAGCAGCGATGGAGAGCGTAAAGAGCACAGGAAAAACGACAACCAGAGCAGCAGCAGATCGTTCGCTGGAGTAGCAAAGAGTAACGACAGTATAAGTGCTGGTGCTTGGTGCGTTGACACCGGCGCCACTTCACATATGTGTGCGCGACGCCAATTGTTTAAGGTATTCGAGAAATACAGACAAGATATTGAGCTAGCTGGAAATAAGCAAATAACGTCGAGTGGACGTGGTATAGTGGTAATTAATAGCCAAAAAGGTTTTAAAATTACACTGAACAACGTGCTGTATGTACCAGAACTACAATTTAGTTTTATATCAGTTGGCAAGGCGGTACTAAACGGATGCACGGTAAAATGTACTAAGCAGTTCGCAACTTTCAATGACAACGGTCAGATACTAACAGCAAAAAATGTTGATGGCTTGTATGTGTGCGAGTTAAAGAAAAGTGTAAGATTGTGTTTTAGTAAAGAAAATTACGAATTGTTGAAATGGCACGAGCGCTATGGCCATTTGAATATGCAAAGTTTGCATGAGCTTAAAACCAAAGATATGGTTCGTGGTTTGACAGTTGTTCATCATGTTTAAAAAATAAATGGCATGTGGCAGCAGGTCCGTTGGTGGTGGCGATGGGTCCGTTGGGGGTGGCAATGGGTCCGTTGGGGGTGGTGATGGGTCCATTGGCGATGTTGTTGCTTCTAAACACAACATTATCGAAGTAATTCGGGATGCTGTTGCGACCCACGTTCTTAATTTAACTAATATAATTGAACGTTTGGTCGCAGTCAGCGTTCGAGTTGTTGTTGTTGTTGCACTTGTTGAAAGCCATTTTTAAACAAAACGATTTTTTTTAAGTTTGACGATTTGAGGTTTTAGATAGACGATAGTTCATGAACTACTGATGCGGGTTCAATGAAGGAAATGAGCCTTTATAGCTCAGGGACTGATTTTTCTATTACTTCATTCAATTGATAAATATTAGAGATAGGGACAAACAGGTTTAAGAGGACATAGGGTATGATCCGGTGCATCTACAATACAAGCGTGTACACTTTTTGAAGGAACTTCTCACGCCCAAAGTCATAAAACAATCAAAATAATGTGAAGATGAAGGAAGATATCCTAAAAATCAGTGAAATTTGGGGCATTCGATGAGTCTGATACTAAAAATTGACACGTAAACCACAAGTCATAAAACTAGAATAATTAGGAGAAAACAATTACAGAAGCCCATCCATATATTACCTGAATACATGATTAGTCCTTTACCCTTGGCACACGCACCCATAATGGAGCTGTTTACCCTTGTCAGTAGATGTCTATGGGCGTGAAATTTACGATCGAACCTTTTTCTCTAACAAAACCTGTTTACAAGTGTGCGCCGCACTTCTGTTCCTTCGC
Source organism: Drosophila colorata (assembly GCA_035041545.1). NCBI lineage: Eukaryota > Metazoa > Arthropoda > Insecta > Diptera > Drosophilidae > Drosophila > Drosophila colorata. Next base: position 109,069 of record JAWNLD010000482.1, read on the forward strand.
CGTGTAGAAAAACGGTCTGTTCACACTCTTCAGAAAAGGGAGAGCAAATTAAATGCGCACGTGCCTGATCGAGCTCTCAACCCACCCCTGAAAAAGTAAACAAACAAGTCGATGCGTGCACTTGTGCGCACGTGATCTCATAACCCTCTCCCAATTAAAATCTGAATTTTAATGAGCGGCCTCTTATTAAACCAGTTTTTAATGATCGGTCCCTTTTCCCACCACCGAAAAAGTAGATGAACAAGTCGATGTGTGCACTTGTGCGCACGTGATCTCATAACCCATCCCACTTTAAATCTGAAGTTTAATGATCGGGCACCCACGCTACTTCAGAAAAGGGACAGTTACTAAAATGTAACGGCCACTTTCCTCAGCTCCCCCCTCATCAAAAGGTCACAAAGGCCCATGACGATTGGTTCCCCACTTGTCCCTCCCTAAAAAAGGATCACGTACCTGCATATTAACGATCGGTCCCCTCACACCCCTCCTTCAAAAAGGGTCAGGTGCCTGCATATTAATTAGGGTCACGTAGGGTCATAAATCATTAATTATTCACATCACGTAATTAAATTGACAGCAACTTCCTGTCACAGAACATACAGTTCCCTACTACTTCCATGCCTAGGAAAAAGTTGAGTTGGCCACCATCCTGCATCTCAAATGTGGATGCGATCTTTTGCTTGATCGCTTTGTGTGGATTCTGCTTATCAATAAAATTCTGAGGTTGCTTCACATAGACGGCTTCTTTGAGCTTGCCGTTCAGATATACGTTTTAGATGTCCACTTGATACATGTGTAATTGTTTTTCGGCAGCGATCGCAAATAGCATTCGGATTGTCTCATATCGTATTACTGGGGAATACGTTTCCCAGTAATTGATGCCAAATTGTTGGCCACATCCTTGGGCAACTAGCCTTGACCTCTCAATCCCACCATTTTTGTTGCGTTTGATTCTGAAAACCCATTTTGATCCTATGGCCTTTTGACCTGACGAGAGATCGACTAGAGTCCACGTATCATTGGACACGATTGCCTCAAATTCCTTCTTCATCGATCTTTGCCAGTCCTTTGCGTTTTTACCATGCGTTGCCTCTGCAACGGACTCCCGGGTTTCAATATCATCGGAACAGCTTAAATTGTTGAGAATATTGAACTGCTTTTTAGGTCTTCCGGGTTGAGCAGTGCGTCTTTCCGGGATGTCATCTTCTTCTTCTGAACTGCGGCTCTGCTCTGCATCGCTTACACTAACGAACTCCTCCTCATTATCGCTGTTGTCAATGTTGATACTGCTTTCAGCTCCGTTTTTGGACTCAGCCTCATTATGTACCTGCACGTCAGGGTCCCCGTTTGACTCCAAGCGTATAATGATTGTAGCAAAGTTATTGTTTAGTTCATCTCTTTGGTGGTTTTTATTAGATTCTGCAACAAACTCACCCTCCACAGACTTGACGTCACGGCGCTCCACTACTGTTTGCTTCTCTTGATCGAACAAACGATATGCCTTTGCTGTAAAATGGTATCCAACAAGGATGTACTCTTTACCTTTTGCCTCGAACTTGCCCTTTTTTGTTTTGTCCAATGCAAATGAGCGTGAGCCGAATATTTTCAGATGCTTTACCGACGGCTTGCGCTTATTCCAGGCTTCGAATGGGGTGCATCCATTTAACGCTTTTGTGGGACATCAATTTCGCAAATAGACTGCAGTCTGTACAGCTTCGGCCCATAAATATTCTTTCAAAGTCGCGTGAATTAACATACTTTTTGCTATTTCAGCAACGCCGTTTTGCTGAGGTGTGTAAGGAACCGTTAATTCCCTTTTTATTCCGCATTTGTCCAAAAAGTTGTTAAATTCGTTGTTTACAAACTCAGATCCATTATCGCTTCGCAAAGCTTTAATAGATTTTTCGGTTTGGCATTGTACGGAACTTTTATACATTTCAAACTTTTCAAAAACTTCATTTTTGGCACGCATGTAATATACATTTATTTTTCGCGAGTAATCGTCTATAAATGTAACGAAGTAGCGATTTCCAGCTAGAGATTCAACATTTATAGGTCCGCATACATCAGTATGGATCAATTCGAGCACACTTGTAACACGTTTTGTCTTTTATGGAAATGGCAACGCGCATATTTTTGCCTTATTGCAAGTGTCGCAATTAGTGTCCACGGATATGCTTTTAATATTCATTCCAATAACTAGCTCTTTCTTACAAAGATTCTTTAAATTTTGAAAATTTAAATGCCTGTACCGATTATGCCATTTTGTTGCTGGAGACATATCGGTTATTAAAAATACTGCATCACTTGCTTTTGCCATATCGTACACGTATAAATTGTTTTCTTGCATTGCACGCAACATTACATGTCCGTGTTTATTTCGCACTAACGCTTCTGTATTGCCGAATGTTGTGAAATTCCGTACTCTGCTGCTTTGCTGACTGACAAGAAATTCATATGCAGATTAGGTACATACAAAACATTTGACAATTCGATATTGACTTTGTTTGCTTTGAACTTCACAAAACTGTTTAATGCACAGTGGAGTAGCTGGACAAAGAAAGAATTTTTGGTGTATTGACAGAAATCAAACGATTTCTCTTCCTTTATGTACACATTATTATTCTTTTTCTTGCTTTTGCACTCAAATGCGCGATGCCCGGGTTTTTCGCAATTGTAGCATTTCGCTTGAAATGCGCGATTTTCGGTCGATTTCTTATCGTCTCTTTTGCTGTCTTTGCGCCTGGCGCCGTGATTCTCCGAACGCATTTGATCACCGTTACTTTGGGCTTGTGTGTGCGCGTATACTGCCTGTGCTTTCTCGCCTTTTCGTGGTCCTTCTTCTAGAATTTTCGCTTTAACTGCTTCTAACGTTGGCAGCTCGTCGCGTGTTTCTATCGCCACGACGAAATTGTCCCATGCGCTGGGTAAACTTGATAAAAGCATTATTACTTTTAGTTCGTCTTTTATTTCGATATTTAGTTCTGCTATCTTGTCTGTAATTTCACGAAAGAATTCACGTATTGTGCCACATTGTCACCATTTTTCATATTTAGCCGCAAAAGTTTTTGATATAATTGTATTTTCAGCACAGGTCCAACTGACACATATATATCGCGTAATTTTTGCCATGTCTGCTGCGATGTTGTGCACGACTTAATGTGCATCAACTGAGTTGGCTTCACATTTAATGTAATATATGTCAATGCCTTTTGATCGAGCTTATCCCAGTATGCTCTATCTTGTTCACTTTCTGACCTCTCTATTTTACCACAAACAATTTCCCATAAATCTGCTGTGATTAGTACGCTACGCATAGACATACACCACGCATCGTAATTGTCTTCACTGAGTTTTTCAATTTGCAGGGACATACTCATTTTGTTCATTTGTATACGCCACTTTTTAACTGGTGCGCGATTTATTGCAATTTAAACAAAATGATAACATAGAGTTCAACCACGCTTTCGTTAAAACGTTGCTTCAGGAACCGAACTTTTATATGCACCCGATCTTTCGGTGATCTGCAGTTTTGTCAGAACTCATATTGATGTTTACATAATTGTTATAATCTAAAGAAGCGAGAGTTAACAGACACTCCCGCTATTATGTTAATTAGTGTTGCCAGACAGATTGTGATTAGGGGCATAGCTGGCCGGACTGGCAAATAAAATACCCCACCGTGTCGGTGATGTTATTATAAATCTTTGTAACTTGTTAGGCTTTTAGCTTTTAATATTTATATGAAAATATTTATATTTTATGTTCCTTCAACATTTTCGCTGACACTGACTTTGTCGGCTGTTTATAAAAAATAAATAAATAAATAAATTATTTTTAAGTTTGACGATTTGAGGTTTTAGATAGACGATAGTTCATGAACTACTGATGCGGGTTCAATGAAGGAAATGAGCCTTTATAGCTCAGGGACTGATTTTTCTATTACTATCATTCAATTGATAAATATTAGAGATAGGGATCAAACAGGTTCCAAGAGGACATAGGGGCTGCAGTCCGGTGCATCTACAATACAAGCGTGTACACTTTTTGAGGGGAAGACTTCTCACGCCCAAAGTCATAGAACAATCAAAACAATGTCAAGATGAAGGAAGATATCCTAAAAATCGGTGAAATTTGGGGCATTCGGTGAGTCTGATACTAAAAATTGACACGTAAACCACAAGTCATAAAACTAGAATAATTAGGAGAAAACAATTACAGAAGCCCATCCATATATTACCTGAATACATGATTAGTCCTTTACCCTTGGCACACGCACCCTATAATGGAGCTGTTTACCCTTGTCAGTAGATGTCTATGGGCGTGAAATTTAACGATCGAACCTTTTTCTCTAACAAAACCTGTTTACAATTACAAGTGTGCGCCGCACTTCATGTTCCTTCGCCGTGTAGAAAAACGGTCTGTTCACGCTCTTCAGAAAAGGGAGAGCAAATTAAATGCGCACGTGCCTGATCGAGCTCTCAACCCACCCCTGAAAAAGTAAACAAACAAGTCGATGCGTGCGCACTTGTGCGCACGTGATCTCATAACCCTCTCCCAATTAAAATCTGAATTTTAATGAGCGGCCTCTGATTAAACCAGTTTTTAATGATCGGTCCCTTTTCCCACCACCGAAAAAAAGTAGATGAACTCGCAGTCGATGTGTGTGCACTTTGTGCGCACGTGATCTCATAACCCATCCCGCTTTAAATCTGAAGTTTAATGATCGCGCACTTCCACGCTACTTCAGAAAAGGGACAGTTACTAAAATGTAACGGCCCGTGGCCTTTTACCTCGGCTCCCCCCTCATCAAAAGGTACACAAAGGCCCAGTGACGGTTGGTTCCCCACTTGTCCCTCCTAAAAAAGGATCACGCACCTGCATATTAACGATACGGATCCCCCTCATCCCCTACCTTACCAAAAAGGGTCGCGTTTCAAAGGGTCAGGTGCCTGCATATTAATTAGGGTCACGTAGGGTCATAAATCATTAATTATTCACATCCCGTAATTAAATTGACAGCAACTTCGCTGTCACAGAACATTACAGGGCCCTACTACTTCCATGCCTAGGAAAAAGTTGAGTTGGCCACCATCCTGCATCTCAAATGTGGATGCGATCTTTTGCTTGATCGCTTTGTGTGGATTCTGCTTATCAATAAAATTCTGAGGTTGCTTCACATAGACGGCTTCTTTGAGCTTGCCGTTCAGATATACGTTTTAGATGTCCACTTGATACATGTGTAATTGTTTTTCGGCAGCGATCGCAAATAGCATTCGGATTGTCTCATATCGTATTACTGGGGAATACGTTTCCCAGTAATTGATGCCAAATTGTTGGCCACATCCTTGGGCAACTAGCCTTGACCTCTCAATCCCACCATTTTTGTTGCGTTTGATTCTGAAAACCCATTTTGATCCTATGGCCTTTTGACCTGACGAGAGATCGACTAGAGTCCACGTATCCGTATCATTGGACACGATTGCCTCAAATTCCTTCTTCATCGATCTTTGCCAGTCCTTTGCGTTTTTACCATGCGTTGCCTCTGCAACGGACTCCCGGGTTTCAATATCATCGGAACAGCTTAAATTGTTGAGAATATTGAACTGCTTTTTAGGTCTTCCGGGTTGAGCAGTGCGTCTTTCCGGGATGTCATCTTCTTCTTCTGAACTGCGGCTCTGCTCTGCATCGCTTGCACTAACGAACTCCTCCTCATTATCGCTGTTGTCAATGTTGATACTGCTTTCAGCTCCGTTTTTGGACTCAGCCTCATTATGTACCTGCACGTCAGGGTCCCCGTTTGACTCCAAGCGTATAATGATTGTAGCAAAGTTATTGTTTAGTTCATCTCTTTGGTGGTTTTTATTAGATTCTGCAACAAACTCACCCTCCACAGACTTGACGTCACGGCGCTCCACTACTGTTTGCTTCTCTTGATCGAACAAACGATATGCCTTTGCTGTAAAATGGTATCCAACAAGGATGTACTCTTTACCTTTTGCCTCGAACTTGCCCTTTTTTGTTTTGTCCAATGCAAATGAGCGTGAGCCGAATATTTTCAGATGCTTTACCGACGGCTTGCGCTTATTCCAGGCTTCGAATGGGGTGCATCCATTTAACGCTTTTGTGGGACATCAATTTCGCAAATAGACTGCAGTCTGTACAGCTTCGGCCCATAAATATTCTTTCAAAGTCGCGTGAATTAACATACTTTTTGCTATTTCAGCAACGCCGTTTTGCTGAGGTGTGTAAGGAACCGTTAATTCCCTTTTTATTCCGCATTTGTCCAAAAAGTTGTTAAATTCGTTGTTTACAAACTCAGATCCATTATCGCTTCGCAAAGCTTTAATAGATTTTTCGGTTTGGCATTGTACGGAACTTTTATACATTTCAAACTTTTCAAAAACTTCATTTTTGGCACGCATGTAATATACATTTATTTTTCGCGAGTAATCGTCTATAAATGTAACGAAGTAGCGATTTCCAGCTAGAGATTCAACATTTATAGGTCCGCATACATCAGTATGGATCAATTCGAGCACACTTGTAACACGTTTTGTCTTTTATGGAAATGGCAACGCGCATATTTTTGCCTTATTGCAAGTGTCGCAATTAGTGTCCACGGATATGCTTTTAATATTCATTCCAATAACTAGCTCTTTCTTGCAAAGATTCTTTAAATTTTGAAAATTTAAATAATTTAAATGCCTGTACCGATTATGCCATTTTGTTGCTGGAGACATATCGGTTATTAAAAATACTGCATCACTTGCTTTTGCCATATCGTACACGTATAAATTGTTTTCTTGCATTGCACGCAACATTACATGTCCGTGTTTATTTCGCACTAACGCTTCTGTATTGCCGAATGTTGTGAAATTCCGTACTCTGCTGCTTTGCTGACTGACAAGAAATTCATATGCAGATTAGGTACATACAAAACATTTGACAATTCGATATTGACTTTGTTTGCTTTGAACTTCACAAAACTGTTTAATGCACAGTGGAGTAGCTGGACAAAGAAAGAATTTTTGGTGTATTGACAGAAATCAAACGATTTCTCTTCCTTTATGTACACATTATTATTCTTTTTCTTGCTTTTGCACTCAAATGCGCGATGCCCGGGTTTTTCGCAATTGTAGCATTTCGCTTGAAATGCGCGATTTTCGGTCGATTTCTTATCGTCTCTTTTGCTGTCTTTGCGCCTGGCGCCGTGATTCTCCGAACGCATTTGATCACCGTTACTTTGGGCTTGTGTGTGCGCGTATACTGCCTGTGCTTTACGTTCACGATCGTCTTTCTCGCCTTTTCGTGGTCCTTCTTCTAGAATTTTCGCTTTAACTGCTTCTAACGTTGGCAGCTCGTCGCGTGTTTCTATCGCCACGACGAAATTGTCCCATGCGCTGGGTAAACTTGATAAAAGCATTATTACTTTTAGTTCGTCTTTTATTTCGATATTTAGTTCTGCTATCTTGTCTGTAATTTCACGAAAGAATTCACGTATTGTGCCACATTGTCACCATTTTTCATATTTAGCCGCAAAAGTTTTTGATATAATTGTATTTTCAGCACAGGTCCAACTGACACATATATATCGCGTAATTTTTGCCATGTCTGCTGCGATGTTGTGCACGACTTAATGTGCATCAACTGAGTTGGCTTCACATTTAATGTAATATATGTCAATGCCTTTTGATCGAGCTTATCCCAGTATGCTCTATCTTGTTCACTTTCTGACCTCTCTATTTTACCACAAACAATTTCCCATAAATCTGCTGTGATTAGTACGCTACGCATAGACATACACCACGCATCGTAATTGTCTTCACTGAGTTTTTCAATTTGCAGGGACATACTCATTTTGTTCATTTGTATACGCCACTTTTTAACTGGTGCGCGATTTATTGCAATTTAAACAAAATGATAACATAGAGTTCAACCACGCTTTCGTTAAAACGTTGCTTCAGGAACCGAACTTTTATATGCACCCGATCTTTCGGTGATCTGCAGTTTTGTCAGAACTCATATTGATGTTTACATAATTGTTATAATCTAAAGAAGCGAGAGTTAACAGACACTCCCGCTATTATGTTAATTAGTGTTGCCAGACAGATTGTGATTAGGGGCATAGCTGGCCGGACTGGCAAATAAAATACCCCACCGTGTCGGTGATGTTATTATAAATCTTTGTAACTTGTTAGGCTTTTAGCTTTTAATATTTATATGAAAATATTTATATTTTATGTTCCTTCAACATTTTCGCTGACACTGACTTTGTCGGCTGTTTATAAAAAATAAATAAATAAATAAATTATTATTATTATTATTATTTATTATTATTATTATTATTATTATTATTATTATTATTATTTTATTATTATTATTATTATTATTATTATTATTATTATTATTTGTTGATTTGGCAATAAGTTTCGGTTTGCTCTCATTAAAATAGTCTCTCGCCTACTTTGAAACGAAACAGTTCGTCGTCTTTTATTACATGTACACATATTCTAGTCTGCACAAAGCAGACACAACGGTTAATTCTACAAGCGAAAAAGAATTCTGCGAACAGGTTATGGGCCCAGGTTAAGCGCCCAGGGCAAGAATATATATGCGTGACATTGAACAGAAGACATAAGTGTCGATAGAGGTTTTGCTTAAAGAAAACTGTGTAAGCAACAAGCTTGAAAAATTGTGAAAATGAGTTCATTGTATAATATTGAAAAACTGAGTGACAACGATTATGACACATGGTGTGTGCTCATGAGGAGCGTGTTAACGCATCAGGATTTGTGGGCAGTCGTGTCCGGCGAAAGCGTGAAGCCGGAAGATGAGTCAACAGCGGCACACAGTTTGTGGAAGAACCAAAATGAAAAGGCAATGGCAGTGTTATTTTTGTCCATGTGCGCATCACAGATAAGTGGAGCTAAAAAGTCGACTTGTGCGAAGGAGATGTGGTATGATCTGAAAAAGATGCATCAGCCATCAGGTCCAGTTCGCAAGGTGACATTATTTAAAAGGTTGCTTCAAAAACGTATGCAGGAAGGTGACAACGTGCAGGAGCATGTATTGGAGTTTTCAAAAATCGTTGGAAATCTCGCAGAAATTGGTATTTCTTTGAACGAAGAGTTGTTCGTAATTATGTTATTGGCGAGTTTGCCGTCGTCATACGAAAACTTTGTTGTTGCATTGGAAGCGCGCGACGACTTACCGACGCTCAGCGTAATAAAGAGCAAGTTGATAAAAGAAGTGGAAAGGCGCAAAAGCAATGAACAACATGTGAGCGCGCAAGCATTTGCGGCGCAGTCTGCAGGCAAAAAGTAGACAGAAAAATCTTGGAATAGACAAAATAACGGTGCTAAGAAGACAAAGCAACGAGATGGAAAGTGCTGGAACTGCGGCCAGAAAGGGCATTTCGCTACAAATTGTCGTAGCGGCAGAGCAGTTGGCGACAGCAGCGATGGAGAGCGTAAAGAGCACAGGAAAAACGACAACCAGAGCAGCAGCAGATCGTTCGCTGGAGTAGCAAAGAGTAACGACAGTATAAGTGCTGGTGCTTGGTGCGTCGACACCGGCGCCACTTCACATATGTGTGCGCGACGCCAATTGTTTAAGGTATTCGAGAAATACAGACAAGATATTGAGCTAGCTGGAAATAAGCAAATAACGTCGAGTGGACGTGGTATAGTGGTAATTAATAGCCAAAAAGGTTTTAAAATTACACTGAACAACGTGCTGTATGTACCAGAACTACAATTTAGTTTTATATCAGTTGGCAAGGCGGTACTAAACGGATGCACGGTAAAATTTACTAAGCAGTTCGCAACTTTCAATGACAACGGTCAGATACTAACAGCAAAAAATGTTGATGGCTTGTATGTGTGCGAGTTAAAGAAAAGTGTAAAATTGTGTTTTAGTAAAGAAAATTACGAATTGTTGAAATGGCACGAGCGCTATTTCCATTTGAATATGCAAAGTTTGCATGAGCTTAAAACCAAAGATATGGTTCGTGGTTTGACAGTTGTTCATCATGTTTAAAAAATAAATGGCATGTGAAGCCATTTGGAAAGTCTGAAACAAGAGCCAAAGATGTTTTAGAACTGGTGCATAGTGATGTGTGCGGGCCTATGAATAAATTGTCGATCGGAGGCAACAAGTACTTCGTGACAATAATTGACGATAAGAGTCGATATGTTCAGGTGTATTTTATAAAGAATAAGTCTGAGGTCTTAAAAGTGTTCAAGAACCATCTGACCATGGTTGAACGGCAGACAGGTATGAAAATAAAAGCGATAAGAAGCGACAATGGCACTGAATATTCCAACAAGGAATTTGATATGTATCTGGAGAAATTGGGCATTCGTCGGCAGCTTACGGTTCCATATACACCGCAACAAAATGGAGTTGCTGAAAGATTCAACAGAACTCTACTAGAGATGGGACGAGCAATGTTAAATAGCGCAGGTATAAATGAATCACATTGAGCTGAAGCTATAGCATGTGCTGCTTATTTGAGAAATAGGTCTCCAACAAAGGCGATGGGTGTGGGTGTCACTGCTCATGAAGTGTGGACCGGGCACAAGCCGGTAGTAAAACACTTGAGAATTTTCTGAGCGATCGCTATTATTTTGAACAAAAGTCAAAAGAAAAAATTTCAAGAAAAAGGGAAGCAGTATATAATAGTCGGATAATCTGAAACTTCGAAAGCATATCGATTATATGACAAGGATACAGGTGAATTTAAAGTGAGCCGTGACGTATACTTTGTGGAGAGATGCATACAAGAAACAGCTGTAAATATTGAGGCAGTGCTGAACACGGAACACGACAGAGAGTCGCAGAATAAGGAGGACACTGATGACGACATGGTCGATATACAAGATAACCAAAGCAATAAAGCAGCTGACATGGATGCAGTTAAGATTGGACCAGAACGGCCCAAACTGATCAGAACAGGTCTAAGAGGAAGACAATGCAATGTACTAAATATGATGAGCAGCAAGGATATCAGAATTCCAGGTTCAGTAAGTGAGGCCATGGCAGGCCCACAGGCACAAAAATGGATGCACGCAATTCAGGAGGAGTACGGTGCCTTACTAAAAAATAAAACGTGGCAAGGAGTCAAGCTTCCTGCGGGTGAACGAGCTATAGGCTGCAAATGGGTGTTCACGTTGAAACGAGGTCCAGCAGGCGAAATTGAGCGCTACAAGGCGCGCTTAGTAGCTAAAGGTTGTAGTCAGAAATTCGGCATTGACTATGAGGAAACGTATTCGTCAGTCGTCCGGTATGCAACTATTCGCATGGTATTGGCCATGGCAGCAGAATATGAGTTGCGTGTGCATCAGCTCGATGTATCGACAGCTTACTTGAATGGCGATCTTGGGGATGACGTCTACATGAAGCAGCCGGAGCAGTTTAATGACGGATCGGGAAGCGTACTGAAGCTAAAGAAATCATTGTATGGCTTGAAACAATCAGGCCGTGTCTGGAATGAAAAACTGGATGGTGTTTTAGATCGGCTACAGGGCATGCGAAAGTGAGACATGCCTGTACACGAAGACTACAAAGGAGAAGACGATCAACGTTATAGTCGTTTACGTTGATGATTTATTGTTGGAGTGCTCAGACCTGGATGACATGGTAAAAGTGAAAAAACAAATCTCTTCTATATTTCAGGTAGTCGACAAGGGTCCAATTGCAAACTTCTTAGGCCTTGAAGTTATGCGTGAGGGCGAGACCGGGGCAATGCTGGTGTGCCAAAAGAATCACATAAGTTGCCTGCTATCACAGTTGGGCATGAGCGAATGTCGATCATCAGCAACGCCGTTGGAATCAAACTTCCAAGTTAATTGCAACAGTGCAAGTTGCAAGAAGGACGGAATATCAATCCATTATTGGATCGCTTATGTATATAGCGTTATCATCACGGCCGGACATATTACACTCGGTGTGTAAGTTGTCGCAGAGGAATGTGAATCCTCACAGCGAGCACTTGGCAGCCGCCAAGCAGGTGTTAAGGTATCGGCACACAACTTTAGATTTGAAGCTGAAGTATGAGAAAACGAGCAAGGCCATTTGCGGTTACTCGGATGCAGACTGGGCAAACGACGCAAGTGACCGGAAATCGTACACTGGATACACCTACATTTGGGGTGGTTCTGCTTTCTGTTGGGCATCAAAGAAGCAGAAGTCTGTCGCGCTAAGTAGTACGGAGGCAGAGTACATGGCTATGACTGAAGCTGCTAAGGAGGCAATGTATTTAAGCAAGTTAATAAATGAAATGAAGTAAACATTTAAGCTTGACACTGTAACTATACATGGCGATAACCTGAGCGCGATCAATCTTGTAAAAAATCCAGTTTACCATGCCAAAAGTAAGCATACAGATGTTAAGTATCACCATATCCGAAATTGTTTTGAAGATAATGTAATTGAATTGAAATATTGTCCAACAAAAGATATGGTAGCTGATATACTCACAAAGAATTTGCAAAAAGTAAGCCACATGAAATGTACTGGTTTGCTTGGGTTACAATAATGTAAGACATTTGCGGAGGAGTGTTGATTTGGCAATGCTTGCACTTTACAACGGAGTGGCAACTCCACAACTCTAGCTCATAAGTTTTGGTTTGCTCTCATTAAAATAGTCTCTCGCCTACTTTGAAACGAAACAGATCGTCGTCTTTTGTTACATGTACACATCTGACACAACGGTTAATTCTACAAGCGAAGAAGAATTCTGCCAACATTATTATTATTATTATTATTATTATTATTATTATTATTATTATTATTATTATTATTATTATTATTATTATTATTATTATTATTATTATTATTATTATTATTATTATTATTATTATTATTATTATTATTATTATTATTATTATTATTATTATTATTATTATTATTATTATTATTATTATTATTATTATTATTATTATTATTATTATTATTATTATTATTATTATTATTATTGTTATTGTTATTATTATTATTATTATTATTATTATTATTATTATTATTATTATTATTATTATTATTATTATTATTATTATTATTATTATTATTATTATTATTATTATTATTATTATTATTATTATTATTATTGTTATTGTTATTATTATTATTATTAGTAGTAGTAGTAGTAGTAATAGTAGTAGTAGTAGTAGTGAGTCTCACAACAGAGATTTGAAAGGCATTGGGAGCCCTATGGGCCAAATAAATGGCTGGGCAATCACATAAAATGTGCTTTGTTCATAATCTCGGCAGAGTTTACACTCTGTGTCAGGAGATAGGCGTGGAGGTGTGGAGGTGATACTTAACTGTGTGGTGTCCTGCGATAGGGATAGGCAACAAAGAGCCGTAGTTGCGCCCTTGAAAGATTTTTGGTCCAGCTCTGGCCAATTCTCAATTATTTGGCTGAGGCCCAGCCTAACCCACAAAAGGATTCAGGTCCAAGGAGAGGTGTTGCGGAACCGTCCCTAGCTAACCCTACAAGGTGTGATCCGGTTTCTATGTAAGAGTTGCTGGAGTCAATTCCAGCAATCCGTAACCAGTCTCTAGGCAATCCTCCATGAAGAAAGAGCTTGAATGGCTGCTTGGCTATCTAAAAAGATGTTTAAGGTGTTTTCTTTTATCCCCTTGTCAAGGATATGTCTGGAGCAAGACTCAATAGCGTGGATCTCAGATTGAAAAACACTAGGCCAGGTACCCATTGCAATCGAGATTTTGGTGTTGGATACTGTGATCCTATGCTAACTAACCCCGTTTTTGACCCGTCTGTGATCCACTTCAGGCTCATATGATCATTACAAGGGCTGCCATTATCCCTGTGTTTGTTAATTTATTAGCCTGATCTGTGGTTCTAGTGTTGATATCTTTCTGTCTATTGTTAGTTTCAATGAGTTGATTTTCTATTAGCCTGGAGCTTTATCTATGATCATGATCAGGAGTGGGCTATAACCTTTAAGGCTGTTCCTAAGAAATCGAAACTTCTGACGATTCTGTGGTAAGAACTTAAAGCGGACAACAGAGTTTCCAAATGATATTATTCGCACTCTAATAACTTTCGCATATGCGACTGGGAGAAATTAATTATGTCATAACACAAGGTTAGACTTATCGAGTGCCGCAAGTATTCATATTCGTCCCAAATGAGTATTTGCCCGTCTAATATTGGAATGTACGATGAATGGGAGTAATTAGTCAGTCGAGAGGTCGAAAGGGTGATAAGATAGCATAGGAGGGTAGAATCCTAAAAGGAGACAAACGTAGTAAACTTTTAACAGCGATTAATGTCAAGGCGCAGAAATAAAAATGAAATGAAGTAAGCTTCTTTTATGTTGTCCTTGTCTACCACGCTCCCTTTAATGGGAACAGACGTTCCTAAGTCTACCTGCACCTTCTATTTTGTTCGTAAAATGGTTAATTTGTTTCCTGGGCTTTTATTGATTTTTGCAAAAACTTTTTTTCCAACTTGAAATACCCTTCTGATGTATAAATCACTTCTAGTGGCCTCTTCCAGTAACCGAGTGAATATTTCGATTGTATTCTATGGTACCCTGCAATTTCAGTTCGACCGTGTCTTCAATGATTCTTTCCATCTTGAAACATCTGGCGATTTCTTTAAGGTGCTATGAAAACGCTCTACCTGCCTGTTAGATGTACGGTGAAGCGGTCTATGCCACGATGCTATGGTCTCCGAATTGGAATTAACTTCGTTGTCACTGTAAATGGTTTTAGTTCTAGGAGAGGTATTCAAAATCTGCATGATCGGAATTTTAAAGCCGGCTATCGTTCGGTGGACACGGTTGTGCTCAGTCTTTACTATCTTTCTCTGTACGGTCTTGTCGGTAACGTAATGGTTATTATGCTCTTGCAATACCAGAATGAAGTTGTTGGGAAAGCTTTCTGTATTTCATGATGTATGCAGCTAATGTCGGAACGTCGCAATGTATTGCCTTCTCCTTATCGGTAAAGTATATTGTATGGCGCAATTTTTGACCAAATATAATGAAAGTGCGTTTTAACGGGGGACTTGCCTCTTCCAAAATTACTTGATTTCTAAAACAGTTTGGGAGAGAGTGAGATTTCCCAATGAAATCCATCTCGTGTTGCAACGCATTCAAATTCTGTCGTGACAGCGCGTCTGCCACATAATTTTCCTTCCCCGGCTTATAAAACATTTTAGTATTGTGTTCATCGACGAATGCTTTCCACCTTTCAAGTTTCGGATTTGTGTATCTGTCAAAGGCAGAGAAAGTCAAAAGCTGGTGATCGGTAAAGATATTAATATCTCTTGTACCGTTTAGGTATTGTTGGAGTTTTTTGTTTTTTTATTGACTTACCCCCTTGTGAAAGTACTGCGCCAAGACCATATGCAGAGGCGTATGTCCTGAGATCAAACGGCTTTTGAAAGTCAGGGTAACGAAGCATAACGTCCTATGAGGCAAATATGCTTCTCAATCTCTCAAGGGCACCTCGCTATGTGATATTACAATTGAGAAATCCGTAATGAAGCATCTGTAGCAGTTAGCCAGTCTTAAATAAGTAAGATGGCTCTAGTCGGGAGTGCCCGACTAGGAGATACCCTGAACCCAGCGGCGAGCTGTCGTTGCATGCATTTAATTAAACTCCGCTGCATTCATACACACGACACCACAGCCGCACTTAGTAA
Organism: Drosophila colorata; assembly: GCA_035041545.1. Taxonomy (NCBI): domain Eukaryota; kingdom Metazoa; phylum Arthropoda; class Insecta; order Diptera; family Drosophilidae; genus Drosophila; species Drosophila colorata. The sequence continues at coordinate 124,751 of JAWNLD010000482.1, forward strand.
AATAAAATAAAATGTAGCCCTTGTAGACTCTGAAGTCGACGCGTTCATACCGACGGACGGATAGACAGACGGACACGGCTTAATCGACTCGGCTGGTGATGTCAATCAATAATGTAATATAATAATATAATATTAACAGCTGCGTCTCCCACACAGCTCATAAACTGCAGCGGTGCAATCGTCTGTTATTCCAGTTGGAATTGGCGCTAAAACCAATAGCTCGACTTAGTTATGAAGCGCCGCTGCCGATCATAGGCAATAATAAGCAGAAAGCTTAGCGTTGAAAACAGACGTTTTGTTCCTGAACTCCAAACGGCAAATTTGCATTATGTATTTTTTTTAGTACGGCCAGTAAGCCGCAACATAAAATTAAAATTAATATTTGTCAGAGTGAAACCATTGAGCAGGTGATATTTTGGGACGTTTTAAGTGTGTGCAAAATTATTAATTGCTAATCTTGCTACTAGGTGTTCGGTTTCAACCTCATTTGGCGCCGGGCTTGGGCCTCCCAAGCTTCAGCAGAAGCAAAATTTTCACCACATCGAGATTAAGCCTAGAATTTTACCAGCCAACGTTACCGAAATTTATATTATTCGGCAATTTATGTGATGTGCTCGATGACTCCAAAAGTTCAACTTTTGGCTGGCCTAGAGTGAATGATATTTTCTTGTTCTCTTTTGCGCATATCATGCAGTGCTTTACCAGCGTTACAAGCAGTGTTCACTCCACCACTCTCCCTCGACCAAGTCAAAAATGACTCGTTTTTGTTTATCTGCGAGTACTGTTGAGATCGACGGCTAAACACAGCTGCGCGTGCAGTCACTCATATTGGCAATTTAAAATTTGAGTTAACTAGAGTTAAATGCTCACTCTTGATTTTTAATCACTTTTGCATAAGTTTTATAATATTTAATTTATTTCAATGTACTTAAAAACAAATTTTGTTAGTTTTAACTTATTTTAAGTAAAGTAAAATTATTTAAGCCAAGGGTACAATTTCGACAAGGCATGGCTGGTTACTAAGCATATACAACTATAATTAATATCACTTTTTCCTCATCAAGCGAACATCATCATCATCCACATCATCTTGGGCTCAACGATCGACGGATAAATTATGAGTGAGTTTTTTTGAGTAACCATCATTAAATTGGTAATTTATATTTATATATGCAACTATTAACCCCTGGTCAAAGGTACTTTTAACTGTAAGAAAATTTAACAATGAATCCGCGTTAATTGTCTTCTGCGGAATCATGCCAGGCGAATATTAAGTAGGTTAGTTTTTGTTTGTGGGTCACTCATAAGGATCATTTAAAAATTCTTTTGGTTGTGGACAAATACTCATTGGTAGGGAGGGCGAGAAAATGCTGCAACAACATCACGCAGTATGATGACCTGGAAGCTAGCTTAATCTGTCTCTGTCTCTTTTTCTTTAGTGTTTGTTGGATAGAGAAGGTCCCTAAATGTGTTAGACTAGGGTATGGGTTATATTATTTATTAATTTCTATCGCACGCGAATTTTATAAGATTGTTTTTGTAACTCTGAACGCAGTTAGCCCATAGCGAAATTTGGAAATCCACCCCGAACTACCGACTCAGTCCGGAAGACGGAAGCAAGCGCGTGCTTCGTTACAAAGGCCCCTTAAAACTGAGTCGATGTGTTTGACATGTTCAGATTAGCGCTTAACTTGCTTTATAATAGAGTTTTTAAACCAATTTGTAAAAAGCAACTCTGTCTTCCAAGTATTTCTGCTGTTGGCATATTCAAATGGTAGGTTAACATTTTTAAGTGCTCTTGGGCTTTTAGCTTTTCCGATCATCTTTAATTTCAGCTTATGACTCCCATTGCATTGCAGCTAACTAAAATTGTTATCCTTTCTTTTCCAATTTTTCGTCCAGGAGCAGATTAATCGGTATATAATGCGAGGGTCTTTTATGACAGCTTTCGCCAAAATAGTGCCGTCTCATCCGCATTATGAATCTAAGAATATGTAATGCCAATTTCTGCAATCTTCGCGTGTAACTTGTCAATAAAATGTTGAACGTCAGTTGAATTGCTGGACAGTTTTTCTCCAGATATTGTAAGATATTTTATTACATATCGTGATCGTAAATTTTGCAGCCAGCCGTTGCTAGTCATGAACTCATCATTCATGCCATATATTTTTGTACAAAATTCTTTGGCCTTTTCTTTGACAATTTCTGCAGAAAGTGGTGTGTTATGTTGCGCCTCTTTACAAACCATTTGTGCAGGCGCTCTTCCATAATCTGGTATCCAGCAGATCGCATATTTTACGTTTACTCAAACTGCTTTCAGCTTTGGCAATGTAACTGTATTATACAAATTTGTTTAAATGATTTTTAAGTTAACATATTGTAATTGCCTTACTTATCAATTTTCAATCTGCCTATTTTAATGTCAGAAATAGTGGATTTACCAACATTATACTCGAAGGCCAGCTGACGAAGAGACCTTCCTCCATTTAATTTATTTAAAATTTCTTTCATTTTTCAAGGGAGAGAAACGTATGCTTTTTATCTAATTCTACGCATTCAACCTCATTCAAAACTGGACCTTCCACTGCAAATTTTTTTCCATGCATATTTTTTTTTCTTTCCGAACATACAATAAACGTCACAGTAATCCTTCGTTTGCGCCAGCGATTTTAAGAATTCAGCGTGCATTGTTTTGTTGTCTAACAATAGGTACAACAGGTACAGCAAACGCAACCGCAGCATACAACAGAAATAAAGACACATTTCTTTGCAAATTATTAATAATACTTGCCAAATATATAATTTGTGTTAACTGTAGTCGTTGCATTTATTTTCACTACTTCTCTCACTCAGAAATGAATGTGTTCGGATTTTAGAGGTCACAAAATAGTGAGGTGTCCGGATTACAGAGTATATAATAAAAAATACTTTGGTGTCCTAATTTTCGGGATGTCAGAATTAGCAAGTGCCCGAATTAACGAGATTGTAATGTATATACAAAAAATTTATGTTCGCGTTGCGCGATCGCTTTTAATATTCGCATACACATTTGTGTGAGCCGTAGGATTTAATTAGCGAAAGAAACACGATCTGTACGCAACGAAAGTTTATTCACGGTTGACATAACACTGTTAGTTAACAGTGTTTGTTCTACAGCATACATGCCGAGAATGAATTTATATATATGTGTAAATACATGTAAGCATTGCATGTTAAATAACATTTTAATACCCTTCCTCAATGCAAACATGTTTACTAAAATTAATTCAAATTTAACATGTTTATAAATTCATTATGTTTTCACCTTTTGACAAATTCGTAGTTATCATACTATTTGTAGATACTTCAAAGCAATTTTGCCCTGATTGACAACTTGTACAAAATGATAACTTATATCAATATGCTTAGTTCTAGCATGATGTTCTGGGTTCTTACCTAATTGCTGCGCGCTTAGGTTGTCTCCATACAACACCGTAGGGGTAATCTCAGTACCGCAGTCAACTTCGACGATTAGCCTGCGCATCACGATAGCCCCCTTGCATGTCGCAGACATAGCCATATACTCAGCCTCCGTGCTGCTGCGTGCCACGCTGTGCTGTTTCTCCGATTTCCAGGATATCGGCCCGCCAGCAAGAAAGAATATATAGCCAGTATATGATTTTCGGTCAACCTGGTCATTAGCCAGCATCAACTAAACCCTCGAAAGGCTTTCCACACTTTTTGTAGTGTACCTTCAGCTTCGCTGTAGACGCTAAATAACGCAAGATGTGCATCACATCCGCAAGATGCTCACTATGCGGCTCCATGTTCCCCTGAGCCAATTTTGCAACCGAGTGCAAAATATCTGGTCGTGTGGTTAAAGCCAACCACATCAGCTCTCCCACTTGTGCTTGGTACGATGTTTCATCTACCTTCTGGCAATGACTGCCGTTGCAAGCCACTGGGTATCCAGCATTCAAAGGTGTAGCTGCTGGTCTACAGTTTTCCAAGCTGTGTTTACGCAATAACTCCTTTATATACTGCTTATGGCACAGAGTGATCTCGCCAACTTCTCCGTCGCGTTGAATCTCCATGCCAACAAACAGTTCCAGTGGCCCTTTGTCAACGCATTCAAATGACTTTGAAATATCAGTTTTAATGCTGACCATGTCTGAATTTGATTGGCATGCTATAAGGAGATCGTCAGCGTAAATAAGAATTAATTCAAGATTATCTCACTCCCGCCTATAAAGGCATGGATCATTGTCGCATGCGACAAACCCAATCTTACGCAACACGCTGTCAAGGTTGGAGTTCCACCCCCTTCCAGATTGTTTCAATCCATATATCGCCTTCTTCAGCAACAAAACTTTGTTCGATGAACTGCCATCTGTATATCCCTGCGGCAACTTCATATAAACAGTGTCCGCCAGATCTCTGTTGAGGTACGCAGTAAAAACATCCATTTGATGTAGGTACAACTGCAATTCTGCCGCCAGTGCCAAGATAAATCGCAAATTCTCTAGTCTGCAAACCGCCATACCGCTGCGAACATCCTTTTGCCACCAATCGTGCCTTAAAGCACTGTATTTGGCAGTTTACATCTCGCTTCAAGCTGTATACCCTCTTGCAGCCAATTGCTCGTTCATCTTTTGGCAAATCTGCCAACTGCCAGGTTTGATTCGTAATCAAAGCCTCGAACTCCTTTTGCATTGCTTCGCGCCAATGTGAAGCTTGCGAACCACGCATCGCCTCCTCAAAGTATGTTGGAATGGGCACGTCGCTCGTGACCATTGCGCTGAGTACGTTGTACTACTTCCTTGGGCGACCAGGTCTGCCCGTCCTTAGCAGTTTTGGTCTACCAGGTCCTATACGTGTGGTTTGCTCCTCCTCACGCCTTTCAACCTCCTCTGCACTTGCAAATTCATCTACACTACCTTTACTAGTAGCATCCGACTGAGAAGTGATGTCGTGATCGCTGGGGTCCACGTCATCATCATTCTCTTCGTCGCTAACATTTTTAGCTTGATGCCCTTCATTTAACATATGAAATATTACTGCATCACCGCTTGCCTGCTCCAAGCAGCGAAGCTCATCAAAGAGAACATCTCGTCGGTCGACAACCGTCCTGGTTTCTTCATCGTAGAGCCGGTAACCTTTAGCCTGTATTGAGTACCCAGCCCTTGGGCTGGAACTTGCCCTTACGATGACCCTTGTCCAGTGCCACTGCAGCGGAACCAAAAACTTTTAAATGGCTTATCGATGGTTTCTTACCGGTCCACGCTTCCATTGGGGTCATATTGGTCAGCGCCTTCGTAGCTGCACGATTACGTAAATACACCGCTGTGTTTACTGCCTCTGCCCACATGTCCACTATTATACGATTAGCACGTTCCGCAACACGATTTTGTTGCGGACTGTACGCCACGGTCAACTGCAACTCCAATAGTTTTCAAAAAACCGTTGAATGTTTTATTTACATATTCGCGCCCGTTGTCACTGCGAATACTTTTAATCCATTTTCCTGTTTGGCGCTCAACCAGATTTTTGAATTCCACGAACTTTCGAAAAACCTAGTCTTTTCCTTTCAGGAAGTACACAAAAATCCGCCTTGATTTGTCATCAATAAATGTAAAAAAAATATCTGGCGCCACTAAGCGACTTTGTCTCGAAAGGGCCACATACATCACTGTGAACTAACTCCAGAAGTTCATGCGCTGGGCTCTCTGATGAACTTGGGAATGGCTGCACATGAACCTTGCTTATCATGCACATCTTACATGATACCTTCTCTAACATCTCCATGTTTTTCATTCCACGCACCAAGCCTTTGTTTGCCATTTCCTGTAAGGTTGCGTAATTTAGATGCCCGTATCTGTTATGCCATAGTACGCCATCAGCTTTAACAGCAGTATAACATCTGCTATTTCTAGCTTTAAACGTGTACAAACTACCGACTCGCTTGACCTCGAGTATACACTCGCCACCTTGCACAACTCTTGCAACTTTTGGCCCACAATGTACGACAATATTGTATGCTACCGTTTGACTCACAGACATAAAATTTCCTGTCAACTTTGGAACATATAGCATATTGCTTAGTACCAGCGTACACAAATCCGTTTTTAGCTTAAGTTCGCCCTTGCTTTCCGCTTGCAAGAGGCCGGAATCCGCCAGGCCGATCATTTCATTATGTGGCTCAAACTTTGAAAACATTTGCTTATTGCAACACATATGACTTGTTGCCCCACTGTCCAAGCACCAGCTTGATCGCTTAAAACTGCTTGTTTCTAACGCATTCAGTAAAATGCAATTTCGCTGCACGCTCTTCACTGGACCTTTCTTAAATTCGTCATGCTTAGAAATTTGACTGCGACAATTCGTTTTAATGTGCCTTTCTTCACCGCACTTATAGTAGACAACGTTTGTCAGCTTCTTCTTTGTGGCTGCATTCGCACTGTTAGTTTGCTGTTGCTTAACTGCAAAAACCTGCGCTATGTCGCTGTGCTTTTCTGCATTTTCTTTCCTCTCGCCTTCTTCTTTCAGCTTTATGCATAGAATTTCGAACGTTGGTAAACTGTCGCGCGTCGCAATGGCGACAACGAAATTCTCATAAACGTCTGAAAGACTGGAAAGCAAAATGATGACCTTGAGCTCGTCAAATATTTCTATTCCAACTCCGGCTAACTGGTCCACAATTTCGCTAAATGTGCTCAGATATCTAGCCATACTCTGCTCTTCCGCCATGCGTGAATTGAGCAACTTTTTAAATAGCGAGATCTTACGCACTGGTCCGATTGGCCGATGGACTTCGCGCAATTTAATCCATGCCTCATGCGACTTTGTGCAATTCTTGATGTATACCAACTGCGATGTCTTTACACTCAGCGTGATCGTTGCCAATGCCTTACGATCCAACGCGTTCCAATTAACACCTTCTCCGACATTTGACACCATTAAATTCCACACGCTTCGCATCTGGATGCTCCAAGTACCAAAGTTCTTCTCGTCCAGCTTGTCTATTTGGTACAATGCACTCATTTTACTATTACAGCGACGCAATTTACTTATTTGCCAGTCTGAACCTTTCCTACCAGGCTACGTCCTGGGCCCATAACCTGTTGGAGCGAGTTGCCTGCGTCAGAGAGAGCCTGGATTTAATTAGCGAAAGAAACACGATCTGTACGCAACGAAAGTTTATTCACGATTGACATATCACTGTTAGTTAACAGTGTTTGTTCTACAGCATACATGCAGAGAATGAATTTATATATATGTGTAAATACATGTATGCATTGCATGTTAAATAACATTTTAATAATATCTCTCAAATGTTGCAATTTATCTGCGAAAGCTTTTTGAGACTTTGCATGCCAAATAAAAATTTTTCCATATTTTGTTGCTTCAAAGTATTATTTTAAATTGCCGATGTCCCAGCATTAAGTTAAACTTGGACCTTTAAACGTGTTGTTAAGTTGTAAAAATAAAAAAAAATAAAACAAAAACCCCTTTAACTCAGTGACGATCCGAACCCGCGTCTGGTAGACCGTCAGGCATCACCTCTACCATTGAGCTACATCAGCAACGTCCCTGTCAAAATCGGAATAAATAATATAGCACTCATGTCAAATAATTGCATTGGAACTTGAAAAAGAACTCACGCATAAGAATGTGTATATACGTATAGAATGTGTGCACACGCATGCAGACAATGCCTGTGGTTGGCGCCTGCTACCACGTGGCTTAGCCAATATACAAATATATTTTCTTTAATAACTTCTGTTATTCCGAACTTGTTATAATATTTTGTTATGCATTCGTATTGAACGACGAGCAGCCTGAGTAGTATGCATTGAGGCTGTACTTGCAACTACAAATGTTTTTTTATCCAAAGTTCGAAAGAGTCAAAATCTGCGTATCCTTTAACAGCACACATTAAACCAAATTTGGTGGCTCTAGCTCTTACAGTTTTTCAAAAATGCTCGAAAAACACTGATAATAAGAAATTATAAGAAATTATTATCATTTCAAATAAACTTGATCGGCGTATGGTATAAGCGAACCTCTCTAGCTAGCTAGAGAGCTCTCTAGCTCTTGTAGTCTCTGAAATCGACGCGTTAATGCAGACGACCAGAAAGACAGACGGGCATTGCAAGATCGACTCGACTATAGAGCCTGACCAAGAATGTCTATACTTAATGGGGTCGGAGCTGCCTCCTTCTGCCTATACTTATATTTGCACAAAACCATTCAACCCTTTTTACCCATTTTCAATGTGTTCAGGATACAAAAAGGTGATGTTTTTACAAAAATGTGTAACGGTGAAGGGGGAGTCGACAGATCCTAATTCCTAGCCAATGCCTCTCGATAAAGGGCAGTCAGGAGTGTCCCCTACAAATTTAAGAGAATCGGTCTATCGTCCGAACTGCACTTCGTCCTCTAAGGCAGCATTTACAGTCGAACCCAGCTGTCCGTACTTAACGGATTCCTTAGGCTCGGACTGTATTTGTGGTTTGTGGTTTTTGACACGTCATTATTACACAGTTACTGGCTTACGTCCATTGGCTCTGGAAGCTGAAGTTGCTTGTGATTGCCATCGTGGATTTAATTTTCAAGACATAAATCAATAAGCAAACTGCCCTTTATCGTTTTTTTTTTGTTACTCTTAGACCAAAGAACAAAGGATAAATTGCCTACATTCAGACCCTACTCTGCTGTTGCACATCAGCAGTAACGCCGGTATAACACAGATCTTGCATTTCGGCAAGGGTCGCAATGACTCCACTGGCCGATCCGTGTACGTCCGACTGCGACCGGGTGGCTACCCCCAAAAACCGCTTAATCGACTGGGCCATTCGGTTGACCGTTTGGTGTTAACTTAAACATAAATAATTCTTACCTCAAACCACCCTTCCGCCATTAAATCCAGCTCTTCTGTACTATGTGATAGGGACCTTCTGATTGCTCTTGGCGATTTTAATCTTCCCGATATGGCCTGGTCTCAAAACTCAAAAGTACTTTATGTTGGATTCACCCAGCAATGTTGTACATACGATTGACCCGCTTTTACGACCTTTTCATCCTACTCTTGATGGTCATTGCTTTGATTACTCCTATGCCTATCGCGGCACCAAAACCAAATGACCGTATCCATCCAGAAGCCTTATAATCCCACTCTGCTAACCGACTGGTCACAACAGTACAATTGTGCAGATATTTATGTTGTCATTAATTTTTTTATAATAGCTGGACTCATAATTCGATGTCTGCGTTCCTCTTGATTATCCAGTAAGGTCTCAACGGTCTCCCAGGAACTTATTTTCCCTTATATAGTTTTCATATCTCAATTTCTAACAAAGAATTATATAGATTACCTACACCGTTGTCGACTTCAGTTTTCTCATCACCATATACGAAATTTCTGGTGTCGACAAATATTGAGGTATTTTCCATGCAACTCTTAGCATCGGATCATCGAGCTAAAATTACGCACAATATGATTTGTGCAATGAACGTCCCCGAATTGCGGCTTAATCTTTTTTTCATGGCCGTTTTAAATCAGAGATAGTGATGGACATCTGCATTACCGCCTAGAATAATATTTAGTCCTCCCGTCGAATTTAAAATTGTCAGTAGTGATGCATTAATAATAATTTGACTAAATAATAGGGTTAATAGGTTATTATATTAAAGATATAAAACTTCTTGGGATATTTTATTATTGCAATAAAATTCTCTGGAGATGGCTTGTATTTGAGGATATTGCTGAAAAGTGGGAAAAGTGTAATGTATTTGGACTGAAAGTAAGGAAGAGGTAAACAAGCGGTCAAGGGCTATGGTGTTCTGAGTAATTTTAGAGAATGGTTTTAGGAGCATTTGGAGATGAAAGGGAATCAGAAAAAATAAAATATTTTCCTCGTCCGGCTTTCAAGAGCAGAATAACTTCGTGAATAACTATTATTTTTGAAAAAAAAAAAACAATTGAGAATGTGGGGATTCTCTTTTAAAATATCACAATCTGTGGTTATCGCATATCCGGTTAATTCATTGCTTTACTATTATGTTCTGAATTAAATTTGAATAAATTATTTTCTGTTGACTTTTGGTGGAGTTGTAGTTTTATTGAATTTAATAATCGCCATTCTAATAGAGTTAACAGCCCAGGGTGTGTGTTTGTGTTTTTAGAGGACTTAGGACAATGTTGATTTTTTTGTTGCTTGTAGTTATTATTGGTTCACGAAGTGAAAAGAGTGTAAATTGCAATGGTGGTCTTATCCATCTGTCTGATCGGATAATGTGCTAAAATTTTTTGGCCACGTCCATTGCAGTTGGTTGAAAGCTAGATACACAAGGATTTGCAGATGGATTACTGATGACCTTATCTAAAAGTCAAGTAAAAATTTATTTGGCACTCTAACTTGGGGGCGGGTATACTACGAAAATCCATGTTTCCTACAAGTTTAGAGAAAAAATCACCAAATTTGGCAGACAGTTTGACGAGCTCCTCCAAACCCTCTCCTATATTGTTAAGCTTTTATTATACTTTGAACGAGAATTGCGCAGTCACAACGTTCTTCCTTGTTTATAATGGTACCAATGAACAAACGGAAACTTTACCCGTTTTGCAGGTATTTGTTTATATCAGTAAGATGTAACGAAGTCAATTGAATCGTCTTGTCGTCTAATATCGGATGAAAACGCAGAAGTAACTAACGTTTTTCAGTTGTGTGAAACAGCGCGTTCGCTGCAAAATGAGCATATATTTGTATACGTATGTGTCAGAATATTTTAACTATATTTGTCGTATACACTTATTTAAGCAAATAAAAACAAACGTTTTTCATCGACCGTCCCGTTACTTAACGATACACTGCAAAAAAAAAACTTTCGAGTTCGCAGTTTTCTGCTTAAGCCATAAATTTTATAAAAAGTGTAGACAAATGGATTTTTAAATTAGCTGCCCTGAACTCGTAGTCGATTTCCCTAAAAATTACAATAAACGCATAACTACCAAATGCTGCAAAAATTGTGCAAAAACATAAAAAGATGGGGTTATTTCACGAAAACTGTCTTTGAGGGAAGTTTTCAATTTGACACACAAGGTTTAAATCGCGTTAAATTTTGAAATCTAAGCTCTTAAAATATTGTGTAAGAACCGCAAATATGAAATGTGTTTAACAGCACGATGCTGCATAATGCTAAAATTTCTGGAATGTAACAGGGTTTTTACGACGAACTTAACATAGTCTGTTAAAGTCGCAACTGAAAAAGTTGTTTACACCATCCGCTACCGCAATTGCAGTGAGTGAACACCTGATCGGTATTACGGCTAAATTAAAATCGTAATACAAATTCTAATTATGAGTAATATTAAAGTGGAAGATCATATCTTGGACCCGCTTTCCACCGCCCGATATTGAGGATAAGACGGCACATGATATTATGATAAATCTCTCTCAGCAGGCGACGAGAAAATCCGTTTAAGTCCGTTTTAAATTTAAGTGTAAATGTAAAATTTATAAATAATAAAACACTGAGCTCTCGAAAACATATCTTTCGTGGTGGAGCTGCCGCAAATATTGGCCATTTTTTCGCTGTGTTTCCACGTCGATGGCGATTCCCCGGACGGTCCAATTTCTCCCTTTCCTTGGCTAAAAGAATTATTAATCTAATTGTTTTAATTTAATATTTATTACACATACACAGAATATTTTCTTTTGAACGTGTCGATCTTTGCATTTACATTACTTGGCTGCACATCCACGCCCAGTATCCAATTGCTCCAATTGCTCCGTCCACTACCGGTTCGTTGTTTGCGTGTCCATTTCGCGTCCAATCAAAAAGCATCCGTTGCCCATATCAAACAAATAACAAGTGAGAACGTTGCCGACGAGTTTTACCGACAGCGGATTACTCGTTAACTGTGTAATAACAACTAAAACTTGTACACTAGCATTTGTGTAATTTTTCGAGCGAATCTCGATGCTATGAGCAGCATCCCACCTCCCTCCCAAAAGACCGAGGGGTGCAGTCGTTAAATAGCTTAGGAGTAAATAATTAATATGAGGAAGGGAAGACTCCGAACTGATCACTCTGTAATGTTTATTAAAATCACCACAAAGGACGCGAAAGGGTTCATGCAGGGCATAGTTAGTTAAGCAATGGCTAAGTACTAACGGTTTAAAATTACGTGTTAGTCTGGTTGGAACCGAGAAATTTAATTGGCTTATCAACTCAGATGAATCGATTACCCCAGTAATTAAATTATGGACAACGATTACGTCAAGCATAGTTCTCCGATTTGTTAGAGATGGGAGGTTTTTCAATAAGAGCCTACTTGGGTATGATGGCAACCGAGTATAAGGATCCCAATTAAAGCTACGAAAGGCAAATAGTAAAAATTTATTTTGTACCGACTCAATTCGGTATGATAAGTCTTTGTCGTGTAAGGGTCATCAAACTCCTTGGACCATCTCTTGATGAAACCAAGAATAGTCATAGCCTTGTTGACTATTTTCGTAACATGAGAGTCAAATTTAAGTTTATGATCAAAAACGACGTGTAGGTCACTAATAACTGTATCGGTATTATTTACCCGTTCAAGCAGTATGCTACCTAGCTTGTACGGAAACATTTGAGGAGAGCTTCGATAAAAAGTCATTACCTTGCACTTAGAGCAATTAATATTTAATAGGTTATCTTGACACCAGGACTCAAAAGCGTCAGGATCGGCTTGTAAGAGATTATTTGAAGCCAAATTCTTATATGTAATGCACAATTTCACATCATCGGAATACATTAGCACACGGGAGTGTGAAAGTACCGAGGGAAGGTCATTAATGAAAAGAGTAAAGAGAAGTGGACCAAGATGACTAGCCTGGGGAACCCCAGATGTCACCCTGATACAATTAGAATATATATTTCTAAAAAGAACCCTTTGGGATCTATTTCTCAGATACTCTGAAATCCAGTTAATAAGATTTACTGGGAAACCAAGTAGGCATAATTTGTGGAGTAGCAAGAAGTGGTTTACTGGGTTTAAAGTCTTGCTGAAAATAGTATAAATAACATCAGACTGCATTTTGTTTTTGAAGCCATAAATTACCAGAGAAGAGAACTCTAGAAGGTTAATGGTTATAGATCTTCGTTTTATAAACCCATGCTGGGAAGGTGAAATAAAATAGCTGCATAAATGTTGCAATTGAAATGTTATTTTTCTCTCAAAAGCTTTTAGAAGACCAGGTGAAGACACTGGTTTGATTGTGTTAAGGTCGCAAAGTAGCGAACTTTCCGTAATGATAGGACACAAAATGCTGTTTGCGGACTGTAACTGATGATGATAAGGCTGATTATTCATAGTGGATGTGTAATAAGAAGTTTGAAAAAATTATGCGAACAGATCGGTGATGCACTGATCAGTGTTTGCACTCGCGTTTTCAAACGTTATTTCGGAAGGCAAAATATCCAGCTTTCGTTTAGAATTAACAAATCGAAAAATTTGCTGTGGATTTAGTGAAAACAGAAGCTAACGGCGAAGGTAATTTTTGTAGCATACAAGATTAAGCTTTATTAAGCAACTGCATAACGGGAGAAATCACTAGGATTACCCGATTTCTGAAATTTTTTATAATATCGTGACTTAACATTTTTTAATCTGAATAATTCCTTTGAGAACCAGAGGGGCTGATTAGACCTCGCCGGATACGCAAGAGGAACACAGACATCAAAATGTGAGTTCATGGTATCATAAAAAAGTTTAATGGCAACATCAATTTCTGCACAATTGTACAGTTGGGACCAGTCGGTATGCTGAATAAGATCATTAAGCTTATCAAAATCAGCCTTTCGAAAACAACGAGTAGGATCCGCAGGTTTTGGTACGGTAATAGGCACGGGAGCAGGCAATGACCAGATCCAGAATTGGATGAAAAGGGTCCTCAGGTCTTAAAAGGGGGTCAATCAACATTGCTGGAGAATTCCAATACAAAGATCAAATCAAGAGATGTCTTTTGAGTTGCGCACTGGATTAACTGAGCAAGGAAGAACTCATGTAGACCGTCAATCGAGACATGTGACTTAGAAGGCAACAGAAAATTTGAGTCCATAAGAGATGGACAAGCTACGTCGGGAAGATTAAAATCGCCAAGAACAACCAAAAGGTCCCTATCAGATAGTAGCGAAGAAATTGATTGGATGGCGGAAACTTGATGTAAATAAATAGACATAACGGAACAGTGCTATTTAGATGCAAAAACTGCGGAATCTGAAATGTCCGGTTTTAACCACGTCTCGGTATAAGCCATTATATTAAAATCAAAAGAGACAGTATCTACATAGAGATAAGTGAGTTTAGAATTAAGACATCTAACGTTTTGATAGGCAAATCGATGGAGGTTATTAGTTTTTTGACGCTGCAACCGAGCTTGTGGCGCCGATGGAGGGTTTGTACATTTTTATAATTAAGTGTTCAGGCCAAAACTGTTTAGAACAAATTTTGGTAAACAGTTCAGGTTGAACAATTATTTTAAAGAACTTATCTGTTATACTATATCACTGTTATACTTTCGGCTGGAATTTTAGCCTGTATATAGGCTTTAACATCATCTGATAAGAAATGAGGGGCAAGCCTAGAAATAAAAATGTGTTTCTTTGGTGGAACACCTACTAGAAGTTTGGCAACTATGGGCAGTTGGGCAACTATCCTCAGAGGCAACTATTACAGCTGGTGGACCGAATGATAAATTTTCGATTGATTGTTTTGTAATGGGGGCAGACGAGTCGGACAAAGCGTCTGATTTTGGCTTTCTCCGATCTTACACATTCGGTAACCGAACTTGTGTCAAGATCAGATCTCGAAGCTACAGTGGTAAGCTGCTGTGCCACCGGAGTAGTAGGCTGCAGACTCGTATTCGAAGGCTGAATGGAGCTTGGCAACGGCAGATCACAACGAGCTGACTTCTTACGCCCAGGAGACCCACTCAATAGTTTTAATCCATTGAATTGAGTATCAATGGCTGTGAGCTGTTCGTTAAGTTTGCCTCATAAAAGCTCACATTTAACCTTCAACTTCCCTAACCCTAACCCAACTGAACAATAAGCCATTACGTTGGGTTATAGCATCCACCACTAGCCCCGAGTTACCTGCAAATTTCGCATGTACGTTATCACAAAGCCAACAGAGTATGCTAGATTGTGCACCACTGATCTGCTTTTGGCAAGCTTTTTAAAAATAGACAATTTTTACCACTGTACCAACGCACGCTAAGAGAAAATTAAACAGTTAGATTAAGTGCTTAAGAGTCTCACAGCAGCAGTACAACTAGGCAATTGAGCGCAAGAGAGCAGATTGAAAGATAAACGCTTATGCAGATAACTAAAAGCGGGAGAGAACTTAACTGTAAATCGATTGCGAAAACAGCGAGACAGCAAGACACAACGCAAGCAAGATAAGCAAAGCAAAAAGTGTAAGGCTTATCCAATAACAAAGTTATACTCAAACAAATAGAGCTCAAAACATAAACGAAATTGCAAATCGGTACACAAATAAAAATAATTTAAATACACGGCATGCACTCGCAACACGACCACGGAAATAATACAAGTAATATACAAGTATAAAATACCAAAAGAAAAAGTATGCCTCTGCGCTGTCACAACTGTCACCTAAACAACGTGTTAGACATCATCGACACCAACCATTTCGTTTTTGACGAAATCTAATAACCCAACCTATCCAAAAAGAAACAGCATAGAATTCCAATTGAAACTGATCAAGTATAACAAAGGTTTGTGACTTGGGAGAATGTTTCTAACTTCGTCCGTTATAGCGCTAGCGCCAAAAAGTGTAAAGAGACACCAGCTGCGGTTGGTGAAAATGATTAACATGTTATTAATATGAGTTAGGATAACAATTCAAATTGTTTTAATGGTAATGACTGTTAGTATTAAATTTATGTATATTTATGTGTTTATGTGTATATATACTTGACAAAGAATGCGAATTATTAATTAATTATTTTAGCTCCATTTTATGCTGCACCACCACACTACTAGTTGATCAAATTGTTACCAAACTCATCTCAAGTTACATATACGACAAGTGCAAATCAGCCGCATACAAATTCTAAGAATCAATTCAATTCTAGCAATCAGAGTCTGTAAGCAGTCAAAACTTAACAAAACTTATTACCTAAAATATACAATAGATGGCGCGAGCATTGTTGCACTGGCATCATTGATGTTGTGCTATATCGAGTTTTGGATATTGTGGGCGCGGTAGTGGGCGTAGACAAAAATGAATGCGATCTTTAGAGGAGGTCATTAGCAATCTGTCGGTATACATTTAATGCATCTATCTTTAAAAGTGAGCGAGAAATAAAGATTTAATCGAATTGCCACGCCCCAGTGGGCTCACCCCGAAATCCATAACACCAGACGCGGGTATACACGAGTTTACATTTCAAATTTCAAGTCTGCAACTTCAATAGCGGCTAAAAAATTGCGTTAATACTGACAAATGGAAGGACAGCATGACGGACATTGCACAAACCCAATATACAAGTTTCACTTCGTGAAAGAGTAAAAGCACAGAAAAATAATTAATCGAAAAATCTAAATGCAGCCCTACGAATATTTCCGCAGCATCGGCCACCGCGGACCGCTTGACACACACACAAATCTGTGTATTTCTTATGGGGCAAAGGCGGTTGTTGCAAAATTCCACTGCAGTTGCGGTTCGGTGAGAAAAAAGTTAATTTTGAAATCAAGGGATTTGCATTTGCATAAATTTGTGGGTTGGGCGTAAGAGTGGTTCGGAACGCTTCCAATCAGCCAAAATTGCGAAACATTGAAAGACAATTAACAATACCGAGGCGGTTAGAAAGGGATGTAGAGAGTTAATCAATGTGCGTGTTTCACTTATGTTTCTTGTTAATTGTGAATTTGAAGATTTTTGGTAGACACATAACATGTGGAAAGGTGTTTGTTACATATGTAAATATCTGTACATTTAGCAGGTGCAAGGTTTCCATATAGGTTTTTAATGTTTTTTACTTTATCTTAACTAAATAAAGAGATTAAGGCCCGTTTTTACATCTTGCCGACAACCTTACTGGGTGTATGAATGTGCCGATAAGAGATATTTGATTTGTACATCAATCCAGGTGAAACCTTATGGGGCAGATCATCCACCGTATAAGTGCTTAACACCGAGTTGAAAAATGTGGCAACCTGTGTCAGTTTTTCAGTGTTACCCACTCGCTCAAGCTCTGCATGTGACAACGTAGTTAAACTTTTGTTTTCGCACCTCTTTCAATTCTTCCGAAACATTATTTTATTTACTCGATTCACCAAATATGCAGAATTCACACTCAAATGTCAAACAACTTTTTTGAACGGACTGGGAACATTACCTATTCAAATTGGCTGCTTTTGCTAAAGTGTGACCCATTTAGGGGCCACGAGATGCCACATTGTCAAATTTTAAATGTTATGTTATGTTAAAATCAAGAAGTGGGACAGAAATTTGTTAACAGCTGCTTTTTTTCATAAAGTGTACTATAACTGCAGTCGACTTTGTCGGCAAGGTGTGAAAACGGGCCTAAGGTTATCAGCATATGTACTCATATGTGTCTATCAACATTTCTGTGAGTTTTAGATACGCAATAATGAACGGGACCATGGAGAAGAACATCACATGAATTATACCATTATCTAGTGGATATGTTTTTGTGTAGAACATGTCTAGTCTAATTTTAATCCTCCAATTTATCATAAAGTTGCGGTTATACAGAGCCGGTTATGTTTCGAGGCATAGAACATAAGGTTTTAAAAATAATATTTCTTTGTAAGATGGGCGTTCTTTTAATCTTCGCAGAGACATAATCGAAGGATGCGATAGTCAACCTAAACGAAAAACAATATAGGGAAAGATTTAACAAAAAATATTTAAACCAAACAGTAAAAAACATTAAACTAGCGTAATGTCTTTATTAATTTTTTGTTTTCTTAGAGTTGTAGAGTTCGTAATAAACACTTAATTAATATAATAAGCAACACCAAAAATAATTATAAGCGATGTATATATCGAAATAACAATTTTAATGGTTGTATCGATATTGAATGGAATAAAAATATCGATACGACTAACTTCGATTCTTTTACACTTTTTGGATTGAACTTGAGCGCGTCGGTTGCATTTCGAAATTAATAAAGAAAAATTAAGTGAATATAGAATATACACTTTACAGAGTGAAGAAATAGTTAATTCAACATGCATGCTAATGTTGTGTCACATATTAATATTTTTTATGCATAAAATCGCAAAGTTGTAAACAAGCTGGTTTTCTTTAATCAGAATACATTAAAACTAGCTCATTTGTTATTTCAGATTCCGTTTTTGTTAAGCACTATTCTATTTGTTTTCGAATATTTAACTATTACTTTATGGTATTTGAGGAAGAAGGTATTTCGGTAAAAATTAATTTTAAATTAGATATGAATAATATATATGTACCCAATTGCATATATTTTTGTTCCTATCCAACGTTTCCATAGGTTTTCGTTAATCACTTAATGAAGATGTAGTTCGATAGTCCTATTTATGAAACCAGTTCATGTCGACAGAAGTGGTAGCTACGAGTAGACAAGAAGACTATAAAAGAAATTTAATCTTTTCGTATCACTGTCATCTTTGGAAGGACATTATTTTATTTTTTATTTTTGGAAAATGGATGGCTCAGGCAATAATCGTTACGAGTTATTATATATGGACGATGAAGCGACTGCTGCTTCTGTTCCACTTAAGAACGATGCGGAAACCGGCAAAAAAAAAACAGATCAGATCGCACAACAGAACATCAATAAAAATGAAAAGGAAAATAAGTTGAACATATTAAATAAACACAATGGGCATGCAAAAATTACAAATTCAACCTCCGGGCAAAAAGGAATTGGCGTTAAAAGTACTTCAAACGAAATTAAAGAATCGAGCACTAGACACAATTCTCGTTTGAATGCATCGGAGAATTATCATTCCTATGTACCAGAATACAACAATGATCTTCCACAGCGCCAAACTAGAGACCGTGAATGCAAGGCGCCACCACGTTTCCGTGCCAATGAGAAATTTGGAAAGCGAGAGTTTGACCGTCAGTCTGGCTCCGCTAAAACAGGTAAATATAAGTATTTATGAATATAATTATGTATTTATGTACCCATCTAGACTAATACATACATAAATGTTGACATATGAAGCGTCTTCAACATTGCATCCATTTTCATTTTAAATTACTCAACTAAAATAAAAATTAATTAGATTGCTATCGAACATTTATGTACGCAGGAACTTACATGCAGAAATGCAAAAGTCTGGCCCTTATAATTTTTGAAATCGGTGGGTTCAGATAGATGAGGGCATAGCTATAAAAAGTTTAAGTACACTGTACTTATGTCACAAAACTCGATTAAAAAGGCGCTTTTGCGAAATCAAATCGGTTACGATAAGCTTATTATTAGCTATTTAAGAACATAACATTCTGTTTCACTCACAAATCTAATAAAAAAAAATTATGAACCAAACAATTAAAAAAGAAAAAAGCTCAAGTCTTTTAGACCATTTACTGCAATCAAACGTCGATGCATACTACAGTTGCTCACAGCTTATTTCAACTACCACATAATAAAACCTTTAAGGAGCATTAAAAACTAAACTTGAAAATACATTAACATAATTTAAAAGCATGTTTTTAGTCTAATGCTTGAAGTTATTAAATATGACTTCATTTATTTTTTCGTTTTAAATCAGATTTGTTGGATATTTTCCGTTTTCGGATGTTTGTGTCACGTTTACATCAGGCGAATGTGCCGGTGGTTGCATGACATGGAGACAGTTCCAAATTAGCCATGTCTGTATGACTTTGTTTCGGGCCATTGTCTTGGTAAAACCGGAAGACATCACGGATGCCCAGATTGTAGTATCAATGAATTGTAGCCTTCCAACGCCGGCTGCCGACATACAGGCCCACACCATAATGCTACCACCACCGTGTTTCAATGTTTCCTTACATTTTTGGATTGCAGCTCTGTGTTTGGCACATATGAAGGTCTATCTGACCCAAAAATATTAAATTTTGACTCATCAGTAACAATGACAGTGTTCCATAAGCTCAAATCTCATGTGCTCATTGGCAAATTTCAAACGGCACTGACTTTTAGTGCTTATAAAAGGCTTTTTGCGCGCTACTTTGCTTTGAATCATGATCCCGGAGTACATGGCGAATAGTTTCTGGGTGGCCTGACTTCCCCAACTCTGCCTCCACTTCACTGGCCACTTTTGGAGCAGATAGTCTTGGGTTTTCACGGATTTTCCGAACAATATAGGTCTCGTCCGTTGGATTACAAATTTTGTTAGGAGTATTCCCCCATTATTGTGAGTTCTATTTTCGCGGGGATAGCGGCAATTAATGCTTTGGACTATGGAGGCACTCAGTCCAAACATCTCACATTTCCTGCGCGAATGGCCATTTTTAAAATGATTTGCCAAAAAAATTTTTCTTCAAGATCTCACAAAAATCACAAGAAATGAACTTGAACGTATTGAGAATCTAATGACAAACGTATAGAAAAGATAACAACCGTTACATTGCACCATAACAGATCAATTTTCAGCCTAAAAAAAAATTTCTTTTAATTAAGCTGTGACATTGTTTTTGTTTGCTTTTTTGGTTTTTAATTGTTATAAAATAAAATAAAATATTGAAATAAAAACTAAAAAAAAAGTATATAAGTATATAAATTATGTGGTTTTATGCGATTGTTATAGTAGACTCCTTTTCCGATATTTGGTACTTTCTTACCTTCTTTTCCAAGCAATTCAAAATATACTCAATTGAATTGAGGATGTATACGATTCTATATCAAACACTCATCCAGATAAAAAGTATATTTCAATGCATTATCCTTGTGTAACAAAAAGGTTCTCTCATGGTATATTGGCTATCTTCAAACGTAAGTAATAGGCAGAAGGAGATATCTCCGACCCCATAAAGTATATACATATGTGTATTCTTGGTCAGCATCACTACCCCAATTGATTTAGCCATGTTCGTCTAAATGTATGAAAGGGTCGATCTCAGAGGCTATAAGAGCTAGAGATATAAAGTTCGGGTTTTAAAGTTCATGTGGACCATAGGCAGATAAAATTTATTTAAAATTTTCGATAAATCGCAGCTGGGTGCAGGGTATTGGGCAATCGCAACTAGTTCAATCTTATTTGTATCCACATAGTTTACTCCAGCTGTGCCATACACCCCCACATCATCAGGTTTCCGCATCCGTGCTTCACAGTTCAAATTAAATTTTGTATTTTTTAACCTTATTGTGCTGTCTCCACGCTTTTTGACAACCACCCAAGCCAACAATTTTGACACATACATAATCTTTTTGGGCTCGAGAATCACTTTTGCATGAAACATACATTTCCATAACTTATTTATGGCTAAATATTTTTTAAATACGATTTTGTTTTATCAAAATATAAAATATATGTCTTAGCATATTTGGCTATTAGATATTTAACAACAATTAATTTTGTAGGAATTAAATCTATTGATAAACGCGACGGCGCTGGTGCACATAACTGGGGCTCTGCCAAGCAAGATATTGAAGAACTTAAAGCAGGCACTGTAGCCCCTGTAGCAGATAAAGAAGACTCTTCAAATGAACAGTCTGGCGAACTTATACATATTATGGAAGAAGATGAGTCAAAGCAAATGACTCTTGACGAATGGAAGGCTCTTAAAGATCAACGTGCTAAGCCCAATTATAATCTGCGAAAAGCTGGAGAAGGCGAGGATAACTCAGAATGGAAAAAGATGACCGTTTTAAGCAAAAAAAAGGGAGTGGACATTGAAGATGAATTAGAGTACGACCCTTCAATGTATCCTCAGCGTGTTGGTCGCTTACAGCGTATTGTGGACATCCAGTTTAATTTCAATGATGGGCGAAAATCAGGTTTTCGTAAGGGCCCGCGTGCTACAGTACGTCTAAGTCCTCATCAGGATACGGTGTCTAGTAACGGGTTTGAAAAATTCGCTTCCTATAAATTCGGGGAGAAACATCCAGGATCAAAAACTTTGAAAGTTGATGATGAAATTCAATTTCCCACTCTTTCTTAAAACACATTTAGCAAGTTTTTATTTAAGGTTTATGACATTTTCGTAAGTAATTAATGAGGGTTAATCAAGCTGCCTTAAACTTACAAGTGCTTTTCATAAGAAATTGGCTTTTCTAACCCAAATCCTAGGAGTTATAAAAATGTCTTTTGAATTTTTTTACGGCATTTATGCATTAAATAAGCTATTGGAAATAGTTTAAAATGTTAAAACTAATAAACTTAATCTGAATACTTAAGATCTGCTTCTCCTCTTTTAAGAAAAGATATATATGAAGTTGGTACCGTCGTAGGTTATACTGATAAAATAACAATAAAAAAAAGTGAGCAGGATAAGTGAATGTTGAAATAAATCAATTTAACTTTAAACAAACTTCGATATTATAATTCTCATCTTTAAGACATTGAAATTGTTGAGGTTTTGTAAATTCGCAATAAAAGTCAATCAATTTGGAATTCCTTTGATTTGAGGAGAGCAACGATATGCCACCGTTTTAAGTTTAGTTTGTTTTATGGTTTTTATGAACAAGACGATTTAATTCTTTATTCTCTCATGAATGGAGTTGCAATGGTATGCTATTAACAGGTGCAGCTGCTATGCACTTGTTTGATTTGATTTGACAGTGTTTCCTTATGATACAAACATGATATTTTTATGTCAAACAATATGAGCCGAAGTGGCTATTAGTATTTAAAGTTAATGAAGTGCAAAAATGTAAAATAGGAGTTATAAAAAGAGATAATTTATTCTTTCTACTCCGAACAACCTTTTTATACCAAGTACTTGCTGAAAAATTGTGAACAAGGATATTAAGTATATGTATTCCTATTCAGGACGTATAGATGAGTCGATTTTGCAATATCCGTCTATCAGCCTCGATAAAATTTGGAATATTGATTATCCTATACCATACGCGGAAATTAATTTATATGTTTTTTTTTTTTTAAGTATAGGATATAGGTATAAACAATCAACCTCATTATTTTGAAATTGCGCTGCCTGCTGGTACCTTCTGCTAAGACAAACACTAAATCCATAGACCAGCCTCGGATTCGAACCCAAATCGTCGTTGTTTAGGTGCTTAAATTCCTGAGTAGTTTTTATTAAAATTTTTTTTTTTTTTTGAATTTTATGAATTTTTAATTTCAGCGAAAGCAAAAATTGGGCGCGTGGCGTGTTGATGTTTTATTGGCCGCTTGTGCGATGTAATATTCGAAAGGTCTTGGTCGTATTTCAATTGTATTATTGCTCCCTGTCTGCTTAATTATTAGGATATGGATAATGACAAAATTCTTCTTTCGGGTCATTGACTAGCAAAAATTCGCATTATTAACTATCCATCTTTGCAAATGCAAGTACAACTATGTATGTATGTATGTATGCGAAGCTGAAAATCCATAAGATTGTAAATCTAAATTTTTTGCATCGAGTAGGCATTCAAGAACACTGCAGTTCGCGGTATCAGGTCGGTGACGGATTTTGCCGGTAGAAAATGCTAAGAGCCCTCCACCCGTCAAACCCTTGTCAATGCATTTTACTGGGACGTTTCCCGTTGACATGACATAGGACGGTGTCGATTGGCCCGACGTTGCATCAACGGGGAATAGAAAAGGAACCAGCGCTAGTTCTTTTATTATGCGCGCGGGAAGCACGGGTTTCGATCGGCTATTGGTACGGCGGTGCACCCCGGGGGGATAGGAGAGTATCATAGACTTAAATAAGCTACACGCCCTACTGCAGGCACCGCGTAAATATAAGAAAAGTCAGCGCTATCCCTTTTGCATAATGTATGATCAATTCTTAATTATAAAAAAAAAGTTGGGCATTCGGCACATCGCGAAAAGCAATGTTTTATTGCACAGAAGCTGGAGCTTTTTGCGTAAAGTGCCGGAGTCCCTACAATTTTTGTATAATTTGGAATTGATCATATATTAAATTGAATACCCTTCGGCACAAAATTTTATATCAGAAATTTTGGGGCTGAAATGTGCTATCGCCTCTAGATCGTTACCTCGCGTAGAGGCGCTTTTGTTTGATATCACAAATTTTTTGGATTACTTTTTACAGTTTTACTTTGTCAAAAGGTGTTTAAGTTTATTTATTTTTTAAAATACCCCATTACCATGATCAAGAGTCGATCCCATATTACTTATGAATAACAAAACCTGAGCAAATAGTCCCGACCCCTAATTTTAGATGAACGCAGCCTGACATTCACTTCTTCCATACAGTTCTCCGAAAACTATCGTTCAAATATTTTGAGGATGAAACTTGGAACAGTATTAGAGAATGAAGAAAAGTATCGACATACACATTTTATATCGATAAGCATTTTATTTGAGAAGACGCCATTCTCAATTACTGATTGATTTGAGAATAGGGTGTTTAGACCGGGGTCACTACCGCAACTGCAGTGGGATTTCTTTCGCTTTTGTCCCATAAGAAATACACGGGTTTGTGTGTGTGTCAAGCGGGCCGATAGTCCGCTGTCGCCGCTGCTGCGGAAATATTGGCAGGGTTGCATTTTGATTTTAGCTGTTAACATTTAGCAGTTCTAGTATATAGATATTTTTTTGCGCTTTTTATTGGTTTGAAATGAGCAACGGATGAGTTTTGATTGAAGATCGAAGCGATGGCTTCGGTCACCAGGTTGGAGACATTGGGCGTGGAGGTACTGCCAAGTGAGGTAAAACTGAAGATCGACAGGTTAGTTGTTTTATTATTTAGAAATAACAAATAATATTTATAAATGTACATTTAATATAACTTATATTGAAATTGCAGGCGAATGCAGTTCGTATGTGGATGACGACATGGCTGACGATCTACTGTCACCAGACGTGGAAGCAAGCTGCTCCTCTGCCCAACCGGCTAAACGGAAATCAAAACAGTTATAAAGAGGATCTCCTCTTGCATATGTATATAAGTTAACTGATAAGTTAATATAATAGTTGTTGGATTGCCCTAAGCAATCCAAGCGTTTATAATTGATCGTTGGGTTGCCTTAAGCAATCACAGCGCTAAGCGTCTGCATCAGCGCTCTATAGCTGCAATGGTCAGCGGCGGTAATCAGACACTTTTGTTATTGTCGCAAGAGTCTTCCGCTTATTGCCTATTACTATGATGAGTCGGCTTGCCGACCATGACATTGTGGCGTGATGCGCGTGTCAGACTTGGCTTTAGAGTTAGGCATTTTTTGATTTGCATTTTAGATTTATATGAAGCGCGCAAAACATAAGTCGCGAGAATAAATATACTTCTCCGACACTTGTCGATAAAATCTTATCTTTTATTATTGTCTAAGCCCAAGGCCAGCAATAGAAGTCAGTCAACTTCACAACCTAATCAACAGCAACATCTCCGGGTCAAGGAGCGATAGCAATATCCCTGGATCAAGGAGAACAACGCTGGATTCACGCATAACATCGAATAACAACGCGGGATACTGCATTATTAATAATTGGCGCCCAACATATTAGAACCCACAATAAAACATGTAAGTTCAGCTAAAGGCTTCAACTCAGTGTAAAAATAAAGTAACAAAATAAAGATAAAAAATAAGAAGAAAAATTTCCTCTACAATTACATTCTACGTTTTATGCCAACGCGGTGCAAAAATAAAAAATATTTTTCTGCAATTACATTTTACGCGTTACCGATTTACAACAATCGGAAAAATAACAAACTGTGCAAGTGAAAGGTGTCACCTCGATCATACAATTGATGAGTTGGTCAGGAACCTATAGAGAAGTGAAAGTAGAATACGACAGTGAAGATAGCTGGTGTTCAGAACCTGAAAATAATAGCGGACAACAGTGCCTACTTGAGTCAACCATGAACGCAGAGCAGATTCAGGCGATAGTGCAAGCTGCTGTTAACCAAGCATTGGCGCAGCAACAGTTGAGTTTTCAGGCGCAGCTTAAAGCGGTCCAAGATCAAGTCACCAGTTTGCGCGTAGATGCCCCTCAGGTAGAGGTTTTTGAGAGAATTTCTGTCGACCCAACAATTAAGTGTGAAATTCCTATAGACTGTGTCAAATCTATCCCAGACTTTGACGGGACTCAGGATGACTACGTGGCATGGCGGCAGTCAGCCACTGCCGCATACGAACTGTTCAGGCCATACAATGGAAGCACCTCACACTATCAAGTTGTGACTATAATTAGAAACAAAATCAGAGGTTCCGCTAGGGTATTGCTGGTGTCACACAACACCGTACTAAATTTCGATGCAATAATAGCAAGACTAGATTGCACATACTCAGATAGGACATCACTACGCACCCTGCGCCAAGGGCTAGAGATGGTCAGACAAGGTGACTTAGCGCTAATGGAATATTAAGATACAGTCGAGCGAAAGTTAACCCTTGTTACTAACAATATCATCATGTCTCACGACCAAGAAGGCGCTGACTTATTAAACAGAGAGGTTAGAGTGGTTGCGTTGCATGCATTCATCTCAGGTCTAAAAAAATCCTTAAGGGCAATCGTTTTCCCAGCTCAACCCAAGGACTTGCCTTCTGCTTTGGCACTTGCCAGAGAAGCGGAAGCTAGCATTGAGCGAAGCTTATTTTCATCTTCATATGCCAAAGCCCTTGAAGAAAAAGCCCAGGCTACAGAAGCCGGCAGGGCTCGCACCCAGTACAAGCAGGGTAAAAGCAATAAGGATGAGCGTCAGGAGAAAAATCCACATTTTGTCAAGCGCAATCATAACAACGCTAATAGTAACCAAAACAAGAAAGACCAACAACCCCAAGCGCCCGAGCCGATGGATATAGATTCATCCTCAAAATTTAGGCAGCCCATAGATTTTGGTAAGCAGCAGGCTAGCAACGCGGCTGCTATGAAAAGACAGAACTCGTCAGAACGGGTGTCTGGCCAAAGGCGCCAGAGGTTGAACAAAGTTGTCCAGAGGGCCCCTGTTGATACCGAGGAAGGTCGTAAAAACGTAGCGGAGCCGGAAGTCAATGACATAGATGAGGATAACGAATCCGTATTTGACGTTGACTCATTAAATTTTTTAGAGAACGCTCCCGGCTACCCGTCATCGAAAGGCAGTTGGCTGGGAGAACGTTAAAAATTTTAATAGACACCGGCGCGGAAAAAAATCTGTGAAGCCCGTAAAGGAGCTAAAAAACATAATGCCAGTCGCCAAGCCTTTCACTGTGAGTTCCATACATGGCTCCAGTAAAATCTAAAACAACAAATGTCTTATGTCGGTTTTCCGACAAGTGTCCCCGTTTTTCATACTAGACACACTTGGCACCTTTGATGCTATAATTGGCTTCGATCTGTTAACACAGGCAGGAGTAACAATAAATTTGAATAACGGCACCCTTGAATACAAGTATACAGCGGAAAAGCTACAGTTTTACAACTGTGATAGTGTGAACTTTACTCACGTAGACGATATTCTGGTACCAAATTCCGTCAAAAGATGATTTTAAAGAGATTAAAGGTGTTTTCGACCTCTTGGCTTTACCCTATAATACTTCTGTCGTCGCCACAATTCGAACAGAAAGCAATGAACCGGTGTATTCAAAAATGTATCCACACCCTATGGGAGTAGCTGATTTCGTAAAAAACGAAATCAAACAGTTATTGAAAGATGGCATAATAAGACCATCGAGATCCCCATACAACAGCCCAACATGGGTAGTTGACAAAAAAGGTACAGATGCCAACGGCAATAAAAACAAACGACTGGTTATCGACTTTAGGAAACTAAACGAGCAAACCATTCCCATGATTTTAGCAAACATGGGAAAAGCTAAATTTTTCACAACATTGGACTTGAAATCAGGGTATCATCAAATCTATCTGGCGGAACAAGACCGCGAGAAAACTTCATTTTCGGTAAACGGCGGGAAATATGAATTTTATCGCTTACCCTTCGGTCTGAAAAATGCTGGTAGTATTTTTCAAAGGACCATAGACGACGTGCTCGGGGAACTGATAGGCAAAATATGTTACGTCTATGTAGACGACGTGATCATTTTCTCTCAAAATGAAGCCGACCATGTTCAGCATATCAACTCAGTACTTCAGTGCTTGAGTGACGCTAACATGAGAGTTTCCCAGGAAAAAACCAAATTTTTTAAAGAAAGCGTCGAATATTTAGGGTTCATAGTGACCAGGGGCGGGGCAAAAACTGACCCCGAAGAGGTCAAAGCCATGCAGGAATACATTGAGCCAAAAAATTTATTGAGCTTAATATCATTCCTCGGCTTGGCTAGTTATTATAGAATGTTCGTTAAAGACTACGCCGCGATTGCGAAGCCATTAACGGACATTCTAAAAGGCCAAAACGGAACTGTTAGCAAACACATGTCCCGAAAAGTCCCAGTCGAGTTCGATGAGACGCAACGCAATGCATTCGAACGCCTAAGAAACATCTTGGCGTCAGAAGATGTCATTCGTATGTACCCGGACTTTAAACAACCCTTTGACTTGACCACCGACGCCTCTGCTAATGGCATCGGGACTGTATTATCCCAGGGAGGTCGCCCCATTACAATAATCTCGCGAACCTTAAAGCAATGCGAGCAAAATTACGCTACTAACGAAAGAGAGTTACTAGCCACTGTAGGGGCTCTAGGTAAGCTGCAGAATTTTCTGTATGGTACCAAAGATATACAAATTTTCACTGACCATCAGCCCTTAACTTTTGCAGTTTCTGAAAAGAACACTAACGCAAAAATAAAAAGGTGGAAGGCTTACATTGACGAGCATGATGCGAAAATCTTCTACAAGCCAGGTAAGGAAAATTTTGTAGCGGATGCCTTATCACGGCAAAATGTAAACGCTCTACAAGACGAACCTCCTTCCGACGTCACAGCGAGCTGTCATTGACCTACACGGTCGAAACAACCGAAAAGCCTATAAACTGCTTTCGGAATCAAATAGTTTTAGAAGAGGCTTGTTTCCTAAAACGGAACTTCATACCTTTTGGCAGCAAAACTCGCCATTTAATTAATTTCACGGACAACAGCACTATTTTTGAGACACTTAAAGAAGTGATCAACCCAACCGTGGTAAACGCAATACATTGCGATGTGCCAACACTTGCCAGTTTCCAACACAACATTGTATTAAAATTCCCGTCAACGAAATTTTGGCATTGTAAGAACTGAGTGTGCGACGTCATAGACAAGAATGAGCAAAGGGAAATAATAACAGCCGAGCATAACCGTGCGCATCGTGCGGCCCAAGAAAATGCTAAGCAAGTCCTTCGCGACTACTATTTTCCAAAAATGAACAAACTAGCAAGTGAAATCGTCGCAAATTGCAAAGTTTGCACCCCAAAAAACAAGAGCTTGGAACAACACCAATTCCCTCTTACCCTGGGGAAATGCTGCATATTGATATATTCAATACGGACAAAAAACAGTTTTTAACTTGCATCGACAAGTTCTCTAAATTCGCAGTTGTCCAGCCGTTAGTCTCTCGTACAATAATTGACGTCAGAGCTCCAATATTGCAGTTAGTCAATTTATTCCCAAGCATAAAAACTGTTTATTGCGACAACGAGGCAGCTTTAAAATCGGAAACGATAACATCGCTCCTCAAAAACAGCTATGACGTTAACATCGTAAATGCTCCTCCTCTCCACAGTGTGTCAAACGGTCAGGTAGAACGTTTCCATAGCACCCTAGCCGAAATAGCAAGGTGCCTAAAAATCGATAAGAAAATCGATGACACAACTGAATTAATAATGAGGGCAACAGTAGAGTATAACAAAACTCTGCACTCAGTCACAGACTTAAAACCAATAGAAGTCATTCATGCAGCATCTGAAAACTTCCGACAGGCTATAAAAGCAAAAATAACAAAAGCTTAGAAAACTAATGTCGAGAGATGCAACCCGAATAGACAAAACAGGGTATTTGACGTAGGTGAAAAAGTGTTCGTAAAGAACAACAAAAGACTGGGCAACAAATTATCTCCTTTATGTTCAGAGGAAAAGGTACAAGCAGACCTAGGAACGTCTGTTCTTGTTAAGGGGAGGGTAGTCCACAACGACAACCTCAAATAAAAGTTTACTACTTACGCACCAAATAATTAAGTTAGCGATAGAAACAATAGACAAGTGGTTATAAACTCAGAAATTCTAAAACAGATTAATCAACTTACAGATACCATCAATCAAATAATTAAAGCAAAGGAAAATGATTTTGTTGACACCTCACACTTATACGAGGCACTGTTGGCAAGAAACAGAATGCTAATCACAGAAATTCAAAATTTGATTTTAACAGTTACTTTGGCCAAGTCAAATATAATAAATCCTACCATTTTTAACCATGATGATTTGAAGTCTCTAGTTGAACAAACCCTCGACATTCCTGTAGTTAGTTTATTAGAAGCATCTAATATTAAGGTCTTTCAGTCCGAGAACATTATTCACATAGAGAACAACGCTGGATTCACGCATAACATCGAATAACAACGCGGGATACTGCATTATTAATAATTGGCGCCCAACATATTAGAACCCACAATAAAACATGTAAGTTCAGCTAAAGGCTTCAACTCAGTGTAAAAATAAAGTAACAAAATAAAGATAAAAAATAAGAAGAAAAATTTCCTCTACAATTACATTCTACGTTTTATGCCAACGCGGTGCAAAAATAAAAAATATTTTTCTGCAATTACATTTTACGCGTTACCGATTTACAACAATCGGAAAAATAACAAACTGTGCAAGTGAAAGGTGTCACCTCGATCATACAATTGATGAGTTGGTCAGGAACCTATAGAGAAGTGAAAGTAGAATACGACAGTGAAGATAGCTGGTGTTCAGAACCTGAAAATAATAGCGGACAACAGTGCCTACTTGAGTCAACCATGAACGCAGAGCAGATTCAGGCGATAGTGCAAGCTGCTGTTAACCAAGCATTGGCGCAGCAACAGTTGAGTTTTCAGGCGCAGCTTAAAGCGGTCCAAGATCAAGTCACCAGTTTGCGCGTAGATGCCCCTCAGGTAGAGGTTTTTGAGAGAATTTCTGTCGACCCAACAATTAAGTGTGAAATTCCTATAGACTGTGTCAAATCTATCCCAGACTTTGACGGGACTCAGGATGACTACGTGGCATGGCGGCAGTCAGCCACTGCCGCATACGAACTGTTCAGGCCATACAATGGAAGCACCTCACACTATCAAGTTGTGACTATAATTAGAAACAAAATCAGAGGTTCCGCTAGGGTATTGCTGGTGTCACACAACACCGTACTAAATTTCGATGCAATAATAGCAAGACTAGATTGCACATACTCAGATAGGACATCACTACGCACCCTGCGCCAAGGGCTAGAGATGGTCAGACAAGGTGACTTAGCGCTAATGGAATATTAAGATACAGTCGAGCGAAAGTTAACCCTTGTTACTAACAAAATCATCATGTCTCACGACCAAGAAGGCGCTGACTTATTAAACAGAGAGGTTAGAGTGGATGCGTTGCATGCATTCATCTCAGGTCTAAAAAAATCCTTAAGGGCAATCGTTTTCCCAGCTCAACCCAAGGACTTGCCTTCTGCTTTGGCACTTGCCAGAGAAGCGGAAGCTAGCATTGAGCGAAGCTTATTTTCATCTTCATATGCCAAAGCCCTTGAAGAAAAAGCCCAGGCTACAGAAGCCGGCAGGGCTCGCACCCAGTACAAGCAGGGTAAAAGCAATAAGGATGAGCGTCAGGAGAAAAATCCACATTTTGTCAAGCGCAATCATAACAACGCTAATAGTAACCAAAACAAGAAAGACCAACAACCCCAAGCGCCCGAGCCGATGGATATAGATTCATCCTCAAAATTTAGGCAGCCCATAGATTTTGGTAAGCAGCAGGCTAGCAACGCGGCTGCTATGAAAAGACAGAACTCGTCAGAACGGGTGTCTGGCCAAAGGCGCCAGAGGTTGAACAAAGTTGTCCAGAGGGCCCCTGTTGATACCGAGGAAGGTCGTAAAAACGTAGCGGAGCCGGAAGTCAATGACATAGATGAGGATAACGAATCCGTATTTGACGTTGACTCATTAAATTTTTTAGAGAACGCTTCCGGCTACCCGTCATCGAAAGGCAGTTGGCTGGGAGAACGTTAAAAATTTTAATAGACACCGGCGCGGAAAAAAATCTGTGAAGCCCGTAAAGGAGCTAAAAAACATAATGCCAGTCGCCAAGCCTTTCACTGTGAGTTCCATACATGGCTCCAGTAAAATCTAAAACAACAAATGTCTTATGTCGGTTTTCCGACAAGTGTCCCCGTTTTTCATACTAGACACACTTGGCACCTTTGATGCTATAATTGGCTTCGATCTGTTAACACAGGCAGGAGTAACAATAAATTTGAATAACGGCACCCTTGAATACAAGTATACAGCGGAAAAGCTACAGTTTTACAACTGTGATAGTGTGAACTTTACTCACGTAGACGATATTCTGGTACCAAATTCCGTCAAAAGATGATTTTAAAGAGATTAAAGGTGTTTTCGACCTCTTGGCTTTACCCTATAATACTTCTGTCGTCGCCACAATTCGAACAGAAAGCAATGAACCGGTGTATTCAAAAATGTATCCACACCCTATGGGAGTAGCTGATTTCGTAAAAAACGAAATCAAACAGTTATTGAAAGATGGCATAATAAGACCATCGAGATCCCCATACAACAGCCCAACATGGGTAGTTGACAAAAAAGGTACAGATGCCAACGGCAATAAAAACAAACGACTGGTTATCGACTTTAGGAAACTAAACGAGCAAACCATTCCCATGATTTTAGCAAACATGGGAAAAGCTAAATTTTTCACAACATTGGACTTGAAATCAGGGTATCATCAAATCTATCTGGCGGAACAAGACCGCGAGAAAACTTCATTTTCGGTAAACGGCGGGAAATATGAATTTTATCGCTTACCCTTCGGTCTGAAAAATGCTGGTAGTATTTTTCAAAGGACCATAGACGACGTGCTCGGGGAACTGATAGGCAAAATATGTTACGTCTATGTAGACGACGTGATCATTTTCTCTCAAAATGAAGCCGACCATGTTCAGCATATCAACTCAGTACTTCAGTGCTTGAGTGACGCTAACATGAGAGTTTCCCAGGAAAAAACCAAATTTTTTAAAGAAAGCGTCGAATATTTAGGGTTCATAGTGACCAGGGGCGGGGCAAAAACTGACCCCGAAGAGGTCAAAGCCATGCAGGAATACATTGAGCCAAAAAATTTATTGAGCTTAATATCATTCCTCGGCTTGGCTAGTTATTATAGAATGTTCGTTAAAGACTACGCCGCGATTGCGAAGCCATTAACGGACATTCTAAAAGGCCAAAACGGAACTGTTAGCAAACACATGTCCCGAAAAGTCCCAGTCGAGTTCGAGGAGACGCAACGCAATGCATTCGAACGCCTAAGAAACATCCTGGCGTCAGAAGATGTCATTCGTATGTACCCGGACTTTAAACAACCCTTTGACTTGACCACCGACGCCTCTGCTAATGGCATCGGGACTGTATTATCCCAGGGAGGTCGCCCCATTACAATAATCTCGCGAACCTTAAAGCAATGCGAGCAAAATTACGCTACTAACGAAAGAGAGTTACTAGCCACTGTAGGGGCTCTAGGTAAGCTGCAGAATTTTCTGTATGGTACCAAAGATATACAAATTTTCACTGACCATCAGCCCTTAACTTTTGCAGTTTCTGAAAAGAACACTAACGCAAAAATAAAAAGGTGGAAGGCTTACATTGACGAGCATGATGCGAAAATCTTCTACAAGCCAGGTAAGGAAAATTTTGTAGCGGATGCCTTATCACGGCAAAATGTAAACGCTCTACAAGACGAACCTCCTTCCGACGTCACAGCGAGCTGTCATTGACCTACACGGTCGAAACAACCGAAAAGCCTATAAACTGCTTTCGGAATCAAATAGTTTTAGAAGAGGCTTGTTTCCTAAAACGGAACTTCATACCTTTTGGCAGCAAAACTCGCCATTTAATTAATTTCACGGACAACAGCACTATTTTTGAGACACTTAAAGAAGTGATCAACCCAACCGTGGTAAACGCAATACATTGCGATGTGCCAACACTTGCCAGTTTCCAACACAACATTGTATTAAAATTCCCGTCAACGAAATTTTGGCATTGTAAGAACTGAGTGTGCGACGTCATAGACAAGAATGAGCAAAGGGAAATAATAACAGCCGAGCATAACCGTGCGCATCGTGCGGCCCAAGAAAATGCTAAGCAAGTCCTTCGCGACTACTATTTTCCAAAAATGAACAAACTAGCAAGTGAAATCGTCGCAAATTGCAAAGTTTGCACCCCAAAAAACAAGAGCTTGGAACAACACCAATTCCCTCTTACCCTGGGGAAATGCTGCATATTGATATATTCAATACGGACAAAAAACAGTTTTTAACTTGCATCGACAAGTTCTCTAAATTCGCAGTTGTCCAGCCGTTAGTCTCTCGTACAATAATTGACGTCAGAGCTCCAATATTGCAGTTAGTCAATTTATTCCCAAGCATAAAAACTGTTTATTGCGACAACGAGGCAGCTTTAAAATCGGAAACGATAACATCGCTCCTCAAAAACAGCTATGACGTTAACATCGTAAATGCTCCTCCTCTCCACAGTGTGTCAAACGGTCAGGTAGAACGTTTCCATAGCACCCTAGCCGAAATAGCAAGGTGCCTAAAAATCGATAAGAAAATCGATGACACAACTGAATTAATAATGAGGGCAACAGTAGAGTATAACAAAACTCTGCACTCAGTCACAGACTTAAAACCAATAGAAGTCATTCATGCAGCATCTGAAAACTTCCGACAGGCTATAAAAGCAAAAATAACAAAAGCTTAGAAAACTAATGTCGAGAGATGCAACCCGAATAGACAAAACAGGGTATTTGACGTAGGTGAAAAAGTGTTCGTAAAGAACAACAAAAGACTGGGCAACAAATTATCTCCTTTATGTTCAGAGGAAAAGGTACAAGCAGACCTAGGAACGTCTGTTCTTGTTAAGGGGAGGGTAGTCCACAACGACAACCTCAAATAAAAGTTTACTACTTACGCACCAAATAATTAAGTTAGCGATAGAAACAATAGACAAGTGGTTATAAACTCAGAAATTCTAAAACAGATTAATCAACTTACAGATACCATCAATCAAATAATTAAAGCAAAGGAAAATGATTTTGTTGACACCTCACACTTATACGAGGCACTGTTGGCAAGAAACAGAATGCTAATCACAGAAATTCAAAATTTGATTTTAACAGTTACTTTGGCCAAGTCAAATATAATAAATCCTACCATTTTTAACCATGATGATTTGAAGTCTCTAGTTGAACAAACCCTCGACATTCCTGTAGTTAGTTTATTAGAAGCATCTAATATTAAGGTCTTTCAGTCCGAGAACATTATTCACATATTAATCGCATACCCAAAAATAAAGTTTATTTGTAAGAAGATCACCGTGTTCCCCGTATCACACCAACACACCATATTGCAACTACAAGATGACATCGTAGCCGAGTGTAAGGATGACATCCTAGCAGTCACTAAATGCACCACAACAACCTATTCCACGTTCTGCAAGCTGGCAACACATGATACCTGCACACGGGGCTTGCACGTCGGAAGCACTGCTCTTTGCCACACGCAGCCCAGCCATTTGGAGCTAATCACGTACGTAGACGACGGTGTAATAATCATCAACGAAAGCCCGGCAAGAATCAGCGTTGACGATGACCCTGAAATATCAACGAACGGCACACACCTTGTCACTTTCGAGCGCCTAGCAGTCATCAATGGCACTAAGTACGTGAACCAGCGTGAAGTCTTGAGCAAAACTCCAGGCATAGCGGTATCACCACATCTAAACATCATCAGCCACGACGCAGTTCTGAGCATGCCACTACTCCATAGACTAAACAGCCATAACATCAAAACCATCCAGAAGTTTAAGGATGAGTTCGAGTCAGACGGGAAGATCAAAGATTAGTTCACAGCTGCCAAGTGCTAAGAAGAAGACGAGATTCGATGGAAATACAGACGGCCATCAATAAACTCAATATGACCGGGGACAGTCATGCTCCTGAGGGGTAGGGGGGTAGTTAACTAATAAGTTAATATAATAATTGTTGTTGGATTGCCCTAAGCAATCCAAGCGTTTATAATTGATCGTTGGGTTGCCTTAAGCAATCACAGCGCTAAGCGTCTGCATCAGCGCTCTATAGCTGCAATGGTCAGCGGCGGTAATCGGACACTTTTGTTACTGTCGCAAGAGTCTTCCGCTTATTGCCTATGATTATGCTAAGTCGGCTTGCCGACCATGACATTGTGGCGTGATGCGCGTGTCAGACTTGGCTTTAGAGTTATGCATTTTTTGATTTGCATTTTAGATTTATATGAAGCGCGTAAAACATAAGTCGCGAGAATAAATATACTGCTCCGACACTTGTCGATAAAATCGTATCTTTTATTATTGTGTGAGCCCAAGGCCAGCAATAGAAGTCAGTCAACTTCACAACCTAATCAACAGCAACATCTCCGGATCAAGGAGCGATAGCAATATCCCTGGATCAAGGAGAACAACGCGGGATTCACGCATAACATCGAATAACAACGCGGGACACTGCATTATTAATAATTTATATATGTATATATATACAGCATACATATACCAGCCAACAACGACGCAATAAAAGTATTTGACATTGATGTGCCAAGATGCAGCTAAGAGAGGTGCATCATAAAAGCAAGAGCCTCGGCATCCTCGATGTCGGACGACAGAAAGCAGGTCCACGTTTTAATCTTTCACTTTAATTACTCATAAAATTAATTTTTTATACAATTTTAATTTACGCGGACACGCAGCGTTATTAGCGATCAGCTATTTACTGACTGCAGTTGCGGTAGCATGTTTTTCAGACTCTGTTAAGTCCGGTGTAAAAACCCTATAAGGCGCGTGCTATAATGTGTATATTTCACTAAGAATATTTAATTTATAATTCCGTCAACTGATTTTGATAAAATTTTTATTTGATTTCATCTTTTGGTAAACATACACAGTCAGCTGTTCCATACAAAATCAAAACAAAGCGGCGGAGTGGCCAGTCCGCTGGGGACACTATACATAATAAATATAAAATATACAGCAAAGAAATTTTTAAACTTTATTTTGACATTTTTCAACAAATTGGTCTTCATTTTCCTATGAGTTATATATATCGGCACATCGATGATATAAAAAACCGATGTTCATTTCGGATTAAAATCACTAATACAAACTATCTACAATCTACCTGCTAAATATCTTAGGAGTTAAGAAAAGGATTTCTCTGAACTGATCACTCTGTAATGTTTATTAAAATCATCTCAAAGGACACGGAAAGCTTCATGTAGGGCATAGTTAGTTAAGCAATGGTGAAGTACTAAGTGTACTAAGTACTGTAAAATTACGTGTCAGTCTGGCTGGAACCGAGAAATTTAATTGGCTTATCAACTCAGATGAGTCGATTACACCAGTAATTAAATTATAGACAAAGATTACGCCAAGCATAGTTTTCCGACTTGTTAGAGATTTGTTGTTGTTTGATGGCAACCGAGCATTAGGATCCTAATTTAGGCCACGAAAGGCAAATAATAAAAATTGTCTTTTGTATCGACTCAATTCGCTCCTGATGTATTGCGTATTGTGAGGACCATACGCATGACCCAAACTCGAGAATGGGACGGACAGGATATATGAAAAGTGTCTGTGTCGTGTAAGGGTTATCAAACTCCTTGGAACATCTCTTGATGAATCCAAGAATAGTCATAGCCTTGTTGACTATGGTCGTAACATATGCGTCAAATTTAAGTTTATGATCAAAAACGACGCATAGGTCAATAATAACATTATCGGTATTATTTACCCCTTTAAGCAGTATGCTACCTAGCTTGTACGGAATGGGATTTGAGGAGAGCTTCGATAAAAAGTCATTACCTTGCACTTAGAGCAATTAAGATTTAATAGGTTATTTTGACTCATATAACTATTCTGAAATCTTGAAGCTTTATCTGAAGCCGACTAAAAGAAAGCGAACTTTACGTTATTGATGTTAAAAAAAAAATCAAAACATCGATGCATCAATGTTAACCACGTTAACATAACATAACACGTCTTATGGTTTGGGGGGTCAACGTCGGCTAGCTCAGTATTCCTAGGGGTGGGTAATCTCAACCCTGCCCCTAGATGGTACAAAATATAAAACAGTTCAACCGACACAACACTACATACGAACGTACTTAGATACACACAAATGATCGGATGAGTTGGCAGGCCAGATGTTATCGGCCACGACGTACCCGCCCTTCCGGCAGCGGGCTATAAAAGTTTGAATTGCCGATGCCCTTTAATTGGAACTGACGGCCGACTAATACCATTGCGTAGGTGATTGTCCCTCCCTTACGCTTACTTACACATATTTTTGTTTTTGTTTCGCTCAAAAGTTGAATTTTAATAAATAAACAACTTAAATTAATAGTGTAGCCCACTAGAATTCGGTACTTAATAATTGGAGGGCGTTTAAAATTCCAAATGTTATGATTTGAGAATCGAGCAGGAGCGAAATCTTGCCAAATACAAATTAATAGAAAAATTGATTTATGCCATGGTAATTAAGGCACAGCGCCGATATACTGTTGCAATAAAAGTAAAAAGAGGTGGGGGTCTGTTAATATGTGACAGCTACTTCTGCCTCGCACCGGTGACCAGAATTTTATAGATATATAAGCCACAGCAGGCAAATTTGGCAAAATCTGAATGCCGGATTTAACATTATAAATAATATGAATAATTAAATTAATAAATAGACCAATAAATATATGAATAAATATGAGATACACAAGTAAATAAATATGCAATAAATAATTGAATAAATAGGAGGATAAATTAATAAATAAATAGACAGATAAATAAATAATTTACCTAATTGCTAAATTAACCGACATGCTACGTTTATTTATGACTTATAAGCGGGGCTCGCTCGGCCCAACGGTTCGCATATAAAATTTCTTCGGATATGCCCGGGCCCATGAGCTAGTTAAACGATATGAAATGGCTAGTTATGCCACTGGGGTATATATATATATGTATCTATAGCCGAGAATGGTACGAGCTGGGCGGTTAATATTCGGCTTCTATGGCGACAAGAATCGCGGCAGACTGTTGCGGCGTCAACCTTTTTTGAAACACACTCACTCAGTTCGTTGGTTTTGCAAGATGCAGAGAGATGAGATGAATGTGTTTGGTGGTTCCAATTAAAGTGATGAATGAGCGCCGCCTAAATGAGATGCAGGCAGTGTGTAGATGCACGTAGACGAACAGTGCTGTTCACAAATATTGGGCCTCAGTAGAGAGCCCTGTTCATCGCATGACGATTAGCGTGAGTTGGCAGGGCCAAATACCAGAGTGACCAGAGAGACAGACGGTGGGGACTGCCGAGGAGATGACAGGCAGAATATTAGAAAGAGGCGACAATACGTTTTTTTGGCGGGACGGCACAAAGGGAATTATCGAAGTGTGGCCAGAAGAGGCAAATTCGAATTCAGAATCATGCACAGGCGCACAGACCCCGCATAAAGAGTGCTGTCTTGATTAAAGTTCGGCGTAAGTGTGAAAGAAAAAATGTCTGAATGTTTTGTAATTGATGTTTGTTTCCAATAGGTGGCCAACAACAGGTCACGCCGCAGTTTTAATTTTGAGGTCCCATTTATTTTCATTCTGCTGCGGCCCAATATTGCCTTGGAGGGCACTACATACAGCCTGCCTTCATGCGCTGATGTTTTTATTGATTGGAACCACCATCATCTTACCTCTTTGCGTCCTTCCAAAAAAAACTGAGTGAGTGTGTTCCAACAAGAACCGACACCGCAACGATCTGCCGCGGCTCCTGTCGCCATAGCAGCCGCAGATCAGCCGCCCATCTCGCGGCTACATAAATCATATATGCGAGCATATTAGTGGCCCAGACCGTGGCCCCTCCAAACAAATCTTTTTGCGGCGACCAATAGGGCCAAACGAGCGGCGCTTGTAAACCCATATAATTGTTGCACGCCTGTCAACTTAGATGTCAAGAAAGTTGCCTATTTAATTATCTATTTATTTATTTATTAATTTATCGTCCTATTTATTTAATTATTCATTGCGTATTTATTTATACGTTTATGAATTTATTTATTAACTTATTTTTCCTTTGTTAAATCCGGCACTCGGATTTTGCCTAATTTGCCTACATTGGCACATATACATATACATATCTCACATTCTGGCCACCGGTGCGAGGCAGAAGTACCTGTCTTATATTAATCTTTTATTATTATTTATTGGGGTTCCGATAGGGTAGGATAGGGATTGAGGAAACATTAAGCGACAGCATATCTGCGCCGGGGCCACTTTGCGG
Organism: Drosophila colorata; assembly: GCA_035041545.1. Taxonomy (NCBI): domain Eukaryota; kingdom Metazoa; phylum Arthropoda; class Insecta; order Diptera; family Drosophilidae; genus Drosophila; species Drosophila colorata. The sequence continues at coordinate 165,340 of JAWNLD010000482.1, forward strand.
TGGCATAAATCTACTCTGAATTTATATTTGGCAAAATTTCGCACCTGTTCGATTTTTATATATACACGCTTAAATTGTTAACGCCCGCCAAACATTAAGCACTGCCATCTAGTGGCCAACCTGTTCAACTAGCATAAGAAAATAAATGTTTATTTATTAAATTGTTATTGTGAGCGAATCAAACATGATGTGTGAGTAAGCGTGAGGAAGGGAGAATCACCGAGGCCATGGAATAAGTCGGCCGTCAGTTCCAATTTAAGGGCAATGGCATTCAAATTTAAATAGCCGTTGCAGGAAGGGCAGGTACGTCGTGGCCGATAACACCGGGCCTGCCAACTCGTCCGATCATATGTGTGTATGTAGGTACGTTCATGTGTAGTATTGTGAAGGTTGTATTGTTTTGGAATTTTGTACCGTCTAGGGGCAGGGTTGAGGTTGCCCACCCCTGGGAATACTGAGCTAGCTGAGGTTGCCCCCCGAAACCACAAGACGTGTTACAAATATGGCGCCCAAACTTTTCAAAAAAATCAGGATCACTGGAGCCGTGTTCGTTGAAACGGGTTTCTGTGATCAGCAAGTCACGCGTGATGTATTCAAAAAATAAATATATATATATATAAATGAACCGAAACGGTGAAGCCTCGCATAGGAGATGGCTACTCTCCGGGCTATTGGAAACCGCGGCTTACAAAAAGTACTTGTTTTATTTGTAATTGCGCGGTGGAGGATGACCTTGGGAGTACCCTGAAGCGCTTTTTGTTGCTGTTTTTTTTCGATTCATGTTTTTTGTCATAGGGGTCAGGTAACTTGTCTGGTGGATATGGCACAAGACAATTGCACCGAGGATATGTTTGGATCGCGTCCAGATTGTCGATATGCCGGTACGTCACTCACGCTTTTGAATGGCAGTGTAGTTTGCTACTGGGCACGATAAGGGAAGCGACAACCTTGGGTGTCGACGGAGGTATTTTATTGTGATAGGGTGACCCATGGTACATTTATTAAGTAGCCATGCGCAGCACCCTACCGATAGGTATCGAGACGTCAAACAAATTAGGTACGAAACGTACAAATTGGAGAAATACTAATTGGGGACCGTCAGCACAGCTGACGATCGGATCAGTTAGTCTCATCTAAATGTATTGTAGTTTTCTTTGTTTGATCGGAACGGATTGGCAGATGGTGATTCTCCCTTACATTGTATGATTGTTGTGAATTACTGTTTTGGTAGTGTGTTTAGTTATTTGTTATTTATTTACGCGTTTAAGTAGGAAAATAGTTTTTTTGGTAGCCAAGTTCAATTATAGATATTATTATGACTGAAAGAGAGAATACGGCTTCTGTAGCCAGCCATTCCTATCCGCTGCGCTCAGGAACAGGGAATGTTGCGCAAGAAGACTCTTGGCGAGAGGATGGAGTCACAGCCACGAGGGGCGTGGGATTGGCGAGAACTCCAGCTAGGCCACTGGTGCCACCCCCAGGCGAGTTGAATCCACAACCCATTGACTACCATTTGCCGCCAGAAGACCGAAATGTTCCAGCTGAGCCACGAGCCGCCTTAGATTCGGAAATAGCGTCAGCCATTAATGTCGCGCTTTTTCAGGCCCATGAGACCTATATCCATGGAATCAGGCATACCACAGGCATTTAGGGAGGATATCAGGTTGGGATTCCAAGAGATGATGAAGGCCATCAATGATATGGCCAGACCCACTCCACCGCCGTGGAGTCACAACCAGTTTATTTCTGAGACCGTCAGGGAAAATATAGGCCCAAGTCAGCCATCGGGCACGGCGCATCAGGGCGCTGAAGCCAGATAGGTCGAATACCTCGAGTGGACAGAGTGGAGGACAAGGATGGGATTGGCGTAATCCGGGTCCGGACAGTAGGCTACGGGAAAATAGGAGAGCCGGAGAGTTTAGACAGCCGACAACTGGAGGGGAAGATCGCAGGGACGGAAGCCATAGGCGACCAACTCCCAGACCACCCTCGGGTCCGCCTTGGGCAAGTAGACAAATGAGTTGAGGTGGAAGACCCTCAACTGGAGTACCTTCAGAGGCAATTCCAATGTCCTTGGGACGAGGTCCTGAGAAACTTTCACGTGCTGGTAACTGGGCCGGCCAGAGCGTGGTACTGGCACCATGTGAGGCAGCGGCCGGTGATGAATTGGGAATTCAGAATCATGCACAGGCGCACAGACCCCGCATAAAGAGTGCTGTCTTGATTAAAGTTCGGCGTAAGTGTGAAAGAAAAAATGTCTGAATGTTTTGTAATTGATGATTGTTTCCAATAGGTGGCCAACAACAGGTCACGCCGCAGTTTTAATTTTGAGGCCCCATTTATTTTCATTCTGCTCCGGCCCAATATTGCCTTGGAGGGCACTACATACAGCCTGCCATCATGCGCTGATGTTTTTATTGATTGGAACCACCATCATCTTACCTCTTTGCGTCCTTCCAAAAAAAACTGAGTGAGTGTGTTCCAACAAGAGCCGACACCGCAACGATCTGCCGCGGCCCCTGTCGCCATAGCAGTCGCAGATCAGCCGCCCATCTCGCGGCTACATATCGCATATGCGAGCATATTAGTGGCCCAGACCGTGGCCCCTCCAAACAAATCTTTTTGCGGCGACCAATAGGGCCAAACGAGCGGCGCTTGTAAGCCCATATAATTGTTGCACGCCTGTCAACTTAGATGTCAAGAAAGTTGCCTATTTAATTATCTATTTATTTATTTATTAATTTATCGTCCTATTTATTTAATTATTCATTGCGTATTTATTTATATATTTATGAATTTATTTATTAACTTATTTTTCCTTTGTTAAATCCGGTACTCGGATTTTGCCTGATTTGCCTACATTGGCACATATACATATACATATCTCACATTCTGGCCACCGGTGCGAGGCAGAAGTACCTGTCTTATATTAATCTTTTATTATTATTTATTGGAGCTCCGATAGGGTAGGATAGGGATTGAGGAAACATTAAGCGACAGCATATCTGCGCCGTGCCCAATTTGCGGTGGCATAAATCTACTCTGAATTTATATTTGGCAAAATTTCGCACCTGTTCGATTTTTATATATACACGCTTAAATTGTTAACGCCCGCCAAACATTAAGCACTGCCATCTAGTGGCCAACCTGTTCAACTAGCATAAGAAAATAAATGTTTATTTATTAAATTGTTATTGTGAGCGAATCAAACATGATGTGTAAGTAAGCGTGAGGAAGGGAGAATCACCGAGGCCATGGAATAAGTCGGCAGGAAGGGCAGGTACGTCGTGGCCGATAACACCGGGCCTGCCAACTCGTCCGATCATATGTGTGTATGTAGGTACGTTCATGTGTAGTATTGTGAAGGTTGTATTGTTTTGGAATTTTGTACCGTCTAGGGGCAGGGTTGAGGTTGCCCACCCCTGGGAATACTGAGCTAGCTGAGGTTGCCCCCCGAAACCACAAGACGTGTTACAAATATGGCGCCCAAACTTTTCAAAAAAATCAGGATCACTGGAGCCGTGTTCGTTGAAACGGGTTTCTGTGATCAGCAAGTCACGCGTGATGTATTCAAAAAATAAATATATATATATACAAATGAACCGAAACGGTGAAGCCTCGCAGAGGAGATGGCTACTCTCCGGGCTATTGGAAACCGCGGCTTACAAAAAGTACTTGTTTTATTTGTAATTGCGCGGTGGAGGATGACCTTGGGAGTACCCTGAAGCGCTTTTTGTTGCTGTTTTTTTTCGATTCATGTTTTTTGTCATAGGGGTCAGGTAACTTGTCTGGTGGATATGGCACAAGACAATTGCACCGAGGATATGTTTGGATCGCGTCCAGATTGTCGATATGCCGGTACGTCACTCACGCTTTTGAATGGCAGTGTAGTTTGCTACTGGGCACGATAAGGGAAGCGACAACCTTGGGTGTCAACGGAGGTATTTTATTGTGATAGGGTGACCCATGGTACATTTATTAAGTAGCCATGCGCAGCACCCTACCGATAGGTATCGAGACGTCAAACAAATTAGGTACGAAACGTACAAATTGGAGAAATACTAATTGGGGACCGTCAGCACAGCTGACGATCGGATCAGTTAGTCTCATCTAAATGTATTGTAGTTTTCTTTGTTTGATCGGAACGGATTGGCAGATGGTGATTCTCCCTTACATTGTATGATTGTTGTGAATTACTGTTTTGGTAGTGTGTTTAGTTATTTGTTATTTATTTACGCGTTTAAGTAGGAAAATAGTTTTTTTGGTAGCCAAGTTCAATTATAGATATTATTATGACTGAAAGAGAGAATACGGCTTCTGTAGCCAGCCATTCCTATCCGCTGCGCTCAGGAACAGGGAATGTTGCGCAAGAAGACTCTTGGCGAGAGGATGGAGTCACAGCCACGAGGGGCGTGGGATTGGCGAGAACTCCAGCTAGGCCACTGGTGCCACCCCCAGGCGAGTTGAATCCACAACTCATTGACTACCATTTGCCGCCAGAAGACCGAAATGTTCCAGCTGAGCCACGAGCCGCCTTAGATTCGGAAATAGCGTCAGCCATTAATGTCGCGCTTTTCCAGGCCCATGAGACCTATATCCATGGAATCAGGCATACCACAGGCATTTAGGGAGGATATCAGGTTGGGATTCCAAGAGATGATGAAGGCCATCAATGATATGGCCAGACCCACTCCACCGCCGTGGAGTCACAACCAGTTTATTTCTGAGACCGTCAGGGAAAATATAGGCCCAAGTCAGCCATCGGGCACGGCGCATCAGGGCGCTGAAGCCAGATAGGTCGAATACCTCGAGTGGACAGAGTGGAGGACAAGGATGGGATTGGCGTAATCCGGGTCCGGACAGTAGGCTACGGGAAAATAGGAGAGCCGGAGAGTTTAGACAGCCGACAACTGGAGGGGAAGATCGCAGGGACGGAAGCCATAGGCGACCAACTCCCAGACCACCCTCGGGTCCGCCTTGGGTCAAACTGGAGTACCTTCAGAGGCAATTCCAATGTCCTTGGGACGAGGTCCTGAGAAACTTTCACGTGCTGGTAACTGGGCCGGCCAGAGCGTGGTACTGGCTACATGTGAGGCAGCGGCCGGTGATGAATTGGGAATTCAGAATCATGCACAGGCGCACAGACCCCGCATAAAGAGTGCTGTCTTGATTAAAGTTCGGCGTAAGTGTGAAAGAAAAAATGTCTGAATGTTTTGTAATTGATGATTGTTTCCAATAGGTGGCCAACAACAGGTCACGCCGCAGTTTTAATTTTGAGGCCCCATTTATTTTCATTCTGCTCCGGCCCAATATTGCCTTGGAGGGCACTACATACAGCCTGCCATCATGCGCTGATGTTTTTATTGATTGGAACCACCATCATCTTACCTCTTTGCGTCCTTCCAAAAAAAACTGAGTGAGTGTGTTCCAACAAGAGCCGACACCGCAACGATCTGCCGCGGCCCCTGTCGCCATAGCAGTCGCAGATCAGCCGCCCATCTCGCGGCTACATATCGCATATGCGAGCATATTAGTGGCCCAGACCGTGGCCCCTCCAAACAAATCTTTTTGCGGCGACCAATAGGGCCAAACGAGCGGCGCTTGTAAGCCCATATAATTGTTGCACGCCTGTCAACTTAGATGTCAAGAAAGTTGCCTATTTAATTATCTATTTATTTATTTATTAATTTATCGTCCTATTTATTTAATTATTCATTGCGTATTTATTTATATATTTATGAATTTATTTATTAACTTATTTTTCCTTTGTTAAATCCGGTACTCGGATTTTGCCTGATTTGCCTACATTGGCACATATACATATACATATCTCACATTCTGGCCACCGGTGCGAGGCAGAAGTACCTGTCTTATATTAATCTTTTATTATTATTTATTGGAGCTCCGATAGGGTAGGATAGGGATTGAGGAAACATTAAGCGACAGCATATCTGCGCCGTGCCCAATTTGCGGTGGCATAAATCTACTCTGAATTTATATTTGGCAAAATTTCGCACCTGTTCGATTTTTATATATACACGCTTAAATTGTTAACGCCCGCCAAACATTAAGCACTGCCATCTAGTGGCCAACCTGTTCAACTAGCATAAGAAAATAAATGTTTATTTATTAAATTGTTATTGTGAGCGAATCAAACATGATGTGTAAGTAAGCGTGAGGAAGGGAGAATCACCGAGGCCATGGAATAAGTCGGCCGTCAGTTCCAATTTAAGGGCAATGGCATTCAAATTTAAATAGCCGTTGCAGGAAGGGCAGGTACGTCGTGGCCGATAACACCGGGCCTGCCAACTCGTCCGATCATTTGTGTGTATGTAGGTACGTTCATGTGTAGTATTGTGAAGGTTGTATTGTTTTGGAATTTTGTACCGTCTAGGGGCAGGGTTGAGGTTGCCCACCCCTGGGAATACTGAGCTAGCTGAGGTTGCCCCCCGAAACCACAAGACGTGTTACAAATATGGCGCCCAAACTTTTCAAAAAAATCAGGATCACTGGAGCCGTGTTCGTTGAAACGGGTTTCTGTGATCAGCAAGTCACGCGTGATGTATTCAAAAAATAAATAATATATATATAAATGAACCGAAACGGTGAAGCCTCGCAGAGCAGATGGCTACTCTCCGGGCTATTGGAAACCGCGGCTTACAAAAAGTACTTGTTTTATTTGTAATTGCGCGGTGGAGGATGACCTTGGGAGTACCCTGAAGCGCTTGTTGCTGTTGTTTTTTTTTTCGATTCATGTTTTTTGTCATAGGGGTCAGGTAACTTGTCTGGTGGATATGGCACAAGACAATTGCACCGAGGATATGTTTGGATCGCGTCCAGATTGTCGATATGCCGGTACGTCACTCACGCTTTTGAATGGCAGTGTAGTTTGCTACTGGGCACGATAAGGGAAGCGACAACCTTGGGTGTCGACGGAGGTATTTTATTGTGATAGGGTGACCCATGGTACATTTATTAAGTAGCCATGCGCAGCACCCTACCGATAGGTATCGAGACGTCAAACAAATTAGGTACGAAACGTACAAATTGGAGAAATACTAATTGGGGACCGTCAGCACAGCTGACGATCGGATCAGTTAGTCTCATCTAAATGTATTGTAGTTTTCTTTGTTTGATCGGAACGGATTGGCAGATGGTGATTCTCCCTTACATTGTATGATTGTTGTGAATTACTGTTTTGGTAGTGTGTTTAGTTATTTGTTATTTATTTACGCGTTTAAGTAGGAAAATAGTTTTTTTGGTAGCCAAGTTCAATTATAGATATTATTATGACTGAAAGAGAGAATACGGCTTCTGTAGCCAGCCATTCCTATCCGCTGCGCTCAGGAACAGGGAATGTTGTGCAAGAAGACTCTTGGCGAGAGAATGGAGTCACAGCCACGAGGGGCGTGGGATTGGCGAGAACTCCAGCTAGGCCACTGGTGCCACCCCCAGGCGAGTTGAATCCACAACTCATTGACTACCATTTGCTGCCAGAAGACCGAAATGTTCCAGCTGAGCCACGAGCCGCCTTAGATTCGGAAATAGCGTCAGCCATTAATGTCACGCTTTTCCAGGCCCATGAGACCTATATCCATGGAATCAGGCATACCACAGGCATTTAGGGAGGATATCAGGTTGGGATTCCAAGAGATGATGAAGGCCATCAATGATATGGCCAGACCCACTCCACCGCCGTGGAGTCACAACCAGTTTATTTCTGAGACCGTCAGGGAAAATATAGGCCCAAGTCAGCCATCGGGCACGGCGCATCAGGGCGCTGAAGCCAGATAGGTCGAATACCTCGAGTGGACAGAGTGGAGGACAAGGATGGGATCCGGGTCCGGACAGTAGGCTACGGGAAAATAGGAGAGCCGGAGAGTTTAGACAGCCGACAACTGGAGGGGAAGATCGCAGGGACGGAAGCCATAGGCGACCAACTCCCAGACCACCCTCGGGTCCGCCTTGGGTCAAAGTAGACAAATGAGTTGACGGGTCGAACGACCGGGAATCCGTGGAAGACTTCGTCTTCAAACTGGAGTACCTTCAGAGGCAATTCCAATGTCCTTGGGACGAGGTCCTGAGAAACTTTCACGTGCTGGTAACTGGGCCGGCCAGAGCGTGGTACTGGCACCATGTGAGGCAGCGGCCGGTGATGAATTGGGAATTCAGAATCATACACAGGCGCACAGACCCCGCATAAAGAGTGCTGTCTTGATTAAAGTTCGGCGTAAGTGTGAAAGAAAAAATGTCTGAATGTTTTGTAATTGATGATTGTTTCCAATAGGTGGCCAATTTATGAGGCCCCATTTATTTTCATTCTGCTCCGGCCCAATATTGCCTTGGAGGGCACTACATACAGCCTGCCATCATGCGCTGATGTTTTTATTGATTGGAACCACCATCATCTTACCTCTTTGCGTCCTTCCAAAAAAAACTGAGTGAGTGTGTTCCAACAAGAGCCGACACCGCAACGATCTGCCGCGGCCCCTGTCGCCATAGCAGCCGCAGATCAGCCGCCCATCTCGCGGCTACATATCGCATATGCGAGCATATTAGTGGCCCAGACCGTGGCCCCTCCAAACAAATCTTTTTGCGGCGACCAATAGGGCCAAACGAGCGGCGCTTGTAAGCCCATATAATTGTTGCACGCCTGTCAACTTAGATGTCAAGAAAGTTGCCTATTTAATTATCTATTTATTTATTTATTAATTTATCGTCCTATTTATTTAATTATTCATTGCGTATTTATTTATATATTTATGAATTTATTTATTAACTTATTTTTCCTTTGTTAAATCCGGTACTCGGATTTTGCCTGATTTGCCTACATTGGCACATATACATATACATATCTCACATTCTGGCCACCGGTGCGAGGCAGAAGTACCTGTCTTATATTAATCTTTTATTATTATTTATTGGAGCTCCGATAGGGTAGGATAGGGATTGAGGAAACATTAAGCGACAGCATATCTGCGCCGTGCCCAATTTGCGGTGGCATAAATCTACTCTCAATTTATATTTGGCAAAATTTCGCACCTGTTAGATTTTTATATATACACGCTTAAATTGTTAACGCCCGCCAAACATTAAGCACTGCCATCTAGTGGCCAACCTGTTCAACTAGCATAAGAAAATAAATGTTTATTTATTAAATTGCTATTGTGAGCGAATCAAACATGATGTGTAAGTAAGCGTGAGGAAGGGAGAATCACCGAGGCCATGGAATAAGTCGGCCGTCAGTTTCAATTTAAGGGCAATGGCATTCAAATTTAAATAGCCGTTGCAGGAAGGGCAGGTACGTCGTAGCCGATAACACCGGGCCTGCCAACTCGTCCGATCATTTGTGTGTATGTAGGTACGTTCATGTGTAGTATTGTGAAGGTTGTATTGTTTTGGAATTTTATACCGTCTGGGGGCAGGGTTGAGGTTACCCACCCCTGGGAATACTGAGCTAGCTGAGGTTGCCCCCCCGAAACCACAAGAAGTGTTACAAATATGGCGCCCAAACTTTTGAAAAAATCAGGATCACTGGAGCCGTGTTCGTTGAAACGGGTTTCTGTGATCAGCAAGTCACGCGTGATGTATTCAAAAATAAAATATATATATATATAAATGAACCGAAACGGTGAAGCCTCGCAGAGCAGATGGCTACTCTCCGGGCTATTGGAAACCGCGGCTTACAAAAAGTACTTGTTTTATTTGTAATTGCGCGGTGGAGGATGACCTTGAGAGTACCCTAAAGCGCTTGTTGTTGTTGTTTTTTTTTCGATTCATGTTTTTTGTCATAGGGGTCAGGTGACTTGTCTGGTGGATATTGCACAAGACAATTGCACCGAGGATATGTTTGGATCGCGTCCAGATTGTCGATATGCCGGTACGTCACTCACGCTTTTGGAAGGCAGTGTAGTTTGCTACTGGGCACGATAAGGCACGATAGACTCGGAAATAGCGTCAGCCATTAATGTCGCGCTTTTCCAGGCCCATGAGACCTATATCCATGGAATCAGGCATACCGCAGGCATTTAGGGAGGATATCAGGTTGGGATTCCAAGAGATGATGAAGGCCATCAATGATATGGCCAGACCCACTCCACCGCCGGGGAGTCACAACCAGTTTATTTCTGAGACCGTCAGGGAAAATATAGGCCCAAGTCAGCCATCGGGCACGGCGCATCAGGGCGCTGTCCCGAAAAGACACCCTAGCGCCACACCAGTTCTCAGGCCACCACTGAAGCCAGCGAGGTCGAATACCTCGAGTGGACAGAGTGGAGGACAAGGATGGGATTGGCGTAATCCGGGTCCGGACAGTAGGCTACGGGAAAATAGGAGAGCCGGATAGTTTAGACAGGCGACAACTGGAGGGGAAGATCGCAGGGACGGAAGCCATAGGCGACCAACTCCCAGACCACCCTCGGGTCCGCCTTGGGTCAAAGTAGACAAATGGGTTGACGGGTCGAACGACCGGGGATCCGTGGAAGACTTCGTCTTCGAACTGGAGTACCTTCAGAGGCAATTCCAATGTCCTTGGGACGAGGTCCTGAGAAACTTTCACGTGCTGGTAACTGGGCGGGCCAGAGAGTGGTACTGGCTACATGTGAGGCAGCGGCCGGTGATGAATTGGGAATTCAGAATCATGCACAGGCGCACGGACCCCGCATAAAGAGTGCTGTCTTGATTAAAGTTCGGCGTAAGTGTGAAAGAAAAAATGTCTGAATGTTGTGTAATTGATGTTTGTTTCCAACAGGTGGCCAACAATAGGTCACGCCGCAGTTTTAATTTTGAGGCCCCATTTATTTTCATTCTGCTGCGGCCCAATATTGCCTTGGAGGGCACTACATACAGCCTGCCATCATGCGCTGATGTTTTTATTGATTGGAACCACCATCATCTTACCTCTTTGCGTCCTTGCAAAAAAAACTGAGTGAGTGTGTTCCAACAAGAGCCGACACCGCAACGATCTGCCGCGGCCCCTGTCGCCATAGCAGCCGCAGATCAGCCGCCCATCTCGCGGCTATATTTCGCATATGCGAGCATATTAGTGGCCCAGACCGTGGCCCCTCCAAACAAATCTTTTTGCGGCGACCAATAGGGCCAAACAAGCGGCGCTTGTAAGCCCATATAATTGTTGCACGCCTGTCAACTTAGATGTCAAGAAAGTTGCCTATTTAATTATATATTTTTTTATTTATTAATTTATCGTCCTATTTATTTAATTATTCATTGCGTATTTATTTATATATTTATGAATTTATTTATTAACTTATTTTTCCTTTGTTAAATCCGGTACTCGGATTTTGCCTGATTTGCCTACATTGGCACATATACATATACATATCTCACATTCTGGCCACCGGTGCGAGGCAGAAGTACCTGTCTTATATTAATCTTTTATTATTATTTATTGGAGCTCCGATAGGGTAGGATAGGGATTGAGGAAACATTAAGCGACAGCATATCTACGCCGTGCCCAATTTGCGGTGGCATAAATCTACTCTCAATTTATATTTGGCAAAATTTCGCACCTGTTAGATTTTTATATATACACGCTTAAATTGTTAACGCCCGCCAAACATTAAGCACTGCCATCTAGTGGCCAACCTGTTCAACTAGCATAAGAAATTAAATGTTTATTTATTAAATTGTTATTGTGAGCGAATCAAACATGATGTGTAAGTAAGCGTGAGGAAGGGAGAATCACCGAGGCCATGGAATAAGTCGGCCGTCAGTTCCAATTTAAGGGCAATGGCATTCAAATTTAAATAGCCGTTGCAGGAAGGGCAGGTACGTCGTGGGCGATAACACCGGGCCTGCCAACTCGTCCGATCATTTGTGTGTATGTAGGTACGTTCATGTGTAGTATTGTGAAGGTTGTATTGTTTTGGAATTTTATACCGTCTAGGGGCAGGGTTGAGGTTACCCACCCCTGGGAATACTGAGCTAGCTGAGGTTGCCCCCCCGAAGCCACAAGACGTGTTACAAATATGGCGCCCAAACTTTTGAAAAAATCAGGATCACTGGAGCCGTGTTCGTTGAAACGGGTTTCTGTGATCAGCAAGTCACGCGTGATGTATTAAAAAAAAAAATATATATATATATAAATGAACCGAAACGGTGAAGCCTCGCAGAGCAGATGGCTACTCTCCGGGCTATTGGAAACCGCGGCTTACAAAAAGTACTTGTTTTATTTGTAATTGCGCGGTGGAGGATGACCTTGGGAGTACCCTGAAGCGCTTTTTGTTGTTGTTTTTTTTCGATTCATGTTTTTTGTCATAGGGGTCAGGTGACTTGTCTGGTGGATATGGCACAAGACAATTGTACCGAGGATATGTTTGGATCGCGTCCAGATTGTCGATATGCCGGTACGTCACTCACGCTTTTGGAAGGCAGTGTAGTTTGCTACTGGGCACGATAAGGGAAGCGACAACCTTGGGTGTCGACGGAGGTATTCTATTGTGATAGGGTGACCCATGGTACATTTATTAAGTAGCCATGCGCAGCACCCTACCGATAGGTATCGAGACGGCAAACAAATTAGGTACGAAACGTACAAATTGGAGAAATGCTAACTGGGGACCGTCAGCGCAGCTGACGATCGGATCAGTTAGTCTCATCTAAATGTATTGTTGTTTTCTTTGTTTGATCGGAACGGATTGGCAGATGGTGATTCTCCCTTACATTGTATGATTGTTGTGAATTACTGTTTTGGTAGTGTGTTTAGTTATTTGTTATTTATTTACGCGTTTAAGTAGGAAAATAGTTTTTTTGGTAGTCAAGTTCAATTATAGATATTATTATGACTGTAGCCAGCCATTCCTATCCGCTGCAGTCAGGAACAGGGAATGTTGCGCAAGAAGACTCTTGGGGAGAGAATGGAGTCACAGCCACGAGGGGCGTGGGATTGTCGAGAACTCCAGCTAGGCCACTGGCGCCACCCCCAGGCGAGTTGAATCCACAACTCATTGACTACCATTTGCCGCCAGAAGACCGAAATGTTCTAGCAGAGCCGCGAGCCGCTATAGACTCGGAAATAGCGTCAGCCATTAATGTCACGCTTTTCCTGGCCCATGAGACCTATAGACAGTCCATGGAATCAGGCATAGCGCAGGCATTTAGGAAGGATATCAGGTTGGGATTCCAAGAGATGATGAAGGCCATCAATGATATGGCCAGACCCACTCCACCGCCGGGGAGTCACAACCAGTTTATCTCTGAGACCGTCAGGGAAAATATAGGCCCAAGTCAGCCATCGGGCACGGCGCATCAGGGCGCTGTCCCGAAAAGACACCCTAGCGCCACACCAGTTCTCAGGCCACCGCCGAAGCCAGAGAGGTCAAATACCTCGAGTGGACAGAGTGGAGGACAAGGATGGGATTGGCGAAATCCGGGTCCGGACAGTAGGCTAAGGGAAAATAGGACAGCCGGAGAGTATAGGCAGGCGACAACTGGAGGGGAAGATCGCAGGGACGGAAGCCACAGGCGACCAACTCCCAGACCACCCTAGGGTCCGCATTGGGTCAAAGTAGACAAATGGGAAGTGTCCTTTGACGGGTCGAATGACCGGGAATCCGTGGAAGACTTCGTCTTCAAACTGGAGTACCTTCAGAGGCAATTCCAATGTCCTTGGGACGAGGTCCTGAGAAACATTCACGTGCTGGTAACTGGGCGGGCCAGAGAGTGGTACTGGCTAAATGTGAGGCAGCGGCCAGTGATTAATTGGGACGATCTCCGTAGGGCTTTATTAGGAAGGTTTATGGGTAGCTGGGATGACGTGGATCGGATGCAGGAGCTAAGGCAACGACAACAACTCCCTGGAGAGTCTGTAAATGACTTCATCCAGGCGATGACGGCAATGGCATCATGATTAGAAGCTCCACTCCCCGAGTCGAGGCTGATAAAGCTTATAAAGAAAGGCTTGAGAGACTCCATAGGGCGCTACGTCTACTCCATGGACGTGTACTCGGTGGATAATTTGCGGGAAGAGTGCAACGAGATCGAGACGAGTTTGCGTCAGCTTAGTGCTCGTGCACTACGCCGCACTCGAGGAGATTAAAATGAAGTCGGCAAGCCTGAGACCGTTGTGCTGGAACTGCGGCCAGCAGGGACACGATTGGAGGGATTGCCTAAACGATCAGCGTAGGATATTTTGCTATCGCTGTGGAAAGCCTGAAACCTTCGCACCGAAATGTCCAGAGTGCGCGGGAAACGCCAGAGTGGGCGTGACCAGAGTGGGAGAGGCGCGTTTACGAATGGGTCCCGCGAAGTAGTGGAAGATAGGCCCGGAAGCAAAAACAATACCAATATCAGCATGCAAAATAAGAATTTAAGGCACCTACCCTACGAAGAAAGGATAAGGGCGTATAGGTTAGCTAGAAATAAGATTTTTGAGGCACGGCAGCTTGACGGGATGCGATTAGTCACTCAAAAAGTGAAAAACTCGATCGATTCACAAAACGACGCTCGGTGAGAAGAAAAGTGGTTGAGTCTGTCAAAAGAGGGGAGAAGCTCGATTCAAGGGTATTTGCGGAGGTCAGCATCGAAGGCGAACGTATTGCTGGACTCTTGGACACAGGGGCCTTGGGACCTGAGAAGGGAAGAGAAAAGTCGGCTGGACTCGGTAAAAGAAGAGATATAGGCTTTTCAGAAATTTGGACTGGGGAAGGTGGAAACGCGTAGGATAGAGCTGAAGGGACGACACCAATGAAAGACCTCCATTATCAGCTATTTCCGGCGATGCAGGAAGTTGTCTGGGGCAAGGTAGACAAGATGTTGGCCTTGGGAGTCATCGAAGTCAGTAATAGTCCGTGGAGTAACCGCACTACAATTGTGCGAAGGCCGGACACAAATAGTTTCTGCTTAGATGCGCGCAAGCTCAACGCTGCTACCGTCAAAGACGCCCATCCACTTCCATGCATCGAGGGTATACTTTCACGGATCGATCAGACTTTTTATATTTCTAGCGTTGACCTGAAGTTCGCATTCTGGAAAATTGAGTTGGAGGAAGGCAGCAAAGCATACACGGCCTTTACAGTGGCTGGGTGCTTGCTCTATCAATTTGTCATGATGCCCTTCGGACTTTGTAATGCCGCTATGCCGCCTAATGGACAAGGTACTCTCCACGCATCCCAGGTCAAACGTGTTCGCTTCTCTGGACGATCTTTTGATTATCGCTCCGGACTTTGAGACGCACTTAAAATACTTAAGGATGGTGGCACAAAGTCTGCGGGAGGCGAACTTGACGATCGAGCTATAAAAATCCAAGTTCTGCTTTAAGAGTCTCAAGTATCTCGGATTTATAGTAGGCGAAGGGACCTTACGAACCGACCCTGACCGCGTAGCAGCAATTCGGCGAATCCCGGAACCTCGATCCGTCAAAGAAGTGCGCAGTTTTCTGGAAAATAGCAGCACCACTTACGGAGGTACTGAAAGGGAGTCCGAGAGGGAAATTCCATCTGAGTCCTGAAGTAGAGAAAGCCTCGCGTGAATTAAAAGGAGCACTTACATCCGCTCCTGTATTGGTTCACGCTCACTTCTCGCGTAGGTTTTATGTGCAGTGCGATGCATCTCATTTCGGAGTTGGGGCGGCACTGTTCGAAATCGATGCCGAGGGCAATGAAAGGCCAATAGCGTTCTTCTCCGCCAAGATGGATAAACACCAGGTCAATTACTCCGTGACGGAGAAAGAATGTCTTGCCGCGGTATTGGCTGTCCAAAAGTTCAGGCCGTATATCGCAATGATGCCAATCACGGTAATCACCGATCACGCCAGCCTCAAATGGCTCATGTCATTGCGAGATTTGGACGGTCGATTAGCTAGATGGTCTCTACGCCTGCATCACTTCGACTTCCAAATCGAGCACAGGAAAGGGGCGGACAATGTTGTTGATGACACTTTGTCACGCAGTGTCGCCGAGTTGTCGCTGGATTTAGAGCAGTTGCTGGGGATACAGACACTAGCGTTTGAGTCGGATGAGTATCGAGAGATCTTGGAAGAGGTGCGCAAGAATCAGGATCGATAACCAGATTTGCAGGTACAGGAGGGACTTTTGTACAAACGGACGGGGTTCGAAAAGCTGGAAGATGACGTAGAGGGCACACTGTGGAAGCTGTGGGTGCCAGAGGCGTTAAGTTCGACGCTGATAGAGCAGGCTCATGTAGACGCGAAGGCAATTCATGGAGGCGTGGCAAAAACGCTCCATTTGCTGAGAAGGCAATTCTACTGGCCCCACATGGCAGCTCAGGTGCGAGAATACGTAGGCAGATGCGAGGTATGCAAGGAGACGAAAGCGCCAAACCACCGGATGCAAGTTTCAATAGGGCACGAGGTGAAGACGGAACGGCCCTTCCAGAAAATATATATTGATTTTCTGGGAAAGTATCCGCGGTCGAAGAGGGGTCACGCCTACATATCGTAGTCGTCGATCATTTTTCAAAATTTACGTTCCTGAAGGCCATGAAAGATGCCACGGCAGACAACGTAGTTGAATTTCTGGAGCACGAGATCTTTTTCAAATTCGGTGTCCCTGAGACGATCAACTCAGACAACGGCCGACAGTTCGTGTCAAAGAAGTTCGAGAACATGATCGACGCTTTTGGAGAGTTTAGACAGGCGACAACTGGAGGGAAAGATCGCAGGGACGGAAGCCATAGGCGACCAACTCCCAGACCACCCTCGGGTCCGCCTTGGGTCAAAGTAGACAAATGGGTTGACGGGTCGAACGACCGGGGATCCGTGGAAGACTTCGTCTTCGAACTGGAGTACCTTCAGAGGCAATTCCAATGTCCTTGGGACGAGGTCCTGAGAAACTTTCACGTGCTGGTAACTGGGCGGGCCAGAGAGTGGTACTGGCTACATGTGAGGCAGCGGCCGGTGATTAATTGGGAATTCAGAATCATGCACAGGCGCACAGACCCCGCATAAAGAGTGCTGTCTTGATTAAAGTTCGGCGTAAGTGTGAAAGAAAAAATGTCTGAATGTTGTGTAATTGATGTTTGTTTCCAACAGGTGGCCAACAACAGGTCACGCCGCAGTTTTAATTTTGAGGCCCCATTTATTTTCATTCTGCTGCGGCCCAATATTGCCTTGGAGGGCACTACATACAGCCTGCCATCATGCGCTGATGTTTTTATTGATTAGAATCACCATCATCTTACCTCTTTGCGTCCTTCCAAAACAAACTGAGTGAGTGTGTTCCAGCAAGAGCCGACACCGCAACGATCTGCCGCGGCCCCTGTCGCCATAGCAGCCGCAGATCAGCCGCCCATCTCGCGGCTACATTTCGCATATGCGAGCATATTAGTGGCCCAGACCGTGGCCCCTCAAAACAAATCTTTTTGCGGCGACCAATAGGGCCAAACTAACGGCGCTTGTAAGCCCATATAATTGTTGCACGCCTGTCAACTTAGATGTCAAGAAAGTTGCCTATTTAATTATCTATTTATTTATTTATTAATTTATCGTCCTATTTATTCAATTATTCATTGCGTATTTATTTATATATTTATGGATTTATTTATTAACTTATTTTTCCTTTGTTAAATCCGGTACTCGGATTTTGCCTGATTTGCCTACATTGGTACATATACATATACATATCTCACATTCTGGCCACCGGTGCGATGCAGAAGTACCTGTCTTATATTAATCTTTTATTATTATTTATTGGAGCTCCGATAGGGTAGGATAGGGATTGAGGAAACATTAAGCGACAGCATATCTGCGCCGTGCCCAATTTGCGGTGGCATAAATCTACTCTAAATTTATATTTGGCAAAATTTCGCACCTGTTAGATTTTTATATATACACGCTTAAATTGTTAACGCCCGCCAAACATTAAGCACTGCCATCTAGTGGCCAACCTGTTCAACTAGCATAAGAAATTAAATGTTTATTTATTAAATTGTTATTGTGAGCGAATCAAACATGATGTGTAAGTAAGCGTGAGGAAGGGAGAATCACCGAGGCCATGGAATAAGTCGGCCGTCAGTTCCAATTTAAGGGCAATGGCATTCAAATTTAAATAGCCGTTGCAGGAAGGGCAGGTACGTCGTGGCCGATAACACCGGGCCTGCCAACTCGTCCGATCATTTGTGTGTATGTAGGTACGTTCATGTGTAGTATTGTGAAGGTTGTATTGTTTTGGAATTTTATACCGTCTAGGGGCAGGGTTGAGGTTACCCACCCCTGGGAATACTGAGCTAGCTGAGGTTGCCCCCCCGAAGCCACAAGACGTGTTACAAATATGGCGCCCAAACTTTTGAAAAAATCAGGATCACTGGAGCCGTGTTCGTTGAAACGGGTTTCTGTGATCAGCAAGTCACGCATGATGTATTCAAAAATAAATATATATATATATAAATGAACCGAAACGGTGAAGCCTCGCAGAGCAGATGGCTACTCTCCGGGCTATTGGAAACTGCGGCTTACAAAAAGTACTTGTTTTATTTGTAATTGCGCGGTGGAGGATGACCTTGGGAGTACCCTGAAGCGCTTTTTGTTGTTGTTTTTTTTTCGATTCATGTTTTTTGTCATAGGGGTCAGGTGACTTGTTTGGTGGATATGGCACAAGACAATTGTACCGAGGATATGTTTGGATCGCGTCCAGATTGTCGATATGCCGGTACGTCACTCACGCTTTTGGAAGGCAGTGTAGTTTGCTACTGGGCACGATAAGGGAAGCGACAACCTTGGGTGTCGACGGAGGTATTCTATTGTGATAGGGTGACCCATGGTACATTTATTAAGTAGCCATGCGCAGCACCCTACCGCTAGGTATCGAGACGGCAAACAAATTAGGTACGAAACGTACAAATTGGAGAAATGCTAACTGGGGACCGTCAGCGCAGCTGACGATCGGATCAGTTAGTCTCATCTAAATGTATTGTTGTTTTCTTTGTTTGATCGGAACGGATTGGCAGATGGTGATTCTCCCTTACATTGTATGATTGTTGTGAATTACTGTTTTGGTAGTGTGTTTAGTTATTTGTTATTTATTTACGCGTTTAAGTAGGAAAATAGTTTTTTTGGTAGTCAAGTTCAATTATAGATATTACTGTAGCCAGCCATTCCTATCCGCTGCAGTCAGGAACAGGGAATGTTGCGCAAGAAGACTCTTGGGGAGAGGATGGAGTCACAGCCACGAGGGGCGTGGTATTGTCGAGAACTCCAGCTAGGCCACTGGCGCCACCCCCAGACGAGTTGAATCCACAACTCATTGACTACCATTTGCCGCCAGAAGACCGAAATGTTCTAGCAGAGCCGCGAGCCGCTATAGACTCGGAAATAGCGTCAGCCATTAATGTCGCGCTTTTCCAGGCCCATGAGACCTATAGACAGTCCCTGGAATCAGGTATAGCGCAGGCATTTAGGGAGGATATCAGGTTGGGATTCCAAGAGATGATGAAGGCCATCAATGATATGGCCAGACCCACTCCACCGCCGGGGAGTCACAACCAGTTTATCTCTGAGACCGTCAGGGAAAATATAGGCCCAAGTCAGCCATCGGGCACGGCGCATCAGGGCGCTGTCCCGAAAAGACACCCTAGCGCCACACCAGTTCTCAGGCCACCGCCGAAGCCAGAGAGGTTAAATACCTCGAGTGGACTGAGTGGAGGACAAGGATGGGATTGGCGAAATCCGGGTCCGGACAGTAGGCTAAGGGAAAATAGGAGAGCCGGAGAGTATAGGCAGGCGACAACTGGAGGGGAAGATCGCAGGGACGGAGGCCACAGGCGACCAACTCCCAGACCACCCTAGGGTCCGCATTGCGTCAAAGTAGACAAATGGGAAGTGTCCTTTGACGGGTCGAATGACCGGGAATCCGTGGAAGACTTCGTCTTCAAACTGAAGTACCTTCAGAGGCAATTCCAATGTCCTTGGGACGAGGTCCTGAGAAACATTCACGTGCTGGTAACTGGGCGGGCCAGAGAGTGGTACTGGCTAAATGTGAGGCAGCGGCCAGTGATTAATTGGGACGATCTCCGTAGGGCTTTATTAGGAAGGTTTATGGGTAGCTGGGATGACGTGGATCGGATGCAGGAGCTAAGGCAACGACAACAACTCCCTGGAGAGTCTGTAAATGACTTCATCCAGGCGATGACGGCAATGGCATCACGATTAGAAGCTCCACTCCCCGAGTCGAGGCTGATAAAGCTTATAAAGAAAGGCTTGAGAGACTCCATAGGGCGCTACGTCTACTCCATGGACGTGTACTCGGTGGATCATTTGCGGGAAGAGTGCAACGAGATCGAGACGAGTTTGCGTCAGCTTCGTGCTCGTGCACTACGCCACACTCGAGGAGATTAAAATGAAGTCGGCAAGCCTGAGACCGTTGTGCTGGAACTGCGGCCAGCAGGGACACGATTGGAGGGATTGCCTAAACGATCAGCGTAGGATATTTTGCTATCGCTGTGGAAAGCCTGAAACCTTCGCACCGAAATGTCCAGAGTGCGCGGGAAACGCCAGAGTGGGCGTGACCAGAGTGGGAGAGGCGCGTTTACGAATGGGTCCCGCGAAGTAGTGGAAGATAGGCCCGGAAGCAAAAACAATACCAATATCAGCATGCAAAATAAGAATTTAAGGCACCTACCCTACGAAGAAAGGATAAGGGCGTATAGGTTAGCTAGAAATAAGATTTTTGAGGCACGGCAGCTTGACGGGATGCGATTAGTCACTCAAAAAGTGAAAAACTCGATCGATTCACAAAACGACGCTCGGTGAGAAGAAAAGTGGTTGAGTCTGTCAAAAGAGGGGAGAAGCTCGATTCAAGGGTATTTGCGGAGGTCAGCATCGAAGGCGAACGTATTGCTGGACTCTTGGACACAGGGGCCTTGGGACCTGAGAAGGGAAGAGAAAAGTCGGCTGGACTCGGTAAAAGAAGAGATATAGGCTTTTCAGAAATTTGGACTGGGGAAGGTTGAAACGCGTAGGATAGAGCTGAAGGGACGACACCAATGAAAGACCTCCATTATCAGCTATTTCCGGCGATGCAGGAAGTTGTCTGGGGCAAGGTAGACAAGATGTTGGCCTTGGGAGTCATCGAAGTCAGTAATAGTCCGTGGAGTAACCGCACTACAATTGTGCGAAGGCCGGACACAAATAGTTTCTGCTTAGATGCGCGCAAGCTCAACGCTGCTACCGTCAAAGACGCCCATCCACTTCCATGCATCGAGGGTATACTTTCACGGATCGATCAGACTTTTTATATTTCTAGCTTTGACCTGAAGTTCGCATTCTGGAAAATTGAGTTGGAGGAAGGCAGCAAAGCATACACGGCCTTTACAGTGGCTGGGTGCTTGCTCTATCAATTTGTCATGATGCCCTTCGGACTTTGTAATGCCGCTATGCCGCCTAATGGACAAGGTACTCTCCACGCATCCCAGGTCAAACGTGTTCGCTTCTCTGGACGATCTTTTGATTATCGCTCCGGACTTTGAGACGCACTTAAAATACTTAAGGATGGTGGCACAAAGTCTGCGGGAGGCGAACTTGACGATCGAGCTATAAAAATCCAAGTTCTGCTTTAAGAGTCTCAAGTATCTCGGATTTATAGTAGGCGAAGGGACCTTACGAACCGACCCTGACCGCGTAGCAGCAATTCGGCGAATCCCGGAACCTCGATCCGTCAAAGAAGTGCGAAGTTTTCTGGAAAATAGCAGCACCACTTACGGAGGTACTGAAAGGGAGTCCGAGAGGGAAATTCCATCTGAGTCCTGAAGTAGAGAAAGCCTCGCGTGAATTAAAAGGAGCACTTACATCCGCTCCTGTATTGGTTCACGCTCACTTCTCGCGTAGGTTTTATGTGCAGTGCGATGCATCTCATTTCGGAGTTGGGGCGGCACTGTTCGAAATCGATGCCGAGGGCAATGAAAGGCCATTAGCGTTCTTCTCCGCCAAGATGGATAAACACCAGGTCAATTACTCCGTGACGGAGAAAGAATGTCTTGCCGCGGTATTGGCTGTCCAAAAGTTCAGGCCGTATATCGCAATGATGCCAATCACGGTAATCACCGATCACGCCAGCCTCAAATGGCTCATGTCATTGCGAGATTTGGACGGTCGATTAGCTAGATGGTCTCTACGCCTGCATCACTTCGACTTCCAAATCGAGCACAGGAAAGGGGCGGACAATGTTGTTGATGACACTTTGTCACGCAGTGTCGCCGAGTTGTCGCTGGATTTAGAGCAGTTGCTGGGGATACAGACACTAGCGTTTGAGTCGGATGAGTATCGAGAGATCTTGGAAGAGGTGCGCAAGAATCAGGATCGATAACCAGATTTGCAGGTACAGGAGGGACTTTTGTACAAACGGACGGGGTTCGAAAAGCTGGAAGATGACGTAGAGGGCACACTGTGGAAGCTGTGGATGCCAGAGGCGCTAAGTTCGACGCTGATAGAGCAGGCTCATGTAGACGCGAAGGCATTTCATGGAGGCGTGGCAAAAACGCTCCATTTGCTGAGAAGGCAATTCTACTGGCCCCACATGGCAGCTCAGGTGCGAGAATACGTAGGCAGATGCGAGGTATGCAAGGAGACGAAAGCGCCAAACCACCGGATGCAAGTTTCAATAGGGCACGAGGTGAAGACGGAACGGCCCTTCCAGAAAATATATATTGATTTTCTGGGAAAGTATCCGCGGTCGAAGAGGGGTCACGCCTACATATCGTAGTCGTCGATCATTTTTCAAAATTTACGTTCCTGAAGGCCATGAAAGATGCCACGGCAGACAACGTAGTTGAATTTCTGGAGCACGAGACCTTTTTAAAATTCGGTGTCCCTGAGACGATCAACTCAGACAACGGCCGACAGTTCGTGTCAAAGAAGTTCGAGAACATGATCGACGCTTTTGGAATCTGTCACATGAAAACAGCCATATATTCTCCCCAGAGCAATGCAGCTGAGCGCGTCAATCGTACAGTGTTGGCGGCGATCCGTTCATATCTGGAGCAAGACCATCGGGAGTGGGATGCATTTCTGCCTGAAATCGAGGTAGCGATCCGCAATGCTGTCCACTCTGCAACTGGGGTTACACCGTTTTTTGCAGTTTTTGGCTAGCATATGTACCTCAATGGGGCTAGCTACAAACGAAAGTTACGCACGTTAGTTAAGCACGGAAGTTACGGTCCCTGGGCGAACACTCGATCTCAGATTTTGGGGTGCAGAATAAAATCCGGCTAGTGCAGGAACAGCTGAAACAACACCTACACAAAGCATTCGAGCGAAATCGACAGCAGTCCGGCAAGCTTGCGCGCAAGTTTCACGCGGTGCCAGGCCAAGAAGTGTACAGGCGAAACTTCGTACTGAGTGACTTCAGCAAGAGTTTCAATACCAAATTCGCCAGGAAGTTTCGCAAATGTCGGGTCGTAAGAGCCGTCGGAAGCAATGCCCATGAGGTGGAAGATGGAGCCGGAAGATCGTTGGGTGTTGTCCATGCAAAGGATCTGAGGGTGTAGAGAGGAGGTCAGATGGGTTGGGCTTTCCGTCATAGTAGGGCAACCAGACGAACGGAGTCAACAAATGCGCACGGCAATTTTAACCGTTCATGGCGGCGCATTACTTCAATTTGCCGTGTGGTGTTGCATTTGACTATCGCGCCATGTAATTATCGGTGACAAAAGCGACACTGGTGGGGAAATTTTTTGACGGGAGCAGCCCTGTTCATCGCATGACGATTAGCGTGAGTTGGCAGGGTCAAATACCAGAGTGACCAGAGAGACAGACGGTGGGGACTGCCGAGGAGATGACAGGCAGCATAAAAGAAAGAGGCGTCAACACGTTTTTTTGGCGGGACGGCACAAAGGGAATTATCGAAGTGTGGCCAGAAGAGGCAAATTCGAATTCAGAACTATGCACAGGCACACAGACCCCGTATAAAGAGTGCGGTCTTGATTAAACTTCGGCGTAAGTGTGAAAGAAAAAATGTCTGAATGTTTTGTAATTGGTGTTTGTTTCCAAAAGGTGGCCAACAACAGGTCACGCCGCAGTTTTAATTTTGAGGCCCCATTTATTTTTATTCTGCTGCGGCCCAATATTGCCTTGGAGGGCACTACATACAGCCTGCCTTCATGCGCTGATGTTTTTATTGATTGGAATCACCATCATCTTACCTCTCTGCGTCCTTCCAAAAAAAACTGAGTGAGTGTGTTCCAACAAGAGCCGACACCGCAGCCGCAGATCAGCCGCCCATCTCGCGGCTACATATCGCATATGCGAGCATATTAGTGGCCCAGACCGTGGCCCCTCCAAGCAAATCTTTTTGCGGCGACCAATAGGGCCAAACGAGTGGCGCTTGTAAGCCCATATAATTGTTGCACGCCTGTCAACTTAGATGTCAAGAAAGTTGCCTATTTAATTATCTATTTATTTATTTATTAATTTATCGTCATATTTATTTAATTATTCATTGCGTATTTATTTATATATTTATTAATTTATTTATTAACTTATTTTTCCTTTATTAAATCCGGTACTCGGATTTTGCCTGATTTGCCTACATTGGCACATATACATATCTCACATTCTGGCCACCGGTGCGAGGCAGAAGTACCTGTCTTATATTAATCTTTTATTATTATTTATTGGAGCTCCGATAGGGTAGGATAGGGATTGAGGAAACATTAAGCGACAGCATATCTGCGCCGTGCCCAATTTGCGGTGGCATAAATCTACTCTGAATTTATATTTGGCAAAATTTCGCACCTGTTCGATTTTTATATATACACGCTTAAATTGTTAACGCCCGCCAAACATTAAGCACTGCCATCTAGTGGCCAACCTGTTCAACTAGCATAAGAAAATAAATGTTTATTTATTAAATTGTTATTGTGAGCGAATCAAACATGATGTGTAAGTAAGCGTGAGGATGGGAGAATCACCGAGGCCATGGAATAAGTCGGCAGGAAGGGCAGGTACGTCGTGGCCGATAACACCGGGCCTGCCAACTCGCCCGATCATTTGTGTGTATGTAGGTACGTTCATGTGTAGTATTATGAAGGTTGCATTGTTTTGGAATTTTATACCGTCTAGGGGCAGGGTTGAGGTTACCCACCCCTGGGAATACTGAGCTAGCTGAGGTTTCCCCCCGAAACCACAAGACGTGTTACAGCGAGTCACGCGTGATGTATTAAAAAAAAAATATATATATATATATAAATGAACCGAAACGGTGAAGCCTCGCAGAGCAGATGGCTACTCTCCGGGCTATTGGAAACCGCGGCTTACAAAAAGTACTTGTTTTATTTGAAATTGCGCGGTGGAGGATGACCTTGGGAGTACCCTGAAGCGCTTTTTGTTGTTGTTTTTTTTCGATTCATGTTTTTTGTCATAGGGGTCAGGTGACTTGTCTGGTGGATATGGCACAAGACAATTGCACCGAGGATATGTTTGGATCGCGCCCAGATTGTCGATATGCCGGTACGTCACTCACGCTTTTGGAAGGCAGTGTAGTTTGCTACTGGGCACGATAAGGGAAGCGACAACCTTGATGACGATAAAACTTGGATCCGGATAGGGATACATTCACGGATAGGTGTCTGTCTCTTGTCAAGTATTGCGTGTGTTTCTCCTAATTTGGGTGTCTACGGAGGTATTCTATTGTGATAGGGTGACCCATGGTACATTTATTAAGTAGCCATGCGCAGCACCCTACCGATAGGTATCGAGACGACAAACAAATTAGGTACGAAACGTACAAATTGGAGAAATGCTAACTGGGGACCGTCAGCGCAGCTGACGATCGGATCAGTTAGTCTCATCTAAATGTATTGTTGTTTTCTTTGTTTGATCGGAACGGATTGGCAGATGGTGATTCTCCCTTACATTGTATGATTGTTGTGAATTACTGTTTTGGTAGTGTGTTTAGTTATTTGTTATTTATTTACGAGTTTAAGTAGGAAAATAGATTTTTTTTGGCAGCCAAGTTCAATTATAGATATTATTATGATTGAAAGAGAGAATACGGGTTCTGTAGCCAGCCATTCCTATCCGCTGTGCTCAGGAACAGGGAATGTTGCGCAAGCAGACTCTTTGGGAAAGGATGGAGTCACAGCCACGAGGGGCGTGGGATTGGCGAGAACTCCAGCTAGGCCACCGGCGCCACCCCCAGGCGAGTTGAGTCCACAACTCATTGACTACCATTTGCCGCCAGAAGACCGAAATGTTCTAGCAGAGCCGCGAGCCGCTATAGACTCGGAAATAGCGTCAGCCATTAATGTCGCGCTTTTCCAGGCCCATGAGACCTATAGACAGTCCATGGAATCAGGCATAGCGCAGGCATTTAGGGAGGAGATCAGGTTGGGATTCCAAGAGATGATGAAGGCCATCAATGATATGGCCAGACCCACTCCACCGCCGGGGAGTCACAGCCAGTTTATTTCTGAGACCGTCAGGGAAAATATAGGCCCAAGTCAGCCATCGGGCACGGCGCATCAGGGCGCTGTCCCGAAAAGACACCCTAGCGCCACACCAGTTCTCAGGCCACCGCCGAAGCCAGAGAGGTCAAATACCTCGAGTGGACTGAGTGGAGGACAAGGATGGGATTGGCGTAATCCGGGTCCGGACAGTAGGCTAAGGGAAAATAGGAGAGCCGGAGAGTATAGGCAGGCGACAACTGGAGGGGAAGATCGCAGGGACGGAAGCCACAGGCGACCAACTCCCAGACCACCCTCAGGTCCGCCTTGGGTCAAAGTAGACAAATGGGAAGTGTCCTTTGACGGGTCGAACGACCGGGGATCCGTTGAAGACTTTGTCTTCAAACTGGAGTACCTTCAGAGGCAATTCCAATGTCCTTGGGACGAGGTCCTGAGAAACTTTCACGTGCTGGTAACTGGGCGGGCCAGAGAGTGGTACTGGCTAAATAGTGAGGCAGCGGCCGGTGATGAATTGGGACGATCTCCGTAGGGCTTTATTAGGAAGGTTTATGGGTAGCTGGGATGACGTGGATCGGATGCAGGAGCTAAGGCAACGACAACAACTCCCTGGAGAGTCTGTGAATGACTTCATCCAGGCGATGACGGCCATGGCATCACGATTAGAAGCTCCACTCCCCGAGTCGAGGCTGATAAAGCTTATAAAGAAAGGCTTGAGAGACTCCATAGGGCGCTACGTCTACTCCATGGACGTGTACTCGGTGGATCATTTGCGGGAAGAGTGCAACGAGATCGAGACGAGTTTGCGTCAGCTTCAGCATACGGCACGAATCCAAGATATCGGGGCAGGGCAAGCGAATGTTACGCTCGAAGATATCTGCCGCGAGCCTAGGCGAGCGCAGATGGGATATTAAATGAAGTCGGCAAGCCTGAGACCGGGGTGCTGGAACTGCGGCCAGCAGGGACACGATTGGAGGGATTGCCTAAACGATCAGCGTAGGATATTTTGCTATCGCTGTGGAAAGCCGGACACCTTCGCACCGAAATGTCCAGAGTGCGCGGGAAACGGCAGAGTGGGCGTGACCAGAGTGGGAGAGGCTCGTTCACGAATGGGTCCCGCGAAGTACTGGAAGATAAGCCCGGAAGCAAAAACAATACCAATATCAGCATGCGAAATAAGAATTTAAGGCACCTACCCTACGAAGAAAGGATAAGGGCATATAGGTTAGCTAGAAATAAGATTTTTTAGGCACGGCAGCTTGACGGGATGCGATTAGTCACTCAAAAAGTGAAAAAGGCACGCAACCGATTCACAAAACGACGCTCGGTGAGAAGAAAAGTGGTTGAGTCTGTCAAAAGAGGGGAGAAGCTCGATTCAAGGGTATTTGCGGAGGTCAGCATCGAAGGCGAACGTATTGCTGGACTCTTGGACACAGGGGCCTTGGGACCTGAGAAGGGAAGAGAAAAGTCGGCTGGACTCGGTAAAAGAAGAGATATAGGCTTTTCAGAAATTTGGACTGGGGAAGGTGGAAACGCGTAGGATAGAGCTGAAGGGACGACACCAATGAAAGACCTCCATTATCAGCTATTTCCGGCGATGCAGGAAGTTGTCTGGGGCGAGGTAGATAAGATATTGACCTTGGGAGTCATTAAAGTAAGTGATAGTCCGTGGAGTAACCGCACTACAATTGTGCAAAGGCCGGATAAAAATCGTTTCTGCATATATGCTAGCAAACTCAATGCCGGTACAGTCAAAGAAGCCTATACAATTCCATGCATCGAGGGTATACTTTCGCGATCGATCAGACTTTTTATATTTCCAGCGTTGACCTCAAGTTCGCCTTCTGGCAGATTGAGTTGGAGGAAGGCAGCAAAGCATACACGGACTTTACAGTGCCAGGGCGTCCGCTCTATCAGTTTGTCATGATGCCCTTCGGACTTTGTAATGCCGCTCAGCGACTGTGCCGTCTAATGGACAAGGTGTCCCCACGCACCTCAGGTCAAACGTGTTCGCTTATCTGGATGAAATTTTGGTGATCGCTCCAGACTTTGAGACGCACATAAAATACCTGAAGCTGGTGGCACAAAGTCTGCGGGAGGCAAACTTGACGATCGGGCTAAAAAAATACAAGTTCTGCTTTAAGAGTCTCAAGTATCTCGGATTTATATTAGGCGAAGGGACCTTACGAACCGACCCTGACCGCGTAGCAGCAATTCGGTGAATTCCGGAACCCCGATCCGTCAAGGAAGTGCGCAGTTTCCTGGGAAACGCGGAATTGTAACGTCGGTTCATCAGAAACTATGCGGAAAAGCAGCATCACTTACGGAGGTACTAAAAGGGAGTCCGAGAGGAAAATTCCATTTGAGCCATGAAGCAGCGAAAGCCGTTCGTGAATTGAAAGAGACGCTCACATCCGCTCCTATATTGGTTAACGCTGACTTCTCACATAGGTTTTATGTGCAGCTCGATGCATCTCATTTTGGAGTTGGGGCGGTGCTATTTCAAATCGATGCCGAGGACAATGAAAGGCCGTTAGCGTTCTTCTCCGCCAAGATTGAAAAAAACCAGGTGAATTATTCGGTAACGGAGAAAGAATGTCTTTCCGCGGTATTAGCTGTCCAAAAGTTCAGGCCGTACATAGAAATGATGCCAGGTAGCTAGGTAGTTTCTAGGCCTGCAGCATTTCGACTACCAGATCGAGCATAGGACACTTTGTCACGCAGTGTCGCCGAGCTGTCGCTGTATTTAGAACAGTTGCTGGGGATACAGACAGTAGCGTTTGAGTCGGAAGAGTATCGAGAGCTTTTGGAAGAGGTGCGCAAGAATCAGGATCGATTTACAGACTTACTTGTACAGGATGGACTTTTATACAAACGGACTGGTTTTGAAAAGCTGGAGGACGAAATCGAGGGTACGCTATGGAAACTGTGGGTAGAAAAGTCAATAAGTTCGACACTGATAGACCAGGCTTACGTAGACCCGAATGCACCTCATGGAGGCGTGGAAAAAACGCTATGTAGGCAGATCGAGCTTTGCACGAAACCGAAGTCGCCAAACCACCGGCTGCAAGTTTCAATAGGGCATGAGGTGAAGACGGAACGCCCTTCCAGAAAAATTGAGTTGACAGGGCCAAATGCATAGTGATCAGAGAGGCAGCAGGTGGGAAGTGCTGAGGAGATGACAGGCAGGTAAAAGAAAGAGGCGACAACACGATTTCTTGGCGGGACAGCGAAAGAAGGAAATGGTCGAGTGTAACCACGAGAGAAAAGTTTAAATTCAAGGTTATGCACAGGCGCACAGACCCTCATATAACGAGTGCTGTATTTTGAAGTTTGGCGTAAGCGTGCAAGCGAAATTGCTTGAATGGTATTTAATTATGTGTTTTCAACAGTTGCTCACGCCGCGATATTTAATTTTGAAGCGCTCTTTGTTGCAAAGGTAATGGGTAAACTCTCTACTGAGCCCCAATATTTTTGAACAGCACTGTTCGTCTACGTGCATCTACACACAGCCTGCATCTCATTTAGGCGGCGCTCATTCATCACTTTAATTGGAACCACCAAACACATTCATCTCATCTCTCTGCATCTTGCGAAACCAACGAACTGTCAACAGTCTGCCGCGATCCTTGTCGCCATAGAAGCCGAATATTAACCGCCCAGCTCGTACCATTCTCGGCTATAGATACATATATATATATACCCCAGTGGCATAACTAGCCATTTCATATGGTTTAACTAGCCAATGGGCCCGGGCATATCCGAAGAGATTTTTTATGCGAACCATTGGGCCGAGCGAGCCCCACTTATAAATCATAACTAAACGTAGCATGTCGGTTAATTTAGCAATTAGGTAAATTATTTATTTATCTGTCTATTTATTTATTAATTTATCCTCCTATTTATTCAATTATTTATTGCATATTTATTTACTTGTGTATCTCATATTTATTCATATATTTATTGGTCTATTTATTAATTTAATTATTCATATTGTTTATATTGTTAAATCCGGCATTCGGATTTTGTCAAATTTGCCTGCTGTGGCTTATATATCTATAAAATTCTGGCCACCGGTGCGAGGCAGAAGTAGCTGTCACATATTAACAGACCCCCACCTCTTTTTACTTTTATTGCAACAGTATATCGGCGCTGTGCCTTAATTACCATGGCATAAATCAATTTTTCTATTAATTTGTATTTGGCAAGATTTCGCTCCTGCTCGATTCTCAAATCATAACATTTGGAATTTTAAACGCCCTCCAATTATTAAGTACCGAATTCTAGTGGGCTACACTATTAATTTAAGTTGTTTATTTATTAAAATTCAACTTGCGAACGAAACAAAAAAAAAATGATGTGTGATTAGGCGTAAGGGAGGGAGAATCACCTACGCAATGGTATTAGTCGGCCGTCAGTTCCAATTAAAGGGCAACGGAAATTCAAATTTATATAGCCCGCTGCCGGAAGGGCGGGTACGTCGTGGCCGATAACACCTGGCCTGCCAACTCATCCGATCATTTGTGTGTATGTAGGTACGCTCATATGTAGTGTTGAGTAGGTTGAACTGTTTTGTATTTTGTACCATCTAGGGGCAGGGTTGAGGTTACGCACCCCTAGGAATACTGAGCTAGCCGACGTTGACCCCCAAAAACCACAAGACGTGTTACATGTGGTTAATATCGATGCATCGATGTTTTGATTTTTTTTAACATCAATAACGTAAAGTTCGCTTTCTTTCTTAAATTTTTTAAATTTGACGCACATGTTACGACCATAGTCAACAAGCCTATGACTATTCTTGGATTCATCTAGAGATGGTCCAAGGAGTTTGATGACCCTTACACGACAAAGACACTTTTCATATCTCTTGTCCGTCCCATTCTCGAGTTTGGGTCACGCGTATGGTCCTCACAATACGCAATAACAAACATTCCAATGGTTTATTTTCCCAATAAAAATTTAAATGTATGACTGTGTATGTTTACCAAAAGATGAAATCAAATACAAATAAAAATTTTATCAAAATCAGTTGACGGAATTATAAATTAAAAATTCTTAGTGAAATATACACGTTATAGCACGCGCCTTATAGGATTTTTACACCGGACTTAACTGAGTCTGTTAAACTCGCAACTGTAAAACGTGCTACCGTAACTGCAGTGAGTAAATAGCTGGTCGCTAATAACGCTGCGTGTCCGCGTAAATTAAAATTGTATAAAAAATTGATTTTATGAGTAAATTAAAGTGAAAGATTAAAACGTGGACCTGTTTTCTGTCGTCCGACATCGAGGATGCCGAGGCTCTTGCTTTTATGATGCACCTCTCTTAGCTGCATCTTGGCACATCAATGTCAAATACTTTTATTGCGTCGTTGTTGGCTGGTGTTGGTAGCAATATGTGAGTAAATAAAACAACATACTTAGGTAATCATAATAACACGTATATTTAAATTAACGCTTTGGTCAGGGAGAAGATAACTTTTGAGTGGACGGGAATGCTTCGATGGCTTCAGTATGCTGTATATATATACATATATATACATATGCAAGAGGAAATCCTCTTTGTAACTGTTTTGATTTCCGTTTACCCGGTTGGGCAGAGGAGCAGCTTGCTTCCACTTCTGGTGACAGCAGATCGTCAGCCATGTCGTCATCCACATACGAACTGCATCCGCCTGCAATTTCAATATAAGTTATATTAAATGTAAATTTATAAATATTATTTATCATTTCTAAATAATAAAACAACTAACCTGTCAATCTTGACTTTTACCTCACTTGGCAGTACCTCCACGCCCAATGTCTCCAATCTGGTGGCCGAAGCCATCGCTTCGATCTTTGCGTGTCCCCTTCGCGCCCAATCAAAACTCATCCGTTGTTAATTTCAAACCAATAAAAAGCGCAAAAAAATATCTATATACTAGAACTGCTAAATGTTAACAGCTAAAATCAAAATGCAACCCTGCCAATATTTCCGCAGCAGCGGCGACAGCGGACTATCGGCCCGCTTGACACACACACAAACCCGTGTATTTCTTATGGGACAAAAGCGAAAGAAATCCAACTGCAGTTGCGGTAGTGACCCCGGTCTAAACACCCTATTCTCAAATCAATCAGTAATTGAGAATGGCGTCTTCTCAAATAAAATGCTTATCGATATAAAATGTGTATGTCGATACTTTTCTTCATTCTCTAATACTGTTCCAAGTTTCATCCTCAAAATATTTGAACGATAGTTTTCGGAGAACTGTATGGAAGAAGTGAATGTCAGGCTGCGTTCATCTAAAATTAGGGGTCGGGACTATTTGCTCAGGTTTTGTTATTCACAAGTAATATGGGATCGACTCTTGATCATGGTAATGGGGTATTTTAAAAAATAAATAAACTTAAACACCTTTTGACAAAGTAAAACTGTAAAAAGTAATCCAAAAAATTTGTGATATCAAACAAAAGCGCCTCTACGCGAGGTAACGATCTAGAGGCGATAGCACATTTCAGCCCCAAAATTTCTGATATAAAATTTTGTGCCGAAGGGTATTCAATTTAATATATGATCAATTCCAAATTATACAAAAATTGTAGGGACTCTGGCACTTTACGCAAAAAGCTCCAGCTTCTGTGCAATAAAACATTGCTTTTCGCGATGTGCCGAATGCCTAACTATTTTTTTATAATTAAGAATTGATCATACATTATGCAAAAGGGATAGCGCTGACTTTTCTTATATTTACGCGGTGCCTGCAGTAGGGCGTGTAGCTTATTTAAGTCCATGATACTCTCCTATCCCCCCGGGGTGCACCGCCGTACCAATAGCCGATCGAAACCCGAGCGTACTATCTACCTTATGCTTCCCGCGCGCATAATAAAAGAACTAGCGCTGGTTCCTTTTCTATTCCCCGTTGATGCAACGTCGGGCCAATCGACACCGTCCTATGTCATGTCAACGAGAAACGTCCCAGTAAAATGGGACGAATACGACCAAGACCTTTCGAATATTACATCGCATAAGCGGTCAATAAAACATCAACACGCCATGCGCCCAATTTTTGCTTTCGCTGAAATTAAAAATTCATAAAATTAAAAAAAAACAAAAAAAAAATTAAAAAAAAAACTACTAAGGCATTTAAGCACCTAAACAACGACGATTTGGATTCGAATCCGAGGCTGGTCTATGGATTTAGTGTTTGTCTTAGCAGAAGGTACCAGCAGGCAGCGCAATTTCAAAATAATGAGGTTGATTGTTTATACCTATATCCTATACTTAAAAAAAAAAAAACATATAAATTAATTTCCGCGTATGGTATAGGATAATCAATATTCCAAATTTTATCGAGGCTGATAGACGGAAAATCGACTAAATCGACTCATCTATACGTCCTGAATAGGAGTACATATACTTTATATCCTTGTTCACAATTTTTCAGCAAGTACTTGGTATAAAAAGGTTGCTCGGAGTAGAAAGAATAATTTATCTCTTTTTATAACTCCTATTTTACATTTTTGCACTTCATTAACTTTAAATACTAATAGCCACTTCGGCTCATATTGTTTGCCATAAAAATATCATGTTATTAACATAAGGAAACACTGTTAAATCTAATCAAACAAGTGCATAGCAGCTGCACCTGTTAATAGCATACCATTGAAACTCTTGTTCATAAAAACCATAAAACAAACTAAACTTAAAACGGTGGCATATCGTTGCTCTCCTCAAATCAAAGGAATTCCAAATTGATTGACTTTTATTGCGAATTTACAAAACCTCAACAATTTCAATGTCTTAAAGATGAGAATTATAATATCGAAGTTTGTTTAAAGTTAAATTGATTTATTTCAACCTTAACTTATCCTGCTCACTTTTTTTTATTGTTATTTTATCAGTATAACCTATGACGGTACCAACCTCATATATATCTTTTCCTAAAAGAGGAGAAGCAGATCTTAAGTATTCAGATTAAGTTTATTAGTTTTAACATTTTAAACTATTTCTAATAGCTTATTTAATGCATAAATGCCGTAAAAAAATTCAAAAGACATTTTTATAACTCCTAGGATTTGGGTTAGAAAAGCCAATTTCTTATGAAAAGCACCTGTAAGTTTAAGGCAGCTTGATTAACCCTCATTAATTACTTACGAAAATGTCATAAACTTTAAATAAAAACTTGCTAAATGTGTTTTAAGAAAGAGTGGGAAATTTCGGCGTAAGCGTGCAAGCGAAATTACTTGAATGATATTTAATTATGTGTTTTCAACAGTTGCTCACACCGCGATATTTAATTTTGAGGCCGTCTTTGTTGCAAAGGTTATGGGTAAACTCTCTACTGAGCCCCAATATTTTTGAACAGCACTGTTCGTCTACGTGCATCTACACACAGCCTGCATCTCATTTAGGCGGCGCTCATTCATCACGTTAATTGGAACCACCAAACACATTCATCTCATCTCTCTGCATCTTGCAAAACCAACGAACTGGGTGAGTGTGTTCCAAAAAAGGCTGACGCCGCAACAGTCTGCCGCGATCCTTGTCGCCATAGAAGCCGAATATTAACCGCCCAGCTCGTACCATTCTCGGCTATAGATACATATATATATATACCCCAGTGGCATAACTACCCATTTCATATCGTTTAACTAGCCCATGGGCCCGGGCATATCCGAAGAGATTTTTTATGCGAACCATTGGGCCGAGCGAGCCCCACTTATAAGTCATAACTAAACGTAGCATGTCGGTTAATTTAGCAATTAGGTAAATTATTTATTTATCTGTCTATTTATTTATTAATTTATCCTCCTATTTATTCAATTATTTATTGCATATTTATTCACTTGTGTATCTCATATTTATTAATATATTTATTGGTCTATTTATTAATTTAATTATTCATATTGTTTATATTGTTAAATCCGGCATTCGGACTTTGCCAAATTTGCCTGCTTTAGCTTATATATCTATAAAATTCTGGCCACCGGTGCGCGGCAGAAGTAGCTGTCACAGACCTCCACCTCTTTTTACTTTTATTGGAGCTCTGATAGGGTAGGACAGGGATTGAGGGAACCTTAAGCAATAGTATATCGGCGCTGTGCCTCAATTACCGTGGCATAAATCAATTTTTCTATTAATTTGTAATTGGCAAGATTTCGCTCTTGCTCGATTCTCAAATCAAAACATTTGGAATTTTAAACGCCCTCCAATTATTAAGTACATCTAGTGGCTGACATTGTTAATTTAAGTTGTTTATTTATTCAAATTCAATTTGTTAGCGAAACAAAAAAAAAATGATGTGTGATTAGGCGTAAGGGAGGGAGAATCACCTACGCAACGGTATTAGTCGGCCGTCAGTTCCAATTAAAGGGCAACGGGAATTCAAATTTATATAGCCCGCTGCCGGAAGGGCGGGTACGTCATGGCCGATAACATCTGGCCTGCCAACTCATCCGATCATTTGTGTGTATGTAAGTACGTTCATATGTAGTGTTGAGTAGGTTGAACTGTTTTGTATTTTGTACCATCTAGGGGCAGGGTTGAGGTTACCCACCCCTAGGAATACTGAGCTAGCCGACGTTAACCTCCCGAAACCACAAGACGTGTTACAAGTGGTTAACATTGATGCATCGATGTTTTGATTTTTTTTTAACATCAATAACGTAAAGTTCGCTTTGATTTAGTCGGCTTCAGCTTAAGCTTCAAGATTTCAGAAGAGTTATATGAGTCAAAATAACCTATTAAATCTTAATTGCTCTAAGTGCAAGGTAATAACTTTTTATCGAAGCTCTCCTCAAATGTATTCGTACAAGCTAGGTAGCATACTGCTTGAACGGGTAAATAATACCGATAATGTTAATATTGACCTAGGCGTCGTTTTTGATCATAAACTTAAATTTGACGCACATGTTACGACCACAGTCAACAAGCCTATGACTATTCTTGGATTCATCTAGAGATGGTCCAAGGAGTTTGATGACCCTTACACGACAAAGACACTTTTCATATCTCTTGT
This sequence comes from Drosophila colorata, assembly GCA_035041545.1. NCBI lineage: Eukaryota > Metazoa > Arthropoda > Insecta > Diptera > Drosophilidae > Drosophila > Drosophila colorata. The sequence continues at coordinate 201,707 of JAWNLD010000482.1, forward strand.
CCGTCCCATTCTTGAGTTTGGGTCATGCGTATGGTTCTCACAATACGCAATACATCAGGAGCGAACTGAGTCGATACGAAAGACAATTTTTATTATTTGCCTTTCGTGGCCTAAATTAGGATCCTAATGCTCGGTTGCCATCAAACAACAACAAATCTCTAACAAGTCGGAAAACTATGCTTGGCGTAATCTTTGTCCATAATTTAATTACTGGTGTAATCGATTCTTCTGAGTTGATAAGCCAATTAAATTTCTCGGTTCCAGCCAGATTGACACGTAATTTTACAGTACTTAGTACACTTATTACTTCACCATTGCTTAACTAACTATGCCCTACATAAAGCTTTCCGTGTCCGTTGAGATGATTTTAATAAACATTACAGAGTGATCAGTTCAAAGAAATCCCTTTCTTAACTCCTAAGATATTTAGCAAGTAGATTGTAGATAGTTTGTATTAGTGATGTTAATCCGAAATGAACATCGGTTTTTATATCATCGATGTGCCGATATATCGAAGAAAATATCGAAACTCATAGGAAAATTAAGATCAATTTGTTGAAAAATGTCAAAATAAATGTTTCATTTGACTATCGCGCCATTTAGTTATCGATGACAAACGCGACCCTGGTGGGGAAATTTTTCGAGGGGAGCAGCCGTGTTCATCGCATGACGATAAGCGTGAGTTGACAGGGCCAAAATCCAGAGTGACCAGAGAGACAGACGGTGGGGACTGCCGAGGAGATGACAGGCAGAATAAAAGAAAGAGGCGACAACACGTTTTTTGGCGGGACGGCAACAAAGGGAATTGTTGAAGTGTGGCCAGAAGAGGCAAATTTCGAATTCAGAGTTATGCACAGGCGCACAGACCCCGTATAAAGAGTGCTGTCTTGATTAAAGTTCGGCGTAAGTGTAAAAGTTAAAATGTCTGAATGTGTTGTAATTTAGTGTTTGTTTCCAACAGGTGGCCAACAACAGGTCACGCCGCAGTTTAATTTTGAGGCCCTATTTATATTCACTCTGCTGCGGCCCAATATTGCCTTGGAGGACACATACATACAGCCTGCCTTCATGCGCTGTTTTTTTCTTGATTGGAACCACCATTATCTTACCTGTCTGCGTCCTTCCAAAACTGAGTGAGTGTGTTCCAGTAAAAGCCGACACCGCAACGATCTGTCGCGGCCCCTGTCGCCATAGCAGCCGCAGATCAGCCGCCCATATCGCGGCTACATAAATCGCATATGCGAGCATATTAGTGGCCCAAACAGTGGCACGTCCAAAATATACTTTTGCGGCGACCAATAGGGCCGAACGAGTGGCGCTTGGAAGCCCAGATAATTGTTGCACGCCTGTCAAATTAGCAGTTAAGAAAGTTGCCTATTTATTTATCTATTTATTTGTTTATTTACGAATTTATTTATTAATTTATTTATTCCATTATTCACGTAATTTCCATTGTTAAATCCGGCAATCGGATTTTGCCAAATTTGCCTACATTGGCACATATACATATACATATCTCACATTCTGGTCACCGGTGCGAGGCACTGTCTTATATTAATCGACCCCCACCTCTTTTTACTTTTATTGGAGCTCCGATAGGGTAGGATAGGGATTGAGGAAACTTTAAGCGACAGCATATCTGCGCCGTGCCCAATTTACAATGGCATAAATCTACTCCTTCTCTGAATTCATATTTGGCAAAATTTCGCCCCTGTTCGATTTTTAACTATATACGCTTAATTTGTAAACGCCCGCCAGACATTAAGCTCTGCCATCTAGTGGCCAATCTGTTCAAATAACGTAAGAAACGAAATGTCTATTTATTAAACAGTAATTGTGAGCGAAACAAACATGATGTGTGAGTAAGCGTGAGGGAGGGAGAATCACCGAGGCCATGGAATAAGTCGGCCGTCAGTTCCAATTTGAGGGCAATGGCATTCAAATTTAAATAGCCGTTGCAGGAAGGGCGGGTACGTCGTGGCCGATAACACCAACTGCCAACTCGTCCGATCATTTGTGTGTATGTAGGTACGTTCATGTGTAGTATTGTGAAGGTTGTATTGTTTTGGAATTTTGTACCGTCTAGGGGCAGGGTTGAAGTAACCCACCCCTGGGAATACTGAGCTAGCTTAGGTTTCCCCCCCGAAACCACAAGACGTGTTACAAATATGGCGCCCAATATTTTGAAAACATCAGGATGACTGGATCCGTGTTCGTTGAAACGGGTTTCTGTGATCAGCGAGTCACGCGTGATGTATTCAAAAAAAAATATGTATACCGAAACGGTGAAGCCTCGCAGAGCAGATGGCTATTCTCCGGCCATCGGAAACCGCGGCTTACAAAAAGTACTTGTTTTTATTTGTAATTGCGCAATGGACTACCCTGAAGCGTTTTTTTTTTTTTTTGCGATTAATGTTTTTATTCATAAGCCTCAGGTGACTTGTCTGGTGGATATGGAACACGACAATTGCACCAAGGATATGTTTGGATCGCGTCCAGATTGTCGATACGCCGGTACATCACTCACGCTTTTGGAAGGCAGTGTAGTTTGCTACTCGGGGCACAAGAGTGGAAGCGACAAATTTGACGACGATAAAGCCTAAATCAGGATAGGGATACACGGATAGGTGTCTGTCTTTTGTTAGGTAGTGCGTGTGTTTCTCCTAATTTGGGTGTCGACGGAGGTACTCTGTTGCGATAGGGTGACCAATGGTACAATTATTAACTAGCCATGCGCAGCATCCTACCGATAGGTATCGAGACGGCAAACAAATTAGATACGAAACGTATAAATTGGATAAATGCTAACTGGGGACCGTCAGCACTGCTGACTATCGGATCAGTTGGTCTCATTTAAATGTATTGTTGTTTTTTGTTTGATCGGAACGGATTGGTAGAAGTCGTAGGTTGGAACGACGGTCGATTCCGGCAGATTGTGATTCTCCCTTATTGTATGATTGTTGTGAATTACTGTTTTGGTATTGTGTTTAGTTATTTGTTATTTATTTACGCGTTTAAGTAGGAAAATAGTTTTTTTGGTGTTTTGGTTCAAATATAGATATTATTATGACCGAAAGAGAAAATACGGCTTCTGTAGCCAGCCATTCCTATCCGCTGTGCTCAGGAACAGGGAATGTTGCGCAAGAAGACTTGGGGAGAGGATGGAGTCACAGCCACGAGGGGCGTGGGATTGGCGAGAACATCAGCTAGGCCACCGGCGCCACCCCCAGGCGAGTTGAATCAACACAACTCATTGACTATCATTTGCCGCCAGAAGACCGAAATGTTCCAGCAGAGCCGCGAGCCGCTATAGACTCGGAAATAGCGTCACCCAATAATGTCGCGCTTTTCCAGGCCCATGAGACTATAGACAGTCCATGGAATCAGGCATAGCGCAGGCATTTAGGGAGGAGATCAGGTTGGGGTTTCAAGAGATGATGAAGGCCATCAATGATATGGCCAGACCCACCCCACCACCGGGGAGTCACAGCCAGTTTACTTCTGAGACCGTCAGGGAAAATATAGGCCCAAGTCAGCCATAGGGCACGGCGCATCAGAGCGCTGTGCCGAAAAGACACCCTAGCGCCACACCAGTTCTCAGGCCACCGCCGAAGCCAGAGAGGTCAAATACCTCGAGTGGACAGAGTGGAGGACAAGGACAAGGGTGCCGTAATCCGGGTCCGGACAGTAGGCTAAGGGAAAATAGGAGAGCCGGAGAGTATAGGCAGGCGACAACTGGAGGGGAAGACCGCAGGGACGGAAGCCACAGGCGACCAACTCACAGACCACCCTCAGGTCCGCCATGGGTCAAAGTAGTCAAATGGGAGTGTCCTTTGACGGGTCGAACGACCGGGGATCCGTTGAAGACTTTGTCTTCAAACTGGAGTACCTTCAGAGGCAATTCCAATGACCTTGGGACGAGGTCCTGAGAAACTTTCACGTGCTGGTAACTGGGCGGGCCAAAGTGTGGTACTGGCTAAATGTGAGGCAGCGGCCAGTGATTAATTGGGACGATCTCCGTAGGGCTTTATTAGGAAGGTTTATGGGTAGCTGGGATGACGTGGATCGGATGCAGGAGCTAAGGCAACGACAACAACTCCCTGGAGAGTCTGTAAATGACTTCATCCAGGCGATGACGGCAATGGCATCACGATTAGAAGCTCCACTCCCCGAGTCGAGGCTGATAAAGCTTATAAAGAAAGGCTTGAGAGACTCCATAGGGCGCTACGTCTACTCCATGGACGTGTACTCGGTGGATCATTTGCGGGAAGAGTGCAACGAGATCGAGACGAGTTTGCGTCAGCTTAGTGCTCGTGCACTACGCCGCACTCGAGGAGATTAAAATGAAGTCGGCAAGCCTGAGACCGGGGAGCTGGAACTGCGGCCAGCAGGGACACGATTGGAGGGATTGCCTAAACGATCAGCGTAGGATATTTTGCTATCGCTGTGGAAAGCCGGACACCTTCGCACCGAAATGTCCAGAGTGCGCGGGAAACGGCAGAGTGGGCATGACCAGAGTGGGAGAGGCGCGTTCACGAATGGGTCCCGCGACGTAGTGTAGTCGAAGATAAGCCCGGAAGCAAAAACAATACCAATACCAGCATGCAAAATAAGAATTTAAGGCACCCACACTACGAAGAATGGATAAGGGCGTATAGGTTAGCTAGAAATAAGATTTTTGAGGCACGGCAGCTTGACGGGATGCGATTAGTCACTCAAAAAGTGAAAAAGGCACGCGACCGATTCACAAAACGACGCTCGGTGAGAAGAAAAGTGGTTGAGTCTGTCAAAAGAGGGGAGAAGCTCGATTCAAGGGTATTTGCGGAGGTCAGCATCGAAGGCGAACGTATTGCTGGACTCTTGGACACAGGGGCCTCAGTAAGTCTCCTGGGGCGTGGCTCTCGCGAGTTTTTAGCCGAGATCGGGGTACCTATAGAGCGATACGTGTCCAGGGTGCGAACTGCGTCGGGCGAGGATCGATCAATTATAGGCCGAGTACGGGCAAAAGTTGGGTATGAGGACAGGGAGGAGACAATAACGTTCTACATCTGCCCGTACTTGGAACAGCAGGCATATCTTGGAATCGATTTCTGGCATGCCTTCGAATTAGCCCCTGACGTTGTAGGGTCAGACAAGCCGAACGCTTCCATAGAGTCGACTGCAGTGGAACCGAACCTAGTTGAGGAAAGAGAGCATTACATGGAGGAAAAAGATCAGGAATTAGAGGCAGAAGCTTGGGACCTGGAAAGCGATGAGAAAAGTCGGCTGGACTCAGTTAAAGAAGAGTTTTTGGCTTTTGAGAAGGTAGGACTGGGGAAGACGACTGTGGAAACGCATAGGATAGAGCTGATCGAAGGGACGACACCGGTAAAAGACCGCAATTATCCGCTTTCTTCGGCGATGCAGGAAGTTGTCTGGGGCGAGGTAGACAAGATGTTGGCCTTGGGAGTCATCGAAATCAGTAATAGTCCGTGGAGTAACCACACTACAATTGTGCGAAGGCCGGACAAAAATAGTTTCTGCTTAGATGCGCGCAAGCCCAACGCTGCTACCGTCAAAGACGCCTATCCACTTCCATGCATCGAGGGTATACTTTCACGGATCGATCAGACTTTTTATATTTCTAGCGTTGACCTCAAGTTCGCCTTCTGGCAAATTGAGTTGGAGGAAGGCAGCAAAGCATACACGGCCTTTACAGTGGCTGGGCGCCCGCTCTATCAATTTGTCATGATGCCCCTCGGACTTTGTAATGCCGCTCAGCGACTATGCCGCCTAATGGACAAGGTAATCCCCACGCAGCTCAGGTCAAACGTGTTCGTTTATGTGAACGATCTTTTGATTATCGCTCCGGACTTTGAGACGCACATAAAATACTTAAGGCTGGTGGCACAAAGTCTGCGGGATGCGAACTTGACGATCGGGCTAAAAAAAATCCAAGTTCTGCTTTAAGAGTCTCAAGTATCTCGGATTTATAGTAGGCGAAGAGACCTTACGAACCGACCCTGACCGCGTAGCAGCAATTGGGCGGATCCCGGAACCTCGATCCGTCAAAGAAGTGAGCAGTTTTCTGGGAACCGCGGGTACCGCCGGTTCATCAGAAACTTTGCGGAAATAGCAGCACCACTTACGGAGGTACTGAAAGGGAGTCCGAGAGGGAAATTCAAACTTAAATAGCCGTTGCAGGAATGGCGGGTACGTCGTGGCCGATAACACCTGCCAACTCGTCCGATCATTTGTGTGTATGTAGGTACGTTCATGTGTAGTATTGTGAAGGTTGTATTGTTTTGGAATTTTGTACCGTCTAGGGGCAGGGTTGAGGTAACCCACCCCTGGGAATACTGAGCTAGCTGAGGTTTCCCCCCCGAAACCACAAGACGTGTTACAAATATGGCGCCCAATATTTTGAAAACATCAGGATGACTGGATCCGTGCTCGTTGAAACGGGTTTCTGTGATCAGCGAGTCACACGTGATGTATTCAAAAAAAAAATATGTATACCGAAACGGTGAAGCCTCGCAGAGCAGATGGCTATTCTCCGGGCCATCGGAAACCGCGGCTTACAAAAAGTACTTGTTTTATTTGTAATTGCGCGGTGGAAGATAACCTTGGGAGTACCCTGAAGCGTTTTTTTTTTTTTGCGATTCATGTTTTTTGTCGTAAGCCTCAGGTGACTTGTCTGGTGGATATGGCACAAGACAATTGCACCAGATTGTCGATATGCCGGTACGTCACTCACGATTTTGGAAGGCTGTGTAGTTTGCTACTCGGGGCACGAGAGTGGAAGCGACAAATTTGACGACGATAAAGCCTAAATCCGGATAGGGATACATACACGGATAGGTGTCTGTCTTTTGTTAGGTAGTGCGTGTGTTTTTGTTTTTGTTTGATCGGAACGGATTGGTAGAAGTCGTAGGTTGGAACGACGGTCGATTCCGGCAGATTGTGATTCTCCCTTATTGTATGATTGTTGTGAATTACTGTTTTGGTATTGTGTTTAGTTATTTGTTATTTATTTACGCGTTTAAGTAGGAAAATAATTTTTTTGGTGTTTTGGTTCAAATATAGATATTATTATGACCGAAAGAGAAAATACGGGTTCTGTAGCTAGCCATTCCTATCCGCTGTGCTCAGGAACAGGGAATGTTGCGCAAGAAGACTCTTGGGGAGAGGATGCAGTCACAGCCACGAGAGGCGTGGGATTGGCGAGAACATCAGCTAGGCCACCGGCGCCACCCCAGGCGAGTTGAATCAATACAACTCATTGACTACCATTTGCCGCCAGAAGACCGAAATGTTCCAGCAGAGCCGCGAGCCGCTATAGACTCGGAAATAGCGTCAGCCAATAATGTCGCGCTTTTCCAGGCCCATGAGACTATAGACAGTCCATGGAATCAGGCATAGCGCAGGCATTTAGGGAGGAGATCAGGTTGGGGTTTCAAGAGATGATGAAGGCCATCAATGATATGGCCAGACCCACCCCACCACCGGGGAGTCACAGCCAGTTTACTTCTGAGACCGTCAGGGAAAATATAGGCCCAAGTCAGCCATCGGGCACGGCGCATCAGAGCGCTGTCCCGAAAAGACACTATAGCGCCACACCAGTTCTCAGGCCACCGCCGAAGCCAGAGAGGTCAAATACCTCGAGTGGACAGAGTGGAGGACAAGGATGGGATTGGCGTAATCCGGGTCCGGACAGTGGGCTAAGGGAAAATAGGAGAGCCGGAGAGTATAGGCAGGCGACAACTGGAGGGGAAGACCGCAGGGACGGAAGCCACAGGCGACCAACTCCCAGACCACCCTCAGGTCCGCCATGGGTCAAAGTAGACAAATGGGAAGTATCCTTTGACGGGTTGAACGACCGGGGATCCGTTGAAGACTTTGTCTTCAAACTGGAGTACCTTCAGAGGCAATTCCAATGTCCTTGGGACAAGGTCCTAAGAAACTTTCACGTGCTGGTAACTGGGCGGGCCAAAGTGTGGTACTGGCTAAATGTGAGGCAGCGGCCGGTGATTAATTGGGACGATCTCCGTAGGGCTTTATTAGGAAGGTTTATGGGTAGCTGGGATGACGTGGATCGGATGCAGGAGCTAAGGCAACGACAACAACTCCCTGGAGAGTCTGTAAATGACTTCATCCAGGCGATGACGGCCATGGCATCACGATTAGAAGCTCCACTCCCCGAGTCGAGGCTGATAAAGCTTATAAAGAAAGGCTTGAGAGACTCCATAGGGCGCTACGTCTACTCCATGGACGTGTACTCGGTGGATTATTTGCGGGAAAAGTGCAACGAGATCGAGACGAGTTTGGGTCAGCATAGTGCTCGTGCACTACGCCGAACTCGAGGAGATTAAAATGAAGTCGGCAAGCCTGAGACCGGGGAGCTGGAACTGCGGCCAGCAGGGACACGATTGGAGGGATTGCCTAAACGATCAGCGTAGGATATTTTGCTATCGCTGTGGAAAGCCGGACACCTTCGCACCGAAATGTCCAGAGTGCGCGGGAAACGGCAGAGTGGGCATGACCAGAGTGGGAGAGGCGCGTTCACGAATGGGTCCCGTGAAGTAGTGTAGTAGAAGATAAGCCCGGTAGCAAAAACAATACCAATATCGGAATGCAAAATAAGAATTTAAGGCACCCACACTACGAAGAATGGATAAGGGCGTATAGGTTAGCTAGAAATAAGATTTTTGAGGCACGGCAGCTTGACGGGATGCGATTAGTCACTCAAAAAGTGAAAAAGGCACGCGACCGATTCACAAAACGACGCTCGGTGAGAAGAAAAGTGGTTGAGTCTGTCAAAAGAGGGGAGAAGCTCGATTCAAGGGTATTTGCGGAGGTCAGCATCGAAAGCGAACGTATTGCTGGACGCTTGGACACAGGGGCCTCAGTAAGTCTCCTGGGGCGTGGCTCTCGCGAGTTTTTAGCCGAGATCGGGGTACCTATAGAGCGATACGTGTCCAGGGTGCGAACTGCGTCGGGCGAGGATCGATCAATTATAGGCCGAGTACGGGCAAAAGTTGGGTATGAGGACAGGGAGGAGACAATAACGTTCTACATCTGCCCGTACTTGGAACAGCAGGCATATCTTGGAATCGATTTCTGGCATGCCTTCGAATTAGCCCCTGACGTTGTAGGGTCAGACAAGCCGAACGCTTCCATAGAGTCGACTGCAGTGGAACCGAACCTAGTTGAGGAAAGAGAGCATTACATGGAGGAAAAAGATCAGGAATTAGAGGCAGAAGCTTGGGACCTGGAAAGCGATGAGAAAAGTCGGCTGGACTCAGTTAAAGAAGAGTTTTTGGCTTTTGAGAAGGTAGGACTGGGGAAGACGACTGTGGAAACGCATAGGATAGAGCTGATCGAAGGGACGACACCGGTAAAAGACCGCAATTATCCGCTATCTTCGGCGATGCAGGAAGTTGTCTGGGGCGAGGTAGACAAGATGTTGGCCTTGGGAGTCATCGAAATCAGTAATAGTCCGTGGAGTAACCACACTACAATTGTGCGAAGGCCGGACAAAAATAGTTTCTGCTTAGATGCGCGCAAGCCCAACGCTGCTACCGTCAAAGACGCCTATCCACTTCCATGCATCGAGGGTATACTTTCACGGATCGATCAGACTTTTTATATTTCTAGCGTTGACCTCAAGTTCGCCTTCTGGCAAATTGAGTTGGAGGAAGGCAGCAAAGCATACACGGCCTTTACAGTGGCTGGGCGCCCGCTCTATCAATTTGTCATGATGCCCCTCGGACTTTGTAATGCCGCTCAGCGACTATGCCGCCTAATGGACAAGGTAATCCCCACGCAGCTCAGGTCAAACGTGTTCGTTTATGTGAACGATCTTTTGATTATCGCTCCAGACTTTGAGACGCTCTTAAAATACTTAAGGCTGGCACAAAGTCTGCGGGATGCGAACTTGACGATCGGGCTAAAAAAATCCAAGTTCTGCTTTAAGAGTCTCAAGTATCTCGGATTTATAGTAGGCGAAGAGACCTTACGAACCGACCCTGACCGCGTAGCAGCAATTGGGCGGATCCCGGAACCTCGATCCGTCAAAGAAGTGAGCAGTTTTCTGGGAACCGCGGGTACCGCCGGTTCATCAGAAACTTTGCGGAAATAGCAGCACCACTTACGGAGGTACTGAAAGGGAGTCCGAGAGGGAAATTCAAACTTAAATAGCCGTTGCAGGAATGGCGGGTACGTCGTGGCCGATAACACCTGCCAACTCGTCCGATCATTTGTGTGTATGTAGGTACGTTCATGTGTAGTATTGTGAAGGTTGTATTGTTTTGGAATTTTGTACCGTCTAGGGGCAGGGTTGAGGTAACCCACCCCTGGGAATACTGAGCTAGCTGAGGTTTCCCCCCCGAAACCACAAGACGTGTTACAAATATGGCGCCCAATATTTTGAAAACATCAGGATGACTGGATCCGTGCTCGTTGAAACGGGTTTCTGTGATCAGCGAGTCACACGTGATGTATTCAAAAAAAAATATGTATACCGAAACGGTGAAGCCTCGCAGAGCAGATGGCTATTCTCCGGGCCATCGGAAACCGCGGCTTACAAAAAGTACTTGTTTTATTTGTAATTGCGCGGTGGAAGATAACCTTGGGAGTACCCTGAAGCGTTTTTTTTTTTTTTGCGATTCATGTTTTTTGTCGTAAGCCTCAGGTGACTTGTCTGGTGGATATGGCACAAGACAATTGCACCAATGATGTGTTTGGATCGCGTCCAGATTGTCGATATGCCGGTACGTCACTCACGCTTTTGGAAGGCTGTGTAGTTTGCTACTCGGGGCACGAGAGTGGAAGCGACAAATTTGACGACGATAAAGCCTAAATCAGGATAGGTGTCTGTCTTTTGTTAGGTAGTGCGTGTGTTTTTGTTTTTGTTTGATCGGAACGGATTGGTAGAAGTCGTAGGTTGGAACGACGGTCGATTCCGGCAGATTGTGATTCTCCCTTATTGTATGATTGTTGTGAATTACTGTTTTGGTATTGTGTTTAGTTATTTGTTATTTATTTACGCGTTTAAGTAGGAAAATAATTTTTTTGGTGTTTTGGTTCAAATATAGATATTATTATGACCGAAAGAGAAAATACGGGTTCTGTAGCTAGCCATTCCTATCCGCTGTGCTCAGGAACAGGGAATGTTGCGCAAGAAGACTCTTGGGGAGAGGATGCAGTCACAGCCACGAGAGGCGTGGGTTTGGCGAGAACATCAGCTAGGCCACCGGCGCTTCCCCCAGGCGAGTTGAATCAACACAACTCATTGACTACCATTTGCCGCCAGAAGACCGAAATGTTCCAGCAGAGCCGCGAGCCGCTATAGACTCGGAAATAGCGTCAGCCAATAATGTCGCGCTTTTCCAGGCCCATGAGACTATAGACAGTCCATGGAATCAGGCATAGCGCAGGCATTTAGGGAGGAGATCAGGTTGGGGTTTCAAGAGATGATGAAGGCCATCAATGATATGGCCAGACCCACCCCACCACCGGGGAGTCACAGCCAGTTTACTTCTGAGACCGTCAGGGAAAATATAGGCCCAAGTCAGCCATCGGGCACGGCGCATCAGAGCGCTGTCCCGAAAAGACACTATAGCGCCACACCAGTTCTCAGGCCACCGCCGAAGCCAGAGAGGTCAAATACCTCGAGTGGACAGAGTGGAGGACAAGGATGGGATTGGCGTAATCCGGGTCCGGACAGTGGGCTAAGGGAAAATAGGAGAGCCGGAGAGTATAGGCAGGCGACAACTGGAGGGGAAGACCGCAGGGTCGGAAGCCACAGGCGACCAACTCCCAGACCACCCTCAGGTCCGCCATGGGTCAAAGTAGACAAATGGGAAGTATCCTTTGACGGGTTGAACGACCGGGGATCCGTTGAAGACTTTGTCTTCAAACTGGAGTACCTTCAGAGGCAATTCCAATGTCCTTGGGACACGGTCCTAAAAAACTTTCACGTGCTGGTAACTGGGCGGGCCAAAGTGTGGTACTGGCTAAATGTGAGGCAGCGGCCGGTGATTAATTGGGACGATCTCCGTAGGGCTTTATTAGGAAGGTTTATGGGTAGCTGGGATGACGTGGATCGGATGCAGGAGCTAAGGCAACGACAACAACTCCCTGGAAAGTCTGTAAATGACTTCATCCAGGCGATGACGGCCATGGCATCACGATTAGAAGCTCCACTCCCCGAGTCGAGGCTGATAAAGCTTATAAAGAAAGGCTTGAGAGACTCCATAGGGCGCTACGTCTACTCCATGGACGTGTACTCGGTGGATCATTTGCGGGAAAAGTGCAACGAGATCGAGACGAGTTTGGGTCAGCGTAGTGCTCGTGCACTACGCCGCACTCGAGGAGATTAAAATGAAGTCGGCAAGCCTGAGACCGGGGAGCTGGAACTGCGGCCAGCAGGGACACGATTGGAGGGATTGCCTAAACGATCAGCGTAGGATATTTTGCTATCGCTGTGGAAAGCCGGACACCTTCGCACCGAAATGTCCAGAGTGCGCGGGAAACGGCAGAGTGGGCATGACCAGAGTGGGAGAGGCGCGTTCACGAATGGGTCCCGTGAAGTAGTGTAGTAGAAGATAAGCCCGGTAGCAAAAACAATACCAATATCGGAATGCAAAATAAGAATTTAAGGCACCCACACTACGAAGAATGGATAAGGGCGTATAGGTTAGCTAGAAATAAGATTTTTGAGGCACGGCAGCTTGACGGGATGCGATTAGTCACTCAAAAAGTGAAAAAGGCACGCGACCGATTCACAAAACGACGCTCGGTGAGAAGAAAAGTGGTTGAGTCTGTCAAAAGAGGGGAGAAGCTCGATTCAAGCGTATTTGCGGAGGTCAGCATTGAAGGCGAACGTATTGCTGGACTCTTGGACACAGGGGCCTCAGTAAGTCTCCTGGGGCGTGGCTCTCGCAAGTTTTTAGCCGAGATCGGGGTACCTATAGAGCGATACGTGTCCAGGGTGCGAACTGCGTCGTGCGAGGATCGATCAATTATAGGCCGAGTACGGGCAAAAGTTGGGTATGAGGACAGGGAGGAGACAATAACGTTCTACATCTGCCCGTACTTGGAACAGCAGGCATATCTTGGAATCGATTTCTGGCGTGCCATCGAATTAGCCCCTGACGTTGTACGGTCAGACAAGCCGAACGCTTCCATAGAGTCGACTGCAGTGGAACCGAACCTAGTTGAGGAAAGAGAGCATTACATGGAGGAAAAAGATCAGGAATTAGAGGCAGAAGCTTGGGACCTGGAAAGCGATGAGAAAAGTCGGCTGGACTCAGTTAAAGAAGAGTTTTTGGCTTTTGAGAAGATAGGACTGGGGAAGACGACTGTGGAAACGCATAGGATAGAGCTGATCGAAGGGACGACATCGGTAAAAGACCGCAATTATCCGCTATCTTCGGCGATGCAGGAAGTTGTCTGCGGCGAGGTAGACAAGATGTTGGCCTTGGGAGTCATCGAAATCAGTAATAATCCGTGGAGTAACCACACTAAGATGCGCGCAAGCTCAACGCTGCTACCGTCAAAGACGCCTATCCACTTCCATGCATCGAGGGTATACTTTCACGGATCGATCAGACTTTTTATATTTCTAGCGTTGACCTCAAGTTCGCCTTCTGGCAAATTGAGTTGGAGGAAGGCAGCAAAGCATACACGGCCTTTACAGTGGCTGGGCGCCCGCTCTATCAATTTGTCATGATGCCCCTCGGACTTTGTAATGCCGCTCAGCGACTATGCCGCCTAATGGACAAGGTAATCGCCACGCAGCTCAGGTCAAACGTGTTCGTTTATGTGAACGATCTTTTGATTATCGCTCCGGACTTTGAGACGCACATAAAATACTTAAGGCTGGTGGCACAAAGTCTGCGGGATGCGAACTTGACGATCGGGCTAAAAAAATCCAAGTTCTGCTTTAAGAGTCTCAATAATCTCGGATTTATAGTAGGCGAAGGGACCTTACGAACCGACCCTGACCACGTAGCAGCAATTCGGCGAATCCCGGAACCTCGATCCGTCAAAGAAGTGCGCAGTTTTCTGGGAACCGCGGGATGGTACCGCCGGTTCATCAAAAACTTTGCGGAAATAGCAGCACCACTGACTGAAGGAGAGTCCGAGAGGGAAATTCCATCTGAGTCCTGAAGTAGCGAAAGCCGTGCGTGAATTAAAAGGAGCACTTACATCCGCTCCTGTATTGGTTTACGCTGACTTCTCGCGTAGGTTTTATGTGCAGTGCGATGCATCTCATTTCGGAGTTGGGGCGGTACTGTTCGAAATCGATGCCGAGGGCAATGAAAGGCCAATAGCGTTCTTCTCCGCCAAGATGGATAAACACCAGGTCAATTACTCGGTGACGGAGAAAGAATGTCTTGCCGCGGTATTGGCTGTCCAAAAATTCAGGCCGTACATCGAAATGCTGCCAATCACGGTAATCACCGATCACGCCAGCCTCAAATGGCTCATGTCATTGCGAGATTTGGACGGTCGATTAGCTACATAGTCTCTACGCCTGCAGCACTTCGACTTCGAAATCGAGCACAGGAAAGGGGCGGACAATGTTGTTGCTGACACTTTGTCACGCAGTGTCGCCGAGTTCTCGCTGGATTTAGAGCAGTTTCTGGGGAAACAGACACTAGCGTTTGAGTCGGATGAGTATCGAGAGATCTTGGAAGAGGTGCGCAAGAATCAGGATCGATTACCAGATTTGCAGGTACAGGAGGGACTTTTGTACAAACGGACGGGGTTAGAAAAGCTGGAAGATGACGTAGAGGGCACACTGTGGAAGCTGTGTTCGACGCTGATAGAGCAGGCTCATGTAGACGCGAAGGCATCTCGTGGCGTGGCAAAGACGCTCCATTTGCTGATAAGGAAATCCTACTGGCCCCACATGGCAGCTCAGGTGCGAGAAAACGTAGGCAGATGCGAGGTATGCAAGGAGACGAAAGCGCCGAACCACCGGATGCAAGTTTCAATAGGGCACGAGGTGAAGACGGAACGGCCCTTCCAGAAAATATATATTGATTTTCTGGGAAAGTATCCGCGGTCGAAGAGGTGTCACGCCTGGATATTTGTAGTCGTCGATCATTTTTCGAAAATTACGTTCCTGAAGGCTATGAAAGATGCTACGGCAGACAACGTAGTTGAATTTCTGGTGCACGAGATCTTTTTCAAATTCGTCAAAGAAGTTCGAGAACATGATCGACGCTTTTGGAATCTGTCACATGAAAACAGCCATATATTCTCCCCAGAGCAATGCAGCTGCGCGTCAATCGCACAGTGTTGGCGGCGATCCGTTCATATCTGGAGCAAGACCATCGGGAGTGGGATGCATTTCTGCCTGAAATCGAGGTAGCGATCCGCAATGCTGTCCACTCTGCAACTAGGGTTACACCGTTTTTTGCAGTTTTTGGCTAGCATATGTACCTAAATGGGGCTAGCTACAAACGAAAGTTACGCACGTTAGTTAAGCACGGAAGTTACGGTCCCTGGGCGAACACTCGATCTCAGATTTGGGGGTGCAGGATAAAATCCAGCTAGTGCAGGATCAGGTGAAACAAAACCTACACAAAGCATTCGAGCGCAGTCGACAGCAGTCCGATAAGCGTGCGCGCATGTTCTACGCGGTGCCAGGCCAAGAGGTGTACAGGCGAAACTTCGTACTGAGTGACTTCAGCAAGGCTTTCAATGCCAAATTCGCCAGGAAGTTTCGCAAATGTCGGGTCGTCAGAGCCGTCGGAAACAATGCCTATGAGGTGGAAGATGGAGCCGGAAAATCGTTGGGTGTTGTCCATGCAAAGGATCTGAGGGTGTAGAGAGGAGGTCAGATGAGTGTGGCCTACGTTGGGCGTTCCGTTATGGTGGGGCAACCAGCGAGCAGAGTCAACAAATGAGCACGACAATTTTAACCGTTCATGGCGGCGCCTAACTTCAATTTGCCGTGTGGTGTTGCATTTGACTATCGCGCCATGTAATTATCGGTGACAAACGCCCTGGTGGGGAAATTTTTTGAGGGGAGCAGCCCTGTTCATTGCATGACGATTAGCGTGAGTTGACAGGGCCAAATACCAGAGTGACCAGAGAGACAGACGGTGGGGACTGCCGAGGAGATGACAGGCAGAATAAAAGAAAGAGGCGACAACACGTTTTTTGGCGGGACGGCACCAAAGGAAATTATTGAAATGTGGCCAGAAGAGGCAAATTTCGAATTCAGAGTTATGCACAGGTGCACTGACCCCGTAAAAAGAGTGCTGTCTGTATGAAAGTTCGGCGTAAGTGTGAAAGTTAAAATGTCTGAATGTGTTGTAATTTAGTGTTTGTTTCCAACAGGTGGCCAACAACAGGTCACGCCGCAGTTTAATTTTGAGGCCCTATTTATTTTCACGCTGCTGCGGCCCAATATTGCCTTGAAGGACACATACATACAGCCTGCCTTCATGCGCAGTTTTTTTCTTGATTGGAACCACCATCATCTTACCTCTCTGCGTCCTTCCAAAACTGAGTGAGTGTGTTCCAACAAGAGCCGACACCGCAACGATCTGCCGCGGCCCCTGTCGCCATAGCAGCCGCAGATCAGCCGCCCATCTCGCGGCGACATAAATCGCATACGCGAGCATATTAGTGGCCCAGACCGTGGCCCCTCCAAACAAATCTTTTTGCGGTGACCAATAGGGCCGAACGAGCGGCGCTTGGAAGCCCAGATAATTGTTGCACGCCTGTTAGCTGTTTAGAAAGTTGCCTGTTTATTTATCTATTTATTTGTTTATTTATGAATTTATTTATTTATTTATTTATCCCATTATTCACGTAATTTCCATTGTTAAAATCTGAGTGCCGGATTTAGCCTAATTTGCCTACATCGTGCGAGGCACTGTCTTATATTAATCGACCCCCACCTCTTTTTACTTTTATTGGAGCTCCGATAGGGTAGGATAGGGATTGAGGAAACGTTAAACGACAGCATATCTGCGCCGTGCCCAATTTACAGTGGCATAAATCTACTCCTTCTCTGAATTCATATTTGGCAAAATTTCGCCCCTGTTCGATTTTTAACTATACACGCTTAATTTGTAAACGCCCGCTAGACATTAAGCACTGCCATCTAGTGGCCAATCTGTTCAACTAACGTAAGAAAAGAAATGTCTATTTATTAAACAGTAATTGTGAGCGAATCAAACATGATGTGTGAGAAATCGTGAGGGAGGGAGAATCACCGAGGCCATGGAATAAGTCGGCAGTCAGTTCCAATTAAAGGGCAATGGCATTCAAATTTAAATAGCGGCTTGACACACACACAAACCCGTGTATTTCTTATGGGGCAAAAGCGGCAATTACGAAATCCCACTGCAGTTGCGGTAGTGACCCCGGTCTAAACACCCTATTATCAAATCAATCAGTAATTGAGAATGGCGTCTTCTCAAATAAAATGCTTATCGATATAAAATTTGTATGTCGATACTTTTCTTCATTCTCTAATACTGTTCCAAGTTTCATCCTCAAAATATTTGAACAATAGTTTTCGGAGAATTGTATGGAAGAAGTGAATGTCAGGCTGCGTTCATCTAAAATTAGGGGTCCGGACTATTTCTCAGGTTTTGTTATTCACAAGTAATATGGGATCGACTCTTGATCATGGTAATGGGGTATTTTAAAAAATGAATAAACTTAAACACCTTTGACAAAGTAAAACTGTAAAAAGTAATCCAAAAAATTTGTGATATCAAACAAAAGCGCCTCTACGCGAGGTAACGATCTAGAGGCGATAGCACATTTCAGCCCCAAAATTTCTGATATAAAATTTTGTGCCGAAGGGTATTCAATTTAATATATGATCAATTCCAAATTATACAAAAATTGTAGGGACTCCGGCACTTTACGCAAAAAGCTCCAGCTTCTGTGCAATAAAACATTGCTTTTCGCGATGTGCCGAATGCCTAACTATTTTTTTATAATTAAGAATTGATCAAACATTATGCAAAAGGGATAGCGCTGACTTTTCTTATATTTACGCGGTGCCTGCAGTAGGGCGTGTAGCTTATTTAAGTCCATGATACTCTCCTATCCCCCCGGGGTGCACCGCCGTACCAATAGCCGATCGAAACCCGAGCGTACTATCTACCTTATGCTTCCCGCGCGCATAATAAAAGAACTAGCGCTGGTTCCTTTTCTATTCCCCGTTGATGCAACGTCGGGCCAATCGACACCGTCCTATGTCATGTCAACGGGAAACGTCCCAGTAAAATGCATTGACAAGGGTTTGACGGGTGGAGGGTTCTTAGCATTTTCTACCGGCAAAATCCGTCACCGACCTGATACCGCGAACTGCAGTGTTCTTGAATGCCTACTCGATGCAAAAAATTTAGATTTACAATCTTATGGATTTTCAGCTTCGCATACATACATACATACATAGTTGTACTTGCATTTGCAAAGATGGATAGTTAATAATGCGAATTTTTGCTAGTCAATGACCCGAAAGAAGAATTTTGTCATTATCCATATCCTAATAATTGAGCAGTCAGAGAGCAAAATACTATAGAAATACGACCAAGACCTTTCGAATATTACATCGCACAAGCGGCCAATAAAACATCAACACGCCAGGCGCCCAATTTTTGCCTTCGCTGAAGCTAAAAATTCATAAAATTAAAAAAAAACTACTCAGGCATTTAAGCACCTAAACAACGACGATTCGGGTTCGAATCCGAGGCTGGTCTATGGATTAAGTGTTTGTCTTAGCAGAAGGTACCAGGAGGCAGCGCAATTTCAAAATAATGAGGTTGATTGTTTATTCCTATATCCTATACTTTAAAAAAAATCGACTCATCTATAAGTCCTGAATAGGAATACATATACTTTATACCCTTGTTCACAATTTTTTAGCAAGTACTGGGTATAAAAAGATTGTTTGGAGTAGAAAGAATAAATTATCTCTTTTTATAACTCCTATTTTTCATTAACTTTAAATACTAATAGCCACTTCGGCTCATATTGTTTGCGATAAAAATATTATGTTATTAACATAAGGAAACACTGTTAAATCCAATCAAACAAGTGCATAGAAGTTGCACCTGTTAATAGCATACCATTGCAACACTTGTTCATAAAAACCATAAAACAAACTAAATTAAAATTGGTTTATTTCAACATTGACTTATCCTGCTCACTTTTTCTTATTGTTATTTTATCAGTATAACCTATGACGGTACCAACCTCATATATATCTTTTCTTAAAAGAGGAGCTGTTTCTCCTCTAAGTATTCAGATTAAGTTTATTAGTTTTAACATTTTAAACTATTTATAATAGCTTATTTAATGCATAAATGCCGTAAAAAAATTCAAAAGACATTTTTATAACTCCTAGGATTTGGGTTAGAAAAGACAATTTCTTATGAAAAGCACTTGTAAGTTTAAGGCAGCTTGATTAACCTTCATTAATTACTTACGAAAATATCATAAACCTTAAATAAAAACTTGCTAAATGTGTTTTATGAAAGATTGGGAAATTGCGGCGTAAGCGTGCAAGCGATTGCTTAAATGGTATTTAATTATGTGTTTTCAACAGTTTGTAACACGTCTTGTGGTTTCGGGGGGCAACCTCAGCTAGCTCAGTATTCCCAGGGTCGGGTTACCTCAACCCTGCCCCTAGACGGTACAAAATTCCAAAACAATACAACCTTCACAATACTACACATGAACGTACCTACATACACACAAATGATCGGACGAGTTGGCAGGCCCGGTGTTATCGGCCACGACGTACCTGCCCTTCCTGCACCGGCTATTTAAATTTGCATGCATTGCCCTTAAATTGGAACTGACTGCCGACTTATTCCATGGCCTCGGTGATTCTCCCTTCCTCACGCTTACTCACACATCATGTTTGATTCGCTCACAATAACAATTTAATAAATAAACATTTATTTTCTTATGCTAGTTGAACAGGTTGGCCACTAGATGGCAGTGCTTGATGTTTGGCGGGCGTTAACAATTTAAGCGTGTATATATAAAAATCGAACAGGTGCGAAATTGTGCCAAATATAAATTCAGAGTAGATTTATGCCACCGAAAATTGGGCACGGCGCAGATATGCTGTCGCTTAATGTTTCCTCAATCCCTATCCTACCCTATCGGAGCTCCAATAAATAATAATAAAAGATTAATATAAGACAGGTACTTCTGCCTCGCACCGGTGGCCAGAATGTGAGATATGTATATGTATATGTGCCAATGTAGGCAAATCAGGCAAAATCCGAGTGCCGGACTTAACAAAGGAAAAATAAGTTAATAAATAAATTCATAAATATATAAATAAATACGCAATGAATAATTGAATAAATAGGACGATAAATTAATAAATAAATAAATAGATAATTAAATAGGCAACTTTCTTGACATCTAAGTTGACAGGCGTGCAACAATTATATGGGCTTACAAGCGCCGCTCGTTTGGCCCTATTAGTCGCCGCAAAAAGATTTTTTTGGAGGGGCCACGGTCTGGGCCACTAATATGCTCGCGTATGCGATTTATGTAGCCGCGAGATGGGCGGCTGATCTGCGGCTGCTATGGCGACAGGGGCCGCGGCAGATCGTTGCGGTGTCGGCTATTGTTGGAACACACTCACTCAGTTTTTTTTTGGAAGGACGCAGAGAGGTAAGATGATGGTGGTTCCAATCAATAAAAACATCAGCGCATGAAGGCAGGCTGTATGTAGTGCCCTCCAAGGCAATATTGGGCCGCAGCAGAATAAAAATAAATGGGGCCTCAAAATTAAAACTGCGGCGTGACCTGTTGTTGGCCACCTTTTGGAAACAAACACCAATTACAAAACATTCAGACATTTTTTCTTTCACACTTACGCCGAAGTTTAATCAAGACCGCACTCTTTATACGGGGTCTGTGTGCCTGTGCATAGTTCTGAATTCGAATTTGCCTCTTCTGGCCACACTTCGATAATTCCCTTTGTGCCGTCCCGCCAAAAAAACGTGTTGACGCCTCTTTCTTTTATGCTGCCTGTCATCTCCTCGGCAGTCCCCACCGTCTGTCTCTCTGGTCACTCTGGTATTTGGCCCTGTCAACTCACGCTAATCGTCATGCAATGAACAGGGCTGCTCCCCTCAAAAAATTTCCCCACCATGGTCGCGTTTTTTCACCGATAATTACATGGCGCAATAGTCAAATGCAACACCACACGGCAAATTGAAGTAATGCGCCGCCATGAACGGTTAAAATTGCCGTGCTCATTTGTTGACTCCGTTCGTCTGGTTGCCCTACTATGACGGAAAGCCCAACCCATCTGACCTCCTCTCTACACCCTCAGATCCTTTGCATGGACAACACCCAACGATCTTCCGGCTCCATCTTCCACCTCATAGGCATTGTTTCCGACTGCTCTGACGACCCGACATTTGCGAAACTTCCTGGCGAATTTAGCATTGAAACCATTGCTGAAGTCACTCAGTACGAAGTTTCGCCTGTACACTTCTTGGCCTGGCACCGCGTGAAACTTGCGCGCAAGCTTGCCGTACTGCTGTCGACTTCGCTCGAATGCTTTGTGTAGGTGTTGTTTCAGCTGTTCCTGCACTAGCCGGATTTTATTCTGCACCCCAAAATCTGAGATCGAGTGTTCGCCCAGGGACCGTAACTTCCGTGCTAGTTTGTAGCTAGCCCCATGCTGGCCAAAGACTGCAAAAAACGGTGTAACCCCAGTTGCAGAGTGGACAGCATTGCGGATCGCTACCTCGATTTCAGGCAGAAATGCATCCCACTCCCGATGGTCTTGCTCCAGATATGAACGGATCGCCGCCAACACTGTGCGATTGACGCGGAGCTGCATTGCTCTGGGGAGAATATATGGCTGTTTTCATGTGACAGATTCCAAAAGCGTCGATCATGTTCTCGAACTTCTTTGACACGAACTGTCGGCCGTTGTCTGAGTTGATCATCTCAGGGACACCGAATTTGAAAAAGATCTCGTGCACCAGAAATTCAACTACGTTGTCTGCCGTGGCATCTTTCATGGCCTTCAGGAATGTAAATTTCGAAAAATGATCGACGACTACGATATCTAGGCGTGACCCCTCTTCGACCGCGGATACTTTCCCAGAAAATCAATATATATTTTCTGGAAGGGCCGTTCCGTCTTCACCTCGTGCCCTATTGAAACTTGCATCCGGTGGTTCGGCGCTTTCGTCTCCTTGCATACCTCGCATCTACCTACGTATTCTCGCACCTGAGCTGCCATGTGGGGCCAGTAGAATTGCCTTCTCAGCAAATGGAGCGTTTTTGCCACGCCTCCATGATCGTGGCCGATAACACCGGGCCTGCCAAGTCGTCCGATCATTTGTGTGTATGTAGGTACGTTCATGTATAGTATTGTGAAGGTTGTATTGTTTTGGAATTTTGTACCGTCTAGGGGCAGGTTGAGGTTACCCACCCCTGGGAATACTGCGCTAGCTGGGGTTACTGAAGATTAAAACGTGGACCTGTTTTCTGTCGTCCGACATCGAGGATGCCGAGGCTCTTCCTTTAATGATGCACCTCTCTTAGCTGTATCTTGGCACATCAATGTCAAATACTTTTATTGCGTCGTTGTTGGCTGGTGTTGGTAGAAATATGTGAGTAAATAAAACAACATATTTAGGTAATCATAATAACACGTATATTTAAAGGAACGCATTGGTCAGGGAGAAGATAACTTTTGAATGGACGGAAATGTTTCGATGGCTTCAGTATGCTGTATATATATACATATATATACATATGCAAGAGGAGATCCTCTTTGTAACTGTTTTGATTTCCGTTTACCCGGTTGGGCAGAGGAGCAGCTTGCTTCTACGTCTGGTGACAGCAGATCACAGCTATGTGGTCATCCACATACGAACTGCATCCGCCTGCAATTTCGATATAAGTTATATTAAATGTAATAATGTAATAAATATTATTTGTTTTCTAAATAATAAAACAACTAACCTGTCGATCTTCAGTTTTACCTCACTTGGCAGTACCTCCACGCCCAATGTCTCCAACCTGGTGGCCGAAGCCATCGCTTCGATCTTTGCGTGTCCATTTCGCGCCCAATCAAAACTCGTCCGTTGCTCATTTCAAACCAATAAAAAGCGCAAAAAAATATCTATATACTAGAACTGCTAAATGTTAACAGCTAAAATCAAAATGCAACCCTGCCAATATTTCCGCAGCAGCGGCGACAGCGGACTATCGGCCCGCTTGACACACACACAAACCCGTGTATTTCTTATGGGACAAAAGCGAAAGAAATCCCACTGCAGTTGCGGTAGTGACCCCGGTCTAAACACCCTATTATCAAATCAATCAGTAATTGAGAATGGCGTCTTCTCAAATAAAATGCTTATCGATATAAAATGTGTATGTCGATACTTTTCTTCATTCTCTAATACTGTTCCAAGTTTCATCCTCAAAATATTTTAACTATAGTTTTCGTCGAAATGTATGGAAGAAGCAAATGTCAGGCAAAGATTAGCTAAGATTAGGGGGCGGGACTATGTGCTCTGGTTTTGTTACTAGCCAACTAATATAGGATCGACTCTTGATCATGGTAATGGGGAATATTAATAAATATCAAAACTAAACACCTTTTGACAAAGTAAAACTGTAAAAAGTAATCGAAAAAATTTGTGATATTAAACAAAAACGCCTCCACACGAGGTAACGATCTAGGGGCGAAAGCACATTCCAGCCCCAAAATTTCTGATATAAAATTTTGTGCGAAGGGTATTCAATTTAATATATGATAAATTCCAAATTATACAAAAATTGTAGGGACTCCGGCACTTTACGCAAAAAGCTCCAGCTTCTGTGCACCCAAAAATAGCTTTTCGCGATGTGGCGAATGCCCAACTATTTTTTTACAATTTAGAATTGATCAAACATTATGCAAAAGGGATAGCGCTGTCTTTTCTTCTTTTTACGCGGGGCCTGCAGTAGGGCGTGTAGCTTATTTAAGTCCATGATACTCTCCTATCCCCCCGGGGTGCACCGCCGTACCAATAGCCGATCGAAACCCGAGCGACATACTATCTACCTTATGCTTCTCGCGCGCATAATAAAAGAACTAGCGCTGGTTCCTTTTCTATTCCCCGTTGATGCAACGTCGGGCCAATCGACACCGTCCTATGTCATGTCAACGGGAAACGTCCCAGTAAAATGCATTGACAAGGGTTTGACGGGTGGAGGGTTCTTAGCATTTTCTACCGGCAAAATCCGTCACCGACCTGATACCGCGAACTGCAGTGTTCTTGAATGCCTACTCGATGCAAAAAATTTAGATTTACAATCTTATGGATTTTCAGCTTCGCATACATACATACATACATAGTTGTACTTGCATTTGCAAAGATGGATAGTTAATAATGCGAATTTTTGCTAGTCAATGACCCGAAAGAAGAATTTTGTCATTATCCATATCCTAATAATTAAGCAGTCAGGGAGCAATAATAGAATAGAAATACGACCAAGACCTTTCGAATATTACATCGCACAAGCGGCCAATAAAATATCAACACGCCACGCGCCCAATTTTTGCTTTCGCTGAAATTAAAAATTCATAAAATTAAAAAAAAACTACTCAGGCATTTAAGCACCTAAACAACGACGATTCGGGTTCGAATCCGAGGCTGGTCTATGGATTAAGTGTTTGTCTTAGCAGAAGGTACCAGGAGGCAGCGCAATTTCAAAATAATGAGGTTGATTGTTTATACTTATATCCTATACTTAAAAAAAAATCGACTCATCTATAAGTCCTGAATAGGAATACATATACTTTATACCCTTGTTCACAATTTTTTAGCAAGTACTGGGTATAAAAAGATTGTTTGGAGTAGAAAGAATAAATTATCTCTTTTTATAACTCCTATTTTACATTTTTGCACTTCATTAACTTTAAATACTAATAGCCACTTCGGCTCATATTGTTTGCCCTAAAAATATTATGTTATTAACATAAGGAAACACTGTTAAATCAAATCAAACAAGTGCATAGAAGTTGCACCTGTTAATAGCATACCATTGCAACACTTGTTCATAAAAACCATAAAACAAACTAAACTTAAAACGGTGGCATATCGTTGCTCTCCTCAAATCAAAGGAATTCCAAATTGATTGAATTTTATTGCGAATTTACAAAGCCTCAACAATTTCAATGTCTTAAAGATGAGAATTATAATATCGAAGTTTGTTTAAAGTTAAATTGGTTTATTTCAACATTCACTTAACCCGCTCTTTTTTTATTGTTTTTTTATCAGTATAACCTATGACGGTACCAACCTCATATATATCTTTTCTTAAAAGAGGAGAAGTAGATCTTAAGTATTCAGATTAAGTTTATTAGTTTTAAGATTTTTAACTATTTCTAATAGCTTATTTAATGCATAAATGCCGTAAAAAAATTCAAAAGACATTTTTATAACTCCTAGGATTTGGGTTAGAAAAGCCAATTTCTTATGAAAAGCACTTGTAAGTTTAAGGCAGCTTGATTAACCTTCATTAATTACTTACGAAAATATCATAAACCTTAAATAAAAACTTGCTAAATGTGTTTTATGAAAGAGTGGGAAATTGCGGCGAAAGCGTGCAAGTGATTGCTTAAATGGTATTTAATTATGTGTTTTCAACAGTTTGTAACACGTCTTGTGGTTTCGGGGGGACGAGTTGGCAGGCCCGGTGTTATCGGCCGCGACGTACCTGCCCTTCCTACAACGGCTATTTAAATTTGCATGCCATTGCCCTTAAATTGGAACTGACTGCCGACTTATTCCATGGCCTCGATGATTCTCCCTTCCTCACGCTTACTCACACATCATGTTTGATTCGCTCAAAATAACAATTTAATAAATAAACATTTAATTTCTTATGCTAGTTGAACAGGTTGGCCACTAGATGGCAGTGCCTAATGTTTTAAGCGTGTATATATAAAAATCGAACAGGTGCGAAATTTTGCCAAATATAAATTCAGAGTAGATTTATGCCACCGCAAATTGGGCACGGCGCAGATATGCTGTCGCTTAATGTTTCATCAATCCCTATCCTACCCTATCGGAGCTCCAATAAAAGTAAAAGGATGTGGGGGTCGCTTAATATAAGACAGGTATTTCTGCATCGCACCGGTGGCCAGAATGTGAGATATGTATATGTATATGTGCCAATGTAGGCAAATTAGGCAAAACCCGAATGCCGGATTTAACAAAGGAAAAATAAGTTAATAATTAAATTCATAAATATATAAATAAATACGCAATGAATAATTAAATAAATAGGACGATAAATTAATAAATAAATAAATAGATAATTAAATAGGCAACTTTCTTAACATCTAAGTTGACAGGCGTGCAACAATTATATGGGCTTACAAGCGCCGCTCGTTTGGCCCTATTAGTCGCCGCAAAAAGATTTTTTTGGAGGGGCCACGGTCTGGGCCACTAATATGCTCGCGTATGCGATTTATGTAGCCGCGAGATGGGCGGCTGATCTGCGGCTGCTATGGCGACAGGGGCCGCGGCAGATCGTTGCGGTGTCGGCTCTTGTTGGAACACACGCACTCAGTTTTTTTTTGGAAGGACGCAGAGAGGTAAGATGATGGTGGTTCCAATCAATAAAAACATCAGCGCATGAAGGCAGGCTGTATGTAGTGCCCTCCAAGGCAATATTGGGCCGCAGCAGAATAAAAATAAATGGGGCCTCAAAATTAAAACTGCGGCGTGACCTGTTGTTGGCCACCTGTTGGAAACAAACACCAATTACAAAACATTCAGACATTTTTTCTTTCACACTTACGCCGAACTTTAATCAAGACAGCACTCTTTATACGGGGTATGTGTGCCTGTGCATAGTTCTAAATTCGAATTTGCCTCTTCTGGCCACACTTCGATAATTCCCTTTGTGCCGTCCCGCCAAAAAAACGTGTTGTCGCCTCTTTCTTTTATGCTGCCTGTTATCTCCTCGGCAGTCCCCACCGTCTGTCTCTCTGGTCACTCTGGTATTTGGCCCTGTCAACTCACGCATATCGTCATGCAATGAACAGGGCTGCTCCCCTCAAATGAACGGTTAAAATTGTCGTGCTCATTTGTTGACTCCGTTCGTCTGGTTGCCCCACTTCTGTACACTTCTTGGCCTGGCACCGCATGAAACTTGCGCGCAAGCTTGTCGTACTGCTGTCGACTTCGCTCGAATGCTTTGTGTAAGTGTTGTTTCACCTGTTCCGGCACTAGCCGGATTTTATTCTGCACCCCCAAATCTGAGATCGAGTGTTCGCCCAGGGACCGTAACTTCCGTGCTAGTTTGTAGCTAGCCCCATGCTGGCCACAGACTGCAAAAAACGGTGTAACCCCAGTTGCAGAGTTGGACAGCATTTCGGATCGCGACCTCGATTTCAGGCAGAATTGCATCCCACTCCCGATAGTCTTGCTCCAGATATGAACGGATCGCCGCCAACACTGTGCGATTGACGCGCTCAGCTGCATTGCTCTGGAGAGAATATATGGCTGTTTTCATGTGACAGATTCCAAAAGCGTCGATCATGTTCTCGAACTTCTTTGACGAATTTGAAAAAGATCTCGTGCACCAGAAATTCAACTACGTTGTCTGCCGTAGCATCTTTCATAGCCTTCAGGAACGTAATTTTCGAAAAATGATCGACGACTACGAATATCCAGGCGTGACACCTCTTCGACCGCGGATACTTTCCCAGAAAATCAATATATATTTTCTTAAAGGGCCGTTCCGTCTTCACCTCGTGCCCTATTGAAACTTGCATCCGGTGGTTCGGCGCTTTCGTCTCCTTGCATACCTCGCATCTGCCTACGTATTCTCGCACCTGAGGTGCCATGTGGGGCCAGTAGAATTGCCTTCTCAGCAAATGGAGCGTTTTTGCCACGCCTCCATGAGATGCCTACGCGTCTACATGAGCCTGCTCTATCAGCGTCGAACTTAGCGCCTCTAGTACCCACAACTTCCACAGTGTGCCCTCGACTTCATCTTCCAGCTTTTCGAACCCCGTCCGTTTGTACAAAAGTCCCTCCTGTACCTGCAAATCTGGTAATCGATCCTGATTCTTGCGCACCTCTTCCAAGATCTCTCGATACTCATCCGACTCAAACGCTAGTGTCTGTATCCCCAGAAACTGCTCTAAATCCAGCGAGAACTCGGCGACACTGCGTGACAAAGTGTCAGCAACAACATTGTCCGCCCCTTTCCTGTGCTCGATTTCGAAGTCGAAGTGCTGCAGGCGTAGAGACCATGTAGCTAATCGACCGTCCAAATCTCGCAATGACATGAGCCATTTGAGGCTGGCGTGATCGGTGATTACCGTGATTGGCAGCATTTCGATGTACGGCCTGAACTTTTGGACAGCCAATACCGCGGCAAGACATTCTTTCTCCGTCACGGAGTAATTGACCTGGTGTTTATCCATCTTGGCGGAGAAGAACGCTATTGGCCTTTCATTGCCCTCGGCATCGATTTCGAACAGTACCGCCCCAACTCCGAAATGAGATGCATCGCACTGCACATAAAACCTACGCGAGAAGTCAGCGTGAACCAATACAGGAGCGGATGTAAGTGCTCCTTTTAATTTTCCTCTCGGACTCCCATTCAGTACCTCCGTAAGTGGTGCTGCTATTTCCGCAAAGTTTCTGATGAACCGGCGGTACCATCCCGCGGTTCCCAGAAAACTGCGCACTTCTTTGACGGATCGAGGTTCCGGTATTCGCCGAATTGCTGCTACGCGGTCAGGGTCGGTTCGTAAGGTCCCTTCGCCTACTATAAATCCGAGATACTTGAGACTCTTAAAGCAGAACTTGGATTTTTTAGCCCGATCGTCAAGTTCGCCTCCCGCAGACTTTGTGCCACCATCCTTAAGTATTTTAAGTTTGTCTCAAAGTCCGGAGCGATCATCAAAAGATCGTCCAGATAAGCGAACACGTTTGACCTGAGGTGCGTGGTGACACCTTGTCCATTAGACGGCACAGTCGCTGAGCGGCATTACAAAGTCCGAAGGGCATCATGACAAACTGATAGAGCGGGCACCCAGCCACTGTAAAGG
The DNA here is from genome assembly GCA_035041545.1 of Drosophila colorata. Taxonomy (NCBI): domain Eukaryota; kingdom Metazoa; phylum Arthropoda; class Insecta; order Diptera; family Drosophilidae; genus Drosophila; species Drosophila colorata. The sequence continues at coordinate 230,790 of JAWNLD010000482.1, forward strand.
CCGTGTATGCTTTACTGCCTTCCTCCAACTCAATTTGCCAGAATGCGAACTTGAGGTCAACGCTAGAAAATAAAAAGTCTGATCGATCCGCGAAAGTATACCCTCGATGCATGGAAGTGGATAGGCGTCTTTGACGGTAGCAACGTTGAGCTTGCGCGCATCTAAGCAGAAACTATTTTTGTCCGGCCTTCGCACAATTGTAGTGCGGTTACTCCACGGACTATTACTGACTTCGATGACTCCCAAGGTCAACATCTTGTCTACCTCGCCCCAGACATTTTCCTGTATCGCCGGAGATAGCGGATAATTAATAATGTCGTCCCTTCGATCAGCTCTATCCTATGCGTTTCCACAGTCGTCTTCCCCAGTCCTACCTTCTCAAAAGCCAAAAACTCTTCTTTAACTGAGTCCAGCCGACTTTTCTCATCGCTTTCCAGCTCCCAAGCTTCTGCGTCTAATTCTTGATCTTTTTCCTCTATGTAATGCTCTCTTTCCTCAACTATGTTCGGTTCCACTGCGATCGACTCTATGGAAGCGTTCGGCTTGTCTGACCCTACAACGTCAGGGGCTAATTCGAGGAGTGGAGCTTCTAGCTCCAGTTTGAAGACGAAGTCTTCCACGGACCCCGGTCGTTCGTCCCGTCAAAGGACACTTCCGATTTGTCTACTTTGACCCAATGCGGACCCGAGGGTGGTCTGGGAGTTGGTCGCCTGTGGCTTCCGTCCCTGCGATCTTCCCCTCCAGTTGTCGTCTGTCTAAGCTCTCCGGCTCTCCTATTTTCCCTTAGCCTACTGTCCAGACCCGGATTACGCCAATCCCATCTTTGTCCTCCACTCTGTCCACTCGAGGTATTTGACCTCTCTGGCTTCGGCGGTGGCCTGAGAACTGGTGTGGCGCTAGGGTGTCTTTTCGGGACAGCGCCCTGATGCGCCGTGCCCGATGGCTGACTTGGGCCTATATTTTCCCTGACGGTCTCAGAAGTAAACAGGCTGTGACTCCCCGGTGGTGGGGTGGGTCTGGCCATATCATTGATGGCCTTCATCATCTCTTGGAATCCCAACCTGATATCCTCCCTAAATGCCTGTGCTATGCCTGATTCCTTGGATAAAGGTCTCATGGGCCTGGAAAAGCGCGACATTAATGGCTGACGCTATTTCCGAGTCTATTGCGGCTCGCGGCTCTGCTGGAACATTTCGGTCTTCTGGCGGCAAATGGTAGTCAATGAGTTGTGTTGATTCAACTCGCCTGGGGGAAGCGCCGGTGGCCTAGCTGGAGTACTCGCCAATCCCACGCCCCTCGTGGCTGTGACTCCATTCTCTCCCCAAGAGTCTTCTTGCGCAACATTCCCTGTTCCTGAGCGCAGCGGATAGGAATGGCTGGCTACAGAACCCGTATTCTCTCTTTCAGTCATAATAATATCTATAATTGAACTTGGCTACCAAAAAAAACTATTTTCCTACTTAAACGCGTAAATAAATAACAAATAACTAAACACAATACCAAAACAGTAAATTAGGAGAAACACACGCAATACTTGACAAGACACAGACACCTATCCGTGTATGGATCCCTATCCGGATCCAAGTTTTATCGTCATCAAGGTTGTCGCTTCCCTTATCGTGACCAGTAGCAAACTACACTACACATATCCACCAGACAAGTCACTTGAGGCCTATGACAAAAAACATGAATCGAAAAAAAACAACAACAAAAAGCGCCTCAGGGTACTCCCAAGGTCATCCTCCACAAAAAAAAACAAGTACTTTTTGTAAGCCGCGGTTTCCAATAGCCCGGAGAGTAGCCATCTGCTCTGCGAGGCTTCACCGTTTCGGTTCATTTATATATATATATTTTTTTTTTGAATACATCACGCGTGACTCGCTGATCACAGAAACCCGTTTCAACGAACACGGCTCCAGTGATCCTGATTTTTTCAAAAGTTTGGGCGCCATATTTGTAACACGTCTTGTGGTTTCGGGGGGCAGCCTCAGCTATCTCAGTATTCCCAGGGGTGGGTTACCTCAACCCTGCCCCTAGACGGTACAAAATTCCAAAACAATACAACCTTCACAATACTACACATGAACGTACCTAAATACACACAAATGATCGGACGAGTTGGTATCGGCCACGACGTACCTGCCCTTCCTGCAACGGCTATTTGAATTTGAATGCCATTGCCCTTTGGAACTGACGGCCGACTTATTCCATGGCCTCGGTGATTCTCCCTTCCTCACGCTTACTCACACATCATGTTTGATTCGCTCACAATAACAATTTAATAAATAAACATTTATTTTCTTATGCTAGTTGAACAGGTTGGCCACTAGATGGCAGTGCTTGATGTTTGGCGGGCGTTAACAATTTAAGCGTGTATATATAAAAATCGAACAGGTGCGAAATTTTGCCAAATATAAATTCAGAGTAGATTTATGCCACCGCAAATTGGGCACGGCGCAGATATGGTGTCGCTTAATGTTTCCTCAATCCCTATCCTACCCTATCGGAGCTCCAATAAAAGTAAAAAGATGTGGGGGTCGCTTAATATAAGACAGGTATTTCTGCATCGCACCGGTGGCCAGAATGTGAGATATGTATATGTATATGTGCCAATGTAGGCAAATTAGGCAAAACCCGAATGCCGGATTGAACAAAGGAAAAATAAGTTAATATATAAATTCATAAATATATAAATAAATACGCAATGAATAATTAAATAAATAGGACGATAAATTAATAAATAAATAAATAGATAGTTAAATAGGCAACTTTCTTGACATCTAAGTTGACAGGTGTGCAACAATTATATGGGCTTACATGCGCCGCTCGTTTGGCCCTATTGGTCGCCGCAAAAAGATTTTTTTGGAGGGGCCACGGTCTGGGCCACTAATATGCTCGCGTATGCGATTTATGTAGCCGCGAGATGGGCGGCTGATCTGCGGCTGCTATGGCGACAGGGGCCGCGGCAGATCGTTGCGGTGTCGGCTCTTGTTGGAACACACTCACTCAGTTTTTTTTTGGAAGGACGCAGAGAGGTAAGATGATGGTGGTTCCAATCAATAAAAACATCAGCGCATGAAGGCAGGCTGTATTTAGTGCCCTCCAAGGCAATATTGGGCCGCAGCAGAATAAAAATAAATGGGGCCTCAAAATTAAAACTGCGGCGTGACCTGTTGTTGGCCACCTGTTGGAAACAAACACCAATTACAAAACATTCAGACATTTTTTCTTTCACACTTACGCCGAACTTTAATCAAGACAGCACTCTTTATACGGGGTATGTGTGCCTGTGCATAGTTCTAAATTCGAATTTGCCTCTTCTGGCCACACTTCGATAATTCCCTTTGTGCCGTCCCGCCAAAAAAACGTGTTGTCGCCTCTTTCTTTTATGCTGCCTGTCATCTCCTCGGCAGTCCCCACCGTCTGTCTCTCTGGTCACTCAGGTATTTGGCCCTGTCAACTCACGGTAATCGTCATGCGATGAACAGGGCTGCTCCCCTCAAAAAATTTCCCCACCATGGTCGCTTTTGTCACCGATAATTACATGGCGCGATAGTCAAATGCAACACCACACGGCAAATTGAAGTAATGCGCCGCCATGAACGGTTAAAATTGCCGTGCTCATTTGTTGACTCCGTTCGTCTGGTTGCCCCACTATGACGGGAAACCCAACCCATCTGACCTCCTCTCTACACCCTCAGATCCTTTGCATGGACAACACCCAACGATCTTCCGGCTCCATCTTCCACCTCATAGGCATTGCTTCCGACGGCTCTTACGACCCGACATTTGCGAAACTTCCTGGCGAATTTGGCATTGAAAACCTTGCTGAAGTCACTCAGTACGAAGTTTCGCCTGTACACATCTTGGCCTGGCACCGCGTGAAACTTGCGCGCAAGCTTGCCGTAATGCTATCGACTGCGCTCGAATGCTTTGTGTAGGTGTTGTTTCAGCTGTTCCTGCACTAGCCGGATTTTATTCTGCACCCCCAAATCTGAGATCGAGTGTTCGCCCAGTGACCGTAACTTCCGTGCCAGTTTGTAGCTCGCCCCATGCTGGCCAAAGACTGCAAAAAACGGTGTAACCCCAGTTGCAGAGTGGACAGCATTTCGGATCGCTACCTCGATTTCAGGCAGAAATGCATCTCACTCCCGATGGTCTTGCTCCAGATATGAACGGATCGCCGTCAACACTGTGCGATTGACGCACTCAGCTGCATTGCTTTGGGGAGAATATATGGCTGTTTTCATGTGACAGATTCCAAAAGCGTCGATCAGGTTCTCGAACTTCTTTGACACGAACTGTCGGCCGTTGTCTGAGTTGATCATCTCAGGGACACCGAATTTGAAAAAGATCTCGTGCACCAGAAATTCAACTACGTTGTCTGCCGTAGCATCTTTCATAGCCTTCAGGAATGTAATTTTCGAAAAATGATCGACGACTACGAATATCCAGGCCTGACCCCTCTTCGACCGCGGATACTTTCCCAGAAAATCAATATATATTTTCTGGAAGGGCCGTTCCGTCTTCACCTCGTGCCCTATTGAAACTTGCATCCGGTGGTTCGGCGCTTTCGTCTCCTTGCATACCTCGCATCTGCCTACGTATTCTCGCACCTGAGCTGCCATGTGGGGCCAGTAGAATTGCCTTCTCAGCAAATGGAGCGTTTTTGCCACGCCTCCATGAGATGCCTTCGCGTCTACATGAGCCTGCTCTATCAGCGTCAAACACAGCTTCCACAGTGTGCCCTCTACGTCATCTTCCAGCTTTTCTAACCCCGTCCGTTTGTACAAAAGTCCCTCCTGTACCTGCAAATCTGGTAATCGATCCTGATTCTTGCGCACCTCTTCCAAGATCTCTCGATACTCATCCGACTCAAACGCTAGTGTCTGTATCCCCAGAAACTGCTCTAAATCCAGCGAGAACTCGGCGACACTGCGTGACAAAGTGTCAGCAACAACATTGTCCGCCCCTTTCCTGTGCTCGATTTCGAAGTCGAAGTGCTGCAGGCGTAGAGACCATGTAGCTAATCGATCGTCCAAATCTCGCAATGACATGAGCCATTTGAGGCTGGCGTGATCGGTGATTACCGTGATTGGCATCATTTCGATGTACGGCCTGAACTTTTGGACAGCCAATACCACGGCAAGACATTCTTTCTCCGTCACCGAGTAAGACCTGGTGTTTATCCATCTTGGCGGAGAAGAACGCTATTGGCCTTTCATTGCCCTAGGCATCGATTTGAAATAGCACCGCCCCAACTCCAAAATGCATCGCACTGCACATAAAACCTACGCGAGAAGTGAGCGTGAACCAATATAGGAGCGGATGTGAGCGTCTCTTTCAATTCACGCACGGCTTTCGCTGCTTCATGGCTCAAATGGAATTTTCCTCTCGGACTCCCTTTTAGTACCTCCGTAAGTGATGCTGCTTTTCCGCATAGTTTCTGATGAACCGACGTTACAATCCCGCGGTTCCCAGAAAACTGCGCACTTCTTTGACGGATCGGGGTTCCGGTATTCGCCGAACTGCTGCTACGCGGTCAGGGTCGGTTCGTAAGGTCCCTTCGCCTAATATAAATCCGAGATACTTGAGACTCTTAAAGAAGAACTTGTATTTTCTTAGCCCGTTCGTCAAGTTTGCCTCCCGCAGACTTTGTGCCACCAGCTTTAAGTATTTTATGTGCGTCTCAAAGTCTGGATCGATCATCAAAAGATCATCCAGATAAGCGAACACGTTTGACCTGAGGTGCGTGGTGACACCTTGTCCATTAGACGGCACAGTCGCTGAGCGGCATTACAAAGTCCGAAGGGCATCGTGACAAACTGATAGAGCGGGCACCCAGCCACTGTAAAGGCCGTGTATGCTTTGCTGCCTTCCTCCAACTCAATTTGCCAGAATGCGAACTTGAGGTCAACGCTAGAAAATAAAAAGTCTGATCGATCCGCGAAAGTATACCCTCGATGCATGGAAGTGGATAGGCGTCTTTGACGGTAGCAAGGTTGAGCTTGCGCGCATCTAAGCAGAAACTATTTTTGTCCGGCCTTCGCACAATTGTAGTGCGGTTACTCCACGGACTATTACTGACTTCGATGACTCCCAAGGTCAACATCTTGTCTACCTCGCCCCAGACAACTTCCTGTATCGCCGGAGATAGCAGATAATTGCGGTCTTTTACCGGTGTCGTCCCTTCGATCAGCTCTATCCTATGCGTTTCCACAGTCGTCTTCCCCAGTCCTACCTTCTCAAAAGCCAAAAACTCTTCTTTAACTGAGACCAGCCGACTTTTCTCATCGCTTTCCAGGTCCCAAGCTTCTGCCTCTAATTCCTGATCTTTTTCCTCCATGTAATGCTCTCTTTCCTCAACTACGTTCGGTTCCACTGCAGTCGACTCTATGGAAGCGTTCGGCTTGTCTGACCCTACAACGTCAGGGGCTAATTCGAAGGCATGCCAGAAATCGATTCCAAGATATGCCTGCTGTTCCAAGTACGGGCAGATGTAGAACGTTATTGTCTCCTCCCTGTCCTCATACCCAACTTTTGCCCGTACTCGGCCTATAATTGATCGATCCTCGCCCGACGCAGTTCGCACCCTGGACACGTATCGCTCTATAGGTACCCCGATCTCGGCTAAAAACTCGCGAGAGCCACGCCCCAGGAGACTTACTGAGGCCCCTGTATCCAAGAGTCCAGCAATACGTTCGCCTTCTATGCTGACCTCCGCAAATACCCTTGAATCGAGCTTGTCCCCTCTTTTGACAGACTCAACCACTTTTCTTCTCACCGAGCGTCGTTTTGAGTGACTAATCGCATCCCGTCAAGCTGCCGTGCCTCAAAAATCTTATTTCTAGCTAACCTATACGCCCTTATCCTTTCTTCGTAGGGTAGGTGCCTTAACTTCTTATTTTGCATGCTGGTATTGGTATTGTTTTTGCTACTGGGCTTATCTTCCACTACTTCGCGGGATCCATTCGTGAACGCGCCTCTCCCACTCTGGTCACGCCCACTCTGGCGTTTCCCGCGTACTCTGGACATTTGGGTGCGTAGGTGTCCGGCTTTCCACAGCGATAGCAAAATATCCTACGCTGATCGTTTAGGCAATCCCTCCAATCGTGTCCCTGCTGGCCGCAGTTCCAGCACCCCGGTCTCAGGCTTGCCGACTTTACTTTAATATCCTCGATCTGCGGCTCGGCCCTAGGCTCGTCAGCAGGATAATCTTCGAGCGAGCTAATATTCGGCTTGCCCTGCCCCGCATATCTTGGATTCGTGCCGTATGCTGCACGAGCACTAAGCTGACCCAAACTCGCCTCGATCTCGTTGCACTCTTCCCGCAAATGATCTACCGAGTACACGTCCATGGAGTAGACGTAGCGCCCTATGGAGTCTCTCAAGCCTTTCTTTATAAACTTTATCAGCCTCGACTCGGGGAGTGGAGCTTCTAATCGTGATGCCATGGCCGTCATCGCCTGGATGAAGTCATTCACAGACTTTCCAGGGAGTTGTTGTCGTTGCCTTAGCTCCTGCATCCGATCCACGTCATCCCAGCTACCCCTAAACCTTCCTAATAAAGCCCTACGGAGATCGTCCCAATTAATCACCGGCCGCTGCCTCCTATTTAGCCAGTACCACTCTTTGGCCCGCCCAGTTACCAGCACGTGAAAGTTTCTCAGGACCTCGTCCCAAGGACATTGAAATTCCCTCTGAAGGTACTCCAGTTTGAAGACAAAGTCTTCAACGTATCCCCGGTCGTTCGACCCGTCAAAGGACACTTCCCATTTGTCTACTTTGACCCAAGGCGGACCTGAGGGTGGTCTGGGAGTTGGTCGCCTGCGGCTTCCGTCCCTGCGATCTTCCCCTCCAGTTGTCGTCTGTCTAAACTCTCCGGCTCTCCTATTTTTCCGTAGCCTACTGTCAGGGCCCAGCTTACGCTAATCCCATCCTTGTCCTCCACTCAGTCCACTCGAGGTATTTGACCTCTCTGGCTTCGGCGGTGGCCTGGGAACTGGTATGTCGCTAGGGTGCCTTTTCGGGACAGCGCCCTGATGCGCCGTGCCCGATGGCTGACTTGGGCCTATATTTTCCGTGACGGTCTCAGAAATAAACTGGCTGTGACTCCCCGTGGTGGGGTGGGTCTGGCCATATCATTGATGGCCTTCATCATCTCTTGGAACCCCAACCTGATCTCCTCCCCAAATGCCTGCGCTATGCCTGATTCCATGGACTGTCTATAGGTCTCATGGGCCTGGAAAAGCGCGACATTATTGGCTGACGCTATTTCCGAGTCTATAGCGGCTCGCGGCTCTGCTAGAACATTTCGGTCTTCTGGCGGCAAATGGTAGTCAATGAGTTGTGGATTCAACTCGCCTGGGGGTGGCGCCGGTGGCCTAGATGGAGCTCTCGCCAATCCCTAGCCCCTCGTGGCTGTGACTCCATCCTCTCCCCAAGAGTCTTCTTGCGCAACATTCCCTGTTCCTGAGCACAGCGGATAGGAATGGCTGGCTACAGAAGCCGTATTTTCTCTTTCGGTCATAATAATATCCATAATTGAACTTGGCTACCAAAAAAACTATTTTCCTACTTAAATGCGAAAATAAATAACAAATAACTAAACACAATATCAAAACAGTAATTCACAACAATCCTACAAGGTTAGGGAGAATCACAATCTGCCGGAATCGACCGTCGTTCTAACCTACAACTTCTACCAATCCGTTCCGATCAAACAAAATACAACAATACTTTTAAATGAGACCAACTGATCCGATCGTCAGCAGTGCTGATGGTCTCCAGTTAACATTTCTCCAATTTATACGTTTCGTATCTAATTTGTTTACCGTCTCGATACCTATCGGTAGGATGCTGCGCTTCCACTCTCGTGCCCTGAATAGTAAACTACACAGCCTTCCAAAAACGTGAGTGACGTACCGGCATATCGACAATCTAGACGCGATCCAAACATATCCGCGGTGCAATTGTCTTGTGCCATATCCACCAGACAAGTCACCTGAGGCTTATGACAAAAAACATGAATCGCAAAAAAAAAAACGCTTCTGGGTATTCTCAAGGTTATCGTCCACCGCGCAATTACAAATAAAACAAGTACGTTTTATAAGCCGCGGTTTCCGATTGCCCGGAGAGTAGCCATCTGCTCTGCGAGGCTTCACCGTTTCGGTTCATTTATATATATATATATTTTTTTTTTAATACATCGCGCGTGACTCGCTGATCACAGAAACACGTTTTAACGAACGCGGCTCCAGTGATCCTGATGTTTTCAAAAGTTTGGGCGCCATATTTGTAACACGTCTTGTGGTTTCGGGGGGCAACCTCAGCTAGCTCAGTATTCCCAGGGGTGGGTAACCTCAACCCTGCCCCTAGACGGTATAAAATTCCAAAACAATACAACCTTCACAATACTACACATGAACGTACCTACATACACACAACTGATCGGACGAGTTGGCAGGCCCATTGTTATCGGCCACGACGTACCCGCCCTTCCTGCAACGGTTATTTAAATTTGAATGCCATTGCCCTTTAATTGGAACTGACGGCCGACTTATTCCATGGCCTCGGTGATTCTCCCTCCCTCACGCTTACTCACACATCATGTTTGTTTCGCTCACAATTACTGTTTAATAAATAGACATTTCTTTTCTTACGTTAGTTGAACAGATTGGCCACTAGATGGCAGTGCCTAATGTCTGGCGTGCGTTTACAAATTAAGCGTATATAGTTAAAAATCGAACAGGGGCGAAATTTTGCCAAATATGAATTCAGAGAAGGAGTAGATTTACGCCACTCTAAATTGGGCACGGCGCAGATATGCTGTCGCTTAACGTTTTCTCAATCCCTATCCTACCCTATAGGAGCTCCAATAAAAGTAAAAAGAGGTGGGGGTCGATTAATACAAGACAGGTACTTCTGCCTCGCACCGGTGGCCAGAATGTGAGATATGTATATGTATATGTGCCAATGTAGGCAAATTTGGCAAAATCCGAGTGCCGGATTTAACAATGGAAATTACGTGAATAATGGGATAAAAAAATTAATAAATAAATTCATAAATATATATATAAACACGCAATAAATAATAAAATAAATAGGACGATAAATATTTTGGACGTGCCACTGTTTGGGCCACTAATATGCTCGCGTATGCGACTTATGTAGCCGCGATATAGGCGGCTGATCTGCGGCTGCTATGGCGACAGGGGCCGCGGCAGATCGTTGCGGTGTCGGTTTTTGCTGGAACACATTCACTCAGTTTTTGGAAGGACGCAGAGAGGTAAGATGATGGTGGTTCCAATCAAAAGAAAAAAACCGCGCATGAAGGCAGGCTGTATGTATGTGTCCTCCAAGGCAATATTTGGCCGCAGCAGAGTGAAAATAAATATGGCCTCAAAATTTACCTGCGGCGTGACCTGTTGTTGGCCACCTGTTGGAAACAAACACTAAATTACAACACATTCAGATATTTTTACTTTCACACTTACGCCGAACTTTAATCCAGACAGCACTCTTTAAACGGGGTCTGTGCGCCTGTGCATAACTCTGAATTCGAAATTTGCCTCATTTGGCCACAACTTCAATTGCCGTCCCGCCAAAAAACGTGTTGTCACCTCTTTCTTCTATTCTGCCTGTCATCTCCTCGGCAGTCCCCACCGTCTGTCTCTCTGGTCACTCTGGATTTTGGCCCTGTCAACTCACGCTAATCGTCATGCGATGAACAGGGCTGCTCCCCTCAAAAAATTTCCCCACCAGGGTCGCGTTTGTCATCGATAACTAAATGGCGCGATAGTCAAATGCAACGTTTATTTTGACATTTTTCAACAAATTGAAACATCACCATTGGAGCTGCCCAATCGCTGCTGACGTCGCCGCGAGCGCAGACAGCGTACAGCACACTGGGCGCCGGAGCTGGGACACAATCGCCGCTGCTCAGCGTGGGCAGCTCACTGATGGGCGTGGTCGGCGGTGGCGCGGGCAACTACGACTCGGTGAGCTCCTGAGAGTTAGCCAAAGAGGACATCAAATGTCAGATCGTGTGCATTGGGGGGAGCAGCACGTGCACCACATCAGGCGCAGAGCGCACCACCATCGTTTAGAGAACCTGCCCTCCCCCACGCCGTTTTCCTATGAGTTTCGATATTTTTTTCGATATATCGGCTGTTCATTTCGGATTAACATCACTAATACAAACTATCTACAATCTACTTGCTAAATATCGTAGGAGTAAAGAAAGGGATTTCTCTGAACTGATCACTCTGTAATGTTTATTAAAATCATCTCAACGGACACGGAAAGCTTCATGTAGGGCATAGTTAGTTAAGCAATGGTGAAGTACTAAGTGTACTAAGTACTGTAAAATTACGTGTCAGTCTGGCTGGAACCGAGAAATTTAATTGGCTTATCAACTCAGAAGAATCGATTACACCAGTAATTAAATTATGGACAAAGATTACGCTAAGCATAGTTTTCCGACTTGTTAGAGATTTGTTGTTGTTTGATGGCAACCGAGCATTAGGATCCTAATTTAGGCCATGAAAGGCAAATAATAAAAAATTTCTTTTGTATCGACTCAGTTCGCTCCTGATGTATTGCGTATTGTGAGGACCATACGCATGACCCAAACGCGAGAATGGGACGGACAAGAGATATGAAAAGTGTCTTTGTCGTGTAAGGGTAATCAAACTCCTTGGACCATCTCTAGATGAATCCAAGAATAGTCATATGCTTGTTGACTGTGGTCGTAACATGTGCGTCAAATTTAAGTTTATGATCAACAACGACGCCTAGGTCAATATTAACATTATCGGTATTATTTACCCATTCAAGCAGTATGCTACCTAGCTTGTAGGAGAGCTTCGATAAAAAGTTATTACCTTGCACTTAAAGCAATTAAGATTTAATAGGTTATTTTGACTCTTACAACTCTTCTTATAAATATATTGGGCCTACTGAAATATTGAAGCTTAAGCTGAAGCCGACTAAAAGAAAGCGAACTTTACGTTATTGATGTTAAAAAAAAATCAAAACATCGATGCATCGATATTAACCACATGTAACACGTCTTGTGGTTTTGGGGGGTCAACGTCGGCTAGCTCAGTATTCCTAGGGTTGGGTAACCTCAACCCTGCCCCTAGATGGTACAAAATACAAAACAGTTCAACCTACTCAACACTACATACGAACGTACTTACATACACACAAATGATCAGATGAGTTGGCAGGCCAGGTGTTATCGGCCACGACGTACCCGCCCTTCCGGCAGAGGGCTATATACATTTGAATTCCCGTTGCCCTTTAATTGGAACTGACGGCCGACTAATACCGTTGCGTAGGTGATTCTCCCTCCCTTACGCCTAATCACACATCATTTTTTTTTTGTTTCGCTAACAAATTAAATTTGAATAAATAAACAACTTAAATTAACAGTGTAGCCCACTAGGATTCGGCACTTAATAATTGGAAGGCGTTTAAAATTCCAAATGTTTTGATTTGAGAATCGAGCAGGAGCGAAATGTTGCCAAATACAAATTAATAGATTAATGCCATGGTAATTAAGGCACAGCGCCGATATACTGTTGCTTAAGGTTCCGTCAATCCCTGTCCTACCCTATCAGAGCGCCAATAAAAGTAAAAAAAATATAAACAATATGAATAAATAAATTAATAAATAGACCAATAAATATATGAATAAAATGTAGATACACAAGTGAATAAATATGCAATAAATAATTGAATAAATAGGAGGATAAATTAATAAATAAATAGACAGATAAATAAATAATTTACCTAATTGCTAAATTAACCGACATGCTACGTTTATTTATGACTTATAAGCGGGGCTCGCTCGGCCCAATGGTTCGCATAAAAAATCTCTTCGGATGGGCTAGATATACGATATGAAATGGCTAGTTATGCCACTGAGGTATATATATATATGTATCGATAGTCGAGAATGATACGAGCTGGGCGGTTAATATTCGGCTTCTATGGCGACAAGGATCGCGGCAGACTGTTGTGGCGTCAGCCTTTTTTGGAACACACTCACTCAGTTCGTTGGTTTCGCAAGATGCAGAGAGATGAGATGAATGTGTTTGGTGGTTCCAATTAAAGTGATGAATGAGCGCCGCCTAAATGAGATGCAGGCTGTGTGTAGATGCACGTAGACGAACAGTGCTGTTCAAAAATATTGGGCCTCAGTAGAGAGTTTACCCATAATCTTTGCAACAAAGAGCGCCTCAAAATTAAAAATCGCGGCGTGAGCAACTGTTGAAAACACATAATTAAATACCATTCAAGCAATTTCGCTTGCACGCTTACGCCAAACTTCAAAATACAGCACTCGTTATATGGGGGTCTGTGCGCCTGTGCATAACCATGAATTTAAACTTTTCTCTTATGGGCATACTCGACTATTTCTTTCTTTCGCCGTCCCGCCAAGAAAACGTGTTATCGTCTCTTTCTTATATCTGCCTGTCATCTCCTCGGCAGGTCCCACCTGCTGCCTCTCTGGTCACTTTGAATGGAAAAAAATATATCGTCACATCGATGGGTAATTTTTTACGAGGATTTCATTTCCGGCGGCTGAGTTTGACTTTATTGCGTGGTTTATTAAATATAAGCAAATTAAATTTGCCCATATATCGATGCCAGCACGATACCAAAGGTTGTTCCGTATCGATACCACTCTACGATGAATATTTGATAGGCATGGACTATCGCCAACTACTTCGAGATGAGGAAATGAAAGTCATTCACTATCGATGAAAGTCATTATATATATGGTATTTTCAATTTAACGCAAATTGTTTTGACACAGCGTATATTTTAGAGCTATTAGATTGCAACTAGTTTTTCTTTAAATATATATAAATTCTAATGTTAATTATAATTGTTTATTTCATAGTTTATATAATAAATATATATAAATTTTTAAATACATTATGTTTGTTTAAGGATATTGACTATTTGTTTACTAATATATAATAATTATTTATTATTATTATTATTATTATTTTTAATACTATTTAAATTTTTTAAATAAATTATATATATATATTTTTTTATTTATAAATTATAAATAAATTTAAATGTATTAGGTTGTTGAAAAATAAAAAAAACAAAATAAATATATATATTATATATAATTATATATATATATATATATATCAAGGCATTTTGTTATAATATAGAAGATCTATTGGGAAACATTTAATCGTATTTTTGCTACCTACAATGGAGGGACAAGTGTGTATAACCATTTGTGACCCTGAACTTGATCGAAAATTTCATTAGTACATATGTACATACATATGCAAAAGAAAGAAGTAAAGTACTTTGTACTCACTCGCACACGTTCCTTCCAAATGTATATTTGTATTTACATACATAAAAATGCACATTTCATCCCTTTCGTGCATCGCTCTAACGCGTTCTTGTCGTAGGTCATGTACTCATAATATGTACATATGTATGTGCAGGAAAACAAACCCAATTCAAAGGCGGAGCAAGTGAAATTGGTTGCAAAGCAAAATACAGGTAAGATCGTGGCTAATGGATATCATAATGCTTCTTATATATTATTGATATTTCCTTTTTCAGCCCTCTGGCTGTACTGGCTCTGCTGGGTAAAGCAGTTTTCTGCGAAGAATCGGAAGCGACAGCGGAACAAGTGCAGCCAACAGCAACAACAATTCACCAACCCCCATTGATTGGCAGGCATCGGTGGATCGTTCACATAATTCAGGGATTATTTAGGTAGATCGCGAATGAACTGATGATATTTAATAACTTTAACTTTTATAATGTTTATGTTTATTTGTTTAGCAAGCAAATTGGGAGTTATGCTTGGCGACGGATTTTGGGGCTTCTACAACGGCCTGGCGCCGGCAGCTGATGACAGCGCACCCACCGCGGCCTTATCCTTTTGTGCCACCGATGACAACGAATCGTGTGCCATGCAGAGCTTCGTATTAATTAATATTGAATTAAAGTAATGTTAATATATTAACAAAAAAATGCACCCAACTCAATGTATGGACTTGTATATTCATGATTAGCATTCACAGGCTAATACTTCTTTTATATGCATTTGGCCAGCGTTGCAACAATAATGATCTACACAACTTTGTCCAACATTTTGATACTCGTTCATGAAGTGAAGAGTATATTGAAATTGTACAATATACAAGAGAGACTTGAAATTTAGAATATAAAGATAAAGTAATTCAAGATTTAAGATTTTTTGACTATGCTCACTGGGGGCGGCGCAATTATATAAAATCGATATATCTCTCACTTTTAAAGCATGATACATAATTTTGAGAGAGATTACTAATAACTTCCTCTAAAGATCGCACAAAAAATTGTTTAATACAGCTACAGGAGGCACATGCCACATGTATATTCAAATTAATTTATTTTAAATTTCATTATTAATATCTTAAAGTTATCTTTAGCAAGTAATTTGTACTCAAAAAGCTTAAAAACAAAAACTTTTTTTTACCGCATCCCATTTAAGCATTCGCGACATTTGCTTTGTTGTGAATTACGAGCTAATAGGAGTGGATTCCATTACGTTATTTTTAAAAAACGAGTTATCGTGCACGGACGAAACTGGCGCAACTATTTGCCTTTTTAAAGTTATTAAATATCATCAGTTCATTCGCGATCTACCTAAATAATCTTTGAATTATGTGAACGATCCACCGATGCCTGCCAATCAATGGGGGTTTGTGAATTGTTGTTGCTGTTGGCTGCACTTGTTCCGCTGTCGCTTCCGATTCTTCGCAGAAAACTGCTTTACCCAGCAGAGCCAGTACAGCCAGAGGGCTGAAAAGAACGCGTTAGAGCGATGCACGAAAGGGATGAAATGTGCATTTTTATGTATGTAAATACAAATATATATTTGCAAGGAATGTGTGCGAGTGAGTACAAAGTACTTTACTTCTTTCATTTGCATATGTATGTACATATGTAGTAATGAAATTTGCGATCAAGTTCAGGGTCACAAATGGTTATACACACTTGTCCCTCCATTGTAGGTACCAAAAATACGATTAAATGTTTCCCAATAGATCTTCTATATTATAACACAATGCCTTGATATTTATATATAATATATATATTTATTTATTTTTTTTTTTCACCAACCTAATACAGATAAATTAATTTATAATTTATAAATAAATAAATATAATATAATAAGATTATTATATATTTATACATTATAAGAGTTCCGTCATATTCAGTATTAGTAAACAAATAGTAAATATCCTTAAACAAAAACATTGTGTCAAATACTATGTATTCAAAAATGTATATATATTTATCATATAAACTATGAAATAAACAATTATAATTAACATTAGAATTTATATATATTAAAAGAAAAACTAGTTGCAATCTATTCGCCTTTAAATATAGGCTGTGTCAAAACAAAATTGGCGCCAAATCGAAAATACGGTATTTATAATGACTTTCATCGATAGTGCATGACTTTCATTTCCTCATCTCGAAGTAGTTGGCGATAGTCCATGCCTATCAAATATTCATCGTAGAGTGGTATCGATGCGGAACAACCTTTGGTATCGTGCTGGCACCGATATATCGGCAACTTTAATTTGCTTATATTTAATAAACCACGCAAATGGAATCCTCGTTAAAAACTTAGAGAGATTGACCTAAACTTCAATTTATTTGGACGCTCTTTACCTGGGGTGACGATAACGAAGAATTACCCAGCTCGCCGCTGGGTTCAGGGTATCTCCTAGTCGGGCACAACCGAGCCTAGAGCCATCTTACTTGTTTTTATATATTTTTGGTTACCGCACTGCAAGACATTCGTTCGCTTCGCTTCTCTTGTCACAGTGTTGTGTAACCGCTCGCTCTTCGATAACATGTTATCGATTAGGGTTTAACAGTGGTAGTGTTGAGATGTTATTAATGTAAAGTTAACAGTTTAACGACTATGAATATAAAATACTTTACCAACTCGGCTATTCTCACATTTTGATCGACCCGATTAACTAGTGCTTACAATTTAAATAGTTGAATTATAATTTTATATTTAAATATTATTAATCTAAAGAATTACTATCAATATCATTTCGCCAATCCGCCCATTTTCTTAATCTACATGCTTCGATTATTTCATCATATGGTATTTGTGTTATCTGACAATTTTCAATATCTGTTACTACGTATCTGTCGTTAGGTTGTGATTTTTTTATAATATAAGCGCCTTTATATTTGGGTATACATTTTTTGTTTGTTTCTATTGTTGAATCAACGTTCCATACTGCCACGAAATTTCCACACAAATATGGCATTTGCGTAATTTTACTGCTTATGCGCTTCAGAACTTCTCATTTGAACATCTAGAAGTTTTTCTATTGCTGATTTACGCGATCGTCTTAAGTCATAACTATGATCGTTTTGATCCTCTGAATAATAAATAAGTGCATCAATTTCACATCCTCTTTGGTGAACACCAAATTAAAAATGTAGATGGTGTTTGCCCAGTAGTTGATTGAACTGAATTGTCAATCGAATACTCGACTTTGTTTTATAATTTGTGCCAATCCGAATGGTGTATCGGCTCCGTAATTTTTGATATCATGGTTTTCAGAACTCTATTTATTGCTTCGATTTGGCCGTTTGCTTGTGGGTAAGCAGTGGCAACCTTAACATGTTCAATTCTATTGCCTAGCAAAAAAAAGCACTAAGTTTTATAAACACACCCTATCGCTAAATTTTCTTTTCGGACGACTATAATATTCGAAATATTTTGTTCAGCATCCATTCACTTCTTTTGTACTTCTTGAGCTTACTGAGTAAAATTTTGTAAAGGCGTTAATAATGGAAAATATGTGTTTCTTTTTTGATATGATAGCAGGAAGGGTGCCAAAATGTCAATATGTATTATGTCGAAAGGAACGGGTTTTTTTTTCGGAATATTGTGCAACATGCGATTGCTTGAATGCCGTGGAACTGTGAACGTTATAAATTTTAAACAGTTTTTTATGAAATGCTCAACTAATTTGCATATTTGGGAATCGATAATGCCGTTTTATTTCCGCCAAGCACTTCACAGACCCCATATGGAACAGTTTCACATGGACAGAACGAATGATATTGTCTTCCATTTCTGAAGGCACATACAATAATAATGATCCATCTGATTCCTCTCTATATACAAGACCATCGTCAAACTTATAATTGTACTCTTATGTTTGAAAGAAATTTATCTCTGTTTTGAGTAGCTTGCAATTGGACGTTTAAACTATCCTCATCCAATATCATTTGCTCATGACGATTTGAATCTATAATATCTATTGTTGGCTCGAAACATCTACCCCCCCGTATAAACATGCTTCATATATTTGGTACTGCGATGCTGGATTACATAGTCATAGTTTTAAAATTCTAACGCCCACATGGCTATTCTAGCATTTATACTTCGATTTTTATTTATTAATTTTAAACAGTCGACAAAGCAAGTACCAACGAAAGTAAATAGGTACATAAAAATATATATATATATATGTATACAAATATTGAAAACTAAAAGCCTAAAGGAGTTACAAACAATTCTAATAGCTTCACCGACACGATGAGAGTATTTTATTTGCCAGTCCGGACAGCTATGACCCCAATCACATTTATGTGATGTTATTAGAACCTACAGCTAAATTGAAAAGATTTAGTAGTAGAAATAATATTTAATTTAATATAAATTTAATTTAAATTATATACAAAATATTCAGGAAAAGTGAAAGAACAATATAAATATTATCAACAGACAAATGCCAACAATAAATACAATAAAATAAACAGCAAATACAAATGGAACTCCCACTTCACTAACCTCACCTACATTCTAAAACCCCTTAATATTATAAAATACCTTTCATCCCGAAAATATAACTGAAACACTGCCTCTCTAATACTAATTCTAAAATCAATCCTAACATCCAAAATAGATTATTGCTTACTATCTATGGCAATGCACCCAATCCCAAATTTCTAAACTAAAAACTATCCAAAACACCGTCATTCGCTCAGCCCTAGGAGCTTTCCGGACCACCCTCATAACAAATATGCTAATATAAACAAATAAAAACACCTTAGAAGACAGACGTGACCTTCTCATCGGGAAACTCTTCAAAACCCTTATCCACTCACACGACTCCCCACTAAATCAAATAATTAAGACCCACACCAAGAAATTTAAATATCCCAGCACACTTGACCGCATTATCCACACTTGCACAGTTCTTCAAACCCCATACAAACCATCATAACCTATCCACAGTATTCAATTCAATATGGAGACAATGAACAAAACAATAGACATGACACTATCTTCTCACAACAAGGCCACGACACACCAAACAATCTTCCAACAATCATTTTCCTCCATCAAAAACTCTCTCTCAAACTACAAATTCCTTTACACCGACTGCTCCAAAATGAACAATATAGCATTACAACACAAACGTAGACCCTTAAGATATGCCTCCTTCCACACTACTCATCTATATATATAGATAGATTATACCACTGAAACAGTAGCAATCCTCGAAGCTCTAAAATTATGTTAAAAAAATCATCAGGTAAATATGTCATCAGTTAGGACTCTCTCTCAGCCATGAAATCAATTCTCAACTTCAAAAACTCCTCTCTTTACGCGACAAACATCAAAAACAGAATTAACAATAACTATCCCAAATTCAAACTAGTTTGGATCCCCAGTCATTCTGGGGTACTAGGAAACGAATACACCGACTCTACAGCCAAAGATACAACAAGACTTCCACTCATTTACACACCCAATTTTAACGCAAGTGACATAGTACGATCCCTCAAAATATAATTACTCCAAAAACAACATTTATTACAAAATCAAACCTCAAATTGGTACAATCAAATTTGCTGCAACACCTCCAACAACTATTCCCTCAAAAATACTAACCTCAACAGACTCCAACAAATTAAACATACAGTATATAGCCCAAAACACACATGCCCCTACTGTAACAACACAACAATTGACATTCACCATATTTTATTCTCATGACCACCTCTACAACTTCACAGATCCTTTCCTCACAATACATCCCCCATATCACTTATTTCAAACCCAACAAATATAAACTTAAAAATGTTCGAATGCTTAAACAAATCTAATATTCTTCACAAGATATAATGTAAATAACCCACACACAAAACAAACCAATTCGTGAGCTTAAGGCCCTAGCAGCCACTGCTTGCCTTCATAATTGTTAGTCTTAAGTTTTTAATCTTAAGCTTGCATTATATAAATAAATAAATAATAATAATTATTATTTGATAGAAAGAAGAAAGGAAAGACACAGAGACGGAAAATCACTGACCCGATATAGATTTTTTTTGGCTAGTCCGGCAAGTTATTCCCCTTTTCACAGCTAAGGATGGTCAGTGATTTCCCTAAGATATCCTGAAAGCAAAGCTTTTTTTAGAGGAAGAGAGAGTTCTGATGATAACACGTGGTATGGGCTATTATAACGCTGCAGAAGACTTGCTACCGATATGGGCTGCCAATCACTCACAAGTTGTGACCGAGGAAAGCATAGACACAAAAACTTGTTTACGAGGCGGAACAACTGTTAAAATCGAAGCTAGAGACGTGGAAAGGGCAACATGATTGCTGTTTGAAGCCTGTACTATATTCTGCGAGGGACTACCTCTGCGACCAGGAACTGCACGTGCAGTGTTGTCTTTGTTGATAAGAGCCGGCTCAACAATTGGGTCAATGGGCATCTCTTCAGGAGAGCCCAGAGGGGTACTCTGACAATCGCTCGGAGATGGTGATAACGACTGCATTGGAGATACGTCTAAATGTTGAGGCGTATCCAAAGCCGCAAAGATGGTTGAACAGATTTAGGTGTAAAGGGAGAGAAAACACTTAAAAATTGAGACTCTAACTGGCGATTTGGGGGTAGACTTAAATCTATAATTGCTAAGCAACTGGAGACATTATTCAGTTTTAAATATTGATTTCTCACAGAATTATACATTCTGGAGAAATCAATTTGGATAACAATGCAAACTGGGCATGACCAACGTAATCCACCACAGTCCTTTTTGACAACAGCGAATAATTTACCGCTGTCACGCCCAGTGAGACCTGCACATTTCGCATGCATCATATTCTCACACAACCAGCAACTAACAAATTGCGGTGATGCAGAATTATCAGCCTGCTTGACTGTGCAAGTTTTTTTGCAGCACGATATTTTGACTACAGGGGTCAAACGAAATTTACTTTTGGTGCGAGAGTGAAAAGCAGACGAACAACGGCACACGGAAATATTGCAAGTAAACGCTCAAATGAAAGAAGTTTTTACACAAACAATTCTTGTGTGAAACACAAAGAAATAACAAAGATTTACATGCGAGTGATGCACAAGAAAACACACACACAAACAATGCAAAGAGAAGCGCCAAATAAATAGATAACCAAAAACAGATACTCACAACAGCACTGCACTGACGCCGTGTTAGTTAAATTGATTTAATAATTAAATTACAATGCACAACAGAAAGCACTTTGCACAGCAAAATTAAAGCTTTTTAAATAAAGCACAAAATAAAACAAGTAAGATGGCCCTAGTTGGGTGTGGCCGACTAGGAGATACCCTGAACTCAGCGGCGAGCTGTTACATACATTTAAACACCTTTCCATTCATACACACAGTCACACATACACACACACAAACGCAAGCAGAAAGCTGCGCACTTGACACATGGGCTGCGCTTGGCCCCACTATGGAAAACGAAGTTTTGAATAACTTCTAAACTAAGTATTATCGTTATGAAATTTGCAGTGCTTAATAAGAGCATCCAAATCTATGTACAAACCAAAGCGCATGTCTGTAGTACTTGATTTGCGTTTTTTTTTTATATGGGGGGCGAATGGGGGCAGCTATGGAAATATTCATAATCTGCGTATCCTTTACTAACACATTAAACAAAAGTTGGTGACGCTAGCTCTTATAGTGTCCGAGATATGCCAAGAAAACCAAGTGTCATTTTTATCAATAGTAATGAAACAGAGCAAGATATCGAAAAAAATTGATAAACTTGTACTGCGTATTGCTTAGGAAAATCTATAGTCGAAAACTAAAGGTCTCTAGTTTTTGTAGTTTCCGAGATCGCTTCGTTCAACAGGACGGACAGACAGACAGACGAACGGGCAGACGGATATGGCTAAATCGACTGAGCTCGTCGTCCTGATCAATAATATATGCACTTTATGGGCTCGGAGATGCCCCCTTCTCCCCGTTACACACAAAACCATTATACCATTATCAAGATATAATAAATTGCAGAAATAAATGGCAGTTAATTTATGCAAAGAATAATACAAGTTTTAGAGCACAAGTAAAGCCCGTCAATTACTCTTAAGCTGAGATCTCTCTCTATTCAAATCTGTGGTTTCTTGATTCTACAGGTGTAGCTGCTTGCGAAAAATTGCAATAGGATTAAACTTGTTATTTTCTTGCTTCTGAAGCAGTATTCCTCCAAAACCGTTCATACTTACGTCACAACACAATTCTGTTTCCTTTTCAGGGCTATATAAAGCTAGAATTGGTTTTGAAGACAGTGTTAAAAAAGAACTTGAACCTACTCGTACACTCCTCGAAAAAAACCAAAGGCACACCAAGTTCTGACAAATTCTTAAAAGGTTCAACTAAGATTGAAAATGCGGGAATAAAGCGGCGGATCCCAGATTTAAAACGTCTGAAAATCCGTTCTGTCGCAGATCCTTAAGCCAGGAATAGTTTTTACTCGACTAGCATGACCTGTGTCAGCTGCTAGCAACCCATTTGTGAGTTTAATCCTCAGAAGGTTCAAAGAAGTACATTCTTTATGTCCAAATTCAGTGGATTCAGTCCTAAGACTGTCTCCAGTGCTGCAGTAGGACATGTACTCATAAGACCCGCGAGGGATAAGCATACAGCCGTTGAAATTTGCTGCATTTTTGTATGGCGGTGGTCTGCTGGAACTTTGGCCACCAGACGAGGGCAGCGTACGTGACAACAGGCATAACCATTGTATTGTATAGCCATCTGATGGCTTTGGAGTCTAAACCCCACGTTTAACGAAGAGCTGACGACATGCCCACATGGCATAAGCACATTTGGTCAACGTTTTGTCTAAGTGCGAGTTACAGTTAAGTCTCTTATCCAGATTAACACCGAGATATTTGACCTCACTGGAGAGCTCGACGGGTGTCCCACCGATGTAGAGCTGACCGACATCGATGTTCTACTGTTTCGTGAAGGGAACGATAATCGCCTTTTATTGGTTAATATTGAGACCCACATTTGTGCACCATCTTAGGCCCGTGTTGAGTGCTATCTGCATCAATTCGGCGATGGTTGAGCCCAGTTTCAAAAGAAGAGCATATATCACTAGGGACCAAATAAGGTGAGACAGAACCCCGCCCTGTGTACACCCTTTGCCGTCTAAAAAAGATCTAATGTCTCTGTGCAAGGGCTTTCTCTCTATCCAAGTAATAGAGACGGAGTCAACCCCCCTATGTGCTAACGCCCTGGTTAGTGACTGACAGCCAGTGGTTTCGACTGCATCTTCAACGTCTAGGAAGGAGCACAAAGCAGATATAAAGCGACCTCTGTCGATCTGCCTTTGATGTGGTCGAATTGTGTATGGTACAGTGGATTGGTATCTTACAATCTGCACCGGATATGCCAGTCCAACAGGCTTTCTGCGGTCTTAAGCAGAAAGGATGTCAGGCTAATTGGTCTAAATGACTTAGGTTGATCCAAGGGACGGTTCCCTTGCTTGGCTATAAAAACACATTTACCTCCCTCTAAGATAGCGAAATGTACCCCCAAGTGTCCACACTTTCTCAGTAGGTGCGCCAGGTATCGCGTTTGGCGCATCTTTTGTTTTTATTATACTTAATGAGCACATCTGTATGTGACCCACGACCCTCTACTTGAATTTGCCGTGTTAAAGAGCCGTCAGGGGAAATCACGTTTCAACTGATGGGGTCTTAGGACCGCACTGTCATGGTAGGAGGTTAAAGGCACATCTTAAGGTTCTTTTAACGCCAATTCTATCTCCCTTGTGGTGTTAAATCTGGCAGGAAGTTAGTGAACCTTCAAAGCCACTAAGGTTTTGTACAGGTCCCAATTTGTTTTCTTTGGGTTAAAATAATTGGAAAGAAGTTTTGCTTGTTCTGGGAGAGCAAATCTGATGTGCTGTTTATCTGAAAGAGTGGCCTCATCGGTAATTTTTAATGAAATCGTACAAAGAACCGCTAACCTGAGTGAGATTTAGTACCTCTTCCCTGATTGTGTTTATAAAAGTGGGTTTGCACCCTCTGTTTGATATATCTAATTGACTATATTATATATATGATAATTGACTATACAAAAGATATTCAAGAAGGCACTCCTTTTAGTGTGATGGGCGTTGGCATCACAGCTAATGACTAGGTGTGTGTTCGTCCTTCCGCAGAAGTCGATGAGCCGCTGAACCTCCTTTGGCGGTGCGTCGTCGGTGTCGCCAGGGAAAAATGCAGACGCCATTGAAATTTCCTTCCCTCCTTCTGCCGAAGCCACCTCAACGAAACTAGGTCCCTGGAGGTAAAGTTTGTGAGAGGGAATTGCCTTACGCTTTTATCCAGAAGAATAGCTGCGCGAGGCGCTCCACGCAATCAGTCAGATAACAACTTACATGAGCCGCAACTTAATCCTCGGTCCTGGCCACTAATCAACATGAAGGAGAGCCAAGTTGATGTTTTACTCGGCGAAAATTCTGCACTTGGTGGCCGACGCTCCTCTAGCGTGGTGAATTTCGCACCGAGAACCTGAGCACATGTCGAACCATTTGCAGGCCCAGTAGCCAAGCTAGTGGAGGGACCCGAGTCAGGTTCCGGGTTTGTTGCTGGGGCAGCAGCAGCCGGCACCGCGACCGTTACTTTAGCGTCCCGAGTAGAGCAACCGGAGCTGATCTTTTCCTTAAGTGCCATTTTCTTAAGGATAAGTTTGGTGCTGCCAAAGCTGTTCGAGACTTTTTTGCCGCACTGATCCGCTGGACACCTATGTGCGCCAGAATCCTCTCGTTAGCCAGCTCCAGGCTGTTGGCGAAGTATCGCACTGGGGAAGTGGCTCTACTTCTAGCGAACTGCAGGCCTTGATATGGCTGAAGTTCTCCCTCACCCACTCGGCTGCGTTGTTGTCGTAGCAGACGAGCATGAGCCACTCCGTTCTTGGAACAACACCCTCGAACTAAGGCTTCATACCTGGCGTCACACACGTCAGGGTGGACGATAGAATCACCGCGTTTAGCGTTGCCATTCGCTCCGCTGTTAGAGGTGACTATCTATCAGTCGCGATGAAACCGAGCTTGACACCGCTCGACTGTACGATGGCGCTGTCGACTCTGAATGAGCATTTTTCGGTTTCTTTGGTTCCTAAGGCGATAGCTGTCTTGAACAGCTTCTTTTCATGATTTGTTATTTTAATGAAGGCGATTTCAGGGTCTAAATGTAAACGGGCTACCTGAGTGCCTGCATATGTCAGACCGGATCTCTGAGAGATCTCACTGGATGCTTCGTCGAGATCAGTGCGTATCGGACTCTGCCGGGACAAACTTTTACTCGACGAGCAAGTGGCACATTCCATCTGTTTATTCAAGGAAGTTGGTGGTCTTTCCGGATCCTCCCCTTGGTGACCAGCCTCACCGCTTGGGAGTGTGGAGGTTGGCAGCCCTACAGCTGCGGTGCCAGAAGTAGGGTCAACCGTGCAGGTTAAAGCCTGGGGTGATGCTATTTGAGCCGCATCAGACTCATTATTAATTTTTATACTTTTTGAAAAATGTTGGTTCATTTTTAATCCGATGAGTGAATGGGAAGGGGATTTCGCCCGCGGCATAGCCCGTCTACCGCGGGAGGTCGAAAAATAAAACTGGAGGGCGACATGTATTTTGAGTCCGAATACTAACGGCCGAGCACCCCCTTGGTCATGAATCCTTCGGCATTTGCTCTAATTTTTTGAAGAGTTGTCTTCTCTTTATTCAACTACCATTAGTCAACACACTTGGTTGAGACATGACCATGCCAAGGATCAGCCGCCCTCACGAGGAGAATATAGTCGGATTTCTAATAGTGTGTGCAGATGCGGCGCGTATTATTCAAGTAATAATTACACGTTAGCTCTTTGACTTTAGTATAGAAGTGTTAACATTAGTTCATAATATAAGAAGACAGATTTTGCTACAACGCGTTCGTCACATGCTCATGTCTAAGCCCTTTCGGCTTGCCCCATAATCTTTATAAAATGTATTATTCTGCACTTAAAAAGTTTTCTTTTAATCCTTGTTTTTGAACACTAATAACCATGCTACTATTAAAAAACATAGGCAGCTAGTTTCTATGACATCCTCACCTGAATCCTTTCCTAGGACATCTGCCAGATTTCTTTCACACAGGGTGGATTCTGACAAGTTTGTCCTGCGTCAAAACAGCGTTAGTAGCCTAATGATGCGGCATGTCAACCATTTGGTTGACATTTTTAAATGTGAACCGTGCCTATTGCTAGTTTGCAGTGAGACGTAACATGGCAGACAAAGCTTAAATTTTAACATTTTTATATGTTGGGTCTGACACAACACAGATGATAGAGCGGATGGTGAAGGCGGAATGGTCGAATGTGATACGCTCGTTCCCAAGACAAAGTTCCCCTGTCGGTGCAGTAGTTTTTGTACCTCAAGTGCCAGAATCATGACAAGACTGTATGAAAACAATCTTTGCGAAGATCTCATGAATAGATGGAGCCTCAAAAGCTGAGCCATTATGATGATACGGGACTGCAGATTATCACCGTTCACCGTCCTCTTAAAACTATACAGCGAAACATGAAACAAAAACGGCTCTGCGCAGAAGATGCCCTTTTGACAGTGAAATAGGTGTTTCAGTGGCGAATCCCGAATAGCCTACGAGGTGTTTAAGTGAGGGTGACGGAGTGGTCCTAGTCATGGTAGTCGATCCGGTAACTGACGCACAGGCGAGGAAGACGGGAGAGAAGGGTTTTAGAGGAAGATTGGACAGTTATCAGAGTGACACAAATCAAATAGCTGCATGCGGGCCAGAAGTGTCTGCGATCTGTACGTGCAGTTAATTGCAGAGAGACTTTCGTAGCTCTTGTTTATTAAGAATATGAATTTGTTGTGAATTGTGAATTTGTGTGTGTTATTTTGTAGCAGAGAACTGATCTCTGTGCTATTAGTGCTGCGGAAGACTCACAGAAACAACTTACATCAAAAGGCATATCAGCTCAAAGCTCATTTCCGTAATTAGAAACAGAGCCGAAGTGACTGACAAAACTTTCGGGAATGAAGGCATCTCTAAATTGAAACAATTCTCAGAATCTCTTTAGAACCATCAATGTCAAATCTTAGGATTATACCATTCGGCATAAGAAAAAGTACGTATACAATGCTTTCAAAAAAATAACATAATTAGACTAGATAGACACAAGATGCGTTAAACTCATAACGGAAGAGCCTAATGTAAGTATTAAAAATAAGTCTGTGATTTCGAGCAGGTAAAATCCGGCGTACAGCAAAAAACGAAGGAACTCAGGCTAGAAAACTGTTTAATGCAACAATGAAAATACACTGCAAAGCATAGAGAGTACAATAAGGTGAAACGAAACTAAAAACTGAGCTTAGTAGTAGACTTAAGTGCACATGTTTCTTCACCACCTACAAAGGGAAAGGCCTTATAGTGGATACCACCACTAACCAAATAGCATGTAGATGTGAGGATCGAGCGAGAAAACGGATTTGTGGGCAGCTTGCTCCCTCACACTACAAAGCATTGCTTGTATATGTGTAAGTCTTGAAGCACAAGCCGCAATTCGCCGAAAATTTGAATTTTTAAATTTTCGGTCGCTTGTCTTCCCCTACGTTTGAGCCATTATGTGAAATTTGTAAAGGGATTGCCACTATGGCATGAAAACTTGGGATTTTTTCAAATGATTGTTGGTGAGGGTACCTAAAAGTGGGTGCGGTTGCAACAAAAGTTTCTAGGGATGAGAATGCACGCACTCTTATTCAAATGTGCACATTTATATGTATTTTTTGCGCGTGGGCACGGTTTGTTGACTGCCTACTTGATGCAAAAGATCTAGATTTAAAATCTTATGGATTTTCAGCATTACACACCTTCACCAACAATCATTACAAAAACTCCCAGGTTTTCACATAACTGGTAAAATAACAATTTTCGGAGCACTGCTGCTTATGCTTCAAGACATACACATGTATATACATACATACATTCTCTGAGAGCACTGAGAGCAACCCCGGCAATGCTTTTACTGCAGTGTGAGGGAGTCAGCTGCATACAAATCCGCTATCTCGCTCTATACTCACAAAGCAAACGGCACGCTTACTCTCTTGCTCTCTTAGATTGTAAGAGAAATGAGGACCCGAGCAAAAGCCGAAGTTGCTATGGGACCTCTAGCATAGAAAATGTATCATACTTTTTTGTTCTAGATGACCCATCTATATGTTATTTGGTTAGTGCTTCCACCTATGGTGATGTATGGTGTTAGAGCTCTAGACAAGTACTGCGGTAGGGAAATCCGCAAGAATTTTCCAGGCATTAATACACAACTGGTTATCGGAAAATAGGCTTTGTTCACATGTAGCTATGGCAAGAAACGAATTGAAGAGTATTTTAATATGAGTGAAAACTTAAATCAGTCAGTCACATGTGTTTGAGAGGACACTGCAGTTTACGCAAACACCTGCTCAATCTATAAATTGTGGAGATTGATACTTGTACTCTGCTTTGGGAGCGACGAAACTCAGGAGTCATTCTAAGGGATTGTCAAGTGGTGTGCAGGTTGATAAATATTATAAAAACAATAGCTTTGAAGCTAGGAAAATTCTTAGATTTCTTGCAAATGGTAGGACTAAATATAACTTTCCAGTAAGCTGCGTAATATAATCAATTATAATGATGTTGATTGCTTGGCGACCTTTCTTTTGTGTTATGCTGGCTTGAGTTCAAGAATTGGAGTATTTAAACAAGTGAGAACGTTGCAGTTGGATGCAACCAACAGCGGATTACTGGATTCACCTACCACTTTGTGTATTAATAATAATAATAATAATATACAAGTATTTTATAACAAAAAAAAATGTTTGCCTCTGCACATCAGTTATCTAATAACCTAACCTATCCAATAAGAAACAACACAGAATTCCAATTTAAACTGTTCGAGTATAACAGAAGTCTGTGGCTTGGGTGACTGTTTCTGACTTTGGCCGCTATAGCGCTAGCGTCGAGAAGTGCATACAGAAACCGCTGCGGTTGGTACATATGATTAACACTACATAAGTGTTTTTTGTTATGTTACGTTAGTCTTAGTCAAAAACTGACCTAGGTTATTAGTTCAAATTGTGTTAATGTTAATGACTTTAAGTATTAAATATATATATATTTATGTGTGTATGATATATATACTTGACAGAGAATGCGAATAATTAAAAATACTAATTTTAGCTCCATTTTATACTGCACACCCTCATTCCTAGTTGTTAAAATTTCCATTTATTTCGCATTCGCACCGCATTCGCAACGGACGTGCTTTTTCTTGCGCCTCGAAATAATTAACTTTTCATTGTTTTAATCAAAGATTAACCTGTGTATTTTTCGCCATATTTAGTGTTGTGACAGTGTGATACATCGGGTGTGTAAAATACACAGTTGAACTTTAATTAAGTTTAAATACAGCAACAATCTGCAGCGGAAATATATTGGTTGACTTGTGCAATTGCATTGTTGCCTGCCTATTTTGTTTTTGCATTTTCGTTCTCATCATATTTTTTGTTCTCTACTCGTGCTCTCAACGCTACTAATACTTATCTTTCTCCCGCGCTCAAACTAATATTGTTGTTGGTGTTGGTCGTGGTCATTCTTTTTGGTTTTTGCTCTTGCTTTGATTCCGTTGTGCTTGTTTCGGTCGTCGCGCCTGCGCCGTTTATCTGTTTGACGTTGTTGTTATAAGTACAAATGAACGTCTCAAATTATTTTAACCCTAGTGTCCCTATCATTTTTTATACTTTGTTTTGCAGTTTGTTTTTTTATCCCAAAAACAAAAATAAATAAATAAATAATAATGTATGTCTGCTATAATAAAAATTGCCAGGTGCGACAGAAGTAACGAAAACAACATTGTACCCATGGATATTGTTCCTTCTGACCTCAAAAAGTGTTCTGATTCGGCGATTGCTAGCACTGTTGAACGGTCAGTCTACCAAAGCTATTGCTCTACCAGTAGCTACTACTATGGTTCCTAATATGGCCCTTGTATGTGTTCCACCAAAAAAACAAATCTTGGTTTCTAGGCCCCTGCTACTACATCTGATGATGTCAAGCCCTTTATTCTGGCCAAATCTTAAGCCAATCTTACGGTGGAAAAATTCATTTTGCATATACTCGGGAAATTTCATCTTTTAAAATAAGTGTTTCGGCCGAACATTTCAGCCGTATTTGTTGTAAAGAATTCTGGCCGGATCACGTAATTATACAAGAATACACTGCAAAAAAGAAAAATCGGCGCACGATTTCACTTCCCCCTACTAGTGCTGGTTTATATCAACCTATTGTGGTCTCTGATAACACAAAAAAGTAACATTCTCCCCCCCACTTGGCTATAAGAATGTAAGAGGTCTTTGTAGTAAACTTAGTAATCTATACCTTAATAGTCGTTGTCGCGGGACGAATTAAGAATCGAATAGTAACGTAGTTATAGTATTTATCGATAGTCGAAAGAGCATTGGAATGTGCATTTGGTATTGTATTTCCCCACCGTGCTGGTCACACCTTTGTGTATAAAAGCGCTCGTATTGGAATTTGAGTGTCTTGTCGTGAGCACGCGGAATGGGAGGAAGTCACTGCGGTATGAACTAAGTTGTATTCTTAATATTGTACTAAGCTGTATTTTCTACAGAATAAAATACTACTATTTTCCATCGTCGTCAACCTTGAGTATTCTGAGCAACTTCCCTTCCGTAGACGACAGGCGGTTTCTTTTTTTCGCAGACCACATGTACGGCGTTTCGCTTATTCGCCGTTAATGTGAACTTGGAGTCTGCAAGGGCAACTTGCGCTGGAGATCCGACGTGGTGCAGCAGTTGAAGCTGCAGTGTGTGTGTGCTGGTGCTGACCACTACGCAACACAGGCCAAGGGCTTCCACCCCAGCTTGAGAGTTGTCAGATTTCCTGGGTCGAAAGTTGATGATGCCAACCCATCATTCACCCAGAAGAAGCCCCCGATTGGACGACATGGAACAGACGACCACCGCAGGAGCCACCGTGCGAACGGAGACACCTACGGTGCGGACAGCGTCTGTTGAGCTGCAACCGCGCCACACACCCAGCACAGTGTCTGCAGGTGTGAGTGTGCAGGTTGTCACTGGGAGTACCACCGCAAAGACGGTGATGAAGGAAGTGTGCGAACAAGCCAGTAGCAAGACTGGAGAAGCGCACACCAGCGATTCCCAAGTTGCGAGCCTAATGCAGAGGATCGCCGCATTGGAGAAAGAACTACAGCGTGCAACGGGGAATCAAGTGCATGTAAGCACCGCAAGTGATTCCGTTGGACCTATCAATGTTGGAGTGAGTAGTCCAAGCACCACGCTGCCGCCATCTTTGAGTGGAAATTTGCCGTTGCCTCTGAGCGCAAATCAACCGCTGCAAAGTACTGCAATTGTGGCGCCAGCATTGAGTGGAAATGTACCATTGCCTTTGAGTGAAGAATTGCCGCTACAAACTAACGGAATTGTGTCGACATGTTTGAGTGGAATTCTGCCATCTCAAATCAACGGAATTATGTCGACATCTTTGAGTGGAAACTTGCCGCCATATTTGTGTGCGTCGTCTATGCATGGAATATTGCCTCCAGCATCTAATTGTTATGTGACCACAAGCCACGCAAGGCCATACTGCGCGGGGCAAACAGCAGTTGGATGTGCGTCAACGCATGTGAGCCCAAGGGAGGCTATGGTGCCAGCGCCATCAACTGTAGTCTGCGGGTCAATGACGCCGACGATGAGGACGACACGCAAATTACCGGATCTTCCTGAGTTTTGAGGCCAGCCTGAAGACTGGCCCATATTCTTCCACGCATATACAGAAACATCTGCAGCATATGGCTGTACGGATTTGGAGAATAACCTGCGATTGCTGAAGGCATTGAAGGATGAAGCACGCGACACTGTGAAGTCTCTGCTTATCCACCCAAGCAACGTGAACGCCGTAGTGGAGCAGCTTCGCTTCAGGTATGGGCGACCGGAACAGCTCATACGAAGCCAGCTTCAAAGCGTACGTGAGGTGCAACAAATACAGGAGCACCACTTGACGAAGATCATACCGTTCGCTACACGCGTGAGCAATCTTGCAGCCTTTCTACAGTCAATCCCTAATGGGGAGCAGCATTTGGGAAACTCCACCCTAATTGAGGAACTGGTCACCAAATTGCCAACAGGCAGAAGATTGGAATGGGCCAGGTTCGCTGCAACATTGAATACTTACCCGACGGTCGTACACTTCAGCAGGTGGCTGACTGAACTTGCGAACGTGGTATGTACGATCTCGGATGTCGAGGTAAAGGAACCAAAGCGTCGGTTGCTGCATGTAAGCACCGACCGCCAGGATGAGAATTGCCATAAACAGTGCCCAATATGCGATGGGCAACATGGAGTCAGGAATTGTAAAGATTTCAACCGAGCTTCCCCATCAACGAGATGGAGATATGTGAAGGAGCATCGGCTTTGTTTCTCGTGCCTGCGAGGCGGTCACATGGCCAGGTCCTGTCGTGTGGACAATGAATGCCAAGTGTTTGGATGCCATGGAAGATATCATCGCCTACTGCACGAAGGTTTGAGTTCATCTAGGAGGTCGTCACAGCCAATGGATGATCCCGCTAGAGATGTAAAACGGACACCGCAGCCAGCGGATTTGAACGACAGTGCCGGCCGAAGGACGTCGCCAAGGGCAGTCCAAGCGGCACCAGCAAGGAATTTGAGTTGTGTCGACCCAAGGAGAACGCGCCTACTGTTTCGCATATTACCTGTAACATTGTTCGGAGCAGGAAATACGCGACTGGACACGTACGCACTCTTCGATGAAGGTTCGTCAGTATCCATGATTGATGATGAACTGAGACGCGAACTGAACCTGCACGGTGAGCGACGACAGCTAAATATCAACTGGTTTGGTGGAAAATCAGCTAAAGAAAGCACCACTGTGGTAAACCTGCAAATTTGTGGAGCAGGAAAATGCCAACGTTACGATTTGAAGAATGTGAATTCAGTTCAAAACTTGAGTCTGCCGATGCAAAGCTTGCGTCGAGGTGATGTTCAAGGAACTATGAAGAATGCGCGTCTGCCAATGGAGCCGTACAGCAACGTGGTGCCGAAGCTTCTTATTGGACTGGACCATGCGCACCTAGGATTGCCAATGCAAACCAGACGGTTTGCTGAGCAAGGACCATATGCAGCTGCCACTAAACTTGGATGGGTAGTTTTTGGTCCCTCTAGTGGTTATACGAGAATGCCACCACCGATGTCATGTCATCTAGCAGTGTCGCAAGAAGATGCTGTAGAGAAGATGATAAGCGACTACTTCGAGATCGAGAATTTTGGAGTGAAGCCTGCGCCGCCGGTAGCAGCCAGCGCCGACACAAGGGCCCAAAGGATGCTCGAGGACAGCACGGTGAGATTGGGGCAGCGCTTCCAGACTGGACTGCTATGGAGAAGCGATAACATCGTGCTGCCAAGAAGCTATGACATGGCGCACAAGAGACTTATCAGTATTGAGAGGAAAATGAAACGGGATGTACGATTCGCTCAAGCCTATAAGCGAATTATGAACGACTATGTGACCAAAGGATACGCTCGACGTTTGGAACGCCACGAGGTCGATGTGAACAATATCGACAAGCTTTGGTACCTGCCGCATTTTGGAGTTCTGAATCCAAACAAACCAGAGAAACTTCGTCTGGTTTTCGACGCGGCAGCAAAGGTGGGCGACGTCTCGCTGAATTCAGCACTGGAGAAGGGTCCACAGCACTACAAGCCACTGCCAGCTGTGCTTTTCCAGGAAGGCGCCATTGGAGTTTGCGGAGACACCAAGGAGATGTTTCATCAGGTGTTGATACAGCCACAGGACAGATGCGCACAGCGGTTTCTGTGGCGAGACGGAGATGATCAAAGGGATCCAGACGTATACGAAATGGTTGTGATGACGTTCGGCGCAGCATGCTCGCCAAGTGCAGCGCATTATGTGAAGACCATAAATGCGCTAGAATACCAACACACGGATCCACGTGCGGTGAAAGCAATTACTGAGTACCACTACGTGGACGACTATGTGGACAGCTTCATGACGGAAGCGGAAGCAGTAGCCGTATCAACACGGGTGAGAGAAATACATGCCAACGCCGGGTTCGACTTGTGCCAATTTGCTTCCAGCTCACCATCCGTGATCGACGCCTTGGGCCAACATGTGGCAGCTAAGGATGTCGGATGGCGTGACGCTGAGGAAAAGATACTAGGAATGTACTGGCAGCCAGCCACGGATGACTTCAAATTCAATGTGAAGTTTCACAAAGTCCCGAGCAACGTGGCAAACGAACCCCCACCAAGAGGGAGTTCCTGAGCCTGATCATGTCTACATTTGATCCTTTGGGATTTTTATCCTGTTATATGATTACCGCCAAATTGCTGCTGAGAGAGATTTGGCGACGAGAAATTAAGTGGGATGAACCACTACCGGATGGAATCAGCGGCGCCTTCGAGAAGTGGCGCCAAGAGATAGTCAACGTGGAGAAATTTCGATGTCCAGGCTATTACTTCGGCCCAGGAGTAATAGGAGATACGCAACTACACGTATTTGTAGATGCAAGTCAATCTGCGTTTGCCGCAGTGGCCTACTGGAGGGTCATTAGCGAGGATGGAGTACGAGTATGTTTCGTGTGTGCCAAGACGAAATGTGCTCCAATGAGAACCATGTCGATTCCTCGACTGGAACTACAAGCTGCCGTTCTAGGAACAAGGTTGATGACTACTGTGAAGCAGGAACACAGCATCGCTATCAGCAATATCGTGCTCTGGACAGATTCGAAGACAGTGCTGCACTGGATAAGCAGTACGCATCGCCGATACAAGCAATTTGTCGGCAATCGAGTGGCAGAGATTCTGGAGTCTACGGATATTGCACAGTGGCGATGGGTACCAACCGCCAAGAACGCAGCAGATGACGCAACACGGCCACAATCCAAGGTGGATTTCGGCCAAGGGTCCCGATGGCTGAACGGGCCCACGTTTTTGCGAGAGCCAGCCAACCGTTGGCCGCAGCCAGCGGCCCAACACGATACCTTCGATGACGAAGAAGAGATGCCGAGCGAGTTTGCGCTGGTCGCTGCAAACAACTTTTGTCTTTCATTTCAGAGATTTTCGAGCTACAACCGATTGTTAAGAACCACTGCCTGGGTACAGAGATTCATACGACGGTGCCGTGGACAGTGGGAGCAGCTCGAATGTTACGGCCTCACAGCTGCCGAATGTGAGGACGCGGAGTACTTGTTAATACGACGATCACAATGTGAGGCATTCCCGGACGAAATGCAGGCCGCGTATAACAAAGAGACAGTCGTTGGACGAAGCGACATACGAGGATTGGCGCCCTATCTGGATGAATATGGAATCTTGCGAGCTTATGTTCGAGTGGACGCAGCTCTATGCATGCCATATAGCGCAAGACGGCCGGTTATACTATCGCACCGGCATCCATTATCCGAGCTAGTGGTGCACCATTACCATGTGAAGATGAAGCATCAAAATCTGGATGCAACTATAAGCGAGATTCGAACCAAATTCTGGGTGACGAATTTGCGACAGCTTCTGCAGAAGATAGTTTTCGCATGTGCCACATGCAAGTTACAACGGGCGCAGCCAGCGCCGCCTATAATGGGTCCATTGCCCGAGGACCGCTTAGAAGCCAATGGATGGCCATTTAAATATAGTGGACTGGATTATTTCGGACCACTGCTTGTGACGGCTGGACGCCGTAAGGAAAAGCGATGGGTCGCCTTGTTTACATGTTTGACGACAAGGGCGATTCATTTGGAGTTGGCGCATGACTTGTCGACCGACTCGTGCATAATTGCTATGAGAAATTTTCTATGTCGACGCGGGCCAGTAGTTAGACTGCGCAACGACAATGGAAAGAACTTCATTGGGGCCGACCGAGAGGCCAAAAAGTTCACTGAAGTTTTCGAGCCAGAGAAGGTTCAGGATGAGCTGTCGACCAAAGGGATCGAATGGCTCTTCAACTGCCCAGCGAATCCGTCCGAAGGCGGAGTTTGGGAGAGAATGGTGCAGTGTGTCAAGCGAGTTCTGCGACACACACTAAAGGAGATGGCGCCTGAGGAGCATGTATTGCAGAGTTTCCTGATAGAAGCAGAGAATGTTGTGAATTCTCGTCCACTTACTCATTTGTCAGTTGCAGTGGACCAGGAAGCTCCTCTGATGCGCTACGACGAAGCAGTGGCGTATAGCGCGCCTGATGAGAGATCGATTCTGGAAGAGATGGGTGCAAGAGTATCTGCCTACGCTTGTGCGCCGCGAGAAATGGTGCCGGAGCACCGAGCCGATGCACGTCGGAGATGTGGTGTTCATATGCGACCCAGCTACGCCACGCAGGGAGTGGCGAAAAGGCATCGTGGAAGAAGTCTACACTGGAGTCGATGGGGTACCCCGACGTGCTAGTGTATGCGTTACTGATCGCAACCGCGACCGAGTGATAATGCGTCCCGTCTCCAAATTGGCTATTTTGGATGTGAGAGCAGTAGCTGCTTCACGGGGGAGGGGATGTCGCGGGACGAATTAAGAATCGAATAGTAACGTAGTTATAGTATTTATCGATAGTCGAAAGAGCATTGGAATGTGCATTTGGTATTGTATTTCCCCACCGTACTGGTCACACCTTTGTGTATAAAAGCGCTCGTATTGGAATTAGAGTGTCTTGTCGTGAGCACGCGGAATGGGAGGAAGTCACTGCGGTATGAACTAAGTTGTATTCTTAATATTGTACTAAGCTGTATTTTCTACAGAATAAAATACTACTATTTTCCATCGTCGTCAACCTTGAGTATTCTGAGCAACTTCCCTTCCGTAGACGACAGTCGTTCTTTTCCTTTTCATGTCATTGCTTTCTCTGAAACATGGTTAAGGCCTGACATCCTAAATTCTGAAATTGTATCTAACAAATTCTCTATTTATAGAAAAGAACGCACTCCTCGTCATGGTGGTGGCGTGCTTATTGTAGTTGACGTTGATTTTTCTTCGGAGGTAGTAATAACAGACTTTAGTACAGATATAGAATTTGTTGCTGTCAAATTGTGCACTCATGGTTGTTGCATTTTCATTATTTGTTCGTATATTCCACCTTCTTCAGATAATTCTGTCTATTCTTTGCATTTCTCTACTATACATTTATCTCCTCTATGCTTTCCGATCGTGATTTTCTTGTTGTTCTGGGGGATTTGAATATTGCCGGAACTAGTTGGATATCTAGTCCCGACTCTAGTGTGTTGACTTCCAAAACCCAAAATGAGTTTCTTGACGATATTTTGGGATGTCATTGTGTCAAATCAATGGTATCCCAAATTGTCTACATAAAATGCTAGACTTTATTTTTGTTTTGGATCACTCTTATCATGTCCTGAAGATCCTTATCATCCCTCTTTAAAGGTGTTGATAGATTTGCCAGCCCGAGTGCTAATCCTAGGCAGTAAACCTTCAGAGCGAACTCGTCAATTTCGGAAAATCGACTTTGCTAAACCAACTCAGCTCTTATCCCAGACTGACTGGTCTTAGCTTTACATGTCTAACACTTAGGTCTAACAAACTCATGTGACTTACACGAGAATTAATAAACTTAATAAATATAAAGTCAAGGATGTATATGAACCTCAAGAAAATTTACTCTTTTTTGGATTACTCTCGATATCTGATTGCTCGATCCAATTTCTCTGGCCTAAATATCCAATGTTATAAGGATGGCCTAAAAATTTTCCAAAAAAAAAAAAAACGACAGCAGACTCAGATCAGGCTATCGCCGATCTATTTGCTAAGTTTTTTCAATGTACTCAAGATTATCAATTGGGTCTGCCTTATCCTTATCACGTAAATAACTCAAATTGCATTTGTTGGCCTTTGATCACGGAAAGTTCACTACTAAGTGATCTAAGGGTCATGAAGCCTGTATTTTCTCCGGGACCTGATGGAGTACCAGTCTGTGTGCTTAGGTATTTCGCTGAAGGTCTCATGAAGCCGTTGTATAAATTATTTAAAATGTGCATGGACTTATGTTCTTTTCCTAACATTTGGAAGGAATCATTTATTATTCCTCTCCTTAAAAAAGGAAACAAGTCCAAGAACTATAGAGGTATTTCTAAGTTGTCACTATTCCTAAAATTTTTGAGAAATTGATAACTCCTCAACTGCAACGTCTTTGTGGATCTATAATTTCACCCTGCCAGCATGGGTTTGTGAAATTTAGATCTACTACCAATAACCTATTGGAATTCACATCTTTTGTTATCAAATTTATTTCAAAAAAAGTCCAAACAGATGTTATTCACACTGACTTCAGTAAGGCTTTTGACTCCGTCAATCATTCGCTTTTACTGCATTAACTTCATCTTTTGGGAGTTCTAATTCTCTTGATCTCCAATTATTTAACTCAAAACTCAAAAAGTTTATTTTAAAGGCTATGTCTCTAAGCCTGTTAATGTCACTTCCGGAGTACCACAAGGAAGTCACCTTGGTCCGTTGTTATTCACATTGTTAATAAGTGACCTCCCTTCTTTGATGTCATTCTCGGGTGCTAATGTATGCCGATGACGTAAAACTTTGCCTGACGTCTTCTAATTTTCTATCTGGTCAAAGGTTGCAATCTGATCTTGACAGTTTTCAAACCTGGTGTCAAGTAAATTTATTAAATCTTAATTGCAGTAAGTGTAAATTAATATCTTTTCTTGAACAATAATTTATTATTAAGCAACTTGATCGTATTGAATCCTTTGATAATTTGGGTATCATTTTAGATCCCAACCTTAAGTTTGACAAGCGTATTTCTCCGGCTGCTAATCGAGCCTTTGGTGTCCTGCGTTTCATTTAACGCTGGTCGAAAGAATTTGCCGATCCCTTACTAAAACTTTATACCTCACTTGTCCGTCCAAGGTGACCCAATTCATCAGTATAGAATTGAATCCGTACAAAAACAATTTCTGCTCTTTGCCATCCGGGGTTATAACTGGAATCCTAAATGTCGCATGCCTTCTTTTCTTGGTAGACTTTTACTAATAAATATTCATTTTCTTTCTGATCGTAGAACCGTACATGGTGTAATCTTCTTATACAAATTAATTAATGGGCAAATTGATTCTTCCGAATTGATCATTCCCTAACTAGTCTAAAAACTCTATTGTTATGTCATCTTTCTAATTGTTTGCGATTTTCTTCAGCGCACGTTATGCGACGCGTCCCTCGGTCGGTTGGGTAATAAAAATAATAAAAGTTATGACAAAAGTCAACTCAAGTTACTTGTACGACAAGTGCAAAATCAATCAGCAATCAACCGCATACAAATTCTAAGAATTCGAAATAGTGTAGCAGTCAGCCTCTGTAAACAGTTAAAACCAAACAAAAATAATTACCGAAAATATACAATAGATGGCCAGCAATTTTGCACTGGCATCATTGATGTTGTGCACATATCGAGTTTTGGACATTGTGAGCGTAGCCAAAAAAGTTTGGATGCGATATTTAGAGGTCATAAGCAATCCGTTGGTATACATTTTATGTATCTAGCTTGAAAAGTGAGCGATATATAGATTTAATCGAATTGCCACGCCGCCAGTGAGCCAGTAGTCCCAGGTTCCATTCAGAGATTTTGTAGGTTAAAGTCCATAAATACAGCTATAGGAGTCGATCTACTATACCCGTAGCGCCGATTCCAAAGACTTTAAGATCCAAATAATACAAATTTGGAAAACTCCACATTCTCGAAAATAATAATCAATTAAATTTTCGCAGTTGATATCAAAACGACAGAGCACACATTTAATATAATCACCATAACATGAACTGGACTTTATTTAATGTGTGACTCATCAATAAAAATATCCGATCGGATCACTTTATTATACAAGATAACAAATAACATTTTTTTTTTTAATTTTCCAAAAATGTTTATTGACAGCAAATTCTCTTAAAAATTACATCTGTTACAATTGCTTTTTAATATTCTTAATAAATTCATTTAACTTATCAGATACATAAACTTCTTTTTTTGATTTCCTTAAACAAATTTTTTCCAACTCCGCACCAAACTGTACCTAAAATTATAGATAACTCGATACTTTAAGCCTCAACTACAAATATAAATAAGTACTTACAAAATATTTGTATTCTGGAGATGTGGATTCTAACAGCAGAATTCTATTTTCTATATTTTTAATACGATTTAAAATGTTGTCGTCGTCCGGAGTTAGACACATATAATCTTCTATATTTCGCAGACGTGAGTTTCTCAATAATTTATTTTCAAGCGAGTCATTATAATTGTACTGTGCCTTCATTAGCTTATTTAGTTGATGTGAATAGTTGGGCCGCACTTGAGGACCACAACAGTTATTCGCACGACGTACTGATTTATGATAAAAGTTATAAAAGATGTGGAGTTGTATTTTGGCGTGATATACATACCTTTTAAATGACCACTAGACTGTTGTTGCTTTACAAGGAAGCTTTGAGTACGAGCACATGAATATTTTGCTGCTGATTCTGGGCTATCTGGGCACGCACTAATTAAGCGCTGCTTGAAGTCATTTTTATTATATTGATTAATTTCATTCCGTTTCCTTTTTAAAAAACATTTTACACGTCTGTTTAACTCGCTGTCATTAACTTTGATTTGTACTAATTTATTAGGAATATTTTCAATTGTCTGATCAATTTTACAAGAAGAGAAATTGAAAGTTCGTTGGGGTTTTTTTGAATTTTCTGTTATATATTAAAAGAGAAAATATAAAACGCTTTTCATTTTTGTTTTCTTTTTGTTTTTAAAAATTATCCATGTCGAATACAAATAAAAATTTATAATTGCTTACGGGGCCAAGGGCACTCTACATTTTCCTTCCACTCTCCGATTGGGTCTGCTTTATATATTTCCTTTTTCCATATAGGCACACGTGATTTCAGCTGATCTACAGCAAAGCTTACAGATTCCAAGGCAGCTGGGCGATGGGGCGCAGAAGCGGCAATAACTACACTTTCCTCGCACACAGCAACGTTTCCAAGTCGGTGATATATTGCAATATGTTTAAGACTTGGCCAGCGAACTCGCAGCTCAGAGCAGATTTTGGACATTTCTTTTAAAGCCATGTTTTCATAAGCTTCATATTCCAATGATATCACCTGCAATTATAAAGAAAATAATTATGTAGCCATTTCTATGGTAGATTATTTATGCGTGTTTTATTAGTATGATTTAACCCAAATTTAACAAATTGTTTTAAATATGAATATTTTTGAAATATCAAACAAATTTTATCAAAACAAGTCTGGAGTGCCCGACTAGGAGATACCCTGAACCCAGCGGCGAGCTGTCGTCACATAAATTTAATAAAAAACCCCCCTGCATTCATACACACATACACAAAATCACACATGCAAACACGCTCATTGCAAGCAGCGCACTTTACTCAGCGCGCTTCTTTCTTCGTTCTCTCTCTTACAAAATATCCACTTCTAGAAACAAAATTGCACTGGCTCGGCGTTGAACTCACGTCTTTAAGAATGTGTTCCGTTCTTTTCACTACGAAACCACAACAGCCTTTATAAAATTCGGCCAATTTGTAATATATACTCACATAAAAATTAGAGTTTGAATAAGAGCTCATGAATGTGTATATATGTATGTATGTATCTGTGCACACGCATGCAGAAAACGCCTGCGCTTGGCGCTTGCCACCATGCGGTTTACCCAAAATACAAATACATTTTCTTAAATAGCTTCCGTTTCTTTTAATATATATTCTTATTGAACCACAGTACATTTATTTATTGACGAACAACCTTGGTAGTGAGAATTGTGGATGTACTTGCAATTCCAAATGTTTTTTTTAATAATATGGGAAGATCAGGGAACGTATCCAAAATCCGAAATTTTTATAATCTGCATATCTATTTCGAAAACATATTAAACCAAATTTGCTGGCTTAGCTCTTATAGTTTCTGAGACATGCTCAAAAAAACGGAAAAGCACTGATTATAAAAAAACGGGGCAGGTTATCGATAATTTGGAATAAACTTGATCTATATATGGTATATACGAACTTAAAAAGTGCAACTTCAGTTCTCTAGCTCTTGTAGTCTTTGAAATCGATGCGTTCATACAGACGGACGAACAGAGCTTAATCGACTCGGCTTGATGCTGATGAATATATGTACTTTATGGGGTCGGAGATGCCTCCTTCTGCCTGTTACATACATTTGCACAAATTCATTATACACTTTTTACCCATTTTCAATGGGTTCGGGTATAAAAAGCAACGTAATGTTAAATATACCAATAACATAAAAAATGTTAAATGATAGCTTTGGCAGATGAACAAATATTGTTAAATTTCTTTCACCGACAGCGACCTATCCCAAGTTTATTTGTTGTTTATTGAGGTTCCTTCGGTAGAAAATCTTCATCTATTAAACCAATGGTATTATTTAAATAATTTTTGTATATCTATTAAATAACCGCATTTTATATTTAATAAATAAAAAATCCTGCAATTTTTTTTTAAGATTTCAACCGGTTAATAGTTTTCTACCGACTTATCCTCAATAAACATACATAAGTTAATGTAAATGTAAATGCCGAACTAAATCTATTTTGAATATTTTATACTTTTCAAGTTGTAAGCGCACAAGAACACTGATTTACTTTTTCTTCCCAATTTTGTGAAAATTATCGTTACTCTGTTACTGTTTATTTTGCCTTTGCTTTTACATGATATCAGGTTGG
The DNA here is from genome assembly GCA_035041545.1 of Drosophila colorata. Lineage (NCBI taxonomy): Eukaryota > Metazoa > Arthropoda > Insecta > Diptera > Drosophilidae > Drosophila > Drosophila colorata. The sequence continues at coordinate 273,979 of JAWNLD010000482.1, forward strand.
TATTGTATTGAAGGTAGAGAATTGCGCAGTTGGCTACACGTATTGGCTAATCCACGTAAGGGATTTTAATATAACTTAATTGTCGCCCATATCTTATATGGTTTTCCGATGCTTAGAAAATTTAGCTCATATGTCAAGACCATAGTAAAGCTAGTGATTGCCAACTTACGTCAAGATTACTATATTGAAAATAAAAAGATGTTTATCTAAGAACGTAATTTTCACGCAGTGGCTATGGCATTTGAATTTTAGTTGTCCGATCCGCTCAATTCCATTCTATGCACTGCAACACAACGACGACACTTGGTATCTAATAATTCGTGTATTACGACTATAATACGACGGAGTATTTAAATAAGGGGGTGTATTTAGTGCACAAATAAGTAGTAAAAAATTGTGTAGCCGAAAGTTAAGTTATTGTTCCATCCTTCCAGAGAAGCTCAACAGGTGTTGGAATATCACATTACAGGCTAAAAACGCTAAAAAAAAATGAAATTATGTTTGTGTACATTGTATTCGAATGTTTAGCATATTAACCCTCTTTTCTCAAAATACTTTTCGCTTAAAACATTTTTACCTTCCAATCCAAAGTTTGCCTTATCAATATTTATGTAACACTTACATACGAACATAGACACGTATTAACACAGTAAAATAATCATACTTGTTTTCCATCAAAATTGTCACGTGTTGTGCCCACAAAAATCGAAGAAGCCCCACAACTTTCATCGGTTATTAGTCCATGGATAAGATTAACGTCTATTCTGCCTTTAAGTAATTGAATGTGGTCCATGGCATTATCCTCCGCTAATGGGCGGAATTACAGCAATCTCGTCTCCGTGATGTAAATAGACCTCCACGTCCAGGTTTTCAATATAGTTTTCGTTGTGTGCTAGAATTAAGTTGTTGCGTATTGTACTCAAGTTGAAACTATCTATCAACTGATTTAACAATCTCCCTGCTGTAATTACAGATTCAACGGAAAATTCTGAACGTGGAGTTTTTGCTAGCTCACGACTTTTTGCAAAAAACAAGATGTTAATATTGACAGTCGAAGAATTTCTTTCCACGCTCATCTTTGACGATACTCAGTATATTATTCTGGTACTCCATAGTGATGACATTTATTCAACTCGTTACCTCTTAAAAGTATCTTACAGTATTTTCAGTAAGTGCCGTGATTTGGATACATATCCCAAAGACTACAAATTGAATGCGATCTCAGCTTGGCTTGTCGACTGCCGTTAGAGCATTTATGTTTGTGTGTACAAATATAACCTTATGTATGTGTGTGTAATTAGGCATTGCTTCGGCTTTGGCTGCCGAAACAGGAATTTTTGAAGTTTTCTTGCGCCGACCGTGAACCATCTCAATTTTATATTAAAATATGTTGCAAACAGAGGTTGGATCAAAGACAATTTAAATACTAACATGAGTAACGCCGAACAACAATATGCTACAAGGCAGCTTGATTATCGCAAAATTGCGAACCAAAACGAAATCGGTACCCTGGCGCTCTCACAACTAGAAGAGCATAAAATGTTTAAAACGCTGCCGGCTTTGGCTGGCGGAAAAATATTTTTGTTAGATCTCTTGCGCCGACCGCGAAATTCCATAATTTATATTTACATACATATGTTCTCTTTACTAAGTATTGTCGATAAGATCCTAATCACTTAAACGGATTTCAATATTTCAAAAAATTTATAATTGCGGACTGGTGATGTTAATCCGAAATGAACATCGATTTTTTATATCGTATTAGAATATCGTGTTAATAATCATCGATGTGCCGATATATCGAACAAAAAGATTATCGAGTTAAAATTGGAAAATAGTGCTGTTGTTAATATCGATGCATAGATGTTTAGATTTTTTTAACATTAATAACGTAAAGTTCGCTTTCTCTTAGTCGGTTTCATTGTTACGTGTCGGTTTGTCTCCAGGGGGCAGTGCCGGCTAGCCAGTACTCTCACATAGGTGTGGGTCTGCCCAATCACACAAAACTAAAAGTCTGCACATTACTAAACAGCTGATTTAACATAACCACAACTAAACGGCAACAACATAAACAAAAGTTACTACAAACATTAGCATTGGAACGGTGGCCTACTCGTCTCACATATTTTGTGTCGGTTTTGAAATCGGGAGCAATGACTAACAGGTCATCCAGGTACACGAAGATGTTGGACCTCAATTCGGTGGGTATAGCCTTGTCCATCAGACGAACGAGCCTTTGTGCCGCATTACATAGTCAGAATGGCATTACTCGGAACTGGTATATTGGCCTGCCTGGGACTGTGAAGGCTGTGTTAAGTTTGCTCTTCTCATCCAGCTCGACATGCCAATAAGTGAACTTCAAGTTCGCGCTAGAGATGAATTATGTCTGGTCGATTCTATACAGAATGCCTTCCATACAGGGCAATGGATATGCGTCCTTGTCTTCGTTTCGGTTTTTGCCCGGTGTTCGCGCTACAGTAGTGCGGTTGCTCTACGGACTATTGCTCTCCTCTATTACTCCCAAACTCAACATCTTATCCCCCTCGCAATCCACTACTTTCTGCATAGCTGGTGATAGCAGGTGGTGTCGGTCTTTGAACGGCTGGGCTTCTTCGACCAAGTCGATGAGATGTATTTCTCTGTCGGTCGTTCCTAAGCCACTCTATTCGAAAGACAGAAACTCTCGCTTTACCGCCTCTAACGTTTCGTACTCGTCCCTATTATGTGTCATTGACACGGTTCGTCCAGTGGCTCGTCGGCTTGGCTTTCGGGTAAGAGAAGCTTCTCCGGACCTAAAACGGCTCGGGCAAGATTAAACGCTCACTAGAAATCGATGCTAATCAGGCTCTCTGTTCCAGGTAAGGGCAGATGAAGAATGTTATGTTCTTAGATCGACCCGGCCGATAATGGATCGATAATCTCCTCCACCGGTTTGGACTATCGAAACGTATAGCTGCATCTTGACTCCCAATTCTTTGATCGATTCCCTACTTCATGTTCGGACCAACAACCGCGATACCGATCGAGCATTGCCCTCCTTAAATCGGGCCAGTTATCAATTGTCGCTTGTCTCATATGCAGCCAGTACCAATCCGTAGCCTTGCCTGATAGGAGGGTATGAAAGCCTCGCAGTATTTCGCTCCATGGGCATCGGTATTGATGTTGGAAGAACTCTATGCGGAAAACAAATTCGTTGATCGAGCTCTGACAACTGTTGCCGTTGAATGACACTCCCAATCTGTCAACCTTCCAAGAACATGTGTGATTAGCGTAGCGGTTGTCCGGCGGTTCTTCTTCTAAGGCTCTGAAAAAGGGACACGCCAATCCCGAGTGGCCGTTTGGTCCTACCCAATCTTCCGTTCTAAGACGTACTGCCTTAAGTGGAAGAGGTGGCCCTCCAAACTTCGCGCTATGCACATTGCGCTTGGGAATGGCACCAAGATTCGACTGCATGACAGGCTCAGCATCGAAGGTCTTTGGTGTCAGCACTTTCGGTGGGACTCCGCTTGACCTTATCGGCTGACTTTCTCCTACTTCGGCTTCACGTGTTCTAGTTGTGTCAGGACAAAGTACTTTGATCGGCAGATGCATCATGCTCTGTATGCCGGCCCTGATCTCGTCTCTTGTAGCGTCACGTATCCTTACGGATAATGACTGCCTATAAGTGGCATGAGCTTGAGCCGCATTCACTGCCGACTTTTCCCCCGAACCTAATGTCGGCGGTAGCTGCTAAGAAGCTGGTTATCTTTCGTCCCAAGTTCGTACTGGGGTAACGTGACTGGTGCACCTGGGTTGCACCATCGCCCTCACTCCACAAGCTATCGTTATTGGGCAGCACTCGAGAACGTGTTTGGTGACCATATTCATTCGCATCTCCTCCTGTCGCCATTTAAACTCAAAGAATATACCACCTTGAATCAAAAAAAAAAAAATAAATAAAAATTTAACACTGAATACAAAACTACCAAACAAAAAATTCCAGCAAAACCAAAAATACCAAAAATTTCACTTCAACAATAATTCAAGAAATATCCCCGACAATAATTCATATAAATAAAGGAGGAGAGAGAATCCTCGTCTCGCTGAAGTGCCATCTAGTCTACGCTGCTTTATTTCCAATGCTAAACTTGGGCTTGATTGTCGACTATTCAGGTCGTCCTGCTGGAGGATGGCCGATAGTCGAGCAACATTAGCCGGTACTATTAGTCCGTGCCGTTTTCTTAAAATCGGGCAGTTTATCCCCGTATCCTGCATCCGAATGCAACGCGTAGTGAAATTATTATTTCTACGGGACACTCTTGACGCTTTACCTACCTAATGATTGCCCGAATTCCGAAAACGGATGATAAAGTGCTTGCAGTCTAGTTCAAGTCACCTTTGTCCACCAGGCAATGTGCACAGTGGCGAATCGCCAATTGCAATAAGAGGCGGCGGCAGACTGAAATTTTAATTTGTAATTTATCAAAAAATCTGCTTAGGAGCAATGTTTGCTGTCCATGCCAAAGACGCATCAGCCTCCCAGACCTATTCGGTCCATACTCTGATCAGCACAAACGTTGGAATGCCCTCTGGATCACTCTTAGCCCGCACGATTGAAAAGAGTCTTGGCTCCTTACAAGTCGCGGATTCAGCGTGATCTAAAAGGCAGACCACGGGTTGCGAGAGTTCGTCTTCTCGTGTTTTATTTTTTTTTAGAAAATGTTCTCGGATGTTGCCCGTTGGCGACACCATGCAACATTTTCAATTGGGCGACATATTGTTACGTGTCGGTTTGTCTCCAGGGGGCAGTGCCGACTAGACAGTACTCTTACATAGGGGTGGGTCTACTCATGCCCGCCGTCACGAACAATCACACAAAACTACAAAGTCTGCACATCACTAAACAGCTGATTTAACATAACCACAACTAAACGGCAACAACATAAACTAAAAGTTGCTAAAAAACATTAGTATTGGAACGGTGGCTTGTTTTGCCACAGCGCTCCCACCCTACCTGTGTAGCTAAACAGTGTTTTTAGCTACACCCTACAATACTATACTAACGATAGCCATGCTCCTCTCTACCCCATTTACGAGCCTTTAGGCGCGCATTTTAAATTCGAGCTCAATTATTTAATTTGCTAATTTGCTTAAAAACTAACATTAAATTTTCTAATTGCGGCAAAAACCCAAAAAGTGACCAGGTCAATGGCCAAATGTCAAAAATGTCGTCTGCTCGCCTTCGCTAACGCATGCTTCCAAATTTTTGCCTTCGTTGCTAAGCCCAAGCAACAAGCAAAACGGATCTCTTTATTTCAATGTGTGCGTGCAGATCTATGCGCGCTCCACATTCCGCTCTCTGTCTCTCTTCCACCGAATCTCTCACGACCTGTTCCCCGGTTCGCTCATGGCCTGTTCCCCGGGGTAATTCTTCGTTTAGGTCACCGAACGTGAAGAGCGTCCAAATAAATTGGGGTTTGGGTTGATCTCATTTAGTTTTTTATGAGGATTCCGTTTCCGGTGGGGTTTGACTTTATTGCGTGGTTTATTAAAAATAAGCAAATTAAATTTACCGATATATCGGTGCCTGCTCGATACCAAAGGTTGTTCCGTACCGAAACCACTTGACGATGAATATTTGATAGGCATGGACTATCGCCAACTACTTCGAGATGAGCAAATGAAAGTCATTCGAATGGTCGTATTTTCGATTTGCCTCAAATTGTTTTGACACAGCCTATATTGAAGAGCAATTAGATTGCAACTAGTTATTATTTTTTTTAAATATAAATAAATTCAAATATTAATTATTCTTGTTTATTTCATAGTTTATATGATAAATATATATCATTCACTTTTGTTCGCTTGTCGAAGGTAGATAAAAAAAACAATCCAAATTTTCCCCTCACTTTTATACCCTGAACCTAGTGAAAATTGGCATCTCCGACCCCATAAAGTATATATATTCTTGATCTGGATCAACAGCCAAGCCGATATAGCCATGTCCGTCTGTCTGTCCGTCCGTCCGTTCGTCTGTATGAACGCGTCCATCTCGGAAACTATAAGAGCTAGAGACTTAAACTTATCGGCTATAGACTCGTTCATGGCACGCGCAGATCAAGTTTATTTCAAGTGATCGATAACCCACACCGTTTTCCTAAAATCGATACAAATCTTCAACAACCTCTAATTGTTTAAGCTTATTTCGTAGATTCTGAGACCTAGAAACCTAAAACTTTGTTCGAATGAATACTTATATGTACTATAAAATACATTAAAAGAATCTATTGCATTCAGATTCATCAAAATCCGTTAAGAAACACAGAAGTTATTGAAGAAAATTGTGGTAAAATTTGACAATTTGACAATCCTTATGGCAGCATGTGCTGCAATAAGATCTAGGGATTAAAGTTTAGTTTTTTAAGTTCGTGAATACCATAGGCAGATTTAGGCTATTTAAAGTTATCGAAAGCACGAGTTTTCTTTGTATCGATATTTATCGGTTTTTTATGCGGTTAAGGTTAAGGATACGCAGATTACATATATTTCGAATTTTGGATACCTACACCCATAGCAAAAACTCAAATCAAGTTCTACAGACTTACGCTTTGGTTTGTACATAGATTTGGATGCTCTTATTAAAATTTAGTTTAGAAGTTATTGAAGAATTAATTTTCCATAGTGAAGCCAAGCGCAGCCGATGTGTAAAGTACGCAGCTTGCTGCGTGCCTTTGAGTGTGTGTGTATGTGTGACTTTGTAAATGTGGCTTTAAATGTATGTTACGACAGCTCGCCGCTGGGTTCCGGGTATCTTTTAGTCGGGGACACCCGACTAGAGTGATCTTACTTGTTTTTTCTCAAAGTGAAAAATTAAAAGAAAAACACAAAAACAAACTCATTTAGACTAACCCACCAGCTGGCGGCAACATTGTGGTGCCCCCAAGTTCGCGTCCCCGCGCTAAAATAATTATATACTGTTCATCTTACAAAAAGTAATTCGGGGCAAACCAAACCGCAAAGAACTGAACACTACAGCCAAAAACTAACCGATGAACATTCAACATTGCAAATACTCAGACCGAAATTTCTGACCATTATGAGAACCGACCCCAACGAGACCCTCACTAACATTTCCCCATTCTTAATCAAAAAACAAATAGACTACACCTGCGGCGGCGAAGTCGAATCCTGCAAGAAAACTAAAAATGGAACTCTACTCATCGAAACAAAAACACATACGCAAGCCAACAAACTAATGAATCTAACAACATTCGCCTGCAGCATCAACATTAAAGTCTCTATCCACCCTTCACTCAACTACTCAAAAGGAGTCATAGACTCTAATGACCTGCGAGGTATGGAAGAAAAAGAAACTATGGAAGAACTATCCAGCCAGAACGTTAACGAAATAAAAAAAAATACTGAAAAAAGAAAACGGTACCAGTTCGGTTTAGCAGCAGCATATTCGTCATAATTCCAATTATTTAATTTTAAGATACATACATAAATAAACGTAACGAAATATTCTTGTTTGAAGTTGCCTATTATATAGATATGTAAATAAAATATGTAAAGTGTAAACTCGACTTCGGCAACGCTCTCTATCGCTGTTGTTTGTCGGCTTGCAAGCACTGTTTGCAGTCTTGGGTATTGAGCTAGCCGTCGGTCGTAGTTAGTCGTCGCTAATCTATTATCGCATACGATTGCATCGCTGTTTTTGTTCGTGGGCGAAGCCAAGAATTTGTTCGAAGCCACAGCCATATATGCATACGAGTGCATAATTTCTAAAATAAACATTTACAACGTTGTTGCTAAAATCTAACTTTGCGTTTTGTTTACGCAGGGTTTAGATGGTGAACATTATACAGCTGCTAAAAAAGCTTAGTAGCTCAACAGTACCCTTAAAGAAACAGGACTCATCATAATAACATTCAACGCCCTCACCATACCCGACTACCTGTACCACTGAGCTGCAATAAATGCTTCCGTTACGGTCACTCCCAAAAATATTCCAAAAAAAAAAGCAACTCTGTTTCAACTGTGCCGATAAACCCCACATTGATCCCGAATCCAAAGAAAAATGCCAAAGAACCAAACGATGCATCAACTGCACATAGCAGCACATTATCCCAAACCATCACGCCTCCACAAACAAAAAATGTACTGTCTTTATCAAACAGCAAGAGCTCCAAGCCATAATATCTACAATGAAATGCTACAACAAGACAGCCCATACCATCCTACGTTCCAGATACAAAAACATTTCCGCCTCCACCTTCTCTACAGTCGTCAAGCTACACCAGGAAACATCAAAAACTCAGCAACACCACAACCAACCCGAAGAAACAGACGTCCAAAGCCAACAGCCCAATCCTCAAAAAGTCACCACCAGCACACCCAATAAACTAAATTACAAACAAGTAAGATGGCTCTATTCTGGTGTCCCCGACTAGGGGACCGCTGAACCCAGCGGCGAGCTGTAGTTACATACGTTTAAGCCTCTTTGCATTCATACACACATTCACAAAGTCACACATACAAACACACACAAAAGCACGAACTAATCTGCGCACTTTACACATCGGCTGCTCTTGGCCCCACTATGGAAAATGAATTCTTGAATAACTTCTAAGCTAAGAGTATGCTTAATAAGAGCATCCAAATCTATGTACAAACCAAAGCGCAAGTCTGTAGTACTTGATTTGCTTTTCTTTATATTCAAATTCATATTAAACCAAATTTGGTGACTCTAGCTCTTATAGTTTCTGAGATACGCTCAAAAAACCGGATAAAAAAACCGATAAATATCGATAATAAGAAAACGGGGCGGGCTATCGATAATTTTAAATAGCCGTAATCTATCTATGGTATACACGAACTTAAAAAACTAAACTTTAATCCCTAGCTCTGATTGCATCACTTGCTGCACATTGGATTGTCAAATTGGTAAAATTTTACCACACGTTTTCTTTAATAACTTCTGTGTTTCTTAACCGATGTTGATAAATCTTAATGTAATAGATTAAAATTTTGTGGCTCTAAAAAATTAGAGGTTGTTGTAGGTTTTTATCGATTTTAACATTCGATCATTTGAAATTAACTTGATCTGCGCGTGCCATGGACGATTCTATAGCCGAAAAGTTGAAGTCTCTAGCTCTTATAGTTTCCGAAATCGACGCGTTCATACAGACGGATGGACGGACGGACGGACGGATGTAACTTCCATCAAAGCTGCTCACAAACTAATATCCACACCAAAAAAACATCAAAACATGGTACCTAGGTCCTTTAAATAAATAACAATTCCCAAATCTAAGGTCTTCGAGGGGTTAGTCCCACGAAGACCCCCCTATCCACACTTTTAACAACTTACTAACCTCATCCCACATAACCATACTATTATAAACAATGTCCTTCATACTCCAACGCTTAAAATGAATCAATGGAATATTAAAGTCCTCCGAAACAACTATAGTGACAACACTATACACTATATATAAGCCCCATATAATTGCCTTACAAGAAATACACTCTGTAAACATGCACCACCATCCAGTACCACATAATAACAGCTTAACCATCTCAAAAAAAAACTTCTCTAGTACTAACCTAGAAAATGTCCTTAATCCACCATATAACAGTAGCACCTTAGTGCTTGGCGACCTTAACAACTGGCACCCATACTATGGCTCAACAAAAGCCAACTCCAGAGGTAACATTATAGCAAATTACCTGGACTAGTCTGACTATATACTCCTCAACGGCAAAACAGCTACACACTATTCCACCCACCACACATTCACACATATTGACCTCTCCTTCGTATCATCCAACCAAGTCCCAGAAATCCAATGGGAAATTTTTGACGATCTGAACGGTATTAACCACTTCCCCATTAAATTGACCCTATATAAAAATACACACCTCTCAATCCCACAAAACACAACATTCTCAATCCCACACACAGTTCCCTGGTGGAACAAACAACTCACAGCCCTTAAAAAAGAGAAAAACAAACTATGGTCTATGGTCAAAAGACATATATACACAACGAATATCATGCTATTTAAAAAGCTAACAATATCAATATTTAACAATATCCTTAACACACATATTAGTCAGTCCTACAAAACTAGCCTAGTCCTACCTATACTAAAACCACACAAACCCAAAACAGATACTAACTCATACAGACCCATTTCCCTCAACCCATGCCTCGCGAAAATCTTAGACAATATTATCGCAACGCGACTATGGTGGTTTGTAAAAACAAGAACAACAAGAGCTATCTCAACTAAACGACACATCTCAATCATCTCCCTCGACTTTGCAAAAGCCTTTGACAAAATCGGCATCCACACAAACATCTCGCAGCTCCACGAATGGCAAAGTGGTCCTAAAGTTCTAACATACATTACCCACTTTATGACTAACAGTATAGTAAAAGCCTCAAAATCACTCTCCAACACCTTTCCTCTCAACAATGGCATCCTACAAGGCTCTCCTATCTCAGTCATACTTTTCCTCATTTCGTACAACGCCCTAACAAAAATAATATCCATCCACAAAGAATCCAAATTCTGCGTCTATGCTAACGACTTTCAGCTGATTATCGACCTAAATAATAATAAAAAGCCCACAATAAACCTCCTTCAACTCTTCCAACAAATTACAGAATGGTCCAACTCTTCTGGCGCATCACTATCAGCAGTTAAATGCCAATACCTACATATATGCCGCAAACATCATTGCACATGTACTATTTTAACTGGATGTATTAATATTCCCTCCACCGACACACTAAAAATTCTAGGACAAAATGGAACTCCCACATCACTAACTTCACCAACGACATTCTAAAACCCTTAACATCATAAAATACCTTTCATACCCAAAATATAACTGCCACACTGCCTCTCTAATACTAATTATCAAATTAATCCTAACATCCAAAAAAGATTATTGCTTACCAATCTATGGCAATGCACCCGTATCCCAAATTTCTAAACTAAAAACTATCCAAAACACCGTCATTCGCTCAGCCCTAGGAGCTTTCCGGACCACCCCCATAACAAACATGCTAATAGAAACAATACAAACACCTTAGAAGACAGACGTGACCTTCTCCTCGGCAAACTCTCCAAAACCCTTATCCACTCACACGACTCCCCACTAAATCAAATAATTAAGACCCACTTCAAGAAATTTGAATATGCCAGCACACTTGATCGCATTATCCACACTTTCACAGTTCTTCAAACCCCATACAAACCATCTAAACCTATCCACAGTATAAAATTCAATATGGAGACAATAAACAAAGCAATAGACATCACACTATCTTCTCACACACCAAACAATCTTCCAAAAATCATTCTCCTCCATAAACTCTCTCTTAAACTATCTTAAACTATTTCATATTCGTCCTTTAGTTCATATTCGTCCATGCTTCTTAGCCGCCCAAGATCAATGTCCCAGCACAATTTTTCCAGCCTGTTGAAAATTGCAGTCGCCTTAAGACGCAAAAACGCAGCCTTGTCGATTTGCCCGCTGCCACCTGCAGAAACTGTACTGGCATTAGTCTGCGGAGTTGTAGTTGCAGCACTTTCTTCGGCCATTTTATTTTTTTTAATATTTTATTTTAAAGTCACTTCCACCAGCACAGCGACATGCACCGAGAGGTTATGTTCACTGCCGAGCGAATGTACCTAATGCAGGCTAAAGCGTTGTACTTGGCTCAAACGATATTACTAACAACTACGCTTGCTTCAATAGCGGCGAAAAAAATTGCGTTCATACGGACAGAAGGACGGACATTGCACAAATCCAATATACTAGTTTCACTTCGTGAACGAGTATAACAAGTAAGATGGCTCTAGTCGGGTGTGCCCGACTATAAGATACCCTGAACCAAAGACAATATAAATACTAAGATGAGTAACGCGCATACATTTGAATGCAAGACAAAATTTCTGGTGTGGCTTTTCATGGGGCTTTTCGCCCAGTAGCTTTTCGCTCTCTAAAATCCACACGATCAAATACCAAAGTCGTTGCGCTCTGCTGCTGACATGAGCCACGCAATCAGTTGCCTGGCTGCGTTCAGCTGGTCGGTGCCGGTGCATGCTGAAAAAAAAGCGCTCGTCTCAGCCAATGGCGAAGGAGCCTTGTATGTATGAACATGGGCGTAGCCACAGTAGGAAAGGGGGACGGCTGTTGCCCCCCTAGAACCCAGACTGTTGGTAAATAAATATTTTTTTTTTTTCATATATAATTTTAATTTATGTACAAATAGACAGCAAAAACAAGTAAGAACGTTGCAGTCGGGTGTAACCGACAGCGGAAAACTCGTTCACGGTGTAATAACAACGAACATATGTAATCTAGCATTATGGGTGCACAAAAAAAAATAAAATAAACGAGTATAAAAAACAAAAAGGGAATTTGCATTCGCGGGGCCCCGATTCCGGGCCTACCACCAACGCCATCAACCATTCAACCTCAAGTGTGACGAAATTCAATTTAAAATATTTAATAAGAATTATATGAAAAATTCTAACAGAAAGCAAACAGAATAATTAATTAGAAATAATAATCTTAGCTGCATTTTATACTACAAGTTGCGGCAAAACTCAACTCAAGTTATATGACAAGTGCACAATCGCAAACAGCCGCACACAAATTATAAGAACACGAAAAAGTCTGACAACTAACGCCAGCTACCGACCAGTGTTCACTGACCACTTAATTTCCCATGTGACAGACTAATTGAACAGTTATCCAACACTATTCGAATGAAACCAAATAATATGTACCAAAAAGTATGCAATAGATGGCGCTTGAAATGTTGCACTGACTTAATTGATGTTGTGCACATATCGAGTTTTAGACATTGTGGGCGCGGTAGTGGGCGTAGTTATGTTTGGATGCGATCTTTAGAGGAGGTTATCAGCAATCTGTCAGTATTTATTCTATGAGTCTATGTGAGGGGAGATATTTTGATTTAATCGAATTGCCACGCCCACTGTGGGCACAACCCGAAACCCTTAACACTTTATCTGATGAGGGTATACACCAGTATAAATTTAAAATTTCAAGTCCCTAGCTTCAATAGCGTCGAAAAAATTGCATATACGGACAGACGGACGGACGGACATTGCACAAACCCAATATACTAGTTTCACTTCGTGAACGAGTATAAACATCAGCAGGTTTATGCACTGGTGGGCTATCGATGATAATTTGTACGTCCGATTTCTTAAGATTTGCCGCCCAATTTGGCTCATAGAGTTGTGCGCGTAAAATTAATATTTTAAATGCAAAATTTCATCAAATTAAATACACATTTTAATACATACGCAAGATGTAGGTACAATTGTTTTTATACCCTGAACCCATTTAAAATGGGTAAAAAGGGTATAACGGTTTTGTGCAAATATATGTAACCGGCAGAAGGAAGCATCTCCGACCCCCTAAAGTATATATATTCTTGATCAGAACGAGTCGATTTAGCCACGCCCGTCTGTCCGTCTGTCCGTCCGTCCGTCCGTCTGTCCGTCTGTATGAACTCAGCAATCTCGGAAACTACAAAAGCTAGAAACCTAAACTAAACGACTATAGATTCTCCTAAACCATACGCAGTACAAGTTTATAATTCTTTTTTCGATATCTTGCTGCGTTTCATTATTATCGATAAAAAAATTTAAAGATTTTAAGACTTGGTTTTCTTGGCATATCTCGGAGACTTTAGGAGCTAGAACCATAAAATTTAATATGTGCTCGTAAAGGATACGCAGATTATGAATATTTCGGATTTTGGATACCTTCATAGCGATTATAGGTTAGAAGTTATTCAAGAATTTATTTTCCATAGTGGGGCCAAGCGCAGCCAATGTTTAAAGTGCTGCGTGCGTCTGTGTGTGTGTGTATGTGTGGCTTTGTGAATGTGTTTATGAATGCAAAGAGCTTTAAATGTATATAACGACAGCGGGGTTCAGGGTATCTCCTAGTCGGGGACACCCGATTAGAGCCTTCTTACTGTTTATGTTGTACATTTGTACAAATTAACCAAATTGTTGAGTTATATTTTTCTTTTATTCGGCAACTATGCTTGTTGACCGCTTCATATAAACTAAACTTATTATAACTTAAAGCTATCCCACGTAATCCATGGTCTGGTGCAGCGACATCGACAGAATGCTGACTTGGCGCCTCGTGACCGTTCTTAGCCTGCGCACTTGGAGCGCACATGTTGGACACTTGATGCGCGCATGCTGCTGTCAGATTTCGGCAATCGCTATGTTACATCGTTAACTACTTTGTAGCGCTCACATCCGATTTTGCGACACTTTGTGAATTGTTTGTGTTAACACCTCCCTTGGTCAAATGAAGGCCGTTCTCGGATCTCTGTAATGATAAAGTCAATGCCTCGGCTAGCTCGGCTTGGCGTCTGATCTTCAGACGGCGGCGAGCAAGACGATGATGATGTAAAGCAAAGAGACTACGGCCAGGGTGGTGCAGCTGCTCAATATTGGCCTGGACAGCAACCTGGTCTGTAGGTCACCTATATGCTGGATGTTTTTTCATGCTCAGTTCATGAATGGAAGCCGTTCCAGATGCCTAGTAACGTTGACTTGGGCCATAACGGATAGCGCAGGTTTTTTCTTCAGTGCCCCATAGTTGTTGACCCGGTTGACTAATGCATTGCGCTACAGTTCCAGATACAAGTTGTTGAGCACAGGTTGACATCTGCGATCTGACATCTTTTGCAGAGAGTAGTGCCCCCTGTTGAATCACACTCGCTGACAGCGAAGGTCTTCGTAAAACACTCAGCGATCGTATTGCCTTCCTCAAAATCTAAATTCGGTTATCATGCTGGACTGGATAAATTTTAACCTTTTTGCAAACTAATTTTGGTTTTGGGAATTTAATAAGAAAATACAATACTTTTTCGTTCTGGAATGTTTTGATGCTAGCTACTTCTAATATATCTGTTACGCTGACATTCGTGAGATGTTCATTCGTTATTTCATTAACATCAATATCATCCAGAATTGTAGGGCTGATCAAGTTTGTTTTTGACAAAGCTATTGCGAGTATTGAAGCTTCTAAATCTGTTATTATTATTCTATTTTTTGCCAAAATTATCTCGTAAAAATGTTTCGTGTCCAGACCGTCTGTTTTCTGAATGCTGTTTAAGGAGTTTGCAATTTCATTAAGCTTACTGTGAATTTTGGTGTTTTTTTCTATCTGGTTATTTACTGAATTTACTAGCTGACCTTGCTTGAACTTAATCTGTTCCCAATCGTTAAAATCAGGATTCCCTGCTATTACCTTTAGTGCGGTGCCCATTATATTTAGACCACGAGCATGACGATTGTGAAACTTAATTATTGCCAGTAATGTCTCTATGTGCCTGAGGTCTGAAGGTTTTGAAGAAGTCTATTGAAGTCTATGAAGTCTGGTCTCGTCGGCGTAGATTTTGTATGATGTCACGTTAGTTGTATGTCCTAAATAACAGTATTCGGTGCAGATTGCCACGAAACCGTCTATTATGGGTATGTAGTTCGAGTGTGAGTAATTGTTAAGTTTTAAGGTATAAATTTCTAAGATAAAGGTCGTCGAGGTATTGTGGGTAATAACTGCCTTAGAAGAAAATAACACGTTTTTGGAATTAGTACGGAAGAAAAGTGGTGTTGTGTACTTAATGCTTAATATAACCTCTTCTGAGCATATCGGTGCCAATTTGTTTCCAAGTCGTTTGTTTGTTATACCCCGAACCCATTGAAAATGGGTAAAAAGGGTATAATGGTTTTGTGCAAATGTTTGTAACAGACAGAAGGAGGCATCTCCGACCCCATAAAGTATATATATTCTTGATCAGCATCACTAGCTGAGTCGGTCTAGCCATGTCCGTCTGACTGTCCGTCGATTTCAGAGACTACAAGGGTTTGAGAGCTGAGCTTGGACTTTTTAGATATGTATATACCATACGCAGATAAAGGTTATTTCAAATGATCGATAACTTGTCCCGTTTTCTTATAATCAGTGTGTTTCGGTTTTTGTTACCTGGTTTTTATACCATATCTCAAAATGTGCTCGTAAAGGATACGCAGATTATGAATTTTCCGGATTTTAGATACCTCGCCCCATTCGGCCCCCATATCAAAAAACCAAAATAAAAAAATGCATATCAAGTACAACAGACGTGTGTTTTGGTTAGTACACAGATTTTAATGCTCTTGGTAGGTCCTGAAAGTTTTATAATGATCCTATTCATAGTTTAGAAGTTATTTAAGAATTCGTTTTCATAATTCGGGGCCAAGCGCAGCTGCTTGAGCATATCTCAGAAACTGTAAGAACCAGAGTCACCAAATTTGGTTCAGCCTGCTATATAAAATAACAATAAGAATGCATTAATACAAATTTCATCGAAATCGGTTAAGAAACACAGAAGTAATAAAAGAAAATTTGGTTTTATATTGGCAAACCACGTGGTGGCCAGCGCCAATCGCAGACGTTTTCTGCATGCATGTGCACCCACACATACATACATAAGTATATGCACATTCTTTTTCGAATTCTCAAGCGATTGGTTGTACGTATGTGTCTAATCTCAGATTTTAAATGAAACTGTGACTTAGTGGTAGATATTTTGCCTTGCGCGCTATCAGACACAGGTCGAATCTGGTATGAGTCATGACTCAACGGAGTTTTTCTTACTGTTTATTTAAATTTTAATTTTATTTTATTTTTAAACTTAACACACTTATTGGTCCAAGCATAACTTAATGCTGGGACATCGGCGATTTCAAATATTCTGGAGCAACGAAATGGGGAAAAATTGGTATTTGGCATACACACTCTCAAAAAGCTTTCGCAGATCAACTGCAACCAACATTTGAAAGATCGAGTTTCCTATTTTGTGAAAATTTACGAGAAATTTCACAACTTCGGCATACTAAATCTTGCCTGCAAATAAAAACAAACGCGAAGCAGAGGGTTTTAATTAACTGCATGTAACGACAGCTCGCTGCTGGGTTCAGGGTATCTCCTCGTCGGGCACTCCCGACTAGAGTTATCTTACTTGTTTTTAACCAAACTTTGTCCGCAATCTGATATTCTGTTACTTCTGTCCGAGTTGTTTGCGAGATATTTGAATTTTGTCTCTGATATGTGTTTCAAATTCTATTGGGGCTGTATGGATGACTTCAATTGGTTTTTTATTTATGACCGAATGGATTGTTTTATTGTATTCTATAGTTTCGAGTAGAATAACTTATATGGTTTCGTATATTATCCGATCGATATGCAAATACCGTGCGATTTCTTCGAGAGTGCTATGAAATCTTGCCATTCTCCCATTTGAGGTGCTGTGCAAAGGAGGTGCATTGCAAATTTGAATTTCAAAATTGTTTGCAATGGATCTAATGGCTTCAGAGTTGAGTAACTTTTCGTTGTCACAATAGAAGGTTTTCATTTGGGAAATATGTTTATTAATTGAAGTATCGGTGCTTTGATATTTACGATCGTTCTTGAATCAATAGGCTGGACTATGGCAAACTTAGACAATTTATCGATGCATGTCAGAAAATTCTTTTTGTCTGTAGAAAAAACATCGATATGAAGAATTTCATCGGTTGATGATGTGAATGATGTTTTCCCCAAGACCTGTTTTTTTTTTGGGTGGCGGTTGTATTTTGCCATGGAGCAAGTGTTGCAATTTGCAGTTATTTCTGATGCTGAATGGCTCATCTTGTGGAAAAAGTAGTCGCGAAGTACTTGTTTCATAATTTCTCGTGCGGCTCGGTGGGCTCTATTATGTTCCATTGTCATGATCTCTCTCTCTCTCTCACTACTCAGTTTTATTGGTAATATCTACTGCAAGATATTTAGTGTGCCTAAATGTGGTTGATGGAAATGATTCAACTAATTTTATGTTGAATGGAAGCCAATATTGGAAGTTCGCAGAATATCGCATTTACGACATCTGCTTTAACAATAACTTGTAATGTATGTAAAAGAGACTCGTGGTCTGAAAATCGAATGTATCGTATTTTATTTTTAAAGCGTATGAGAGTTTTTAAAGATGTGAAGTCTGATTGCTTACAATTTGCTCCCTAAAACAGTTAACCGGCTTGTCTGTTGTTTCTATCGTATAAGTGAGGGACTCCTCACTATGAATAGTGGCAACATCTGAATCTGGCGAATTTTCTAAGGTGTTAACATGTTGTCGTGAAAGAGCATCAGCAACGTAATTTTCCTTTCCTGGCTTATAAAAAACATGTGCGCTGTGTTCATCGACAAACGCTTTCCATCTTTTAAGCCTGGGGCTAGGGTTTTTCTCGGACATAGTACTTGTGAAAGGTTGGTGGTCAGTGAAAATGTTTAATTTACACCACACAGGTAATTGCGTAAATTCTGCAACGCCTATACAATTGCGAGGAGTTCTCTCTCGCTTGTTGCCCGTGTTACCTCATTACCGCGTAGTGTACGCGAGATCATGGTAATTGGACGCTTGTTTTGCGATAACATGGCCCCTAAGCCATGCCCCGAAGCGTCTGTAATAAGGGTACGCAAGCATGACGTAGCATGTCTTTCAAGTTTTCAAAAGCTTTTAGTTGCTCTATTGTCAAGTCGAGCTTGACCTTTTTTGAGTGGTTGGCACCTATTTTGCCTTTTCACCCTTTAAGACGTCTGTTAAGACACTCTCATGCCTGCTTCATACAATGTTTTAAGGATTTTGTCAATGTCCCTAACATGGTCCTCTTTACTCGCGCGAAAAAATATTATTACGTCGTCGACGTATACATCACAAGTTTTCCCGATTTGTTCCCGGGAACATCATCAATTGCCCGTTGGAAGACCAATTTTTAAGACCAATAGGAAGTCTGCAAAATTCATACCATTGTTTACCAAAAAAGCTGTCTTTTCTCGGTCTTTCACCGCCAGTTCAATTTGGTGGAAGACTGATTTTAAGTCCAGAGTCATGAAATACTGGGCTTTTCCTATATTTGACAGTATTGTTGTAATAGAAGGTATAGGATATTTGTCGTCGATTGTCCGCTGGTTTAGTTTTCGAAAATCTATTACGAGTCTTTTCTTCTTGTGTCCTAATTCGTCGACACCTTTTTTGCCATATTGGGTTATTATAAGGATGTCTTATGACATCTGCCAGAAGTTGTTTAACCTCTGAATTGACAAAATCTGCAACGCCCATTGGGGAGGGGTAAAGTTTTGAGTAGACAGGCTCTCCATCCATGAATAGACGGGCTCTCGTATGCTAATGTTAATGTTATAAGGCAGGGACTCGTTTGGGTCCGTGACGGCCTTTGACCTTTGTTTGATCATTTTGTTAAAATCTTTCCTTACAATGTGCGGTACGTCCGCGTCGTTGATGTTTATGAAGTGCACATTTTAACACTTCGTAAACTAAATTGGTTTCGAAACGTGCTCTTGTTCGATCATGTTTTGTGTTAAGTCAATTTTCGCATTGAATTTTTTTAGTAGGTCGAGCCCAATGATACCGGTAAAATCTTGTAGGCTGTGTAAGATGAAAAAATAGGACTTTGCATTAAAAATATGTATCAGGCATTTTTGTTCGATTTTTGTATGCCCGTAGATTAATTTTACCTGAAGCGGGGTCTCGATTGGCACGAAGTGTGCCAGCCCTGGCAATGGTTTTATGTAATTCTTAAAAGCTCCCGTATTAATAATCTAAATATTTGGCGTGCTACTGTGCGCGTGATGTACGGTGGCAGGGACTTTCCCCTAAACAAATTACAAGATTCTGCATCGGACAAATCTTCGTCGACCGCTACAGCCTCAGACTGCGCCTTTGCCTCATAATTTTGATCATTATGCTGCTCTTGAGTTGTGTGGTTAACCTACTGATGGCTTCGCATGGACTGGACTTGTGAACCCTGGGTTCCTCTAGGATTTGTTTGTTGTCTAAAGAACGACGAAGAGTCTACTTCCATTGGCTCCGGGCCCTGGTTCTGTTGTCTTTGTGTGCAAATTCTCTTTGAGCTATTTGACTCATTATTGTGCTGAGCCTGGTTTCTACTACCCTGATTTTTAGAGTAATGGGGGTTTCTACCCTGATAACCGTGATTGTTGTCTTTTTGTTGACCATTGTGCGAATTTCGCTGAGAGTTTCCTGACGAACTATTTTGCGGACCGTTTGAGCTACCTTGTCGCCACCCTTGGCGTTGGCCATCGGGCTTTTGCGACTTGTCTTCAATATGTGTGGCATAATTCGCTGAGAACATATACCTGTCATTGCTAACCTCTGCCTCTTGGGCCAACGCCAGGGCCCAGATACGAAAGTATGCAGCGCGTCGTCTCTGAACTTTGCGTTGAGGGCTGTTGCGGCTGCTACATCGTGGGTCATTATTGTTTTATTTGTCAGTAACGTAAGTTTTCTTTCAATTTCGTCGTAGTATTTTAGCAATGGCAGGTCGCCTTTCCTCATTGTATCCAACTGTTGTTCTATAACGCGAATCGTAGTTTTGTCTGCGTAAGTAAAATCTAAGCGGGCTATAATTGAGTTAAAATTTAACACTGTGTTAAACGACGAAGTGTTGCGTCTGCTGGGCCCCCAATTTTGTTGCGAATGATTGCAACCGCTTGGTAATGTCGGGAGCTACCTTCATAAGGTTTAAAAATTTCGTATGCTGCAGTTGCAGCCTGTCGCCTAGAGTCGTAATTTTCTCGGTTGCCATCAAATTGTGGTATATATTTTTCGATGACTAAGGGTTCATTACAAAAAACCTCCCCTAAAATTTTGGCTGGTTCGTACACTACTGTGTCTGGTGCATTTTGTGTTCACTTCTCTGCATTTGTTCTTTTAATGCTTTAAATTTTTCTTCAACATTTTTCTCCTGATGCAGTAGTGCACCATTTACGGCAGACTCGGTCAATTGAATAAGCTGTTCGTTATTCATATTGTTCACTCTTTGTTGTTTTTGATTTGTCGATAAATTTCCATTGTAACTCGGTAAAAATTCCTATAATAATAATAATAATGATAATTTAAACTAAAACAACAGAATCAGATTTTCCCAACTTATTGTTTTTAAATAATCATCCTGGATAACACTTGTTTGTTTTCAAATTTATTATGGTTTTATAAACGGAATGAACGTCTCACTTACATGAACATTTTGTTGTTAAAATTTCCCTGTACTGGGAATAGACGGTCACAGAGGTCGTCAGATTTCGCTATCTGTGTTGCTCGCTTGTTAGCGTATTGAATTCTTCTTAGAATTGTTCAAATTCAATTTACTCGCTCAACTGCTGGGGTTTTGGCCCTGGTGTTGGAGTTTTATTTTTTGTTTTGTTTGGTTGTGTTTTGTCGCAGCGTTAGCTGGCGACTAAAAATATTTTTCTTTAAAAAATATTTTGTTTTTATTTTTGGTTTTTCGCGGCGTTGGATGTTTTCACACACGTTTTTACTTTAATTCGTCGATGGACTGAATTTGTATAAAGTGCAGGGTTCGACTTTCTTGGGCGCCAATTAACGAAATTGTTGAGTTGCATTTTTCTTTTAAGCTTATCATAAATTAAAACTATCCCACGTAGTCCATAGTCTGGTGCAGCGACATCGACAGAATGCTGACTTGGCGCCTCGTGACCGTTCTTAGCCTGGGCACTTGGAGCACACTTGCTTGGACACTTGGTGCGCGCATGCTGGTTTTCGATTTCGGCAATCGCTATGTTGCATCGTTAGCTACTTTGTAGCGCACACATCAGCACAAAAAAAAGGATATTTTTATTTACTAACAGTCTGGGTTCTTGGCGGGGCAGCCGTCCCCCTTTCCTACTGTGGCTAAGCTCATGTTTATACATACAAGGCTCGCTCGCCATTGGCTGAGACGAGCGCTTTTTTTCAGCATGCACCGGCACCGACCAGATGAAGGCAGCCAGGCAACTGATTGCGTGGCTCGTGTCAGCAGCAGAGCGCAACGACTTTGGTATTTGATCGTGGGGATTTTGGAGAGCGAAAAGCTACTGGGCTGCCGTGGCTTTTAAAAAGCGAAAAGCCCCTTGAAAAGCCACACCAGAAATTTTGTCTTGCATTCAAATGTATGCGCGTTACTAATTTTAGGATTTATATTGTCTTTGGTTCAGGGTATCTCCTAGTCGGGCACAACCGACTAGAGCCATCTCACTTGTTATACTCGTTTACGAAGTGAAACTAGTATATTGGGTTTGTGAAATGTCCGTCATGGTGTCCGTCCGTCTGTCCGTTTGTTCGTATGAATGCAGTTTTTTCGCCGGTATTAAACTTGAAATTTGGATGTATGCTCGTGTATACCCTCGTCAGATAAAGTGTTACGGGTTTTAGGATGTGCCCACTGGGGGCGTGGCAATTCGGTTAAATCTATATATCTCCCTCACTTTTAAAGCTAGATGCATAAAATGTATACCGACAGCTGATGACCTCCTCTAAAGATCGCATCCAAACTTTCTTAGCTGCGACCATTACCGCGCCCACAATATACAAAACTCGATATGAGCACACCATCAATGATGCCAGTGCAACATTGCTAGCGCCATTTATTGCATAATTTCTGTAATTATTTTTGCTGGTTGTTAGAATTTGCATGCGGTTGATTGCTGATTGATGTTGCACTTGTCGTACATGTAACTTGAGTAGAGTTTTGCCCCAACTTGTTCAATTATTAGTGCGGTGGTGTAGTATAAAATGCAGCTAAAATTATTATATTTAATTATTCGCAGTCTCTGTTAAGTATATATATACATACACACATAAATATACATATATTTAATACTTAAAATCCTTAACATTAACACAAATTAAACTGTTATCCCACATAACAGAACATAAAAAAAATTAGTTTAACATAAGTAGTGTTTATCGTATGCACCAACCGCAGCAGTTTCTGTATGCACTTATCGGCGCTAAACACAGTAATATAAGTCTGTGTTAAGAGCTTAAAATTTATGTAACGACAGCTCGCCGCTGGGTTCAGGGTATCTTCTAGTCGGGCACACCCGACTATAGCAATCTCGCTTGTTTTTATATGTCTTTATTATATTCGTGGCTTCGATTTTCAATTTATGTGTGTGTGTGACATTGTGAATGTGTGTATGAATGCGAAGAGCTTAAAATGTATGTAACGACAGCTACTCTCCGAGATATGCCAAGAAAACCAAGTCTTAAATTCGGAGCAAGATATCGGACAAAAATGATAAACTTGTACTGCGTATGGATTAGGAGAATCTAAATTCGTTTAGTTTAGGTTTCTAGCTTTTGTAGTGACCGAGATCGCTGCGTTCATACAGACGGACAGACGGACGGACGGACAGACGGACATGGCTAAATCGACTCAACTCGACGTCCTGATCAAGGAGATGCTTCCTTCTGCCTGTTACATACATTTGCACAAAACGATTATACCCTTTTTACCCATTTTCAATGGGTTCAGGGTATAACAAGTAAGAAAGTTGCAGTCGGACGTTGCCATACTCGTTCACGGTATTTATTATTATTGTTATTTTGGAAAAATTTAGGTTTTTGTAACTTGTGGGGATCGATTTTATTAATTTGCCATTCCCCTTTTGGGCGAATACCACAAATATTTGGAGGTCATAAGATATCTGCCTGAAAATGTATGTGTCTAACTTTTAAACTGAGGGAGATAAATCGTTTTTATTGAAATGCCACTCCCCCAGTGGGCGTTGACGACTTTGCTGGTGTCCTCCCTCAAAAAATGCGACCTTGACATCCAGGCTACACCTACTAAAGCGCTCTTCAGCGCCCCTGCCACAAAAATCGATTATAATCGATATACCTGCCAGCACAAATCGGTATCACGTGTATGCTTCCCACAATTGTCAAACTAGACCCACCAATTTTGGTATATAGATTGCTGGTTGGTTGCTTCCCCAAAAATTGAGACCTCAATATTGTGGACACGCCCATTAGAACGCCCCGTCTTGATAGCTGCAGTAGATAGTGAGTGAGTTTTCGATCTTGTTTTCATTTCGATTTTGGAGATTTTACAGCTAGTTGTGTTTTTCCACTTTGTATCAGCTGCCACCCATGCGTCTTTTCCAGTTCGCTAAATAGGGAATATAGTGCGATTGCAATATTTTCTGAGATTTCGTGAGATAGTCCGACACCTTCCCTAGTAGCCGCCATTTCGTTACCATCAACGCCCCGGCGGCTGGAAACCCTACAGATGTGACCTAGCAGTGCTTAGGTCATCTAGTGCCTCCCTGCATGCCAGGACATTTTTGGACGAAATATCTGATGCTTGCAAGGATTTTATAGCTGCTTGGCTATCCATGAAAATTTTGATCCTTTTATGCCTTCGGTGTAGCGCTTGGGCTACTTGCTGCCGCCTTCCTTACCGCGAATACTTCCGCTTGGAATATGCTGCAGTGATCAGGCAGTGTTCACATATGAACACATAACATTACATATCGCACCATATTGTACCAAGCTGCAGGTAGCTGCAACAACAACTAACTAAACAATAGTTTAGTCTAAATTTAGATACTCTGTTAGTATATAAGGCCTAGGACCGAAACCCTTGCTCATTGATGAATATTGGGCAAGGCAACCGGCGGCCAGAGTAGCAGCAGCAGCGCGGAAAGCCTAGGAAGAATAGCTAGTAGCACAACCCTATGCCAAGGCCCCAAAAAGAACTGCAGAAGGAGAGACGAGAGCTTTTGTAACAGGTCAACCAGAATCCCCCACCAGCTTGGCACGGGGCCACAAAGTTGTGGCCACAAACAGATGCGGCTACATTTGGCGAACCCATGCGAAAACGGCGGCAAGATCGCCTCGCAATAACAACAAAAAATAACATAATACTATCCACTTAAGATTTTTTTTTTAAAAAGTAGAAAATTTACAACAATAAAAAGATTGTATTAATTTACAGTCTACTGAAAATAAAAAAAAAAAATTTTTTTGTTATACATTAAAACAATTTCTGTACAATGTTGTCAGACAAAACAATAGAATTATTGACGAAGCAGTCACAATTAGTGGTGCAAATAAGACAGATAGAGGGAGATCAAGGGGGTGATTTAGAAGAAGTGGGAGAAATGCAGAGGCATTTCCACGCAAATCACAACGTATTGTGCTAAATTGGCGTAGTCGATCACGATTACTTCAATACAAGGCAATAGGAAATAATAATGTCACTGATAGAAAAAGTTACAGAAAATATATCGAAAGCAGACAGCCAAAGCAGAAAAGTGCCAGGATTGGCGGCAAAACCAATTAGCCAAGAAATGAGGGCAGAAGAGTTCGATATGCAGGTCAATGAGTTAAATAAATATCTAAACGAAACTCAGGTAGATATTAAAGAAAACAATATAAAAATGTTTGGGTTGAGAAAGAAAAAAATAGTATTCCTTTCGGGAGAGACAGAAAAAGAAATAATGTTTTTCGAAACAAAGTTTGACAGCAATATTGCCTTTAATAGAGATATTAAAACGCTAGAATTCGATGTATAAAACATGATACAAGAGCTAGCAGAGCAAATTAAAGACAATGGTCACCCAAAAATTGAGGGTTGCCAAGTCAAAACAGAGGAACTGCCAATGCTCCCAAAAATGCAGGTACCATACTTTTATGGAGATTCCAAAGAGTGGGATCTTTTTGCCGAAATATTCACAGAGTTGGTTAATCAAGAGAGGATTCGAGTCCATCTCTTAAATTTAAATATTTAAAAGCGGCATTAAAAGGAGAAGCAAGATGAATGGTGTCGCATTTACTAATAGGATCCGCGGAAAATTTCAATGCAACTTGCGAATTATTAACCAAGCGTTATGAAAACAAACGGAAAATATATGCCGAACAATTAAATCGGCTTATAGAGTTGCCAGTACTGAACAGTGATTCAGCAAAGCACATTAAAGCATTTATTGATTCAATTAATGAATCAATACTTATAATAAAATTGAAAACGGTCTTATCAGAAGACGTTGATGTAATTTTTGCACACATGATTATTCGCAAGTTTAATAGAGAAAACTTGCAATCATATGACAGTCATGTAAAAAGAACAAAAGAAGTTCCAAATTGTCCGACGTAATGGAGTATTTAGAGCAAAGGTTGAGTGCTCTATGCTCATTGAAGGACCAGGAGAATAAAACGAAAGTCAAGAAGGACCTTTCGGAAAATTGCCCAGTTTGCAAGGTCGCAGAGCATTATGCATTACAATGCTTTACATTTTAAGGCATGAGCCCAGTAGAAAGGGCAGAAGCCGCAAGAAAGGCACAATTATGTCCTAAGTGCTTGAAGCATTTGAGTGCCAAGAGGTGCACGAGTGAAATTTGATGTGCAAAATTCAACAAATCCCACCACACAATGCTTGACTTTGAAAGAAGAGAAAGGGTGAACACCTGCGTGGCAGAAAGGCAAGCGCTATTAGCGACAGCAATTGTCTTGATCAAATCAGCCACTGGGAAATACGAAAAATTGCAGGCATTAATTGATAGTGGGTCGCAAACTACAAGCATATCTGAGGAGGCAGTCTAGATACTAAAATTACCTAGATGGAGGGCGAGCACAAAAATTAGTGGAGTATCCTTAACAGAGTCTAGTGTATCAAAATATAAGGTCAAAGTATGTGTACAAATTATAGACCCTAAAAAGAAGCCGCTTACAGTAGATGCAATAGTTTTGCCAAAACTGACGAAAGCGCTCCCAATAAAATAAATAAATATCGATAAAAATAAATGGGAAAGCTATATATTAGTTAATCCGCAATTCAACATACCAGGTCGAGTAGATATAGATATCGGAACTGACCTGTACACTCACATTTTAAAGAATGAAGTGATACAAATCGACGGGCTTGTCGGCCAGAACACAAAGTTCGGGTGGATAGGGTCTGTGTGCACGAAATCCATTGAGGTTAAAGAAGAGAAGGATAAAAAAGATGCAGAAACAGAAATCTGCGAGAAAATTTTTATTGAAACAACAATAAGAGAATCAGATAGAAGGTATACAGTAACCATTCCGTTTAAGGAACCAAAAGAGTTAGGAGAATCAAGAGCACAAGCGATGGCATGGTTCCTAAACTTAGAAAAGAAATACATAGCTTAAGGAAAGTTATTGCAATTTTTTAAAAAAGTATATGGACTTAGGACATATGGTCGAGTCCAACGAAAATGGGAAGCATTATCTACCTCAGTAGTTTTCGATGTATCCGCAAAAACCACGAACAATAAATACTTAAATGATATAATTTGGGTGGGACCCAGAGTCTAAAAATATATTTTCGACGTCGTATTAAAATAGCGCAAGTGGAAGTTTGCCGTCTCGGCAGATATAGAAAAAATGTATCGGAAGATAAATGTGGACATAAAGGATCAACAATACTTGTATATTCTGTGGAAAGAGAATCCAAAGCGACAGATTAAAAACTACAAACTCACAACGGTTACATACGGTACCGCGTCAGCTCCATACTAGATACAAGAGTGCTGGTCAAGATAGCAAATAATTGTAAAAATCAAATCATTGGGGAAACAAACAGATATGACTTTTATATGCTCTAATGTCAGGAGCAGACTCCATACAAGACTGCCAAAAGAAAATAAAAAAAAAATTTTTTAGAGCTAGCGGAAGTTGGTTTTAATTTGAGAAAATGGATTGCAAATAAACAAGAAATTATAGAATATGTAGAAAATACTGAGGAAAATAAAGTAATAGCTATTGAAGAAAATGAATCTATTAAAACATTGGGACTGCAATGGGAACCTTTGAAAGATGAATTCAAATTTAAGGTCCATTGTAAGGGCTCAGAAAACATAAACAAAAGATAAGTATTATCCACGCTTGCAAAGATTTATGATCCATTAGGTTGGCTATCCCGGGTTACAGTGGTAGGAAAATTGTTCATGCAAAATTATAGCTGATAAAGATTGGGATGACAGACTAAACATGGAAGATGCAAAGGAATGGGAACAGTATTGAAAACACACTTAACATTATTAGAAGAAATAAGAATCCCAAGATGGTTACAGACTAACATGAAGCTTGAAATACAGCCGCATGGATTCGCGGATGCATCAGAGAAAGCTTACGCAGCAGTAGTATATGCAAAAGTAGGTAATTCAGTCACGATAATAGACAGTAAGAGTAAGGTAAACCCAATAAAAAATATAAAAACCATACCGAAATTAGAATTATGCGCAGCACATCTGTTAGCAAAACTAATGAAAAGAGTAAATGAGTCAATAACAATGGCAATACAATTATATGCGTGGAGTGACTCTACAATTACGTTAGCCTGGATAAAAAATAGTACAAATAAGAACAAGTTCATACGAAAATAAGTAAGATAGCTCTAGTCGGGTGTGCCCGACTAAGAGATACCCTGAACCCAGTAGCGAGCTGTTCCATATATTTAAACATCTTGCCATTCATACACACATTCTTAACGTCCCACACACACGCACACAAACGCACACAGCAAGCTGCGCACTTTATACATTCGCTGCGTTTGGCCCCACTATGGAAAATGAATTCTTGGATAACTTTTAAACTAAGAGTATGATCGTTATGAAATTTTCAGTGCTTAATGAGAACATCCAAATATATGTACAAACCACAAATCGCAAGTCTGTAGTATTTGATTTGTGGGGCGAATGGGGGGAGGTACCTAAAATCCGAAATATTCAAATTCTGCGTATCCTTTACTATCAAATATTATACATAATTGGATGCTCTAGCTCTTATAGTCTCTGAGATATGCCAAGAAAACCAAGTCTTAAAACAGTTTTTTATCGATAATAATGAAACAGAGCAAGATATCGAAAAAAATGATAAACTTGATAAATCTATAGTCGTTTAGTTTAGGTTTCTAGCTTTTGTAGTTTCCGAGATCGCTGCGGTCATACAGACGGACGGACGGACAGACGGACATGGCTAAATCAGCTCGTCGTGCTGATCAATAATATATATACTTTATGCCTTTGTATGTATGACCACAAAAGCAATTCACCTAGAAGTAATTAGTGATTTAACGTCAGATGAAAGTCAGTGAAATATCACCTAAACAGAGTAATAGGCGACAACAATTTAACATACGAAGAAATATCAATATTATTGTATCAAATTGAAGCAGTATTAAATTCACGACCCTTGTACATATACGG
This sequence comes from Drosophila colorata, assembly GCA_035041545.1. Classification (NCBI taxonomy): domain Eukaryota; kingdom Metazoa; phylum Arthropoda; class Insecta; order Diptera; family Drosophilidae; genus Drosophila; species Drosophila colorata. Next base: position 303,106 of record JAWNLD010000482.1, read on the forward strand.
ATACACCAGAGCATTTTAAAATTGGAAGACCAACCTTAGATAGCATAGAATCAGAAACACAGAATAGAATAGGCAACTTAGATAGATCGAAACTGATTCAAAGAATGTATGTATACCCTTCAACAAATAAGTAAGTGGAAAAAAGAAACACGGGAGATACAAAAGGGACAAATAGTAATAATGAAATACGAAAACTGTCATCCAGCAAGATGGCCCTTGGGCAAAGTAGAAGAAGTGCATAAGGGAAAAGACAATAAAGTCACGGTAGTAAATGTAAAATTACAGAATGGATTTTCCACAAGACCAGTTACCAAAGTGTTCCCGCTTATTGGTATACAGGCACATGACAAAAATGAAAATGAACAAAAAAATATTAAGGATGAAAGGAGAAGCTCTAAGAGACTTAAAATCTCAAAGTTAGGATTGATGATGATGCTGATACTCATGCTGTTTTGCCAAGTATCAAACACAGCCCCGTTAAGGGAAGAAGAAAGAAAATTGGTATTAGAAAAATTTAATAGCTCTTCAGCAATGCTAGATCCAAAGGGCGACGTAGAGATAGTGTCATCCTCTTGGGGTCTGGTCCTATTTTACGACATGGACCCATATTTTGAAATGCTGCATAGAGGAAGCAAACTAGTGCAAAAAATGAGAGTTGTTTGTGGGAAACTCCATGGGTTTGAGGATCAGTGCAATTTAATCCTCAATTGCACACAAAGACAAATTGCGGAATTAGAAGAAAATAACAAACTATTTACAACCAAAAAACCAATAAGAAAAAGCGATTAGCATTGAATTTTATGGGTTCTTTGTATCACATTTTGTTTGGAATAATGGGAGCCGGCGATAGGGAAGTTATGGAGGAAAACATGAAAACATTTTTTCAAAATCAACACAATTTAAACAAATTGCAGAAAAAACAGACGTCAGTAATCAACTCATATAATAAAAAAGAACACAGAGGACATAAATATAAACTTTGAAAGGATGAACCAACGAATAGAGAACATGACCGAACTCCTCAAAGAAAGTTATTATGTTTGTAAGGAATCCATTAACTTCTTCATGTTTAATAAACAACTTAGTCCTTAATTGATGGATGCGACAAAATACAAACCGGAATAATAGGACTATTAATTGAAATTAATCATGGGCGACTTAATCCAAACATTTTAAAACCAAGGAAATTAAGAGCCGAAGTCTCAAAGATAAAAGATTGTCTATCCGAAAAGTAAGTACTTCCAGGAAAAAGAACAAATACAGAAATTAAGGAGATTTACACACTGCTAAAGGCAAAGGGAATTTTTATAGAGAATAAGCTCATCATAAATTCCAAATTACCATTGTTCAGTAGGCAACCATCCCAGCTATTTAGAATTATACCAGTACCAATACAAAGAGATGGACAGATGATAATGATACAGTTAAGTTCAGAATATTTAGTATATGACTTTGAGATGGATTCGTACCATCTAATGATTGAATCCACATTAAAAAAATACCAAAAATGGCAATCAAACAAGCGAGTGTGTGAAGGGAATTGGCCATGGAGCAGTGGCAGTGATATCACCTGCGAAACTTCACCTTTCAAACCAAACAGACCATCGAATTGTGTTTATAGATCTATAGTAGCATCCAAAACATACTGGGTAGAATTAGAAGGCAGGAGCAGTTGGCTCTTTAAGAACAGACGTAATACGACAGATAGAATCCACTGTGAAAAAACACCACCAGAAATAGTGAACTTGCCAGAGCAAGGAATATTATCGATCAGATATGTTATACAGCTAGAACGGAAGACAAATTGTTGATTGCTCACCATAAGATGCAATCAGAAAGACAAGAAACCATTATTCCCTCTTACATAGGAGAGGTAAAAGAAATACCCAAAGTTATGTGGAATCCATTAACAGCAACCATGATTAGTACTTCTAAGGAATTAAGTAAGCTACTAAGTAAGGTCCAAGAATTAAAATTAACGCATGAACGCGTTACATTACATATCACACCATATTGTACCAAGCTGCAGGTAAATGCAGCAACCACTAACCCTTAAAATAGATAACGCACATGTGTTGGCTCAAGATTGTAAAGTGACCTACGGAAAGATATGTCATGTTAAGGGTAAGAAAAATACCCTAACTAAACAATAATTTCGTCTAAATTTAGATACTCTGTTAGTATATAGGATTTGTAAGAATAAACCGGTATCTATTCAGAAATCAACGGAACATAATTGTTCAGGCAGTTTATACGGAAGCAATATTTCTTCCTTTGAACAGTACACTGCTGCCCCGACTCCCGAATTCTTTTTTGAGCCGTCCGTAAATATGTGCACTGCTTGTTGGTCCAGTCCCGAACACCACTCGTCCCATTGACGTTATTGTATCTTTGAAGTTGTTTCGGGGAATCATGTAAATATGTATATGTAAATACGGGTGAGAAACAAAATAAAACAAGTAAGATGGCTCTAGTCGGCTGTCCCCAACTAAGAGATACCCTGAACCCAGCGGCGAGCTGTCGTTACATACATTTAAAGCTTTTTGAATTCATACACACATTCACAAAGTCACACATACACACACACACAAACGCACGCAGCAAGTTGCGCATTTTACACATTGGCTGCGCTTTGCCCCACTATGGAAAATAAATTCCTGAATAACTTCTAAACTAAGAGTATGATCACATAGTTTCCTCAATCCTGTGTGAAACCTGGCGAATTAATAACCTATTGTTCATAAGGCATTGCGACCTTGAAAAACAATAAATAAATCTAATTTTTCCCAAAATAAAAGAGTATGATCGCTATATAACTTTCAGTGTTTAATAAGTGCATCCAAATCTATGTGCAAACCAAAGCGCAAGTCTGTAGTATCTGATTTGAGTTTTGTTGATATGGGGGGCGAATGGGGGAGGTATCCAAAATCCGAAATATACTCAACTTTTCGGATATAGAATCGTCCATGGAACGCGCAGATCAAGTTTATTTCAATTGATCGATAACCCACACCGTTGTCCTAAAATCGATACAAATCTACCACAACCTCTAATTTTTAAAGCCTTTTTTCGTAGATTATGAGACTTAGAGACACAATTCGAATGAATATTTATACATAATAACACTAGCAGAATCTATTAAGATTCATCAAAATCGGTTAAGAAACACAGAATTTATTAAGGAAAAATTGACAGCGCTAGGGATTAAAGTTTCGTTTTTTTAGTTCGTGTATACCATACGCAGATTAAGACTATTTAAAATTATCGATAACCCGCCCCGTTTTCTTATTATCGATATTAATAGGTTTTTTAATCCGGTTTTTTGAGAATATCTCAGAAACTATAAGAGCCAGAGTCACCAAATTTGGTTTAATATGTGCTAGTTAAGGATACGCAGATTACAAATGTTTCGAATTTTGGATATCTACCCTTACTCGCCCCCCATATAAAAAAAAAAAGAAAATAAAGTACTACAGACGCTTTGGTTTGTACATAGATTTGGATGCTCTTATTAAGCACTTCATAACGATCATACCTTTAGCTTAGAAGTTATTCAAGAATTCATTTTCTATAGTGGGGACAAGCGCAGCCAATGTATAAAGTGCGCAGCTTGCTGCGTGCATTTGTGTATGTGTGTATGTGTGATTTTGTGAATGTGTGTATAAATACAGAGGTTAAAATGTATGTAACGACAGCTCGCCGCTGGGTTCAGGGTATCTCGTAGTCGGGGACACCCGACTAGAGCCATCTTACTTGTTTTTACCAATGCAAATTTTAATTTTATATAAGAAAAATCAAAATAAAGTTAAAATGTTACCTTTGCTGTATATTTTATAATATATATTATGTATAGTGCTACCAGATAACTGATAGCGGACTGGCCTCTTTGCCGCTTTGTTTTGATTTTGTATAGAACAGCTGATTGTGTATGTTTACCAAAAGATGAAATCAAATCAGAATTTAATCAAAATCAGTTTTTTTTTTATTTATCTTATTTTATCTAGAATCTGTTCCATTTATGGACAATAACTAAATTTTAACACTTATTCTGGGACGATCACAATAACTTAATTTTAAGACAAATAAAACAGGGACATTTTGAATATAATGGCGATAAGACTGAAATTGAAGTTAGTTGGCAAAGCGAAAGGGCAGGTCTAGAGGGTGGTGTCTCCTAAGCCTGCGGCCTTGTAAGCTGTTATCCAGCAACTGCACAGTTAGCACAATTTCATGGTTATCCAGCCGGTTAAGGTACCTTCGGCTATAGTCAGTTATGGTCGCCTGGACTGTGGCTACTTTGAGGACACGATGTATGACAGCGTTTTGATTATAGTAAGGCGCTCCTACTATGGTGCGTAGTACTTTGGATTGGAACACCTGAATCAGTCTAGTATTAGTAACAGCCGTGGTGCACCAGAGCTGAATGCCATAGTTCCAGATCGGTTTCAGTATACTTGTGTATATCGGCCGCTTGTTGCGCAAGCTGAGGCGTGATCTCGTCCTGAGCAGCCAGTAAAGCCGCCTGAGCTTGCAGTGAGCCTGCTGTTGATGGTTCGCACTACTGACTGTGGGGAGCGTCTGTCCATAGAGGCTGACAACTGGGCACCTGTGGGGTCGTAGTGTGTAAGTGACCTGGTCTGACTTCTCAGTGTTAATTTCGATTTTCCACTTAGTTAGCCATGGCTTCAGAGCAGACAACTGTATCTGCAGTTTTCTCGATGCAGCAGCAAAGCAGAGCTTTCAGAGAATCAGACGACAAATTGATGCTAGGAAAGCAGTGTCGTCAGCGTAAGTGGCGGTAAGCTGTCTGGGTTGATAACCGGGAGGTCTGCCCTGTAGAGTGTGTATAAAATTGGCCGAAGAACACTGCCTTGGGGACCGCCAGCTGAAATGGGCCTCAGGTCAGAATCTGCGTTGATGCATCGGATATATAACAAGCGGTTCTGCAGGTATGACTTCAGGCGCAAGTAGTATGGCGTGGGTAGCTTTTCCTTAAGCTTGTACAGTAAGCCTGGGTGCCATACCTTGTCAACCACTTGGCGGACGTCAAGAAATACTGCGGAGCAGTACCTCTTGTTTTCCAAGGCATCCAATATGTATTGCATGACCCTGTGACACAGTTCGGGTGTGCCATGGTACCTTCTAAACCCAAACTGGTGGTCCGGTATGAGTTGGTGCGCTTCCAGCACAGGCAAAAGCCGACGCAAAAATATTTGTTTACATATTTTGGAGACAGTCACCAGTAAACTGATGGGACGGTATGAGCTGGCTAGATGCACAGGCTTGCCAGGCTTGGGAATCATGATGATCTCAGCGCACTTCCATTGGGAGGGGAAGTGGCTGAGTCTGAGAATCGCATTAAAAAGCTTGGATTTCAGTATGATCAAGTTTGGTGACAATGCTTTAATGGCAAGCGCGTTGACCCTATCGTTTTCCGGAGACTTTCTGCTTGCTAGTCCACTGATTTCCTCCTGGATCTCGTCTGCATCAGTTTCCACAATTGGAAGGCTCATTTGGAAAGCAGTATCCAAAAAGTTGCAGACTTCAATGTTGCTCGACGCCTCGCTGAGCTCGAAAGGAGTGAAGGTATTTTGGAGATGTGTGGCAAACTCAAGGGCCTTTTCCTCGTTAGAGCGGTACCAGGAGCCACTGGTGCTCTGTAGTGGAGGGCATCTGGATATAGGCCACATGTTGTTTTCTAGATCTCCTGGTTCAGCAGCGGCGAGATAGGCTTTCAGCGAACCGTTGCGCAGCTTTTTTACTATTTCCTTCAGCTCCTTGGTGGTACGGTTTAGTAGAGCTTTGTCACGTGGGTTTCTACTTAGCTGCCACACATTTCGAATTCGCCTCTTCTCTCTCACTTTCCATATTACTTCATTAGACCACAAATGACTGTACCGCTTAGGGGTCACCGGATTGTTCATCGTAGATGATGTGCTAAAGCTAACGGCATTATGAATGCACCTGGTCAGTGCTTCAGCGGCGTCATCAATTTCTGCCCCAAAGTGGAGGGATATATTTGGATCCACGCTCTGCTCCAGCCATGTGCGGTATCTTGATATATTAGCACTTTTACTAAGAATGCTGGTAGGCTTGCAGGAAGCGAAGACAGGTGTGTTAATCTCAATCAGAACAGCGCTGTGGTCAGAATGTTAGTCCGGACAAGTGGTCGTGCGGATTTTCCTGGGATGGAAACCTTTGGCGATACAAAGTCCAGCACATCTCACCGGTGACATGTAAGGTTTCTGCTTCAGATGCAGTTCAGAAGGGCCGTGATTTTGGTGTTCGTGAGCCTTGATCCCCACCAGGTGTTTTTGGCATTGAATTCGCCGCCCGTGATGAATTTGACGTAAAGTCTATCTACAACTTGCACAAACATGACCTGTGTTTTGTTGTGCCGAGCGGGGATGTACATGGCTGCTCGCTTAAGGTTTCCTAAAGGCCTGTAGGTCATGACAATTGCTGCTTGAACCCATTGGTGTTGAATTGGCTCAAGTTCAGTGTAAGAAATACCAGACCTGATAAGAATGGCGGAGCCCCCTCTTGTGTTGCCACTAAGGTGATTTAATTTGATAAGCTCATACCCTGAGATATTAAAGTATGAGCACTCATTGAAGTGGGTCTCTGCTATAAGGAGCATATCGATGTTGTTGGTTTTAATGTACTGTTCGACTTCAGGCCTACTTTTGCGTAGGCCGCTAGCATTCCATATGATAATTTTTATTTTTACTTGTATTGGCTCAACGATGAGATGGGTAGAAAGCTGTACGACCATTTGCTGAATTAAAGTTTCGACGTTTTTCAAATATCGATTCTTCATTGATGACTGGTGTTGGATTGCACTGGGGGCTGAAAGACGGCAACTGGGTTTCGTTGCGGAGCTGGCTAGCAAAAGTTGTGCCAGTATTTAAATAGCTGACTGGATGTGGACGAGCTCCAGGAGCACTGTTGGAGTGGCTGGTTTTGCCTTGGAACTGCCGTTGGGCTGTTCGCTTATAAATCCTGCAGCCTTTGAAGGACGCCGTGTGGTCCTCTTAACAGTGAGCACAGCAGGCACAGCCTCCCTGGTTTTGGTGCAGTCTTGTGTGCGATGATTCTGTGCACACTTAACGTACCTGAAGGGCTTATTACAGAACCTCTGAGTATAACCGAATTCTTGGCACTGTGGCACTGGACCAGGTCATCAAATTTGTTGGGTGGTTCAAAGACCACAACGGCGTTACATAGCCTCGTGACCTCAAATACCTTCTTATTGTTATTTTTTCGGCTCTAGGTCGACGAAGAAAGTTGACATGGCCGCTTTGGTGTTGCGATTCTTGGCAAAGGTAATGTGTTGTACCGTGTGTCCTGCTTAAAGAGCTCATTCTTGATTTGCTTCAAAGGCGTTGAATAGTGCACTCCCTTGTAGGTACGTTCTTCTTTCATTTGGTAAGTATGGAATACCACGTTATCAGTCGTAAGCTTCCTGACAAGCTTTCGGTAGTCATCACTCTTTTTGAGCATAAGTCTGATCAGGCCATCTCTGCCCGACTTGTGGGTGAAGTTGTCCTTTCCAACAATGTTGCTGACGTTATCGATGAAGATTGATGGCGGCTTCGGCGCCGCACTTATTGCCGCTTCTTGGTCCACGGCTACTTCGTTAGTTTACTTCTCCTGATCCAGCAGAGCAAAACGGTTTAAGCTTGTTGATGATTTCAGAGTTGGCCTCATGGTTTTAACAATCAGAATCTGAAAGACTGGACTAACTCTCGCTTCTGGACGATTTTTTCCTGATAAAATTAAGTGATGTCGTTGTGCCCTTGGAGGGCGCGGTCAACCATTTGACACGTGTCTGCCATGCAATGCTGTCAGAGCCTGAGGGCCCAGCGCAAAGTTTATCCACAGTTACATTGGGGTCCGTCATCGGCAAGATGCTGAAAGCAGCACTTATAAACGGATCTGGCCGTTAAGTGATAAGAGGGCCCTCTCACACTGAAAAATTTGAGAATTTTTTTCACGGAATTATAAATTATAAATTCTTAGTAAAAAATACATGTTATTGTATTGTATTGAGAATGACGTCTTCTCAAATAAAATGCTTATCGATATAAAATGTGAATGTCGATACTTTTCATCATGCTCTAATACTGCTTCTAAGTTCCATCCTCAAAATATTTTAACTATAGTTTTCGTAGAAATGTATGGAAGAAGCAAATGTCAGGCAAAGATTAGCTAAGATTAGGGGGCGGGACTATGTGCTCTGGTTTTGTTACTAGCCAACTAATATAAGATCGACTCTTGATCATGGTAATGGGGAATATTAATAAATATCAAAACTAAACATCTTTTGACAAAGTAAAACTGTCAAAAGTAATCCAACAAGTTTCTGATATCAAACAAAAACACCTCTATACGAGGTAACGATCTAGGGGCGAAAGCACATTCCAGCCACAAAATTTCTAGTATAAAATTTGGCGACGAAGGATATTCAATTTAATATATGATCAATTCCAAATTATAAAAAAATAGTTGGGCTTAGCGTAGCTACAATTGTTTTTTAAAATTATATATGAAAACAAAAAGAAGTATACTTATTTACTAACAGTCTGTGTTATAGGGGAGCAACATCCGTCCCCCTTTCCTAGTGTGACTACGTCCATGTTCATACATACAAGGCTCGCTCGCCACTGGCTGGGCGAGCGCTTTTTTTCAGCATGCAGCGGCACCGACCAGCTGAAGGCAGCCCGGCGATTGATTTCGTGGCTCGTGTCAGCAGCAGAGACTTCAGACTTCAATGACTTCAGCATTTGATCGTGGGGATTTTGGAGAGTAAAAAGCTACTGGCTGCCGTGGTTTTAAAAAGCGAAAACCCACATCAGAAATTTTGTCTTGCATCAAATGTATGCGCGTTTGTTTAGGTTTAGGGTATCTCCCAGTCGAGCACACCCGACTTAAGCTCTTAAACTCTTAAACTCTTGTTTTTATTTGCCTTTATTATATTAGTGGCTTTAAATTTCAATTTATGTGTGTGTGACTTTGTGAATGTGTGTATGAATGCAAAGAGCTTAAAATGTATGTAACGACAGCTTGCCGCTGGGTTTAGGGATCTTCTAGTCGGGCACACCCATCTTTCTTTGTTTGTATCAAACAAAAACAGCTCCGCACGAGGTAACGATCTAGGGGTGAAAGCACATTCCAGCTCCAAAATTTCTGATTTACAATTTTGTGGCGAAGGATATTCAATTTAATACATGATCAATTCCAAATTATAAACAAGTAAGATGGCTCTAGTCGGGTGCCCCCGACTGTCCGTCCGTCCATCTGTCCGTCCGTCTGTTTGTATGAACGCAGCGATCTCGGAAACTAAAAAGCTAGAAACCTAAACTAAACGACTATAGATTCTCCTAATCCATACGCAGGACCAGTTTATCAATTTTTTTTTCGATATCTTGCTCCGTTTCATTATTATCGATAAAAATCGATTTTGAGACTTGGTTTTCTTGGCATATCGGTGACTGTAAGAGCTAGAGCCATCAAATTTACTTTTTTATTAGATGCTCGTAAAGGATCCGCAGATTATGAATATTTCGAATTTCGGGATACCACCCCTCATTCGCCCCCATATAAAAAAACGCAAATCAAATATTTCAGACTTGCGCTTTGGTTTGTACATCGATTTAGATGCTCTTATTAAACACTGATAGCGATCAAACTCTTAGTTTAGAAGTTATTCAAGAATTTATTCATGTATGTTACAGCTCGCCGCTGGGTTCAGGGTATCTCTTAGTCGGGAACTCCCGACTAGAAGCATCTTACTTGTTATTATTGTTATTTTGGAAAAATTTAGGTTTTTGTAACTTATGGGGGATCGATATTATTGATTTGCCACGCCCCTATTGGGCGTATACAAAACATTTTTTGTGCGATCTTTGGAGGACGTCATTATTAATCTGTCTGAAAAAATATGTAGCTAGCGTTTAAAATGAGGGAAATATATCGATTTAATCGACTTGTAACCAACACATTTTTCGTGCGATCTTAAGAGGAGGTTATGATTTATCTGCCTGAAAACATGTATGTCTCTAGCTTTCAAACTGAGATAAGATAAATCGTTTTTATTAAAATGCCACTCCCCCAGTGCGCGTTGGCGACTTTGCTGGTGTCCTCCCTCAAAAAATGCGACCTTGACATCCCGGCCACACCCATTAAAGCGCCCTTAAGCGCCCCTTCCACAAAAAACGGAAATGTCCATATCTCCCACAGCTTTTAAGCTAGAATCACCATATTTGGAATATATATTACTGGAAAGCTTCCCCAAACATCACAGAATGATGTTTCTTCCGGCTGCGCCCCCTATTACGTTTATGCTTCCCACGAGTGTTAAGCTAGAGCTTCCAAATTTGGTATATAGATTGCTGGTGGGTTGCTCCACCAAAAATTGAGACCCCGATATCGTGAACACGCCCATTTGAACGCCTCCCTGCCACCCCATCTCCACGAATGACGAAAGGCTGATTCTTCCACAGTTTTAGAGCTAGATTCCCCAAATTTGGATGGTAGATTACTGGTCACCCCCTTTAAAGATTGGTAAAAAAAAAACTTCCAACTATGCTCACTCCCGCCCCTGTAAGTCGCGAAAATCGATATCTCCCGCAGTTTTAGAGCTAGAGTCCCCAAATGTGAAAGGCAGATTACCGGTCACACCCTTTAGATTAGGCTAGGTTGAACTTGTTAACCGCTACAGCTGTTGCACATAGACCAAGTTGGTCCTTGGTGTTGACGGATACGTGTAGTCGTTGAGTCCTAATGATCCTGTAGTATGTGTATTCGTTTGGCAAATGCTAATAACGCATTTGTAGTGTGTTTGGCAGTATATTCTAGCGATGATATCCAGTGTACATTGAGGTATATGGGCCTGTGCCGAGTGAGTGCCGGGCTCCCGCAAATGAGAGTTTCCAGTGCTTCAGCAACTGATGGTTCTTTACATTAGCGCCAGCCTGCATCTGTCGTAGTTCCCAGTGTCTTAACGTGAACTGCATTAGTCTGCAGTCTCGTCTTGATAGCTAAATGAGTTTTCGATCTTGTTTTCGTTAAGATTTTTGCCATTTCGTTACCATCAATGCCCCGGCGGTTGGAAACCGAATATATGTCCACTGTTCTAGCAGTGCTTATGTCATCTAGTGCCTCTCTGCTTGCCAGGACATTTTTCCACGAAATAGCAAATGCCTGCAAGGATTTTATAGCTGCTTGGCTATCCATGTACTGATCAGCATCTTTTGCGATGCATAGAGCGCGACTGTAGCCTTCTTAACCGCTTCTTCTACATTGGATTTCCATGCCAGTTTTCTCTCCAAAACCACTCCGAGATATTTTATAGTTTTCGGTTTTAGTGTTACACTGTTCACCTTTGGCGGTTGGTAAAGAGAATGAGGTCCGTTTTATCCACATCATAGTATCTCTTTCAACGTGTGGGCCATGATTAGGCTAAAAGTCTATGAACATTTTTCGGTAATAATTATGCTTATGTCATCTGCATAGGAAGTTATATAGGGGTTTTCTTCCGTCAATAGTCCGTCCACCACTAGGTTCCATAATAGGGGATAGTAGGGTTGTCTCCACTGATTTTGCTTTTCTGTATGCGTGTTGATTTGGCTTCATGGTTAGGTACGCATTCTCCCCTATATGGAGTTCTAAGAGTTTCTCAAGTGTTTTCAGCAGAAAAGAGATTAGGCTTATTGGTCTATAGTATTTTGGATGCACGTGACTGCACTTGCGTGTTTTAAGCAAGAACACTAATAGTGCAGGCCTCTAGGCTACAGGCACGTAGCCAAGCTTCAGGCATGCCTCAAATAGTGATAGTAGCCATAGGATGAGCCCGTTGTTGGTCCTCTGTATCATGGGACTGCTACCCAGGGGACTTGTAGCTCGCGAACGAGTCTATACTGATTATTTCTGCGGTTATCGCAGAATTCGTTAATGTGCGGAACGTGTCTGGTTCAGTGTCTTCTGTGCAGCTGGGGAAGTGCGCGTCCACAAGGGCGCATATCGCTTCTTTGCTACTCTCCGTCCATCATCCATCTTTAGTTGACGTTGTATGGTTGGCTGGCTCGAGAGCAGCTTCCGGAGTCTTGCGGTTTCTGTGACCTTCTCTATGCCTGAGCCGAAGGCTCTCCATAAATTTTATAATTGTTCCATACGTCCGCTTGTTTGTCGAGCTTGAAGAGTTCTTGTACATCCCTCCTTTGTTTTTTGAGCTCTGAAGTTCATCAGGGCGGCCTGGTTCTCCTTTTGCTTCTTGAAGGCCTGCATAATGCGTGATATGCAAAGGTAAGGCGTCGTACGAGCGTCTCTAAGGACTGCTCTATACCATCCCTTGATGTGATTGCATGTGCTATATTTATTCTCCTCGCAATTATTCCGCAGAAATTCTCCCAGTTGATGTTCCGGGGATTTCTGCATATAGTTTGGAGAGGAGTGTAATCGAATTTTACATTGAATTGAATTTAGTTCTGGTCTTAGAAGGAGGGTCTGTCAAGAACCCTCACGGACACATCCGCCTTTGTGGTCCCGATAGAGCGCTGGCATTTGGCCCGGCCTGCACCCGCGTGGAGGGTAAAATTCAAGGGATTTCGCCAGCCTCACCCCTTTCAAAGATCCTTAAAAAATTTTCCGCCCACGCCCACTGGGGCATTTCGTAAAAATCGATATATCCCTCAGTTTTAAAGCTAGCAACAGACATGTTTTTTCAGGAAAATTACTAATAACCGCCTCTAATTTTCGCACAAACAATTTTTTTAAAGCTGCTACATAATTTAAAAAAAACCCATATCTCTCACAACTTTAGAGGTGAGTCACCAAATTTAGTAAGCAGTTTTCTGATGACTTCCTCTAAATATAGAGACGAAAAACATTTCGGCAACGCCCACTTTATCCACCACAAATTACAAAAATCTAAATTGTTGCACTATAACAATAATAATTATGACGGTTGCGCCCGACTGAAACGTTTTATTATTACTCCAGAATTTTTAAAATCTTTACGCATTCTGAAAGCTAATGAATATATCTATTAATAAGTCATAGACACTTTTGAATTTAAATAATTAGTTTTTCAACTATATCATTTTGAATCAAGAAAATTCTGTATTTTTAGTGGAATTTTTACGATTTTTAGACTTTCAAATTAGGAGAAAGGTCGTAAAAAAGTATTTTGTTTCTCACCCATGTATTTACATAGTATTAATTAGGCGTCGTTTAAGATGTTATTCATTGGAATCGATGGAGAGACGTCGATACAGCAACATTTTAAAGCTTGGTTTTGTTGATAAAAAAAGTGATTTCTTTGCCAAACATTGTACGAAGTTCTGACCTTGAGGTCCCAGGAATGCCGCCCCAAATTAATTTTTCTGGTTTTTTTGATTTTATAATCACATAAATATATTAACGGATCATCAATTCAAATATCGTTCAGTCAAGTTAATGCAGAAATGTTATACCCAAAGTAGATACAATTTCAGTGGTTTTGACCGAGACCTGGCCCCATAATCTATAGATAAACGGTCAAAAACAATTAGAAATTATATATATCAATAAATTTTTAACCGATTTTATATTTGTTTCTTAAGGTATTAATTGTTACTTAAGTTTTCAAGTACTGGTTCGGTAACAAAGTCGGTATTATAAAATTACCAGAAGTGTGCACTGACTTCTCGAATCCCTTAATTTTTGCCATTGAAAGAAGTGGCAAAACAATTTTCAATTACTATAGTGCTTTACCTTCAGTATCTAATGCTATTACAAAGTTTTTGATCAGTTCAAGTCCTTGATGTGCAATGGTGGCAATATTATGTCATTCAAGTTCACTAGAGGCGCCCTTTAGGCATCATTGAGTAATGCTCATGGCTAGGTCAACCATCCCAGAGGCAGAGAAAGTAGCAATATATTGTATAACCTTCATCCAGCTAACATAGCTGTAACTTTCAAATCGCATCACACCTTCCACTAATGCTCTTTTTATTTGATACATTCAAACAAATAGCAATTGTACCATAGCATTCTGTCATATTAACAGCAAGTAGGTAGATGGGTGAGTATGGATTGAGTAAAGCAGGCCAAAAACGAAAACACTGCCTGTTCGAAAGCCTTCACTAACTTCCAAAATTCCACCGATCCGAGCCAAGTTCGTGCTCATAAACGCATGATGATGGCTTGCTTATCCCATGACTTTAATGAGTGAATTTGAAAATGTGACTTAGGCACGGTTGATCTGCGAATGCTTATACAGAGTGTGCATGCCAAATACCAATTCTTCCCCATTTTGTTGCTCCAGAATATTTCAAATCGTCGATGTCCAGCATTAAGTTGTACTTGGACCAATAAGTGTGTTAAGTTCAAAAAATATATAAAAAATAAAATAAAATAAAAATTGAAATAAACAGTACAAAAACTCCGTTGACACAGAGATTCAAACTCGCGTAAGATAGCGCGAAAGGCAACACCTCTACCAGCGAGCAATAGCAGCATTTTGATAGTCCTTGTCAAAATTAGAGCTTAGAAACACACATGCACAAGCAATCGCTTTGGAATTCGAAAAAGAGCTCACGAATATGAATGTGTATATACCTAAACATGTATGTATGTGTGAAAATTAATTATTTCGTCTATAGAACGGGCTAAATTAGTAATTTTTGGAAAATAATAATCACGAAGGATTTGTTTCACATTTTCCTGTGGTGCTCTGTGTGCACGATTGTGTTCAGTTTTGATTATTTCTACCTGTTCGACTTTGTAGGTGATGTCTAACCATATGTTTTTGCAGTGCCAGAATTTAATCGTTGGGGACAGTAATACTGATTCGTGTTGAAAATCGGGAAAATTTGGTTTGTTAAAGCCTGGACACATAAGCATGACATCCTCTGATGCCAGTATGTTTCTTAATCGATCAAAGGCTTCGCATTCGCATTCAAATTCTACCGGTATTTTCCTTGACATATGCTTAATAACTGTGCCGCTTTCGTCCTTTAGTATACTTGTTAAAGGTCTCGCTATGGACGCGAAGTCATTGACGAATACCCTGTAAAACTGGCCAGGCCCAGAAAAGACCTCAGAGCATTTACGTTTTTTGGCTCAACATACTCTTGGAGCTCAACATACTTTAGCTCCTTCGCTAGTGACGATAAAACCTAAATAGTCGACACTCTCTTTAAAGAATTTAATTTTTTCTTTAGATACTCTCATCTTAGCGTTACAAAGAAGCTGAAGTACTATGTCAATGTGTCGGACGTGATCGGTTTCATTTTCGGAGAATATTATTACGTCGTCAACGTATACGTAATACATTTTGCCAATCTGTTCTCGAAGAACATCATCAATTGCCCTTTGGAAAATGCATCCCGCATTTTTTTAGGTTAGGTTAGGTTAGGGCTGCTATATAAATATACTATAGAACAATAAGAATGCAATATAGCAAATTTCATCAACATCGGTAAAGAAACACAGAATTTATTAAAGAAAATGTATTTGTACATTGGCAAACCACGTGGTGGCAAGCGCTAAGCGCATACGTTTTCTGCATGCGTGTGCAAACATATAGGCATACATATGGACTTAAATGCTGCTGTAGCTCGGTGATAGAGGTATTGCCTGGCGGGCTGTCCGAAGCGAGTTCGAATCTCGCTGTTTCAACGCAGTTTTCTTCGTATTTTTTTTTTTTTTAACTTAACACACTGCTCCAAATGCAACTTAATGCTGGACATCGACCATTGAAATATTCTGAAGCGACAAAATTGGAAAAAATTGGCATACACACTCTAGATATAGTTTCTTATTTTGTGAAAGTTTTGCGAGAACTTTTTACAACTTCGGCATACTAAAATTTGCCTGCAGATATAAAAAGCAAGCGCGAAGCGCGAGCATAATTTTTTATTAATATTTATTTTTGTATTATTTTACTAAGTGCAGCTGTATTGTGGTGTGTATGAATGCAGAGGGGCTTAAATAAATGTCTATAACGACAGCTCGCCTCTGGGTTCAGGGTATCTCCTAGTCATTCACTCCCGACTAGACCCATCTTAGTTGTTCTTATTGCCGCTGGCATCTAGGCCTTTCTTATCAACAACCCACGCTGGACTGTTGTATGCAGATCTTTATGGTCTTGTGATGCCATCTTTAAGCAACTGTGAAATTTAGTTATTAACGAAATCTGCTATACCTGTAGGATACGGATACAGCTTTGAATATACCGGATCATTATCCTCGGTACGAATTGTGGTAATAATTGACGTGTTAAAGGGCAGTGTTTCGTTAAAAGTCGTAAACGCCTTTATCCTCTTCAGTATCATATTTTTGAATTCGCCCCTTACGATATCAGGGACTACTATATCATCGATGAGTGTGAAGTTCACGTTGTCGCAGGAATGATACCTCAATGTTTCTGACTTATTGCCGTAAGTGATGCTATTATCTCTTAGATTCAAAGTAACACCAGCCTGCGTTATCAGATCGAAGCCTATGATAGCATCAACCGTGTCGAGGGTGTCTAAAATAAAAATGGGGCGACTGTTCCAAAATTTTTCATTGAGCACTTATCTATAATTTTACTGGATCCATGAATGGAGTTCACAGTAAATGTGGTGTCGACAGGTGTTACGTTTTTTAGCTCCTTTACGGGCCTAATGTAATTTTTTGCCGCACCAGTGTCGATTAAAATTTGTAATGCTTTGCCAGCCAACTGTCGCTCGACAAACGGCAATTGGGAGCGCTTACTAAAAAATTCAAAAGGTTATTGTCACCGGTCGAGTCACTTTCATCATTGATGTCAGCCACTGCGGCCTCGGTTGAGTTTGCATACTCTTGTTCCTCTTAGATGGGAAACATTATTGATTTGTTAGCGTCTCTGCCCTGATACAATTCGTTTGTTGTTTAAACCTAGACATCGACGAATCGACTTCTATAGGCTGCACTTGGTTCTGCATTGGGGCCTCTTTATCATTTGGCTTTGGTTCAGGTTCACGCTGTTGCGGCCTGTTTTGATTCTGTTTCCCGACAAAATGTGGATTTTTTTCGTGACTTCTTCCCTGTCTAGCCTGGGGACGGTTATCTTGTCTGTTAACTTCGCCTGATTGGTTTTTATCTTCGATCGCTCTAGCGTACGATGCAGCGAATGCGCATCTCTCAATGCAGTTTTCTGCCTCGCGAGCCAACGCTACAGCGGACGGCAAATCTTTGGGCTGTGCTGGAAGAACTAATGATTTCAATGACATCTTAAGGCCAGCCATGAAGGTGTGTAGGGAACCGTTCCTAATTTCCGCATTGAGAATAGCCGCTGCCTGTTCGTTATGTGTCATAACTATTTTGTTAGTGACAAACGTCAGTTTCCACTCGATTTCGTCATGGTATTCCATTAGGTCGAGGTCACCTTGCCAATCCATTTCTAACTGTTGTCGTAGTACCCGTAGTGATTTTTTGTCTACGTATGTGCAGTCAAGTCAAAGGAAACCAAATCGTTCAGCGACTATCAAACAATAAACTTGCATAACTCACTTTCGCGCTGCAAAATAATTCTTATAAGTATATTTTTTTTGTGATATTTTTGAAGTCACTATTTTTGTCGCACGGTCACTAATATGTTTTTAGGGACGTGAATTCTTTTTAAAGTTGGGTGTCAATTAATTATTTCGTCTATAAGATGACGATGCTGGGGATCCAGATACTCGTCAGATGCAATGAGGTTGGTAATATAATCTTCCTTGTAAATTTCGTTGGCAAAGCAACTGGCTTTCAGCAATAAAACAATTATAATAATGATTTAATGACGGCAAGTGCCGGAGCGGTATATTTTAAAGAAGTGGTTATTGCAAAATCAAATACAAAACTGACTTAACTAAAAGAATATGAAACTAAAGCTAAAGACGTAAGCGGAAATTACTTGGGACATGCCATGTGTTAGTAATAGCGCAGCAATTGCGACATAAACAACCGTCTGGCTGTTGATCCCAACCGCTCGTTCTCAGAACGTTGCATGGGTAATCTGATACGTCAGCAATCCGGGCGAACGGGTTTTTTGATAAATTCGTGCGAGGGTTGCTTGTTAACTTGCATATGCATGCAAAAAACCTCTGCGCTTGACGCTTGCCACCAAGTGGTTTGCCAATATACAAATACATTTTCTTCGATAACTTCTGTGTTTCTGAACCGATTTGGATGAAATTTGTTTCAATGTATTCCTATTGTACTTTAATAAATTTAACTATTGCCCATTTCAGCCTATTAAAACAAATTTGGTGGCTCTGGCTCTTATAGTTTCTGAGATATGCTCAAGCATCTGCGCTTGGTCCCCACAATGGAAATTGAATTCTTAAATAACTTCTAAACTAAGAATATGATCTGTATGAAATTATCTGTACGTAACAAGAGCGTTTAAATCTGTGTACAAACCAAAGTACTTAGTACTTGATTTGCGGATTTTATGTTTTTTTTTATTTGGGCGGTGAATGGGGGGATGTGTCCAAAATCCGAAATATTTATATCTGCGTATCGTTTACTGGCATATTAAAACAAACTTGGTAGTTCTAGCTCTAATAATTTCAGAGATATGCTCGATAAACTGTGTAAAAAGTTATCGATCATTTGAAATAAACTTGATCTGTGTATGGTGTATATGAATCTAAAAAGTCCAAGTTCAGCTCTGTAGCCATTTAAGTCTCTGAAATCGCCGCGTTCATACAGACATATGGACGGACGGAGAGCCGGTCAGACAGACAGACGTGTCGAGATCGACTCGGATAGTGATGCCGATCAAGAATATATGAGGTCGGAGATGCCTCCTTCTGCCTGTTACGTACATTTGCACAAAACCACTATACCCTTATTACGCATTTTGAATGGGTTCAGGGTATAAAAATCGTAAAAAATACCGCACAAAAAGTCCTAATTCAAAAATATTGTTGCATTTGACTATCGCGCCATGGAATTATCGGTGACAAAAGCGACCCTGGTGGGCAAATTTTTCGAGGGGAGCAGCCCTGTTCATCGCATGACGATAGCGTAAGATGGCAGGGCCGAGGGGACTGCCGAGGAGATGACCGGCAGATTAAAAGAAAGAGGCGACAACACGTTTTTTTGGCGGGACGGCACAAATGGAATTTTCGAAGTGTGGCCAGAAGAGGCTAATTTCGAATTCAGACTTATGCACAGGCGCACAGACCCCGCATAAAGAGTGCTGTCTTGATTAAAGTTCGGCGTAAGTGTGGAAAAAGAAAAATGTCTGAATGCTTTATAATTGGTGTTTGTTTCCAACAGGTGGCCAACAACAGGTCACGCCGCAGTTTTCATTTTGAGGCCCCGTTTATTTTCAATTCTGTTGCGGCCCAATATTGCCTTGGAGGACACCTACATACAGCCTGCCTTCATGCGCTGCTGTTCTTATTGATTGGAACCACCATCATCTTATCTCTCTGCGTCCGTCAAAAAAAACTGAGTGAGTGTGTTCCAACAAGAGCCGACACCGCAACGATCTGCCACGGCCCCTGTCGTCATAGCAGCCGCAGATCAGTCGCCCATATCGCGGCTACATAAATCATATATGCGAGCATATTAGTGGCCCAGACCGTGGCCCCTCCAAACAAATCTTTTTGCGGCGACCAATAGGGCCAAACGAGCGGCGCTTGTAAGCCCATATAATTGTTGCACGCCTGTCAACTTAGATGTCAAAAAAGGTGCCTATTTAATTATCTATTTATTTATTTATTAATTTACCGTCCTATTTATTTGATTATTTATCAGTTTATGAATTTATTGTCCCATTTATTTAATTATTTACCGCGTATTTATTTATATATTTATGAGTTTATTTATTAACTTATTTATTCCATAATTTTTCCATTGTTAAATCCGGCACTCGGATTTTGCCCACATTGGCACATATACCTATACATATCTCACATTCCGGCCACCGGTGCGAGGCAGAAGTACTTGTCTTCTATTGATCGACCCCCATCTTTTTTTACTTTTATTGGAGCTCCGATAGGGTAGGATAGCGATTGAGGGAACGTTAAGCGACAGCATATCTGCGCCGTGCCAAATTTACAGTGGCACAAATCTACTCCTTCTGTGAATTTATATTTGGCAAAGTTTCGCACCTGTTCGATTTGTAAATATACACGCTTAAATTATAAACGCCAGCCAAACATTAAGCACAGCCATCTAGTGGCCAACCTATTTAACTATCATAAGAAAAGAAATGTTTATTTATTAAATAGTACTTGTGAGCGAATCCAACATGATGTGTGAGTAAGCGTGAGGGGGGAGAATCACCGAGGCCATGGAATAAGTCGGCCGTCAGTTCCAAATTAAGGGCAATGGCATTCAAATTTAAATAGTCGTTGCAGGAAGGGCAGGTACGTCGTGGCCGAGAACACCGGGCCTGCCAACTCGTCCGATCATTTGTGTGTATGTATGTACGTTCATGTGTAGTATTGTGAAGGTTCTGTTGTTTTGGAATTTTGTACCGTCTAGGGGCAGGATTGAGGTTACCCACCCCTGGGAACACTGAGCTAGCTGAGGTTGCCCCCCCGAAACCACAAGACGTGTTACAATATATAGTCAAAGAACTTATTTAAATTCAAAATTGCGTATGACTGATTAATAGACATATTCATTAGCTATAAGGAAACGTAAAGATATTTAAAATCGGTTGTGACATTTTCGAGTTGATAAAAAATGTAAAATCTGAAAAAAATCACTAAAAAATACCAACTTTTAAAAAATTTTAAAATAAAAAAGTCTCACAATCGAAAAAGTTTTAAAAAGGTTTTTTGTCATATGGGGCCACATATGTGTCAGAAAAAGTATGTTGAATAATGAGCAATACAAGCAAAATAACTTTTTTTCACTTGTAAATTTTTCCCTGCGTGTTAAAGAACAAATATGACAAATATAAAGCTCCTAAATATGCATTTCAAGCAATATATTGAACATACCTGTATCTTCTGTATTTTGAAAACTCTCGGTTTTTTCCAAAGTCATAGGACAAAAGTTTCTTGGTTCATGGTAGGAAACGAGACCACAAAGTGGGGGCGTGGCATATCGATAAAATCGATGTATCTCCATCAGTTTTACAGCTGGATTCATATATTTGCAGGCAGATAACTAATGACCTCCTCTAAAGATCGCACAAAAAGTGTTTCGGCAACGCCCATTTAGGTTAGCATAAAATTAATCATCAAAAATATATATTTTCTATAAGAATTGAATGAACATTGCAATTTCATCCATTGTATTGGCCAATTTTTTAATATTTCTTATGACTTTTCCTTCGAAAACCGCCCGCATGCACCCACCATCTATTCGGATTCTAATATCTATACACAAAGACGCTCTTCGCAATGATTATTTCAAACTTTTCTTAATTTAGAACTTCAAAATACTAACTTAATTAATAAATTTCACGCTTTTAAATACAACATAAAGACAACATTAAGATGCGTTTCTATTATATTTAAAATATTTTACGTAATATGCATAAGCCAAACACAAAATAAAGTACTGTTAACGAATTGTTTCCAGTTGGTTTCATGCATACAATTTTCTCACACTATTAATAATACGGTTCGAAGGTAAAATACATTTTAAAATGCGCAGCTAGCTTGTTTAGAAACACAACAAGTCGGGCGTAACCGACTGCAATTGTGCAGAAATGGGACTTCAGACAATTAGATATTGCCCTCCAGTTCATAGGAGTATTGTACGACTCCAATACCACATCAGCTTCGCCGACTATTTTATTTCGTACAGCTAAAGTGATTAGGTAATATTTGTAGGTATAGTCTTGCCCCTCGAAAATACCCATTATTCGTTGTACGTTATTCCTCCAGGAACTAAATGTAGTTCTGTCCCCTGTGAACTCTCTAATTAATCGTGTTATATCTGGATCTTTTTCTTGGTCACTTTCAGGCCATGGCCTGGCCATTGGGATATCGGATAAAATGCTATCGAGGCTGTCTATAGCCCCCCTTATCAAATCTCCTCCGTGAAGTTTTTCTTTGATTAAGCTTACTATTACATCCCTAAACTCTGGGCTAGCAACAGGCCTGCTGGTAGCTGGTCGTCCGACTGCCGAAGTGCTGCGTCGTAGCTGGCGGTTCTGTGCGCCTACCCCAATGCTAAGGGCGGCGAGATCTTCGGCAAATTCTTCTTGCATGATTATTTTGATTACCGGACTTTAACTCGGACTGCCCAAATATAACGAACCACTTATTTTTATATTAATCACGTTTTCTTTCTTTTTTCACAAAAATATTTGAACGATTTTAATCCTCTATTTGCTGTTGATAAGAGACTGTGAGGTATTTAAAATAGTACAGTTATAATTCAAAAGCTGTATGTAAAGATGCTTCAAATATAAAATCGGTAAAGAAAGGTGGAATTAAAAAAAAGATTGGGTTAAGAAAAATCGGATAATACACAGAATGTCGGCAGTACGACCGATGAAAAATTAGGATCAAACGCGGTAAAGATAGTCTTTTACAAGATCGCATTCGCGCTGTGGCTCGTTTTGAGACAGTTTGTCGAATTAATTTTTAATTACTTCTGCGCGATGTGGCTCCTTTTGAGGCACTTGAGTTTCGCGTCGCGTTATCCTTTTTTTCACCGGTCCCTGCTCGGGCGTCAATTAAGGAATTCTCTCTCTTAATGGTCTTTTAAAAAAGACCGTTTATTTGCAGTGCTAATTTAGAAGTAAATTAAAATGATAAAAACAAATTATGCTAGAGCTAAAACTCTGCTACTGCCGCTGTCGCTGTTGCCACTGCCGCTGTTGTCGTTATTGCCACTGTTCAGCTGTTGCCGCTGTTGTTGTTGCTGTCGCATCCGTTGTAGATTGGCTAAAGTATCCTATTCCATGGTACGCTGACGCACCTCACGTGCCAAAAGTGCATTTTTGGTCAACTTCGACTTTAACTCCTCCCCCTTTAAACGCGTACTTCCTCGGACGCGATGTAAAATCGTCTTTGGTTTGGAACTACGTTCGCCTCCGCAATTGTTTCTGCTTCCACAACTTCTTCTGTGATCTAATGTGCTGTAGCGAAAATCTCTCGTCTTGTCGAGTATCCAGCAATCCCGATCATTAGTATCAGTAATATTCCAGATAGCATCAAATTAATTGTTGTTGTAGTGCGGTTGTAGTTCTCCAGCGTTTAAAATTTGTACATGTTATTGATGTAGACTTCCTTCAGCATTTAACATCATAATCTTTTCTTTCTCCAAAATTTATTCTACTGTTTTTACTTTTAATTCTGACAATATTACTGAGTTTACCATATTTGTCTTTGCCCAATCTATTGCATGAACTAGATTTGTTATATCGTCTTTGAAAATTTGCAGTTTGAATTTGAATATTGTAATTTTTTCTTCGGTAAAATTTCTGTTTTCTTTAGTTAATTTAAATATCTCGTTAGTGACTCCGCTTACCTCTTTAATTTTATTTTGTATTAGCTTATTTATTACAACTTCTTTGTTGTTATTCTCTAGTTGCTCATTCATTTTAGTTATTAGAACTTCGTGATCGCTGTGGTCCAGTGAACCGGCCAACCATTTCCAGGCTGTTTCCACGTATATAATTTTTTAATCTAGCAATGGGAATAGCTGGTGCGATGTGTTAATTGTGTGCAAGGTATCCTCTAGTGTCCCGAAAACTTTTTCGTATTCGTCAATGTCGAATGCATGAATAATTTTGAAAGTGCCGTTTAGCACTGCTGCAGAACCCAATTTTATTGCAATGAGTTGTCAATGTGAATAAAATATTGTTGCCAACCGCCAACCCGAAGCATGTTGGCAGGAATAAACTGTAAAAAGTATTATGTTTATACTTTGAACCCATTGAAAATGAGTAAAAAGGATATAATGGTTTTATGCAAATTTATGTAACAGGCAGAAGGAGACATCTCCGACCCCATAAAGTATATATATTAATGATTAAGATCAACAGCGGAGTCGATCTAGCCATGTCCGTCTGTCGGTGCGTCCGTCTGTCGATCTCGGAAACTATAAGAGGTAGAGACTTCAACTTTTCGGCTCTAGACTCGTCCATGGCACGCAGATCAAGTTGATTTCAAATGATCGATAACCCACACCGTTTTCCTGAAATCAATAAAAATCTACAACAACCTCTAATTTTTTAAGCTTTTTTCGTAGATTATGATACCTAAAGACACGAAATTTGGTTCGAATGAGTATTTATATATACTATATCACTAGAATCTATTGCATTAAGATTAAACAAAATCGGTTCAGGAAACACAGAAGTTATTAAAGAAAACGTGTGGTAAAATTTGACCAATTTGACAATCCAATTGGCAGCAAGTGCTGCAGTAAAAGCTAGGGATTAAAGTTTAGTTTTTTAAGTTCGTGTTTACTATAGGCAGATTAAGGATATTTAAAATTATCGATAACACGCCCCGTTTTCTTATTACCGATATTTATCGGTTTTTTTATCCGGTTTTTTTAGCATATCTCAGAAACTATAAGAGCTAGAGCCACCAAATTTGGTTCACTATGTGCTCGTTAAGGATACGCAGATTACAAATATTTCGAATTTTGGATATCTACGCAAATCAAGTACTACAGACTGGCGCTTTGGTTTATACATAGATTTGGATGCTCTTATTAAGCACTAACAATTTCATAACGATCATACTCTTAGTTTGCAAGACTTTGTGAATGTGTGTATGAATGCAAAGAACTTTAAATGTATGTAACGACAGCTCGCCGCTGGGTTCAGGTTATCTCGGGGACACCCGACTAGAGCCTTAGTTTTTTTTTTATTCTTTTTGTGCAATTTTTGTCTTAATGGCAGAGATCCCATTTTCTGCTACTATCTGTCTTCTATACTTAGGAGTGCGTTTTGAACCTAATCTTTTGTCTATTTTTACGTACACAGTATCCCCGATGTTATATTTCTTTACATGCTTCTTCTTTGTGTTGTGGTTATTAAAATATTTTTCTTGTTTTGTGAACATTTTCTCTCTAATTTCTTGCCTGTCCACTTCTAGTTGTTGGGGGTCTCTTATATTTTGGTTACCGAAAAAAAATCTATTGGTTTCGCTTTTACCGTAGAATGCACTGATTGATTATATAACTGTACCGCCTTGAAAATTAATCCTGCAAAGTTTGTAGTACCCTCGTCTTGTTTTATGCATCTCATAATTTCGGTTAATGTTGAATGAAATCTTTCAACCTGTCCGTTCCTAGTAGATGTATTTGGCGGCGACGTGTATATTGTTGCCTTTAGCTGATTTTGCAGCAGAAATTTAATGGATGACGCGCTCAAAGCTTTTTCATTATCCATGACGACTAATTTCGGCATACCGAAAGCTATAATGATTTCCTGCAACGGGTGTTTTAGGTTTAAGTATTGGTTGGCTGTCTTTGATTTAAGTATTGGTTGTCTATCGTATTTAGTTCCTTTGCATGTTTCACTTGCATTTGTAAAAGCTTCTACTTTAATTTTCATTCTTGGAAAAAAGCGGCTTAAGATCTGTATCTTGTTTTCTATGGGGTACCTATGATCTCTGGTATGTTCTTTCGCTAGTAAATGGTTTGGTTCGTTTTCGTCTGTCACAACTACTACTTGTTTCTGAATATATCTGACTTTCTAAGAACTGAAAAGTACGGGAAATATGTTTTGTATCTTACATTTTCTTTAAAATTTCCATTGGATCTTTTCTGAATAACTGATGTTCTTTATTGTATGTCTGTGATAAAATGTGAAAGGTATACTGAATGCATATGACTCCTCGTCTGCGGTTAGTAAAAAAACTTGGTTCTTAAACACATTTATTGGGACTTCCATAACGGGTATTAAATTGTGTGAGGAGCTCTCGTCACTATGTACAGTGGCACTGGTGCTATTTATTTGTTGGTCGATGAGATTTCTGGACAATGCATCCGCCACTACGTTGGATATTTCAGATTTATACCTGAGCTCGTGATTCAACTCTTCGAGGTAACTTTACCACCTCTTGAGTTTACCATTATGGTTCTTGGTCATAATAGCAAAGGACAAAGGTTGGTGATTGGTAAATATGACCATCTTAGCGGTACCCTATAAGTACATCCGCAAGCTCTGAAGAGCCCAAACTATGGCCAGCATCTCTTTTTGTTTGCGGCATTATATTTTTCAGCTTTCGAAAGGGTGCGGGAAATGAAAGTAATCGGTCTATCATTCTACTCGAGTACTGCTCCAATAGCAAAATTCGAAGCATCAGTCGTTAACTAGAATTCCTTGTTAAAATTAGTCTTGTGAGGCTAGCTTTCGTTTAATTGTATTGAATAAATCCAAGGCCTCGTTATCTATTGTAATTTGTATTCTTCTTCTATTCTAATAACTCGACAAACCCACAAAAGATCATAGATCTTTCAACCTTTTGGGCACGTGGAAAGCCTCAATGGCTTTCATTTTTTCGACATTGGTTTTAATACCATTTTTCGAAATAGTGAAGCCAAACGAAATCGACTTCGGTCTTGAAAAATTCGCATTTGTCAATTTGGATTTTCATATTGGCTTTACCTAAGGTCGTGCAGACCTTTTCGAGGTGTTCGCCGTGTTCTTCTTGGGACTGACTAAAGATGATGATATCGTCTATATATACATAGCATATCTTACCGATGTGGTCCCTTAAGATATCATCTAAGGCCCTTTGAAATATGGATGGGGAATTCTTTAGGCCGAAGAGCAGTCTAGTGAATTCGAATTTCCTACTGTTAACGGCGAATGCCGTTTTCTCAATATCTCTTTCTTTGAGTGGATGAAAACCACTGAAAATTTATTTTCGCCCAATTGTGCGATTATTTCTCCGATTTCGGTTATTGGATATCGATCTGAAACTGTCACGACGTTCAGTTTTCTATAATCGATAACAATTCTGTACTTTTTTTCCCCTCAGTCGTCACTCTTTTTCAGTACCAGCCATAATGGTGCATTATATGGTGACCGTGAAGGGTGATAATGCCGTCTTTCAGCAATTTTTGTACCTCTTTATCTATTTCCACTTGCAGGGTGTGGATAATATTTATAGTACGCCGGGGTGTCCGATGATGTTATAATTTCTTCTTCTACCTTAGTGGTATAAGTAAGCTTCATGTCAGGGTCGGCGAATACTTCCGCATGTGTTTCGGTCAATTGATTGATACATTTTTCTGTGTTGCCGACGTTTCTAAAAAATAGACGTCTGAGACATCCACTGATACGGGCGCGTATTCTTGATTGTGTTCATCTTGGTACTGACTGAACAATTCGGTAGCTCCTTCTTGTTCTACTGCTTGGAAGTAGCCATGTTCTTCAACACCAGTAGAATAAGGTGTTTCTGTGGTTTGTTAATGTAATTTATGTGCTTCGACCTAATGGACTGATGTCCATGGGTGTCGGTTCAAGTTTCTTCACATGTGGGCGCGGTGGCACTGAAAAATGTTGTATATGAGATGCGGACAGTTGTGGTACAGCATATTGTTGCTGCATGGGATGTACCTGATATTGGTACATTGGGACGGACCATGTGCTTTATGGGTTATAAACCACGTTCGGTCGGAATTGCGGTGGATAATACAATGTAGTGTCATAGTTTCTTGGTTTCCCAGCCATGTTCGGTACTGGTTCTGGGTCCTTGATGTCTTGTCATTACCTGACCTTGGGGTTGTATAGACAAATGCATTTATATGCTCTTTGTTCTCTACCAATCCGCATAAATGAAGTGCATGGCTTAAGTCTCTTGGTTCTTTGATGGTTAGTAAACGGAGTAAATCGCCGTTAGGCCCGCGTACAAACGTGTCCAAGGCTTTATCCCGATAATTTTTTGTCAGGGCTCTCACACTTTCTGGAGATTCTTCTCATTTATTCTCATTCGTCCTTGTGACGAAGAGAAGTTTTAAGTCTCTATTGTCAGCATAATGGGACTTCAGACAATTAGATATTGCCCTCCAGTTCATAGGAGTATTGTACGATTCCAATACCACATCAGCTTCGCCGTTGCACGTTATTCCGTTATTCCTCCAGGAACTAAATGTAGTCCTGTCCCCTGTGAACTCTCTAATTAATCGTGTTATGTCCGGAACTTTTTCTTGGTCACTTTCAGGCCATGGCCTGGCCATTGAGATATCGGATAAAATGTCTAGGCTATCGGGGCTGTCTATAGCCCCCCTTATCAAATCTCCTCCGTGAAGTTTTTCTTTGATTAAGCTTACTATTACATCCCTAAACTCTGGGCTAGCAACAGGCCTGCTGGTAGCTGGTCGTCCGACTGCCGAAGTGCTGCGTCGTAGCTGGCGGTTCTGTGCGCCTACCCCAATGCTAAGCGCGGCGAGATCTTCGGCCAATTCTTCTTGCATGATTATTTTGATTACCGGACTTTAGCTCGGAATGCCCAAATATAACGGACCACTTATTTTTTTATTAATCAGTTTTTCTTTTTTTTTTTCCCAAAAATATTTTAACGAGAAAAATGTTAATCCTCTATTTGCTGTTGATAAGAGACTGTGAGGTATTTAAAATAGTACAGTAATAATTCATTAGCTGTATGTAAAGATGCTTAAAATATGAAATCCGTAAAGAAAGGTGGAATTAAAAAAAAGATTGGGTTAAGAAAAATCGGATAATACAGAGAATGCAGTACGGCAGTACGACAGATGAGAAATTAGGATCAAACGCGGTAAAGATAGTCTTTTACAAGATCCCATTCGCGCTGTGGCTTGTTTAGAGACAATTTGTGGAATTAATTTTTAATTACTTCTGCGCAGCCTCCTTTTGAGGCACTTGAGTTTCGCGTCGCGTTTTCATTTTTTTCATCGGTCTCTGCTCGGGTGTCAATTAAGGAATTCTTTCCTTTAAAAAAGACCGTTTATTTGCAGTGCTAATTTAGGACTAAGTTACAATGATAAAAGCAAATTATGCTAGAGCTAAAACTCTGCTTTTGCCCTGTCGCTGTAGCCACTGCCGCTGTTGTCGCTGTTGCCGCTTTTGTTGTTGCTGTCGCATCCGTTGTAGATTGGCTAAGGTGTTGTATTCCGTGACGCAACGCACGTGGCAAAAGTGCATGCATCGGGGCCGTGATTGCATGGGATCGTGTGCATTTATTTTTGGTCAACGCCGGCTTTTACTTGTTTGAATATATAGTAAGTGAAATAAAAATGTTTAAAGTAAAAGTCTAAGAAACAAAATATTTTTCAAATTACAAAAGAATGATGAACTTTTCAAACAGATTCGTTTCAAGGTCCAGTTCGAAATTCAAAAATATTGGAGGAGCCGGCTTGCCGCGTTATATATAATAAATATTTCAAAATACCCTGCACAGAAAATGTTAAACTTTATTTTGGCATTTTGAATATAAAATTTATTTTATTTGTAAAGTAAACCATTTGAATGTTTTTTTCGTGCAAATCGACAAGGCTGCGTTGAGCGGGTAAGAAGCATGGACGATTACGAAATAAAGGGATTTAGATTTAGCGAACGACCTTCATTTCAACGTCATGCACACTAATTTGGAGGAAATTTGCTTCGAAAGTATTTCTGGAGAGTTGCCTGTAAAGTTTGATGATTCGTTGCTGCCTTTTCTGACAACACTTCAGCGCGAGCTTGGCAAGCGTAAAAATTATTTTAAAGGCTTTGTCTCTAAGCCTATTAATGTCACTTCCGGAGTTCCACAAGGAAGTCACCTTGGTCCGTTGTTATTCACATTGTTCATAAATGACCTCCCCTCTGTGATAAGTCACTCTCGGGTGCTGATATATGCCGATAACGTAAAACTTGCCTGACGTCTTACAATTTTCTATCTGGTCAAAGGTTGCAATCTGATCTTGACAGTTATCAATCCTGGTGTCAAGTAAATTTATTAAATCTTAATTGCAGTAAGTGTAAATTAATGTCTTTTTATAGGCGAACGGCTTCTTGAACAATTATTTTATTTAATAATAGTAACTTGATCTTATTGAATACGTTGATGATTTGGGTATCATTTAAGATCCCAAGCTCAAGTTTGACAAGCATATTTCTTCTGCTGCTAATCGAGCCTTTGGTGTTTCATTAAGCGCTAAGTCGCAAGAATTTGACGATCCCTACGTTACTAAAACTTTTTATACTTCACTTGTCCGTCCAATTCTTGAGTATAGACCTTGTATTTGGTGTCCCCAATACAAGGTTCATCAGGATAGAATTGAATCCGTACAAAAACAATTGCTGCTCTTTGCCCTTCGGGGTTATAACTGGAATCATATTTCTCGCATGCTTTCTTATGGGTGGTGGGTGGCATTTTGCCTGGGTCCGCGCGTTAACAAGCTCTTGCTTGGTATCGTTGAGCCACTTGAATGTACTGCCGTTAGTACAACTACGTCCAAAAGAAAAAAAAAGAAAATAAATTTAAAAAAGATATAACAATCTTTGCGAAGTTGATTTATTGTAATACTTTTATTAGCAAAATAAACAACATATAGTAGCAATTTATGTCCATTTCTTGTAGTTCTTCCATCGTTTTGCCGTCAATACACTTGAGTCCAAGAGCTAACAACATGTTTTTAACATCTTCATATGGAAGCTGGTCAAGGCCGGATAGCACCGTTTTGTAGAATTTTGAGTTCTTTGTTTCGTAGGAATAGAACTCACATTTTAATTCCGTAAGTTTTAACCAGGTTGACTGAAAGTTCTCGATGGTTTTTATAAATATTTTAATTTCAATTGTTATTGTTTTAATGAGATAATCCGAAATTTGATGGCAGCAACGTGAAAAAATTTAGTGGTTTGTTTAAGAACAAATATTGGTAGCACTTTGGTGACTACCTCCGCGTGGGATATGGTATTGTCATCTTCAATGTCGTTGCAGTCCTCTACAGTTTGTAGTGGACGGAAGTAATTTGTAAATTGACTACGATCAATTTTGTCAGAAGCTGATTTTTTCCCTGAACGGGAAAAATGTCGCATTACGGCGTTTAATTTTAATAGTTTGTCTTTGCACAATATAATCTTATTATGAGAGAGTCAAGGCGCGCAGAGAGATATTAACGAAATAAGAAATAGTAATCCGAGACTACAGTTTATGACTGCACGCAGTAAGTGGTTGTCGAAGACTGATTAATACATAAAATTTTTTGCACCGACTGGCAATTACTTATATGGGAATAACAAAAGTTTTTTATTCTATATTTATTTTTTCTGTTCGTATAAATTTGATTCGATATTTCGTTATTTACGTTCTCTTAGGCTCTATATTTTTTCTTAAACACTATGCTTACAATATGATTAGCATTCCGGCGAATCTTCCAATTCTTTTGGAATTTTTCCTTTTTGTCCTGCGACAACAGTGTGACTGGGGTTCCTTGGTGACACTTCGAGTCGTGGTTCTCTGCGAACGGATACTACAGAGAATGTCGGCGGTACGATCGATGAAAATTTAAGATCAAACGCGGTAAAGATAGTCTTTTACAAGATCGCATTCGCGCTGTGGCTCGTTTTGAGGCAGTTTGTCGAATTAATTATTAATTACTTCTGCGCGGTGTGGCTCCCTTTTAGGCACTTGAGTTTCGCGTCGCGTTATCCTCTTTTTTCACCGGTCCCTGCTCGGGCGTCAATTAAAGAATTCTATCCTTTAATGGTCTTTTGAAAAAGACCGTTTATTTGCAGTGCTAATTTAGAACTAAATTACAATGATAAAAACAAATTATGCTACAGCTAAAACTCTGCTTTTGCCCTGTCGCTGTAGCCACTGCCGCTAATGTCGCTGTTGTCGCTATTGCCGCTGTTTCCGCTGTTGCCGCTGTTGTTGTTGCTGTCGCATTCGTTGTAGACTGGCTAAGGTATTCTATTCCATGGTGCGCTTCGACTTTAACTCCTCCCCCTTTAAACGCGTACGTCCTCGGACGCGATGTAAAATCGTCTTTGGTTTGGAACTACGTTCGCCTCCGCAATTGTTTCTGCTTCCACAACTTCTTCTGTGATCTAATGTGCTGTAGCGAAAATCCCTCGTCTTGTCGAGTATCCAGCAATCCCGATCATTAGTATCAGTAATATTCCAGATAGCATCAAATTAATTGTTGTTATAGTGCGGTTGTAGTTCTCCAGGGTTTAAAATTTGTACATGTTATTGATGTAGACTTCCTTCAGCATTTAACATCATAATCTTTTCTTTCTCCAAAATTTATTCTACTGTTTTTACTTTTAATTCTGACAATATTACTGAGTTTACCATATTTGTCTTTGCCCAATCTATTGCATGAACTAGATTTGTTATATCGTCTTTGAAAATTTGCAGTTTGAATTTGAATATTGTAATTTTTTCTTCGGTAAAATTTCTGTTTTCTTTAGTTAATTTAAATATCTCGTTAGTGACTCCGCTTACCTCTTTAATTTTATTTTGTATTAGCTTATTTATAACAACTTCTTTGTTGTTATTCTCTAGTTGCTCATTCATTTTAGTTATTAGAACTTCGTGATCGCTGTGGTCCGGTGAACCGGCCAACCATTTCCAGGCTGTTCCCACGTATATCATTTTTTAATCTAGCAATGGGAATAGCTGGTGCGATGTGTTAATTGTGTGCAAGGTATCCTCTAGTGTCCCGAAAACTTTTTCGTATTCGTCAATGTCGAATGCATGAATAATTTTGAAAGTGCCGTTTAGCACTGCTGCAGAACCCAATTTTATTGCAATGAGTTGTCAATGTGAATAAAATATTGTTGCCAACCGCCAACCCGAAGCATGTTGGCAGGAATAAACTGTAAAAAGTATTATGTTTATACTTTGAACCCATTGAAAATGAGTAAAAAGGATATAATGGTTTTATGCAAATTTATGTAACAGGCAGAAGGAGGCATCTCCGACCCCATAAAGTATATATATTAATGATTAAGATCAACAGCGGAGTCGATCTAGCCATGTCCGTCTGTCGGTGCGTCCGTCTGTCGATCTCGGAAACTATAAGAGGTAGAGACTTCAACTTTTCGGCTCTAGACTCGTCCATGGCACGCAGATCAAGTTGATTTCAAATGATCGATAACCCACACCGTTTTCCTGAAATCAATAAAAATCTACAACAACCTCTAATTTTTTAAGCTTTTTTCGTAGATTATGATACCTAAAGACACGAAATTTGGTTCGAATGAGTATTTATATATACTATATCACTAGAATCTATTGCATTAAGATTAAACAAAATCGGTTCAGGAAACACAGAAGTTATTAAAGAAAACTTGTGGTAAAATTTGACCAATTTGACAATCCAATTGGCAGCAAGTGCTGCAGTAAAAGCTAGGGATTAAAGTTTAGTTTTTTAAGTTCGTGTTTACTATAGGCAGATTAAGGATATTTAAAATTATCGATAACACGCCCCGTTTTCTTATTATCGATATTTATCGGTTTTTTTATCCGGTTTTTTTAGCATATCTCAGAAACTATAAGAGCTAGAGCCACCAAATTTGGTTCACTATGTGCTCGTTAAGGATACGCAGATTACAAATATTTCGAATTTTGGATACCTACGCAAATCAAGTACTACAGACTGGCGCTTTGGTTTATACATAGATTTGGATGCTCTTATTAAGCACTAACAATTTCATAACGATCATACTCTTAGTTTGGAAGACTTTGTGAATGTGTGTATGAATGCAAAGAACTTTAAATGTATGTAACGACAGCTCGCCGCTGGGTTCAGGTTATCTCGGGGACACCCGACTAGAGCCTTAGAGTTTTTTTTTATTCTTTTTGTGCACTTTCCTACCAATTTTTGTCTTAATGGCAGAGATCCCATTTTCTGCTACTATCTGTCTTCTATACTTAGGAGTGCGTTTTGAACCTAATCTTTTGTCTATTTTTACGTACACAGTATCCCCGATGTTATATTTCTTTACATGCTTCTTCTTTGTGTTGTGGTTATTAAAATATTTTTCTTGTTTTGTGAACATTTTCTCTCTAATTTCTTGCCTGTCCACTTCTAGTTGTTGGGGGTCTCTTATATTTTGGCTTTCACCGTAGAATGCACTGATTGATTATATAACTGTATCGCCTTGAAAATTAATCCTGCAAAGTTTGTAGTACCTCGTCTTGTTTTTTGCATCTCATAATTTCGGTTAATGTTGAATGAAATCTTTCAACCTGTCCGTTGCTAGTAGATGTATTTGGCGGCGACGTGTATATTGTTGCCTTTAGCTGATTTTGCAGCAGAAATTTAATGGATGACGCGCTCAAAGCTTTTTCATTATCCATGACGACTAATTTCGGCATACCGATAGCTATAATGATTTCCTGCAACGGGTGTTTTAGGTTTAGGTATTGGTTGGCTGTCTTTGATTTAAGTATTGGTTGTCTATCGTATTTAGTTCCTTTGCATGTTTCACTTGCATTTGTAAAAGCTTCTACTTTAATTTTCATTCTTGGAAAAAAGCGGCTTAAGATCTGTATCTTGTTTTCTATGGGGTACCTATGATCTCTGGTATGTTCTTTCGCTAGTAAATGGTTTGGTTCGTTTTCGTCTGTCACACCTACTACTTGTTTCTGAATATATCTGACTTTCTAAGAACTGAAAAATACGGAAAATATGTTTTGTATCTTACATTTTCTTTAAAATTTCCATTGGATCTTTTCTGAGTAACTGATGTTCTTTATTGTATGTCTGTGATAAAATGTGAAAGGTATACTGAATGCATATGACTCCTCGTCTGCGGTTAGTAAAAAAAACTGGTTCTTAAACACATTTATTGGGACTTCCATAACGGGTATTAAATTGTGTGAGGAGCTCTCGTCACTATGTACAGTGGCACTGGTGCTATTTATTTGTTGGTCGATGAGATTTCTGGACAATGCATCGCTACTACTTTAGATATTCCAAATTTAGAAAGTAATCGGTCTATCATTCTACACGAGTACTGTTCCAATGGCAAAATTCAAAGCATAAGTCGTAGAATTCCTTGTTAAAATTAAGGTATGCCAAGATCACGTCTTGTGAGGCTAGCTTTCGTTTAATTGTATTGAATAAATCCAAGGCCTCGTTATCTATTGTAATTTGTATTCTTCTTCTATTCTAATAACTCGACAAACCCACAAAAGATCATAGATCTTTCAACGTTTTGGGCACGTGGAAAGCCGCAGAAAACTCACCTTGGCTGGATATTATCTGGTGGAGGGCATCAGGCACCCAATATATCTTCCTTTGTTGTAAGTCAACGGGCTTCGGACAGCGTCAAGCCCAGCGCTCGGCTGAACGAATTGGTGCGGTGTTTTTGGGAAATTAAGCATATATTTGAGCCAAGTTCGAAGGCAACCCAAGAGGAGCTCGATTGGGAAGCGCACTTCAGGAAAAATGTCACAGAATATTCATTTCGGTTTCCCATCAAACGCGGCACCGACTCTTTAGGTGACTACCTTCTGCAGGCTAGACGTCGCTTCAAAAATTTGGAATCAAAGCTTTCGCGCAGTCCTGGTCTCAATAAAAAATATTCTACCTTCATCAGACAATATCTTCCCCTGGGCGACATGACACATGTTCCCATCGCAAATGTACACAAGTGTCAATATTTCTTGCCGCATTTGTGTTATGAAGAATGACAGCACTACAATTAAGCTGAGAGTTATATTCGACGGCTCTGCAGGAACGACTTCTGGGCTTTCGTTGAATAATATCCTTATGTCAGGTCCGACAATTCAGGCGAAACTATTTAACACGCTTATACGTTTTCGCACTTTTCCCAGGACAAAAGTTTATTGGTTCATGATTGGGGAAAAGTCCACAAAGTTTCAAAAAGCTATCTCAGCGCTATCATACGCAAAAATATATATAGAAATTTTTTTTGTTTTGAAAATCTCATTTTTGAAATACACAAAAAATTTAATTTCATTATGACTATTTAACGAGTTATCGGATTTGAATAAAAGCGTTACCACTCGACGCGTACTCGAAACAGAAATTTATATATGCCTGATCGAATTCGTGATGAAATGAATGATTGAAGTTTTTCCAAATCACTAAATCTCCATATCTCAAGAACCACATGAGCAATCACAAATTGTGGTATGTTCTAGATCTTCAAGTTTAAACGACACTTTCGATCGCTATATCACTCGATCTCATCGGACTTTCGTAACGAAACTTAAAAGATCGCCTATATATACTGCCGTCCACAGTGTTTCAACTTTAACTGAACAGAACTGAACTACAC
The DNA here is from genome assembly GCA_035041545.1 of Drosophila colorata. Taxonomy (NCBI): domain Eukaryota; kingdom Metazoa; phylum Arthropoda; class Insecta; order Diptera; family Drosophilidae; genus Drosophila; species Drosophila colorata. The sequence continues at coordinate 339,266 of JAWNLD010000482.1, forward strand.
ATAAAAATAATAATACGTCGAAAATCAACCAAAGGAATACCATTGGTGTTTTTTATGATGGTGTTGCAGCTTAGAGTCGATATTTCGATATCGATATGCCATCACTATGTTTACGGCACGTTGGCAAATTAATAATGTACACATGTATGTGTCCAGAAAATATTCTATAAAAATAAAAAGTCGTCCAAGATTATACAGTAAGAATTAATATAAATTTTAATGTTTAATTTAGCGTTTGTGTATACAAGTGTATATATGTTTATATATTCTTAAATTGGGCCGATATCTTGAATAAACCAATGCATACAAAATTATGTGTTGCTGGAATTTCTAAACCACTGTGTCGATCGCTAAAATCGCGCAGTGCACAACAAATTTTTCATTTTCCTTCCCGTAAAAGCGAGAAAAGAAATAGCGCAGCAAATTTGGTGCACACACTTCATGCACTTGTGTTCTGTAATTGTTTACTATATAATTATATATTTTAATTGAACATCGAGGATCCGGATTCCAATCCTTTGTCGTATCCGAAGGCCATAGTAGCTGGTACTATTTAAAATAGTTAGCTTAATACTTTAAACCTAGATTTTTAACTTTGCTGGCATATTGCGACGATATTGTTATCAAATATTTTTCTGAAACTTTTTTCCTAAATACCCTATGCTAAAATGGTAATTTTACCATTACCATATTAGCATCACCAAATCAAAGTAAACGATCGAATCGCAAAGAAAACAAATACATTTGCACAATGAAGGTAAATCGTATGCTGAGATATTGCGAATTGATGGAAAGAAGCCGTTTTACCATTAGAACGTAAAGAGCCTCGAACTTCGAAAGTTCAACCCGCAAAGGCAGGTTGCCGATATTACCTCACCGAGAAAATGTTGAAATCGTGCGAAAAATCAAAAATTATCCCAAGATGTCAACACAGTGCTGCTGAGCTCCAAAAATAGTTTGGAAAGGAAAGGACCCCATGATCATCAGAAGAGGGCTGCGCAATTCGAAGACGAAATGCACTCATTTCTCCTATCAACCAGTAGAAGCGTTTGGCTTATGCAAAGGAATGTAAAAGCAAGCCCACCTCATTCGGGGGTCACGGCCTCTTCTCAGACGGGAAAAAATCTAATATTTGCCGATCGGAAGGCAGTATAACGGTATGGGGCTCGTCCTCATCACCAACAATTAAAAACAGCTTTGGAGGAGGAATGGCAAAATATTACAATAAGCAACGCAAACAATTGAGAGCGTTGCAGTCGGGTAAAACCGACAACGGATTACTCGTTCAGTGTGTAATAACAAATAAAACATGAAACCTAGCACTATGTGTATTAATAATAATAATATAATATAATAATATACAAGTATAAAATACCAAAAAAAAAAAAAAAAATTGCGCGATCACAACTTACTTAACAGCGTGTTAGACATCATCGACACCATTTCGCTTGTGACGAAATGCACGTTCAGTTATCTAATAACCTTACCTATCCAATAAGAAACAGTATAGAATTCCAATTGAAACTGAACGATGCTATGGCGCTAGCGCCAAAAAGTGCAAACACAAACCGCTGCGGTTGGTGCATATAATTAATACTACTTATGTTAACTTAAATGTTTTTTATGTTATGTACGACAAGTGCAAAATCAATCAGCAATCAACCGTATACAAATTTTAAGAATTCGAAATAGTGTAGCAGTCAGCCTCTATAAGCAGTCAAAACCAAACAAAAACAAGTAAATCGGGTGTCCCCGACTTGGAGATACCCTGAACTCAGCGGCGAGCTGTTGTACATACATTTAAATCTCGTTGCATTCATACACACATTCACAAAGTCACACATATACATACGCACAAACGCACGCAGCAAGCTGCGCACTTTACATATCGGCTGTGCTTGGCCCCACTATGGAAAATTAATTCTTGAATAACTTATAAACTAAGAGTATGATCGTTATGAAATTTTCAGTGCTTAATAAGAGCAAATCTATGTACAAACCAAAGCGCAAGTCTAGTATTTGATTTGCGTTTTTGATATTGGGGCGAATGGGGGTAGGTGTCCAAAATCCGAAATATTCTTAATCTGCGTATCCTTTACGAGCACATAATAAACTAAATTTGATTGTTCTAGCTATTATAGTCTCGGAGATATGCCAAGAAACCCAAGTTTTAAAATCGATTTTTATCGTTAATAATGAAACGGAGCAAGATATCGAAAAAAAAATTCATTAACTTGTACTGCGTATGGATTATTAGAATCTAAAGTCGAAAAGTTTAGGTCTCTAGCTTTTGTAGTTTCCGATATTGCTGCGTTCATACAGACGGACGGACGGACAGACGGACATCGCTAAATCGACTCAGCTCGTCGTCCTGATCAAGAATATATATACTTTACATTTGCACAAAACCATTATACTCTTTTTACCCATTTTCAATGGGTTCAGGGTATAATAATTACCGAAAATGTTGCACTGGCATCAATTGTGCACATTTAGAGTTTTGGACATTGTGGGCGCGGTAGTGGGCGTAGCCAAAAAAGTTTGGATGCGATCTGTAGAGGAGGTCAATAGCAATCTGCCGGTACATTTTACATTTTATGCATCTAGCTTTAAAAGTGAGCGAGATACAGCTGCGAAAAAAAATAGCACCACCTTTAGAAGTAATGTTTTCAAAGGCGTCCTAACTACATTTGTAAGTTTAAGGAACTTAGGAATACGTTTTTAGAAGTAGAAGACTCTAGCAAGGAAATAAAAAACATTCATAATTTTATTTAACGTTAAGGAAATGTATGAAAAAACACAAAAATTGGCGAAAAAAAAAAAACTTTTCAAATGTGCACGAAAACTGATAAAAATGAGGAATAAGTAACAACTTCATTACTTAAAGATAATTTTCTATTAAAGCCAAGATTTTTGTATATTTAATATATTTTTGCGTTGCCTTAATTGGCAATAACGGCTATGTAACGTCTTGACATCGATCCTGTCAAGACCTAAACTTTTCGATTATAGATTCTCTCAACAAGTTTGTCAAGTTTTTTCAATATATTGCTCCGTTTCATTATTATCGGTACAAATCAATTTTTCGTAGTATATCTCGGAGACTAAGAGCTTGAGCTAGACTAAGTCAGGAATATCTTGGATTTTCAATACCTGCCCTCCACTAGTATAGCGTTTTAGTTTGTACATGAATGCTCTTATTAAGTCCACTTATTAAGTTCATAACTATCATACTCTTAGTTAGTTAGTTCAAGAATTTATTTTCTATAGTGGGGGCCAACCGCAGCCGATGAGTAAAGTGCGCAGCTTGCTGTGTGTGTGTGATTTTGTGTATGAATGTAAAAATGTAATGGTATTGTAATGTATGTTACGACAGCGCGCAGGTGGGCTTATGGTACTACGTAGAGCACTCCTATTTGTTGTCAAATATATATTTTTTTTAAAACAATAATACTATTGAGGGTTGTTACGTTTTATATCCACACTAAATTAATATCATTTTCTTATTAATACAAAAAAAAATGCATATTCATGTTTTTACTAAAAAAAATTTATTTAATAATATTATTTATTTATTTTAAGGTTAATCTGACGACAGTGATAAGCGATTAAATCAACCATGAAAACACGCTTTAACTCTTATGATATAATATGCGGTGTCGCAGAACTTCAAAGGTACAATTTAAAAATATAGTGAACATTTTTTTGGCATATATACATTTGCATGTTCTATTTGTAGACTAGGCACTATTACTATTTTTTTTTATAATTTGGAATTGATCATATATTAAATTGAATAACCTTCATCATAAAATTTTATTTCAGAAATTTTAGAGCTGGAATGTGCTTTCGCCCCTAGATCGCTACCTCGTGTAGAGGTGTTTTTGTTTGATATAAGAAATTTTTTTTATTACTTTTGACAGTTTTACTTTGTTAAAAGGTGTTTAGTTTTGATATTTATTAATATATATTACCATGATCAAAAGTCGATCCTATATTACTTGGCTAATACCAAAACCAGAGCACATAGTTCAAATATTTTGAGGATGAAACTTGGAATCAGTATTAGAGAATGAAGAAAAGTATCGACATTCACATTTTATATCGATAAGCATTTTTTTTTTTAGGAAGACGCCATTTTCAATACAATACAATAACATGTATTTTTCACTAAGAATTTATAATTTCGTCAACTGATTTTGATTAAATTTTCATTAGATTTCATCTTTTGGTAAACATACACAATCAGCTGTTTCATACAAAATGAAAACAAAGCAGCAGAGTGGCCAGTCCGCTATCAGTTATCTGGTAGCAACATAATACATATTATAAAATATACAGCAAAGACATTTTTTAACTTTATTTAGACATTTTTCTCAAAAAATTCAAATTTTTATTATTAAAAAAAAAACCATTGGAATGTTTGTTTACGTTTTGCGGCACAACCTTAAATCAAAGCCAGCTGTTCACGCCAAATTTCAAACAGAATAGATGTTTGACTAAATCAAAATCCATTCCGTCTACTAATTTAAATTTTTTTAAATGAATCTAAACCAGTTGGCGCAATCCGTAAATACAGTGATGTACAAAGAAACAGCACAAATCCATAATTATTGCCCGCATTGTCTAAAAACAAATATAATAAAACTGACTAGCAACACTGATTATTTTCCCAACGTAAACGTCGGAACTTATAAAGTTAGGATATGTATACTACACAAGAAATATCTTGCAAAAACGAATTATCCCAGATATGTGGCATATACCAAGTTGGGGAAACTCAATGCCTACAACATATTAATCAAAAATGTTTACCTTATTTCGTAGATTATGAGGGCTAGAAAGTGTTGGAATATACAACAGTACCAAAAGGATAAATTGCAAGTTTAATCAAGATCGTTTGAAAACAAGTTAGATGGCTCTAGTCGGGACTGCCCGACTAGGAGATACTGTAAACCCAGTGGCGAGCTGTCGTTATATACATTTCTTCAAACCCCTCTGCATTCATACACTCGACTACGTAGCCGCACTTAGTAAAATAAAATAAAAAAAAGAAGTAAGATGGCTCTAGTCGGGAGTGCCCGACTAGGAGATACCCTGAACCCAGCGGCGAGCTGGCGTTACATACATTTAATTAAACCCCTCTGCATTTGTACACACGACACTACAGCACTTTGGAAAATAATATACAAATATTTGCAGTTGTTAAATTTCTCGCAAAATTTTCACAAAATAGGAAAATATATCTTTCAAATGTTGGTTGATCTGCTTGCAGTTGATCTGCGAAAGCTTTTTGTGAGTGTGCATGCCAAATATCAATTTTACCGCCGTTTTTGCTGCTTCAGAATATTTCGATGTCCCAGCACTCGATGCACTAGAAACAACAAGAGTGTTAGGTGAAAAAAAAAAAACAAAAAAAATTAGGATTTGACCTCGCGTCTGTTAGCGCGCCAGGAAAGACTTCTGCCAACCAGCTACAGCAGCATTTTCATTACATTTGTCCAAATGTGAGATTAGAAACACACATGGAAAAACAATCGCTTTAGAATTTGAAAAGGAGCTCACGCATATGAATGTGCATATAAGTATGTGAGCAGAAAACATCGCTTGCCACCACGTCGCTTGCCAATAAAAATACATTTTCTTTAATCACTTCTGTGTTTCTTATTTGGATGAAATTTGTATTAATGCATTCTTATTGTACTATAGTACATTTATATATTGCCTATTGCAGCCTATTTAACCAAATTTGGTGGCTGTGGTTCTTATAGTTTCTGAGACATGCTCAAGCAGCTGCGCTTGGCCCCCTCAATGGAAAGTTAATTCTTAAAAAACTAGGAATAGGATCATTATGAAATTTTCAGGACGTAACAAGAGCGTTGAAATCTGTGTATAAACCAAAGCGCAAGTCTGTACCTAATACTTAATTTGCTTTTGTTGATTTTTTTTATATGGGGGCAAATGGGAAAAGGTATCCAAAATCCAAAATATTCATAATTTGCGTATCGTTTACGGAACATATTAAATAGGTGGCTCTAGCTCCTATAGCTTCTGAGATATACTCAAAAAACCGGGTTAAAAAGGCGATAAACACTGATTATAAGAAAACGGAACATTTGAAATAAACTTGATCTGCGTATGGTATATACGAACCTAAAAAGTCCAAGTTCAGCTCTCTAGCCCATGTAGCGCTTACCATCACGTGGCTTTTACATTTTCTTTAATAACTTCTGTGTTTCTTGACCGATTTGGATGAAATTTGTTTTAATGCATTCTTATTGTACTACAGTACATTTTTATATTGCAGCTGCGCTTGGCCCCCACTATGACAAGTTAATTCTTAAATAGCTTCTAAACTAAGAATAGGATCGGTCTGAAATTTTCTGGACGTAACAAGAGCAATGAAACCAGAGCGCAAGTTTGTAGTACTTGATTTGAGTTTTTTTTATATGGGGGCGAATGGTGGGACATATATATATACGAATCCAAAAAAGTCCACGTTCAGCTCTCTAGCCCATGTAGTCTCTGAAAATGCGTTCATACAGACAGATGTAAAGGGCTTTATCGACTCGGCTAGTGACGCTGATCAAGAATGTTTTCGTGGCATAAAAAAATGCAATTCAAATAATACAAACTTGCTGTTTGGTTTGTACATAGTTTTGAATGCTTTTCAGTCCTAAAATCACGATCCTACTTTTAGTTTATAAGTTATTGAGTGTCCATAAGGAGGGAGCAGCGTAACCGCTGAATAACGTGTGGAGCTTGCGACTTGTGTATGTGTGTATAAATGCAAAGGGGACAGGTCGCAGCTTGGCTCAGGGCATCTCCTAGTTGAGTGCTCTCGACTAGAACACTCTTACTTGTCACAACACTGATGCTGCAAGCAACCATTTTTAAGCATGTGCATTATTCATGTTAATCTTGTATAAAGCAAGTAAGAGCGCCAACAGTGTTAGTCTACATAGCAAATTTAGTTTTCGTCATTAGAATTTGTTTGCTGTTTTTAACGAATTTTGTTAGTTTCCTTGCATCGACCGCGAACTATCCTACATTTATATTTACATATATTTTTTAATGAAGTTGGGTCGATAGAAAATCTGCATCTGCTAAAACCATTGTAACACTTAAATAATTATTTTTAAATATTGCAATACGTTTAAGTGATGAGGATTTTGTCGACAGTACATTTGTAAACATATGTATGTAAATATAAATTAGAAAATAGATCTAACAAAACTATTTTTCCGCTAGCCAAAGCCAGCAACGCCTTGCCGTGCCGAACGCAGTCTATGTTTAGCATTTTATGCTCTTCTAGTTGTGAGTACGCAAGGGTACCGATTTCGTTTTGGTTCTCCATTTTGCTAAAATCAATCTGTCCTGTACCATTCCCTTGTTCGTCGTTACGCATCTTAGTATTTATTTTGTCTTTGGTCTTAGATTCGATTTCCACTCCCGACGCAAGATGTTTCTTTGTTTCTATACACTGAACTCATTGAAAATGGGTAACATGGGAACAAGGTAATCTTTTTTCGATATCTTGCTCCGTTTTACTATTATGGATAAAAATCGCAAAGCAGCCACAAATAATGAATATTTTGGATTTTAAACACTCGAACCAAAAAAAAAAATTAATTTAAAGTACTACAGACGTACGTTTCGGCGTGTACATAGATTTGAATGATCTTGCTAAATCCTGAAAATTACATAAATATTATACTTTTAGTTAAGTTATTTCAGAATTTGGCTTGTATGGTGGGGGCCAAGCGCACTTTCTGAGAGTAAAGTGCGCAGCACTTCGTGCGCTTGTATGTGTATATATATATTTCTAAAAAAAATATTTTTCCTACATACTCTAACTAATTTATTTTCAAATACAGGTAACTAATATGTTTATAATAAACAATATATTATTATTGTTTATTTTAAATCTCAAAAAGTACTATTTTTTTTCAATTTGGTACTTTGTTGGTTAGCCCTTTTGGAAAAAAAAAGAAAAGATGGTAAAAATAAATTTTTAGCGTTGTCTCTATCCCAATATTGTTATATTCCTCCTCCAAAGCCGTATTTAATTCCGACTTTGTTGAAATGGCCCGTTTTTTCACCTTCTATCGAACTTTTACCACAAATCGGATATAAGACGTGACTGTATTACAGGTTACCCAATCTTGGACATCGTGAGCTCCATGTCGTTGTCGTGATAAAAAGTGAAGCCGCCCTCAATGAAAACCAACTCGACAATGCCTACAGCCGACATGCAACGCCACCCCATCAGTCCCCAGCTACCACGTTTCCCTGTTGGTAATGAGGTTTTTCGAAAACCGTGTTTGGTTTGCACCATGCCGTTATCCTGCCATCCGACCGCAAAATATTAAATTTGTTTTTATCTGAGGACAGGATTCCAGAATAAGATGGGTTTGCTTTTATATTCCTTTGTACAAGCCAATGAGTACAGAAATGAGTGCATTTCGTCCTGCAGCCCATGCATTGTAATTCGAGTTCCGCAGCCCTCTTCTGATGGTCATCGCATGCACGTCCTTTCGAAACTATTTTTGGAGCTCAGCAACAATCTTTGTTAATATTATCCTGGGATTATTTTTGATTTTTGGAACGATTTCAACATTTTCTCGGTCAGTTAATATCGGCAACCGGTCTTTGCGGTTTGAACTTTCGAAGTTTGAGGCTCCTTTAAAGCGATTGGCAATACAATAATGGTAAAACGGATTCTTTCCATCAATTCGCAATATCTCAGCATACGATTTGCCTTCATTGTGCAAATGTAATATTATTTTTCTTTCCGACTCGATCGTTTACTTTTGACTCAGCGTTTATTTAAAACTTTTATCACAAAATGCTAATGAAGTTGTACAGAATGCACTTAACTCAACTAATAGGAAATCATAAAACATATTTTCGACAATAATGTTGCCATATTTGCAAAATCAGACAAATAAATCGCTTAAAAATAAAGTGTGCCAATGCTTATGTCCATTAAAAAAGTGGACTTCTTAGCTTTTTAAAATTAAATACAATAATATATTGTTAATTTTAAAAATGTGTTTCCTGTATTTGGAAGTAAATTAGCTAGGGTATATAGGAAAAATGTTTCAGAAAAATATACGATCACAATAGAGCCGCAATATAGCAGTAAAATTAAACATGCTTGCTGTGCCAATATTTGTCCCTCTCTCTCTCTCTGTCTCTGTATGCAGTGTATGAGGACAAACAAGTAAGATGGCTCTAGTCTGCCCGACTAGGAAATACCCTGAACCCAGCGGCGAGCTAGTGTTGTAATGAACATCGATTTTTTATATCCGATTAGAAAATCTTGTTGATAATCATCGATGTGCCGATATATCGAAAAAACATCGAGTTTAAATTGGAAAACAGTGCTGTTTAAATTTAAGTTTAAATTTCCCTGAAGGGCCAATATATTTATAAGAATCGATCGAGGTGTATCGATATATCGTGAAAATCATTATCGAGTTAAAATTGGAAACAATCGCTGCTGGTAACATCGATACATCGATATTTTGATATTTTTTAACATCACTATTACATACATTTAAAACCCCTCTATATTCATACGCACTACACCATAGCCGCAATAAAATAAAATAAAAATAGATTATAAAAATTAATTCTCGAGCTTCGCGCTCACTTTAATATTTGCAGACAAATTTTAGTATTGCGTAGTATCGCAAAATTTTCACAAAATAGGAATCTGTATCTTTCAAATGTTGACTGCAGTTGATCTGCGAAAGCTTTTTAAGTGTGCATGCCAAATATCAATTTTACCCCATTTCGTTGCCCCAGAATATTTCAAATCGTTGATGTCCCAGCATTAACTTGCACTTGGACCAATAAGGGGTATCCAAAATCCAAAAAATTCATAATCTTCGTATCTTTTACGAGGCAATAAATAAATGTTGGAATCCACAATATCAGAATTTAATATGTATCGGAACGCATAGAAAAATTAATTGATCTTAATTTGTTTTAATAAAAAAGAAAATAAATATTACAATAGGTTTTTTTTAGCGGCCTTTCTATTGAATACTGGTAAGCTTGGCAGGCTCGAGGTTTATTAAGTTTATTAAGCCAATAATAACATATAAAGCACCAAAAAGAGAGCAGGTTGTCTTTATAGCTATTTCAAGAACATCCCGGTTCTATCATCAGCAGTCTTTGCTACCGACCTTTGGGTTGCGTACGCCTTGCCACTGTTTCGAAGCTTGAACTTGTTGCGAATTACCCATCAAACAACGAAAAAACGGCAGAAAAGCGTAAAAAACAAAAACCTCGCCTTTTGTGTGTATCTCCTCCTTACGGGTGCAACGCCGTACCGATCGGCCACTCGCCTGATTACTTGGGATGCAACGCCGTACTAATAGCTGAGCGAAGCATGAGCAATGCTCTATCTACCTTATGTTCCCCGCGCGCATTACAAAAGAGCTAGCGCTGGTTTCTTTTCTATTTCTCGGCGATTGATTGGGAAACGTCCCAGTAAAACGCGTTGGTAAGAGTTTGACGAGTCGTGGTTCTAAGCATTTTCTGCCGGCGAAATCCCTGTCACCGACCTGATACCGCGAACTGCAGGGTACATTTCAACCCCCTTGCATTCATACATACACAAAATCACGTGTGTGTGTGTGTGTGTGTATACACGCAAACTCATACCACATGTGCTTTCTACGAGAAATTCATTCTTGAATAACTTCTAAGTTGTTGGTCGATCATTGTGCAGCTTTCGGGACTTCAAAAATGTATGTTCAAACCGAAGCGGAAAGCTGTACTATTTATTGAAAATAATACTGCACTATTGAAATTGAAAATTATTGAGATGTGTTAAATCCAAGTCTTAGTATCGAAATTTATTGATATTAATGAAATGGGGAAGACATCGGGAACAAATTATAAACATATACATATGGTATAGGAGTATATAAACTCGAAATGCTCCCTTTTGCCTGTTTGTACAAAACCATTGTATTTTCTTTTATCTATTTTCAATTGGTTCACGGTATAAACAACAGCGGTTATTTCCATTTAAATAAATAATTGTCATAAATAAATAACTAGTTTTATTCTATTATAGGTTAATCGGCTTACGTGTAAATCAAATATATGATATTGACAATAAGACTTATCTTTTTCGACTACATGGAGGAGGAGCTCTGGAGAAGGTTACACTGCTGATTGAGTCTGGCACTCGTTTCCACACAACTGCATTTGAGTGGCCAAAAAATGTAGCGCCTTCGGGATTTAGTATGAAGTTAAGAAAACACTTAAAAAATAAGCGACTTGAGCATGTAAGTCAACTGGGCGCAGACAGGATTATTGATTTTCAATTTGGTACCGGAGAAGCAGCTTATCATGTTTTGTTGGAACTATATGACCGTGGAAATGTCATTTTAACTGATTATGAGCAAATAATACTATACATCTTACGACCTCACACGGAAGGAGAAAGTTTACGCTTTGCCGTGCGTGAGAGGTATCCCATTGATCGAGCAAAAATCGGATACGAGGAATTGTCTGAAGAAACAATCCGTAAAATAATAATAAATTCTAATGATGGTGAGAGTTTAAGGCGTATATTAATGCGAATCTTAGACTGTGGACCTGCTGTAATTGAACACGTTCTAGTCGAACAAGGGATAGAAAATTGCGTAGTTAATGCATCTTTAAATTCTGACCTAGAGCAAGTAGAAATATCCAAGACGCAAAACCTAAAAAAAAGTAGGCGAAACTCGCAAATTTGTAAAGCTGATATTAGGCCATTTGATTTGGAGACCGATCTGTCAACAATACTGAAAGCAATAAAGGTTTGTTAACAATAATATAATTATTGATATAAACTTAAGGTATTATAATTATAAATCTACATATAAACATACATTTTGTAGCGTAAAAATATGACGGGTTCTGTTGATTAGATGCAATATTTAACAAGTAAGAACGTTGCAGTCGGTCGTAACCGACTGCGCAATACTCGTTCACGGTCTTTATTATTTTTGTTAGTTGTTATTTTGGGGGCGGAAGTGGGCGTACCTAAAAAAACCTAAAATTGTGGGAGGTATGGATTTTCGCGGCTTACCCGCCCCAATATAATAGGATTTTATAAATTTGTCACGACCCCAGTGGGCGTATCCAAAATATTTTTGTGTGATCTTTGGAGAAGACCATTAGTAATCTGATGTTATGTATCTCGCTTTAAAACTTATGGAGCTATGTGGTTTTTATCGATTTGCCACGCTAGCAGTGGGCGTATCCAAATCAATAGCGCCGAAAACAGTTGCGTTCACAAACCCAATCTACTAGTTTCACTGAACGAGTATAAAAATGCCATGCAAGAACATTGAATTTATTCATGTTCGCGCTTCCCATAGATTTGGTTGAGCGAAGACGAGGAAGTACAGACGCTGAGTAAAGTGCGCAGATTGCAGCATATGTTTGCCTGTACGTGTGTGTTTCTTTCCAATCCACATATCGATGCCTGGAATTAACCGATGAGTCCATCTTCCTTTGGTGGTCATGTCCCACCTCACATGCCATCTTGCAATCGATGCCTGCCTTTCTGCTTTTCGAATGGCCTCTATAGGCACAGTATTACACGTCACGGCGCGAGCTACAAATATCGCTTCCATAAGCCATTGCCAGTATATTTACTGGAATCATTCCTGCCAGAATGAGTGATGAGTCGTCGGAGACAGTCCTGAATCCTGATATGTATCATAGTATGCTAAGTCTGTAAGGTGATGTCATCTTCTGGAGGTTACCACTGCTGGTTACAGCAGTCGCCCATACGACCGCTGCATGTAACAGGATAGAAGCAACTACGCTAGCCGTGAGTATCTGTCTTTCGTTGTGGGTCTACTCGTCCGATTTATACTCCACCAGTCTTTCCGATAAATAGCTGGATATTATACGCAGCATGTAGGTTGGTATTACTTTTTGAAAATGGCTCTCCAATGGCGCCCACCGTAGAGAATCCAGATGGAGAATCCATACTGGTTTTCTGAGAGAGCATTCTTCTCTTCGACTATCGCCAGAAGTCGGTCCAGTAGACATAATGTTCGGTATTGTGGCGGCGAAGCCGCTTGAGATTCTATATATTTTTGGAAAGCTCCCTTCTAAAAGAAATAGAAAATGTCATGTCTGGTGCTACCGCGAGAGAATCTACTATTAGCAAACACATTTTTTATCTTCGCCTCTACTACTTCATTCTGTTGGGTCCCAACTCTAAGCCGCTATCTTTGTTCGATTGATTCCATTGTTATCTTTGCAAGGAGGGAGGCCATGAGAGGGTTGACTCACGCCCTTATGGAGTCGTGACTTAATGGTGACGAAGAAACTAAAGTATATTATTTTACCGCCAGTCTAGGGGTCGTCAAAAACGTCCAGTATCCAGATTCAGTATCCTATCCTAAGGTCTTAGTCGCCTTTTCATATTGACTAGGCGCTACACTGGTGTTTGCCGCCTATCTAGGGAATACCTGGCATACTGCCGGGTGTTACGAGTTGCACTAATTGATCTAAAAAGAAATCAGCTTGGCTCTTACTAAATTAATGGCAGCTATCCTTTCCCTCTATAACAGACACCTCTTGTTTGCGTATGTAAGTGTGTTTGTACTGTTTGAATTTTACAACAGCAAGCAGTTTGTTGTTGCTTAATATCCATAATCCCTATCTTTTTACATTGGTTATGATGCTGTGAACCCACTGAAAATGGCTTAAAATTGTATAATGTGTTTTTAAGTAATCGGCAGAAGAAGGCAAATTTATAAAGTAGATATATATATATATATATCTTGGTCAACATCACTAGACAAGTCTATTTATGACCGACCGCCCATCTGTATGAACGCAACGATCACGGAAACTAAAAAGCTAGGGACCTAAAAATTTCGACTATAGATTCCCCTGACCCATACGATTAGAAAGTTAATCTTTTTTTCGATATTTTGCTCCGTTTCACTAGTATCGATAAAAATCGATTTAAAGACTTGGTTTTCTTGGCATGTCTCGAAGACTAAAAGTTAGCGTCACCAAATTTGGATTAATATGTGCTCGTAAAGGATACGCAGATTGTGAGAATTTCAGATTTTGCCTACCTCCCCCCATTCGCCCCCCATATCAATAAAAGGCAAATCAAGTACTACAGACTTACGCTTTGGTTTGTACAAAGATTTGGATGCTCTTATTAAGCACTGCAAATTTCATAACGATCATACTCTTAGTTAAGAATTCATACGCGCATCCGATGTGTAAAGTCCGAAGCTTGCTGCGTGTGTTTGAGTGTATGTGTGACTTTGTGAATGTGTGTATGAATGGAAAGAGGTTTAAATGTATTTAACAGCTCGTCGCTGGGATCAGGGTATCTCCTAGTCGGGCACACCCGACTAGAGCCCTCTTACTTGTTATACATGACATGTTTATTTTCAGAGGGCGCGTGACATAACAACAGTTGGTCAGAATGGAAACTCCAAAGGATTTATTATTCAAGTTAAGGAAGAAAATTCGATGAATACAGGAAATGACCATTTTTATAGAAATGTTGAGTTTCATCCGTACTTGTTTTTCCAATATAAAGGACAGCCATTCAAAGAATATGAAACATTTATGGAAGCAGTTGATGAGTTTTTTTCTACTCAAGAATCGCAAAAAATTGATTTGAAAACATTGCAACAAGAACGAGAAGCTCTTAAAAAACTCTTCAATGTTAAAAAAGATCACACAAAGCGGCTAGAGGAACTTAACAAAGTACAAGATGTTGATAAAAGAAAAGCAGAACTAATTACATGTAATCAAAGTTTGGTGGATAAAGCTATTTTAGCAATTCAGTCAGCCATAGCCAGTCAGTTGTCGTGGCCAGACATACACGAGCTTGTAAAAGAGGCCCAAGCCAATGGTGATATTGTGGCAAGCTCAATAAAACAATTAAAGCTAGAAACAAATCACATATCATTGAATCTTTCCGATCAATATAAATACGAAAAGGAATCTACAAGTGATGGTAATGATGATATTGCTGAAAATGATTCGATAATAGTCGATGTCGATTTAGCTTTATCTGCATGGGCCAATGCATGCCGATATTATGATTTAAAGCGTTCAGCGGCTCTAAAAGAAAAAAAAACAATTGATGCATCTCAGAAAGCGCTAAAATCAGCTGAACGTAAAACACAACAAACTCTAAAAGAAGTACGCACCATATCAAATATAGCGAAGGCCCGTAAGGTCTTTTGGTTTGAAAAGTTTTATTGGTTTGTTAGCTCCGAAAACTATTTAATAATTGGTGGAAGGGATGCGCAACAAAATGAACTTATTGTAAAAAGGTGAGTGTTTAACTTTTTATCCTCGTTCACGATTTGAAGCTAGTATATTGGGTTTGTGCAATGTCCGCCATGCTGTCCATCCGTCTGTCCGGATTGCTATTGAAGCCAGTGACTTGAAACTTGGAATATATAGTTGTATTTATCTTTTTGTGCCACGCACACTGGCAAGTCGATAACTTGTCGCACGGTTTGCAAGTCGATAGCATGTCGCAAAATTCCAAATCGATTAAAGGTGAATACTTCCCACAATTTTATAGCTAGTCACCAAATTCGGTATGTAGATTGCTGGTGACATCATCCATCTGCGCCGACTAGCACGCACCCCAGCCCGTCTTCACGAATCGCGAAAGTCTATATCTCCTGCAGTTTTTTTAGCTAGAGGTCCCAAATTGTTGGGTAGATTATTGGTTACTCCCTTCAAAGACCTTTAAAAAGTTTTCCGCCCAAACTCACTAGAAAATCGATGTATCTCCCTAAGTTTTAAGCTCGTGACTACATTCCTTTCAGACAGACTACAAATTGCCTACTCCAAAAATCGCACAAAAATGTTTTGGATACGTCCACTGGGGGGCGATAAAATCTTTATACCTTGGCGGGTAAGCCGCGAAAATCCATATCTGCCAAAATTTAAGAGCTAGAGTCACCAAATTTGGTAAGCAGTTTTCTGATGACCTGCTCCAAATGTAACCGGCTACGCACACTTTCACACCCATAAATTACAAAAATCGACAATTTTCTAAACAAACTAGCAAACTAAACTAACAAACAAAATGAAGGCTGAACGAGTAATGTGCAGTCGGTTACGCCCGACTGCAAAGTTCTTGTTTATTTTAACTTTACTTTTTCTTTTAATCATGTTTTTTTGTAAATAAAAAATAGGTACATGCGTTCAAAAGATATTTATGTTCATGCTGACATTCAAGGAGCATCAAGTGTTATAATTCGCAATGCAATTGGAGAAGATGTTCCACCCAAAACATTGTTAGAAGCTGGTACTATGGCGATTTCGTACAGCGTCTCGTGGGATGCAAAGGTTGTAACAAATTCATATTGGGTATATAGCGCTCAAGTTAGTAAAACTGCACCGACAGGAGAGTATTTGGGTACAGGCAGTTTTATGATCCGCGGAAAAAAAAATTTTCTACCATCTTGTCATCTTATAATGGGCCTAAGCTTACTTTTTAAACTAGAAGATGGCTTCATACAACGCCATGTAGGAGAGCGGAAAGTTCGAAGCATTGACGATGTCATAGATGAAGATAGATTTAAACAACCGGAAATTACAAATGCGGAGTTTAATGGAATAAACGAGGGTAACGATTCAAAAAGTGAACTTGCAACAAATGACTTTCCAAACACTGAAGTTAAGGTTGAACATGATACTGGTCGAATAACAATTAAAAAAGATGTTTTAGGTGAAGAATTAAAGACTAGCATTGTTGAACACCAAGTCCATAAATTAATAAATGAAGAAGATACCGTCATCATAAAAGCAGCACCATCCCGCAAAAAGACTCAAACAACAAAGAAACGTAAAGAATTAAAAGCAAGCTCAGATAAAGCAGATATCGAGAGACATCAAAATATCTCGTCAGAAATTGAACCAATTAATTCTTCAAAAGTAAAGCGAGGTCAGAAGGGAAAATTAAAAAAGATGAAACTTAAATACAAAGATCAAGATGATGAGGAGCGTAAAATTCGTATGATGATTCTAAATTCTTCAGGAAAAGACAAATTAATCGTGAATAATGACAAAGATGATGAGAAACCTAAGACTTTAAAAAATATAACTCGAGTTGAAACATTCGAAGCGTCCGTTCCCAAAAATCAAATCGAGTTTGATGAAAACGATGATTCCCCACTTACTGTTGACGCCGATTTGTTAGATAGTCTTACTGGTGTGCCATTTGATGATGATGAGCTGCTATTCGCCATTCCAGTAGTAGCTCCGTACCAAGCATTACAACAGTATAAGTAAGTAAAACAACAAAACAAGAGATATGCCGATGGAACTTAAATCAATAGTAATTTAACCATTTTGATCATGCATATGATACCGAAGTAGTGCGTTATTTGCACCAACTCCACACAGTTACAAAAACAAAATAAATATTGTTTATAATGTTTTACCTAACCGGCAATAATTGACACCACCCTTTTCTACATTTTTTTTTTTTTTTTCATTTAAAAAGGACTATTAAAAATTTATTGCTCAAGAGTGCTCTTGTTTGGAGTCCCGACTAGGAAAAACCCTGAGCCCTATTAAAAAATCGTATTCAAATACTTTCATCGTATGGATTTTCATCCGGACCTAAGGAGCAGCTCATATGAGCTGCATCTCAGACTATACTAAATAATTTCTTCACGACAAATTCCAAACAAGTAATACTACATACATAATACTACTAACCAAATAACATAGATGGGACATCTAGAACAAAAAAGTGTGACAGTCATTTTCTATGCGAGGTCCCACAGCGTCTTCGAGCGAGATAGCGGATTTGTGTTTAACTTGCTTTCAGTGCTCTCAGTGCTTGTCTTCGCTTTAGCTTAATCAGTTATGTGTAATTTGTAAAGGGTTTACCATTTGTTTGGAATTAAGACTTGGGATTTTTATATCCTGAACCTGTGAAAATGGGTAAAACGGTAGTTTCGATATCTTGCACCGTTTTTTGTATCTATAAAAAAAAAGTCGGACACTCCCGACAAGAGCGACCTAAAAGCGGGTGCGCTTGCAAGAGAAGTTTCTCGGGGTGAAGATACGCATACCTATTCATATATGTACATGTATATGCATTTTGGTACTTGTGTGCCCATTGTTTCTTGTTTTAAATCTAGATTTAAAATTTAATGGATTTTTAGCTTCACAAACATATATATTTTCATGTGTGCACATGAAGAAGATCATTACAAAAAATCCCAGGTCTTTATGCCAAAGTGCTAAAGCCCTGTACAAATTTCACATAACTGCTCAAGCGAGAGGGAAGACAAGCTACCGAAAAATGAAAAATATCAATTTTCGGCGCCCTGCTGCATGTGCTTCAAGACATACACATGTATATACATACACTCTCTGAGAGCACTGGTCACCCCACCCCGGTCAATGCTCTTACTGCAGTGTTAGAGAGTAAGTTACACACAAATCCGCCATTTCGCTTGATCCTCAAAGCAAACGGCACGCTTACTCTATTGATCTCTGAGATTGTGAGCGAAATAAGGACCCGAGCAAAGCCGACATTGCTGTGGGACCACTCGCATGGAGAGTCCTACTTTAGATGACCCGTCTTTGGTTAGTGACTATAGAGAATACATCTATCTTCTGTGATTTGGAAACTGTAGGGGTTTCAAACTGTTCTTTTTCCCTCTAAACTTGTGGTTTTTCCAAAAAGTCGTAGAGCAAGTGGGTGTTTCATTTTAATATAAAAATGTAGCTCAACAAATTCATACAAATTCAATTCATTCATTCTCAAGTAGTAAGTTTCTTTTCCAGCGCTTACTTAAACACGTTTTACAGAAGTAAACTATCTATTAAATTTTTTACAGGTATAAAGTTAAGCTTACACCTGGACCGGGAAAGCGGGGAAAAGCTGCTAAATTGGCACTTAGTATGTTTTCAAAGGACAAGGCCTGTAATAATCGCGAAAAAGATTTACTTAAAAGTATAAAAGAAGAAGCTCTTGCACGGAACATCCCTGGAAAAGTTAAAATTTCGGCACCACAGTTACAAAAATTAAGAAAGTAAACATTTTTAAATACTAAATATTACCGCATTAATCAAAATCATAATAATAAACATAATAAACTTGTAACATATAATTTTTTTTTTTTTTTTTTTGTATTTTATGTTATGTTTCCAAATGGGTTTGAGGATGGCCTTGTATAGAAGTAATTTGTTGCGTAGGCTGAGTTGTGACCTGAATCCGAGGAGCCACTTTGCCGCACTTTTAGGTTCTTAGCTGTGTTCTCTTGGCTTTGATGTGGGCAGACCAGTTCAGTCCTGTCTAGAGTTAAGCCCAGGTATTTGACGGATTGATTTGTGGGATGATTTGTCTTCGTTGATGACAATGTTCCACCTTTGCAACCAGGGCTCGATGGAAGAGAGCTGGGATTGCACAAGGGCCGATGTTCCGACAGGGTCCGTTGACGTGGCCAGAAAGGCTGTGTCGTCTGCGTATGTGGCGATGAATAAATCATCCCTCTATAAGACCGGGAGGTCCGCTGTGTAGAGTGTGTATAGTACTGGGCCAGGCACGCTTCGCTTCGATACCGTCATAGCCAGGACTTTTATTGTCTTCAGGCCAGACACCTCATTTTCAAGTTCTACAAGTTCCGGCAGGATCGGCAGGTCCATTTGGCAGAATGAGTCCAGGAAGACTTGGGTTGTAGCTGCATCCGCGGGTGAGCAAATGCATGTACCTTCTCCTCGTTGGACCGACAACAGGAGCCACTTGGATTTTCAAGGGTTGCAAACCTCCTGATTGGCCTTTTTAGGTATCTGGTGGCGTTCCAGAGGTTGTGCTCTGGGTCACAGTTGCGGAGGTGGTCATCGTTGTATATCAGTAATTTCAAGTCAGCTGCACGGTTGAGTGCGGCCTTGTCGCGCGGGTTTCGGCTTAGTTGCCCGATTCTACGCAGTCCCCGTTTCGTTCTCAGTTGTGTGATTTAATCGGAGTGAAGGTATCTGTCTCTGTGGGAGTAGACTGGTTTGATGGGGTGTGGAGTGGTGCAGAGGTTAACTGTGGTATGTATGCTGCGTGACAGGCCCTCGACCACAACTTCGATGTTCACGCCGGATTCCAAGGTGATGTTGGGGTTCAGCGTCTGCTCCAGCGTTGCCTTGAAAGTTCCGACATTTTAAGTCTTTCTTAGGAGCCTAGTAATCCGCCTGCTGATATTGACCGTTTGGATGCACGAGAACATCGCGTTCCATTCGGATTGGGCAGCCTGGAACCCCACCAGGTGTTTTTGGCGTTAAAGTCAACCCCAATTATAAACCCTGGGGCCAAGGTTTTGCGATGTGGTTTACCTCCGGCAATATTGGAGTAAATGGGGCTGTTTGGTCGAACTTGAGGAGCATTGCTAGACAGCAGTGTATTTGTGAACGTGGGTCTCACCGAGTGTTGACCTACTGCGGGTCTGGCTTTGCCCTGGTCCCGTTGCTGGACTGTGGCTTTATAAATTCTGCACCCTTATAGGAGGCAGTGTGGCTATCGCCACAGCGCACGCATGTGGCGGCAGCCTCTCGTGGTTTGGTGCAGTCCGAGAATATGTGGTTGCCATTGGTTGGCATTGGCAACATATAATGAAATTGTGAAATACTTTGGTTTATGTTATTTCGATACTCGTTTACGAAGCGAAAATATCATATTGAGTTTGTGCAATGTCTGTCATACTGTCCGTCCGTCTGTTCGTATGACGGAATTTTTTTGGCGTTATTGAAGCTAGAGACTTAAAACATGGAATATATACTCGTGTATAACCGCGTCAGATAAGGTGTGCCGATTTTTTAGTTACGACCACTAGGGACGTGGCAAATCGAAAAAAGCTATCTGCATCAATCTTTCTATATTAACCAAACTTTTTTCAGGCAGATTACTGACGTCCCCCTCTAAAAAACACTTCATAAAAATTGTTTGGCTACCCCCAATTAAGTCCCGGCTGTCAGTTGTGCTATAGTTCTCTACGTCTGTGGCCCGTCATGGCGCCGATATGTTGAAGCTATTAATATTCAGCAGCTAAAATATCCAAAATTAAGTAAAAATTTACAGATAAACTATATGCTCACGCAAAAGGTCTAAAAAATACTTATTTCAAGGTAAGTGCAAAAATCAGCGATATTCACAGTAAGTAATTTCGTGCTTGTCGGGTTTTTTATACCCTGAACCCATTGAAAATGGGTAATAAGGGCATAATAGTTTTGTGCAAATAGGCAGAAGGAGGCATATCCGACCCCATAAAGTATATAAATTCTTAATCATCACTAGCCGAGTCGATCTAGCAATGTCCGTCTGTCTGTCCGTCCGTCTGTATGAATGCGTCGATTTCAGAGACTACAAGGGCTAGAGAGCTGAGCTTAGACTTTTTAGATTTTAGATATATACCATACGCAGATCAAGTTTATTTCAAATGATCGATATAATGTGCCGTTTTCTTATAAACAGTGTTTATCGGTTTTTGACCCGGTTTTTTGAGCATATCTCCGAAACTATATGAGCTAGAGACACCGAATTTAGTTTAATATGCTGCGTATCAATATATAAATGTACAATAGTTCAATAGGAATATATTAAAACAAAGAAACACAGAAGTTATTAAAGAAAATGTATTTTCATATTGGCAACCACGTTTTCTGAATGCATTCATACATCATATGTATATGCAAGTTAACGACAAATAAATTCACACAGTCCCAATAAGAAGCATTGCAACGCCTCATAAGAAGTGCAGAAAAATGCTGAATTGGTGTCTGTGTCATTTCCTCCACGCGCCGTCCGGCAACCGCCGAAAATTCCAAGAAGAATTGCCCAACAGGCCAACAACATCAGCAGCAACGCCGCTGCCAACGGCGCTGCCGCTAAGCCACAGCTCACTAGGGCTAGAATTGATTTAAGTTTATTTAGTTGCAAATTGACTTCAAATAAAGAGGACGTAGTTCCTAAAGTTATATTTTTTCGGCTTTTAATCAAAGTGAAAATTAACTGGCGCCCGAGCAGTGACCGACACGCGTTACAACAGAACTAAACGATTCTACGTGCGCTATAGTCGGTTAACGCGAAGAAGAACAAAACCAGTGCAACTCTCGTCGATTCAATTTGACGACTGGTCGAACTCGCGAAAGGTAATTGAAACTTATTTGTTTGTTTGCCCATCGGTGGACAGCACATCCTGAAAGGTCCGTCCACAGGATATTGCCACGAAGACTGGTCGCAGGATCCCCAGTAGATTCCCAAAAGCTTTAAAAAGGATGAAATTCGGACCAGCAGGGGAAGTTGCCACATCATTAATATTAATGTAAGTTAGAAACGTACGCACACACAAGAAAGATAAACAAGTGTAAAACGATAAGCAAATATCAAAACTACAAACGTAGAATAATCAAATTCCAGCTTTGAGATTCCCAGATTCTCCAAAGTAGAAGGAAAAAAGCAGCCACTGGTTTTAAATAAAAAAAAAAAACTAAAAAAATACATTAAAAAATATATATTAAGTACACAATCCGAAAAAATACCCTTAGTTTAGACCGAGTTTATGGCTAATGAGAACAATTTGGTTAGGCCCCCAATAGTACCAGATCAACCACAGATAGGCGAACATAACTGGAACAGACAAAAACAACGACATCTCGACAGACAAAACGAACATCTACAAAACAGAGGCATGGCGAATAACGCAGAACTGATAATAGCAGCTACGGTTAACCAGATTTTAAAGCAATTAGTCAACCCTTCTAGGGAGTTTAGTGACGTAGACGACCAAAGGATAACTTACAACCATAATTTGAACGACTTGGACAGAGTACCGGACATACTCAAAAGCCTCAGGGAATCCATCGGAATTTAGCTCATGGAAAAAGAGTGTAGATCGCATACTCTCAGTCTATGCAGCTGAAGCAAGTTCTCTGAAATACTTCGGCATTTTACATACAGTGAGAAACAAGATCACTGGCAATGATGATACGGCCCTCGAGTCGTACAAGTTTCCCCTAAATTGGAGTGCCATCTCCAAATGTCCAACGCTGCACTACGCAGACAAAAGAGATCTGGGAACATTAGAATATCAGATGACAATGTTAGTGCAAGGTAACAACCAGACTGTAGAAGAATTCTACCAGGTCGTTTACAACCACTTGTCTTTGATATTAAATAAAGTAGGTTGCATGGATTTAAATAGGGAATCCCAAACCCTTATAACGAAGATATATCGAGATAAGGCATTAGATACTTTTATAAGAGGATTGAATAGGAATCAACAGCCACATGCCAGAAACCCAAATAGAAATGGACCACCACCTATTAACTTCAGGCCCCAACTCCCAGTTCATACACCTTGGCCAACCACTACAAACTATGGACAACCAACGTACAACAATACTGGACCGACTCCACAATACCCTAACCAACGAACTTATCAGATACAACCACAACAAGTATACGTACCCAATAGACCTTCTGCACCAAAACCCCAACCACGTTCGGAGCCAATGAACGTAGACCCAATCATCCGCACGAGGATGGTTAACTACATTAATAGACCCAATTTCGAAATAGGGAAAAGACCTCCACCACCAACGAACGCCACTGACAAAAAACAAAGAAATTTTAACATACAAACGAGAAGAACAGACCGAGACCGAAAACACTGACAACTACGTGACTATGGAAGAATACACAGTGGTAATGCTAAATTATGAGCAGCAAACTGAATACGAGCAGCCGTTAAACGAGTACACCCAACAAATTGAAGAAGCAGACGATGGACAGCATAACCAGTACGAACATTCAGACATCAATTTTTTAGGATAAAGAGCTCCTCTCCACCATACATAGTATGTAAGATGAGGAGCGGAAAGTTACTCAAAGTATTGATAGATACAGGCTCAAATTGAAATTATATACAACCCAAATTCGTGTCCGAACCTATTCCAAACGAAAACCCCTTTGAAGCCGTCACAGTCGGCGGAAGCATCAAAATCACACACCACAAGTTCGCTAACCTTTTTTATAGAAATGATATAAAAGTAAAATTTATTCTCTTACCCACACTAACAACATTTGATGCCATATTAGGCAATGATAGTCTGAAAGGATTAGATGCCGTAATCCAAAGCAGCAAAAACCTATTAATAATAAAAAACAACATTTGCATACCCATCAAACAGAAGAAAATAGAGGCAGTTAATACAGTATATGTATATATATATATATATATATATATATATATATATATACATATGAACAAAAAAACAGCCTAAATCGATTAAATGATGAAAAACTAACCTATACAACGAACGTAAGAGCAGAAATCCGAACCAAAACTGATTCCCCGATACATTCAAAATTCTACCAATTTCCAATGTCATTGAAAGACGAGGTACATAAACAAATTAAAGAACTTTTGGAGGACGGAATAATCCGACCCTCCCGATCCCCATACAATTCACCTGTGTGGATTGTATCCAAAAAATTAGATGCCTCTGGGCAAAAGAAATATCGCATGGTCATAGACTACAGAAAACTAAATAAAGAAACTACTGCAGACAAATACCCTATACCCGAAATTAACGAGGTATTAGCACAGCTAGGTAACAATAAAGTACTCTCTGTCCTAGATCTGAAAAGTGGATTTCACCAAATTCCTCTTAAAGAATCAGACAGAAAGGTAGAGTAGAATTCCTAGGATTTGACATCTCAGACAAAGGCATAGAAACCAACCCGAATAAAATCGACACAATTGCAAAGTACCCACTCCCGAAAACACTCAAAGATCTAAGATCTTTCAAAGAAGCTTATTAACCTCAATGAAGAAGCAATCGAAGCTTTTGAACAAATCAAAAACGCCTTGGTTTCATATGAGATAATACTCCATTACCCAGACTTCAGCAAGGAATTTCATCTCACCACAGATGCATCTAACTTTGCTATTGGCGCGGTCTTTTTTTTCTCTCTAGAACACTCTCTAAAGCAGAAGAGAATTACGCCACCAATGAAAAGGAAATGTTGGTTGTTGGCAATAAATTGGGCTCTAGAAGCTCTCAAATTTCTCAGCAAAGCTAACGACAGATTACAAATTCCAAATCCCATTCCCAACTTTTCACAGACATACAATAACCCGACCACATTTCAGAGAACAAGATCTTATACAGATATTGAAAGCTCGCCTAAACCCATCAGTAATTAACGGGATAATAACTTCAGAGGAAATAATGAACCAAATTCAGCAGATATATCTTTCCTTTAGAAACTTCAAAATTAGATTCACACAGTCTCAAGTAAAAGATTTAACAAATAAAACAGAGCAAGATGAGAAAATATTGATTACACACAACCGAGCACACCGTAACGCACTAGAAAACAAAAAGCAACTGTCCGAAAATTTCTGTTTCCCAAAAATGAAGCAACGAATAACAGAATTAGTTCAACAGTGTCAGGTTTGTAAGAAGAAAAGTACGACAGGCATCCAACTAACCCAAAACTAAAAGAAAGACCAATCCCCGAATACCCAGGACATACAATCCATATCGACATATACACGACAGAAAAGAACTTAGTACTGACAGCAGTAGATACATTTTCGAAATTAGCGCAAGGAAAAATAATTAAATCTAGGGCAATAGAAGATATAAAAAAACCACTTCATAAAATCATTTTTTATTTTGGCGTACCGAAAGTTGTAATAGACAATGAAAAATCCCTCAACTCGGCCTCAATTACATTTATGATGCAGGACCATTGTACCTCCAAGTGCAACTCGCCCTAAGTAGACTAATTAGCGGACTAAGTATATCTTCTAAGCAGTGTTGCAGCAGGGCCGGGAAAATCTGGTCGCGCCCCGGGGCTTTGAAGGGAGCGAATGATTTAATGGCCCACCTGACCTTGTGAACGTCGAAGATAACACGCGACAGACTGTAACCACGTCTAGGTAGTGGTTCAGTATCCCCATCATTACAGGTATTTTCCGGGCTTATAAGAGAACTAGGGAAATGCACTTGAAGCAGTAGCTCTAGCTTTTCCCGTCGATCCTGTGTGTAAGAACCATCTGTTCTTTTTAGGAGCCCCACACCATTAGATGACTAATACCTTTTGCAATCTCGCTGCTTCTGGAAGTGACTCCACACTTTCGCAGTAGGTGCGCCAAGTATCGCGTTTGGCGCGTCCAATGTTCTTATTATACTCAGTGAGCGCGCATCTGTATGTGTCCCATGAGTCTCAATTTGACTTGGCCCTGTTAAAGAGCCGTCTGACCTCCTTCCTTTAATTTGCCAGGCCTTCGCAGTACCAGGGAACCTCACGTTTCGCCTGATAGGGTCTTAGGGCCGCATTATCATGGTAGGAGGCTAAAAGCACATCTTGAAGTTGTCTTGACGCCAATTCTATCTCCCTCGTGGAGTTAAAGCTGGCAGCAAGTTGATCAACTTTCGAAGCCAGTAAGGCTTTGTACAAGTCCTAATTTGTTTTCTTTGGGTTAAAAGAATTGGAAAGGAGTTCCGCTTAGCCTGGGAGATCAAATCTGATGTGCTGGTGATCTGATAGAATGGCCTCATCGGTAACCCGCAAATTTTTAATGAAATCGGACAAAGAACTGATAACCAGAGTGAGGTCTAGTACCTCTTCCCTGATAGCGTTTATAAAAGTGGGTTTGCATCCTCTATTTGATACAACTAATTGACTACACAAACGATATTCAAGAAGGCACTCACCCCTTTGCTGACGTCACTACTACCCCTGACTAGCTGTTTGTTCGTCCTTCGGCAGAAGTTGACGAGCCACTGAACCTCCATCGGCGGTGCGTCATCGGTGTTGCCAGGGAAATATGCAGACGCCACTACAATTTCCTTCGCTCCTTCTGCCGTAGCCATTACAATGGTTGACGAGACTGGGTCCCTGGAGCTAAGGTTAGTTAGAGGAAAGTGCCTTCCACTTTTATCCAGAAGGATAGCTGCGCGAGGCGCTCCACCCAATTGGTCATATAACAACTTATATGAGCCGCAAATTAATCCTCGGACTTGGCCTCCAATCAACCATGGTTCTTGGAGGATAGCCAGGTTGATGTTTTCTTCGGCGAAAATCCTGCACAAGGCAGCCGACGCTCCTCGAGCGTGGTGCAGGTTCGCCTGAAGCACCTTGATTATGCTCATTCCTCCTTCGCGGAATGTTGGACAAGGCAACCGCTTTTGCCTTGTCGGTACTCGTACCCACGAACACCCTTTGTTAGCTTGGACGCTTTGTACCTCATTGTAATTTGCGCCTTGCTAGCTGCCAGTCGCTGCTGCTACGGCCTGCTTTTTTGCGCTCGAGGTCCGGCCGCGGACCGCTCCCCTAGCGAGACCAGCGCCTCTTCTTGATCCCGCAACGGGAATCTGATCACAGGTCGAACCATTAGCAGGCCCAGCTGCGAAGCTAGTGGAGGGACCCGAGCCAGGTTCCGGATTTGTTGTTGGGGCAGCAGCAGCCGGCACTGCGACTATTGCTGGAGCGTCTCTCGTAGAGGGACCGTCGCTGCTCTTTTACTGAAGTGCCGTGTTCTTAAGGATAAGTCTGGTCCTGCCAAACTAGTTCCAGACTTTTCCGCCGCACTCAATCAGCGACTGCAGCGACGCGTCAACCATCATGATGGACCACTCGTGGTCCACTGCACTACTCAGCTGGTGCTGAAGTCGTTCTGGGCACCTAAGTGCGCCGGAACCGTTTCGTTGGGTAGCTCAAGGCTGTTGGCGAAGTAACCTCAGATGAGGTGCGCCCGGGGGAACTGGCTTTCCTCCAACAGCTCAATTTCGAGCGAACTGCAGGCCTTGATATGGCTGAAGTTCGCCCTCACCCACTCGGCTGCGTTGTTGTCGAAGCAGACGAGCATGAGCCAATCCGTTCTCGGAACAACACCCAAGGTGGACGATAAGATCACCGCCTTTAGCGTTGCCATTTGCTCCGCTGTCAGAGGTGACGATCTATCAGTCGCGATAAAACCGAGCTTGACACCGCTCGCCATCGGACTGTACGATGGCGCTGTCGACTCTGAATGAGTATTTTTCAATTTCTTTGACAAACCGAGCTCCGGAGACTTTTCATCTGAGCGACCCCTTTTGACCTTGGCGTCAGCAGGGGGCACCTTTGCAGCTTTTAGAGCAGCTGCTCTGGGGAGCCCTTTGGCGATAGCTGCCTTGAACAGTTTCTTTTCGCGGTTTACCTGAGTGCCTGCATCCGTCAGACCGGATCTCTGAGAGATCTCGCTGAATGCGTCGTCGAGATCGGTGAGTGTGACGTCAGAGTCCGATTCAGAGACCAATGCCTCTATCGGACCCTGCCGGGACAAATTTTTTTCTCGACGAGAAAGTGGCACACTCCAACTCTTTATTCAAGGAGGTTGGTGGTCTTTCCGGATCCACCCCTCGGTGACCAACAACACCGCTTGAGAGGTTGGAGGCCGGCAGCCCTACAGCAGCGGTGCCAGAAATAGGCTCAACCGTGCAGGTTGAAGCCTGGGGTGATGCTATTTAAGCCGCATTAGAATCATTATTTTTTGAAAAATTTTGGTCCATTTAAAATCCCACGAGTGAATGGGAAGTGGATATCGCCCGCGGCATAGACCGTCTACCGCGGGAGGTCGAAAAATAAAACTGGAGGGCGACAGGTATCCAGAGTCCGCATACTAACGGCCGAGCAGCCCCTCGGTCATAAATCCTTCTGCATATGCTGTTCCACATTGGATTGGGGTAATTTTCTGAAGAGTTGTCTCCTCTTTGCCCGATTCCCATTAGTCAGCATCCTTGGCAGAGACATGACCATACCAAGGACCTGTTTCCAGCCGCCCTCACGAGGAGAGTATAGTCGCACTTCTAACAGTGTGTGCAGATACGGCGCGTATTATTCAAGTAATAATTACACGTTAGTCCCCTTGCACACCAGTTAGCTGACGGCCAACTAAACGACTACAGATTCAGTACAAGTTTAAAAATTTTTTTCGATATCTTGCTCCGTTTTATTATTATCGATAAAAATCTATTTTAGGACTTGGTTTTATTTGCATTTCTCCGAGACTATAAAAGCTAGAGCCATCAAATTTAGTTTATTATGTGCTCGTAAAGGTAACGTAGATTATTAATAATTTTGGATTTTGGATACCGCCCCCATTCACCCCCCATATAAAAAAAAACGCAAATCAAATACTACAGACTTGCGCTTAGTTTAGAAGTTATTCAAGAATTCCTTTTCCATAGTGGGGCCAAGCGCAGACGATGTGCAAATTGCGCACCTTGCTGCATGCATTTGTGTGTGTATGTATAAGTGACTTTGTGAATGTGTGTATGAATGCAAAGAGCTTTAACTGCATGTAACAACAACTCGCCGCAGGGTTGAGGGTATCTTCTAGTCGGGGGCACCTGACTTAAGCCATCTCGCTTGTTTATTTTGTGCTTTTATTTATTTTATTTATTGGTTTGAAATGAGCAACGGATGAGTTTTGATTGGGCGCGAAATGAACACGCAAAAATCGAACCAGTGGACGGAACTGGCGTTCCTAGACGTGTGGGAGGGAGTTTGGCAGGTCTGTCGGACGGCAGAAAGCAGGCCCGCGATTTGATCTTCCCCTATTATATATATTTTTTATTTTAATATATTATTCATAAATTTGAATTTTGTATACAATTTTAATTTACGCGGACACGCAGCGCTAATAGCGATCAACTGTTCACTGACTGCAATTGCGGTAGCGGCTGGTGTAAACAAGTTTTTCAGTTGCGATTCTAACAGACTCTGTTAAATCCAGTGTAAAAACCCTATAGCACACATCGAATGGGACAAAACTGTTCTGAGCCAGGGTGGTGGATTCACTACTTTGAAATACAACGTCCCAATTTGACATATAACTTCCGGACTAATATACCAAAGTAGTATCATATTCTACAGGGACAATCGGTGGAGAAATGAGATTTTTAATTTTTTGTTTACCACAGCCTCTGTTAGCTGTTTACATATGAGCAAACCCTTATCAGCATCGGACTAAATTTGTTGTTGGGGCTTTTTTGTACATTTCTCGAGCGTTGTGTTTCAACGAATACAATCATTAATATTAAAGCAAAAGCATTAGAAACAATATAAAAAAAACAAGTAAGATGGCTCTAGTCGGGAGTGCCCGACTAGGAGATACCGTGAACCCTGGGGCGAGCTGTCGTTACATGCAGTTAATTAAACCACTTTGCATTCATACTCACGACTCCACAGCCGCACTTAGTAAAATAAAATAAAAAGAATTAATAATAAAAATTAATGCTCGCTCTCGCTTTTTTAGTATGCCGTAGTTGTGAATTATCTCGAAAAAATTTTACAAATAGGAAACTACATGTATATCTTTCAAATGTTGGTTGCAGTTGATCTGCGAAATCCTTTTGAGAGTGTGCATGCCAAATACCAATTTTTCCCCATTTTGTTGCTACAGAATATTTCAAATCGCCGATGTCCCAGCATTAAGTTACACTTGGACCAATAAGTGTGTTAAGTTTAAAAATAAAATAAAATACAAATTTAAATAAACAGTAAAAAAAACTTCGTTGACCTAGGCCAGATTGAAACCTGCGTATGATTGCGGGCCAGGCAACATCTCTACCACCGAGCCACAGTTGCATCTCAATAGTTTCTGTCAAAATCTGAGATTAGACACACATGTACAACCAATCGCTTGAGAATTCGAAAAAGAATGTGCATATACATTTGTATGTATGTTTAAACTTCTGCGCTTGGCGCTTGCCACCACGTGGTTTGCCAATATACAAATACCTTTTCTTTAATAACTTCTGTGTTTCTTAACCGATTTGGATGAAATTTGATTTAATGCATTCTTATTGTACTATGGCACATTTATATAGCAGCCTCAACCAAATTTGGTGCCTCTGGCTCTTATAGTTTCTGAGATATGCTCATGCAGCTGCGCTTGGCCCGCCCTTAGGAAAGTAAATTCTTAAATAACTTCTAAACTAAGAATAGGATTGTTATGAAATTTTCAGTACGTAAGAAGAGCGTTCAAATCTGTACATGTGTACAAACCAAAGTGCAAGTCTGCAGTACTTGTCTGCCATAGACAGACCGACGGACAGGGCTTAATCGACTCAGCTCGTCGTTCTGATCAAGAATACATATACTTTATGGGGTCGGAGATGCCTCAATCTGCCTGTTACATAGTTTTGCACAAAACCATTATACCCTTTTTATCCATTTTCAACGGGTTCAGGGTATAAAAATATATAATTGTATGAAAACACTGTATAGTGGTTAATTAATGTTAATTAAGTTAATATATTGTACATCTGTTACAAGGGTATTTAGTTTTCCGCAACCCAAAGAAACCTGTAATTTCTTGTTTGTTGTTAAATAATTTGTCAAAGCTCGCGAAAAAGTTCTGCTATTGCTAGTTATGTAAATGCTTCTGTTACTGCTATTGGTAATAGCCAATGTAAAGACCCTGTTGGAGCATTGCATTAAAAGTCATTCAAACGCCACTCGAGTCATGTAGAATAATTACTGCGCAAGCGCTAAGTGGAGTGTACCAATGCGGAATCGTAGTATACATGTATTTGTTTATTGAAGTTGTTCCAGCAAAATGTATTGTGCTTATATATATATGTTTTAAAGTTCAGTCGGTTTGGCATTAATATTTTAAAAAACCATTCAGCTCTGTATTCTATAAGCATAAATGGTTTAAAAATAGTCGTAAACAAAAATAGATACAGACTTCATTGTGTTCAAGAAAAAAGGTAAATACGTGAAAAAAAATGTCACCGTGTGTGTGCTTTACATTCGTTTGTAAACTCATTAATTTAGGAAATTTGTTTGTTGTTTTAATCAAAAGTTATTACATCAATTAACAAATCAGCTACACAATAGAAAATTCGTGAAATAATCAACATCATTTTAAACAAATGCTTTAGAAATATTAAATCGAACATTATCATGCTTACTTTCACATTTATATAGTAATGTACGCAATGTATATGATTTGAAGTATACATACTACAGTTCCTCACAGCTTATTTGAACCAGCAATACAAATTATAAGGAGCTTAAAATCGAAACTACAAAATATTTTTAAAATATTTAAATGCAAGTTGTTAGTCTAATGGTTTAACTTATTAAATATGATTTCCTTTATTTTTTTTTTAGAAATATTTTTAATATTTTGTAACAATTTAAAACCAAAAAAGGAACCAAAAACAATGTCACAGCTATGTACATTTATGCATGTACATTTAAATACATAAATATGCGCCCGTATACATTTAAATGGCTTCAAGCATGTGTATATGGATTTTGGCATTTACAAAGGTTTTGATTGCAAGTGCATGTACCTATTCAATTCAGGATTTATTTGTACATAAGGAATAATGTGCTAAAAAACAGATTAAACATAAAAAAGGCAACAGTGCTCCAGTCGGAAATGCTCGTAATTTCGGCTATGAACAGCCGACTAAATCTGTTAATTTGGTATCAGGGGTGATAAGGAACGTGCGGAAGGAGGTTGCGGGCCTATGCGGAGTATCGTGACTGTGGTTTAATTTTTTTGGGTAATGCGGGTAGAGTTTCTGACCCAACGTGAAGTTGTGTTATTTCAACCGGGTGCAGTACCCATAGACCAGCAGACGTGTAAGATGGCCCTCGCGCCAACTAAGGGGAAATGCCATGTTCGACAATATGCATACAATCGGTTGTGAAAAAATGCTACACATGTATCTTTAAAGGGCGTTTATCGATATATTGATTCGAAACGCTGCACCATAGACAATATATGTGTCATATAGAGTACCATAATATAAATCCAAACGGGTTACACGCCACTTTAAATATATCACGACTTTCTGTCTGTCTGTATGAATGCTGCGGTCTCGGAAACTGTAAGATCTTATTCAAGTATCGCTTTAAGACAAAGTTTTTTGTTATACACTGAACCCATTGAAAATACAGGCGGAAGGCGACATTTCCGATCCCATAATGTATACATATTTCTGATCAGGATCAACAGCTGAATCGATCTAGCCATGTCCGTCTGTCTGTCCGTCGTCCGTCTGATTGAAAGCATCGAACTGTAATTCGTGTATGCCATACGCAGACCAAGTTTATTTCGAATTATCGATATCCCGTCCCGTTTTCATTTGATCAATATTTATCGGTTTCGCTGTCCAGGTTTTTTGAGCATATCTCAGAAACTATAAGAGCTAGAGCCACCAAGTTTAATAAGTTATGTTTAAAAGAAAAGCCAACGCAGGTCAGGAATAATTTGAATATTGGATAGCATCCCCAAATTAATCAACAAAAAACACAGAAACAATATCATTTAGCGTTTGTAAACTTGTCTGTTTTTAAACAAATTCGATGTCGGATGGTTGTAGATTTTAACGTTTTTCTTTATTTCTCTTAATGTCTCGTTCTGTCCCGCCATCTTAAGATTAAAAAAACTTAGAACTACCGTCTCTAGCGCTTGGGCGATTAACTATCGCTGATGGGCTTTGCCCGATTTACTATCGCATACAACACTAGAATTATCGAACTGGAAATACTAAATACTTAGCCGTTTACATTCGACCAACCTGGCAAATGATCGACCGCGATCTATACAAGAAAACACATAAACTTATAATCCTATTGTTTTAACACATGCTTGAATCCACGGCTTGAGTCTCGATGGCTCGAGAATGCCCCTGTAAGGTAACTGGGTGAGCGGACAGTCGTCAATGTCAGTAATCTCATAGCGGTCATTCGGTAACACACGGTTTACTTTATAGGGCCCGCGGTATTTGGGCGCGAACTTCTTGCCTACACCGGAAATGTTATCTACGTTACGGATAGCTACAAAGTCTCCTATTTTATATTTGGGTGGAGCTTTATGTTTAAGAGCTTCATTTCGCTTGAGTTTCATTTCGTTCTTGTGACTTTTGGATATTTGCACCAGCTTCCTGTCTAATAGAAGGCAGATCACGAACTTGTCTGTTCTCCTCAAGGTATTCTGACAGGTCGTCTACGATGGGTCCTCTTTGATTACAACCGAACAGCAACATACAAGGGGTTTTGCCAGCGCTACACTGTACAGAGTTGTTAATAGCGAACTCTACTCGGTTAATCAGCTTGTGCCAATCTGACTGGTCTAATGGTTTGGATAGTTTGCCTAACATTAGAGTCAAAACGCGATTGACTCGTTCGACTTGTCCAGTAGCTTGCGGGGCAGCGGCTGCGATTTTGATATGTTCAATATTTCTGTCTTCAAGGAAACTAGCAAACTCAAAGGACGTTAAGCAAGTTCCCCGATCAGACACAACTCGTCGGGGACGACTGTAGCATTCAAAATATTTTTCTAACGCGGCATTCACTTCTTTAGTACTAGTTGTATTAGCGGAATACAATTTGACAAATTTAGTGAACGCATCTATAACTACCAGCAAATACTTCCTCTTCGAGGTAATACTTGGCAACGGGCCTAAATGATCTATATGGATAGTATCGAAAGGTATCGGCGTTTTAGGTATACTATGCAAGGTTCGGTTATGTATTGTTCTTGGGACGGAATGTAAGATACACGGCAAACAGTTCTGAATGTGCATATCGACTTTGGAGGATAACCAATATTTCTCCTTCAGGTTACTTACACACTTATCAGCAGCAAGGTGACCTAGCTTTTCATGGCATTTTCTTATTAATTCGTCCTGTAGGCGACTAAGGGCATACAAACATAATTCGTCATTCATATTTCTCCTATAAACGATGCCATCAATTAACTCAAAGCCGGTGACTATACCATTTTCCAACCTTTCACGTAATTTGCAGATGTCTGCGTTGAAGCTACGGCGTTTGCCAGCTCGTCGGATTTATGTAGCTCTTTCAGCTCACACACAGGCTCAGGTTTTCGGTGATCATCTAACGGTGAACTTTTCTCTATGGAATAATGAGGGCTTTCGGAATGAACTAGTTTAGAAACGGTGCACGGATCAACAATCTCTTCGGTAACCTCTCCCAATAATTCAGTTTGCCTACTCAACGCATCCACGTGAGTCATACTCGAACCAGGTCGATGGGTTATTGAGAAGTTATATCCTTCTAATTCTAACGACCAACGGGCTATACGGGGATTAATAGACTTTCTCTTTAAGGTCTGCACTAGGGAACTGCAATCGGTTAATATCAAAAAGGGGCGATGCTCAAGGTACACACGGAATCGGCGCAGTGTATAAATTATCGCCAATGTCTCAAGCTCGAAGCTGTGATATCGCGACTCAGCAGCTGTTGCTTTTCGATAGTAAAAGAATACAGGGTGCATCTTACTGTCACTTTGCCGCTGCATCAGCACAGCACCAAAGCCATGCAAACTTGCGTCAGTATGCAATTCGGTTTCAAAAAGGGGATTAAAAATGT
The DNA here is from genome assembly GCA_035041545.1 of Drosophila colorata. Lineage (NCBI taxonomy): Eukaryota > Metazoa > Arthropoda > Insecta > Diptera > Drosophilidae > Drosophila > Drosophila colorata. The sequence continues at coordinate 374,706 of JAWNLD010000482.1, forward strand.
ATAACACGGGAGGAGCAGACAAGGCAGCTCTCAATGCCAAAAATGAATCTTTCTCTGGTTGAGGCATGGGAAATGGGCCGCCTTTCTTTAATAAATCCATTAAGGGCTTTGCTATACGAAAAAAGTTTGGTACAAATTTTCGAAAATACGAAAATAGTCCTAAACAAGAATGTAGAGCTTTACTACTGAGCGGTTCAGGATAGTCATGTATTGCCTTAAGGTGTATATCGTTCGGTAGAATACCTTCGGCGCTAACATCATAGCCCAAATAATCGATACGCTTAGCGAGAAATTTTCTTTTTTTAAAGTTAATCTCAAGGTTATATTCGACAAAACGGTCCAACAACATTGCTAAATTCTGACAGTGTTCATCGACAGTACGCGTGGCTAAAATGATATCGTCCATATATACCATAATTTATCGACGTCTGACCATGTCTTGCAATACGCTGGAAATGAACCTTTGAAACACGGCAGGTCCATTTTTGAGACCAAAAGGCATCCTTAGGTATTCAAACTGACCATCAGGAGTCGCAAATGCGGTATATTTAACCGAATCCTTTTCTACTCCTACATGGTCAAATCCACTTCTTAAATCAATTGTAGAGAGCACGGTCTTTCCTTCTAGATATTCTAAACAGTCCTCAATAAGTGGCAGCGGAAAATTATCTCTAACGGTTTTCTTGTTTAATCCACGATAGTCAACACACATTCTGACTTTACCATCTTTCTTTTTAACAGGACAACAGCTGACGCGTATGGAGAATTGCTATGTTGAATCACCCACTTGCTAACAGCTCATTCACGGTAGCTGTTACTATTCATCTGTCATGATACGACAGTCTCCTAGGGGCACTATAAAACGGAGTTGTATCAGTCAAATGTATACTCATCTGACACTTTGGTGGTCCATGACCCGGAGAAAATTTGCTAACATAGTGACCATTTACAACTTCCCTGCACATTTGCATTATGTCAATTCCGAATTCACAGCCTACGTCTACAGTTTTATCTAACAATACGGAACAAACGGACTTCATCTCGCTAAGCCAACCTCGAAACGACTCGGCCTCTGATTCATTCATGTTTTCAGAGGCGTTATCACAATTATTGCGGCGTAGGCAGTATTAAATCCGGAATAACAAAAACTTCAATTTCATAATATTCTTTTTTAAACAAAACAAAAAACTTCACTTTTCCATAAGTCAATATGGAGTTGCCACTGAGTCCTCGGAATTGACTATTCTCCAGTCTGCCATTCAATGTCGATTGTGGAAATAGAGATTTACTTGCGAAGCTTACTGGGCTTCCGGTCTCTAATAAGGCAGAAACATTATTAACATTGGTGCATCCCTCTTCACGAGGTATTCTTAAACTTACTAAATGGACAAACGATTTATCATGAATAAGCCCTGTATCCTCCTTAGTACCCATGGCGGCAGTTTGGCTGCGCTTTGGGCACTGCCGATATTGGTGTTCTGTTTGAAAACAGTTAAAGCAGCCTCCTTCCGGTCTCTTGGCACGCAGACACTCCGTGCTGATATGCCCCATCTGGCGGCAATTGTAGCATCGCATCTCACGACTTCTATTGGCAGTGGCATCATTGGGTACGCGAGTAACGACAGGTACACGAGGAGTGTACTCTTTCTTCTGCACGGTTGGCAGCACGTTCTGGTAGCGCATCATCCTCTGACGCAAATCGACCAACAAAATGCAATAATATAACGGAGCGGCGTATCCGGTACGATCCTCAATGCCATCAACTATATATTTGACAACGTCCGCCTCCTCGAACTTGCCCTGCTGGGAGATGTTCCGCATAGCGATTAAATACTGCAAAAGGGATTCACTCTTTTCCAATGGGCGGTTTTGTAGTCGGCAGACAACTTCGTGGTGTGACATTCCTAATCAAAAAACTGTAACCAGGGAATCACGCAGCCCACCCCATGTAGTTGTCTTTTCATACAGCATATATTCCTTGGCAGATCCGCGTAACAGCCCATTGGCGAGCGACCAGCATTGGCTGTCGGTGAGTTTGTAAACACTGGCCGCTTTTTCCAGCTCTCGGGTCCAAATGTGGACGGATATGTGGTCGTCTCCAGAAAAGATCGGAACGGTGGCCTCGACATCGCTTATATCAACACGATGGCGTTGATCGGGTGTATCTGCGCTTCGTTCCAGTTCAGCAACACGCGCTTTCAACTCAGCAAGGTTTTTTCGAGCGGTGTACAAGTTGAGTTGGCTCATAATAGCTGTAAGTTCACCTGCTGCCGCCACTTCCACAAGTTCAGCTTCTGTGCCCGACGTGCTCGAACTTGCTCTATTCCATTCGTTTACTTGCATTTCGGATGAATTTCCGAGCACCGACGAAAAAGTTAGTGACAAAGCGGATGCTCCTGTCTGAGCCCCTTCTACGGGCTGTTCCATTATTTGAGCCGAACCAGCAGCATCTGCACACTGGCCGCCAGGCATGGTAACAGCATCAGCATCTTCGTCTTCAGGGACTTGCGCAACATTTCCGGTCTCGTCCATTACCGATTTTGCATTAGAACGCAGTTGATAAATTGACGCCTCAATGCCAATGGGAACTTTTCTCTCAGCCAACAGGTGCAGCAATTCGGATTTATTCAATTTGATTATATCGGCGTATTTCATCAAACGGTGATCTTTTTGGGCAAGCCCCACACCTGATTTGTAAATTTGTCTGTTTTTAAACAAATTCGATTTCGGATGGTTGTAGATTTTAACGTTTTTCTTTATTTCTCTTAATTTTACAATGTCTCGTTTTGTCCCGCCATCTTAAGATTAAAAAAGTTAGAACTACCGTCTCTAGCGCTTGGGCGATTAACTATCGCTGACGGGCTTTGCCCGATTTACTATCGCATACAACACTAGAATTATCGAACTGGACATACTAAATACTTAGCCGTTTACACGTTGAAATCGATATTGTTTTCTTCTTCTGTTTTGATCGTCTGCATGCCATAAAAGGGGAGAAACGTTGCTACTGCTTTTGCTCCTTTGCACAGTGTTTATCATCAACAACAATGAATTCTGCTGCGTATGTTTTAGTCAACCATTTTTTTTGTATACCCTGAACCCATTGAAATGGGTAAAAGGGGATAATGGTTTTGTGCAAATGTATGTAATAGGCAGAAGGAGGCATCTCCGACCCCATAAAGTGTATATATTCGTGATCACCATCACTATTCGAGTCGATTAAGCCCTGTCCGTCTGTCTGTCCGTCCGTCTGTCAGACGGACGGTCTGTATGAACGCGTTGATTTGCGAGACTTCAAGGGCTAGAGAGCTGAACTTGGACTTTTTAGTTTCGTATATACCATACGCAGATCAAGTTTATTTCAAATAAACGATAGCTTGCCCTGTTTTCTTATAATCAGTGTTTATCGGTTTTAGTACATGGTCTATTGAGCATATCTCATAAATTATAGGAGCTAGAGCCACCAAATTTTCTTTAGTACGTTCCCTAAATGATACACAGATTATGAATATTTCGGATTTTGGATACCTCCCCCCATCGCTCCCCATATAAAGCTTTAGTTTGTACACAGATTTTGTCGCTCTTATTATGTCCTGAAAATTGCATAACAATCCTATTCGTAGTTTAGATGTTATTAAAGAATTAACTTTCCATAGTGGGGGCTAAGCGCAGCTGCATGAGCATATCTCAGAAACTATAAGAGCCAGAGCCACCAAATTTAGTTTAATAGGCTGCAATAGGCAATATATAAATGCACTACACAACAATAAGAATGCATTAATTAATTTCATACGAATCGATTTAGAAACACAGATGGTATTGAAGAAAATGTATTTGTATATTGGCAAACCACGTGGTGGCAAGCGCCAAGCGCAGACGTTTTCTGAGGTGTTGCCTGGCGCGCTATCAGACAAGAGTTATAATCTCGCTGTGTCAACAAAGATTAGATTTTTCGCAAAAAAAAAATTATTTTTTTTCACTTAACACACTGTGCTACTGTGCTACTTAATGCAGTTACATTGAACTATTCTTGAGCAACAAATTGGGGAAAAATTGGTATTTGGCATGCTCTCTCAAAAAGTTTTTGCAGATCAAGTGCAAGCAAAATTTGAAAGCACACTACGAGGTGGCATTTCGATAACATGTCGATACACCTCAAATCGCAAATCGATAAAAGGTGAATAGTTCCCACTTTTTAAAGATAAAGTCACAAAATTTGGGATGTAGATTGCTGGCGATCTTCCTTTGAAATCGCGGCTACGCCCATTAGAACGCCTCCTATCGGCCCGCCCAAAAAAATATTAATATCTCCCACAGTTTTTGAGCTAGAGTCACCATATTTTAAATATAAATTGTAAAGCTAGAGCCATAAAATTTTCCAAATAAATTGCTGGTGATCTTCCCCAAAAATTGGGACCTTGATATTCGGGCCACGCCTACTAGAACGCCGCCAGCCACCCTGCCCCCGCTTATCACGAAAGCCTATATCCCCATAGTTTAAAAGCTATACTTCCCAAGTTTGAGAGGTAGATTACTGGTCACTCTCTTTAAAGATCGGGAAAAAATCAAATCAAACCACGCCCAATCCCAGCTGATTAAAACGCTAGATACATACATTTCTTCAGGCAAATAATAAATGACCTCCCCTAAATATCGCACAAAAATGGTTTCGGATACGCCCACTGTGAGCCGGGCAAAAACATAAAATCAATATATCTCCCGCAGTTTTAAAGCAATACACATAATCTTTTCGGACAGATTACTGATAACATTCTCTAAAGATCGCAAAAAAAATGTTTTGGGTACGCCTACTGAGGGCGTGACAAATCGATAAAATACTTTTATCCTGGGGCGAATAAGCCTTAAAAGTCCGTATCTTCCACAATTTTAGAACTTAAGTCATCACATTTGGTAATCAGTTTTCTGATAACCTACTCTAAATATAGAGCCAAAATATTTCAAATTACAAAAATCTAAATTTTTCCAATATAACACTAATAATTTAGATCTTGAACGAGTATTGCTCAGTCGGTTACGCCCGACTGCAATGTTCTTACCTGTTATACCCTGAACCCATTGAAAATGGGTAAAAAGGGTATAATGGTTTTGTGCAAATGTATGTAACAAGCGGAAGGAAGTCTCTCCGACTCCAAAAAAGTATATATATTCTTGATTAGGACGACGAGCTGGTTCGATTTAGCCATGTTCGTCTGTCCGTCAGTCCGTCTGTCCGTCTGTATGAACGCAGCGACCAAGAGACCTAAACTTTTCGACTATAGCTTCTCCTAAGCCATACGTAGAAAAGTTTATACATTTTTTTTCGATATCTTGCTCCGTTTTATTATTATCGATAAAAATCGATTTTAAGACTTGGTTTTCTTGGCATATCTCGAAGACTTTATGAGCTAGCGTCACTAATTTGGTTTAATATGTGAAAGAAACGCAGATTATGAATATTTCTGTTTTTGGATACCTAAACCCATTCGCGCCCCTAATCAAAAAAATTCAAATCAAGTACTACAGACACTTTGGTTTGTACATCGATTTGGATGATCTTCTTAGGTACTGAAAATTTAATAACGATCATACTCGTAGTTTAGAAGCAATTCAAAACTTCATTTTCCATAGTGGGGGCCAAGTGCAGCCGATGTGTAAAGTGCTCAGCTTGCTGCGTGCGTTTGTTTGTGTGTGTATGTGTGACTTTGTCAATGTGAGTGAATGCAAAGAGCTTTAAATATATGTAACGACAGCTCACCGCTGTGTTTAGGATATCTCCTAGCCGGCCACACCCGACTAGAGCCTGACTTATTACACCCTGAACCCATTGAAAATTGGTAAAAGGGGTAAATTGGTTTTGTGCAAACGTATGTTACAGGCCAAGGGAGGCATCTGAATAGGTATTTATATATTTTTGGTCAGGATCACTAACCGAGTCGATTTAGTATGAAGACTACAAGAGCTAGACAGTTTAACTTGGCCTTTTTAGGTTCGTGTATACCATACGCAAGTCAAGTTTATTTCAAATTTCAAAAAGCAATTCAGGTACTACTGACTTGTGGTTTGGTTTGCACATAGACTTGAATGATATTGTTATGTTTTTCCAGAATTAATTTTTCATAGTGGAGGCTAAGCGTTGTGGCTGAGTAAAGTGCGTTGCTTGCCGCGTGCGTTTGTATGTGGTATGTGTATGTGTTTTTGTTTTTGATTTGACTTTTATTTATTATTAATAATAAGAACCTTAAACTATTTACATGTAGTGTAGCTTAAATAGGAGTAGATAGTCTAGGGAAGCAGTTAGTAATATAGCTGCAGTGTGAAGTTTGAAGATAGCGCATTGTTGCCTGCGGTACGGCCGCAAAGCTTTGCTTCGCAGGTACATGGGCGCTATCTACATTGTTACTGCGACCGTCATTGCCGGTTAAGTCTTCGCAGCTCAGCCATGGTCGTCGCGGTCTACCCATAGTTTCCTCCAGAATGTCCCTGTTGTGCTTGAAGCGTTCGCAGATGAAGATGATGTGGTGAGCATCTTCGATCGTGCGGCATCCACACCATGGGCATTCGTCGCTGTGGTCGTGGCCGCTTCCCTGTGTCCGGAAAGGAGCTGAGTTACATGGAAGTTAACCTCGCCATGTGTTCGGGCAAGCCATATTGCCAAGTTGGGGATGACCAAATGACACCAGCGTCCTTTTGTCGAGCAGTCCCAGCGCGTTTGCTATCACGCTATGCTCTGTGTCCTTGTGCTTGTACGCTCCGTGTGTGCATTCCTTCTGCTAGATGTCTCTGTGCGGCTTTCGTTTGTGACTCTGGAAATAGCGACTGCTTCTGCAATTAGTTCGTTTATCGGGCACATACCCGCGATGACCAGTGCTGCTTCTTCGGGTACTGTTCGGAAGGTACAGCAGACCCGTAGCGCACTTAGGCGGTAGATTGCGTTTATATCGCGGCTGTAGCTCGGAACAGCCATTGCTCTGCTCCAGATGGGGGAAGCATACATAATGAGAAGGCGGTGTCGTTGTTACTTTGGACCACATGTGTTCGGCATGATTCTGAACAGAGCTCTGCATGACTCTTCTGCTTTTTTGTGCACATATTCCAGATGTTCGTGGACCGATAGCCTTGTATCTATCATGACTCCCAGATATTTGAGCGCCCATTTTGAATTGATTGTAGCGCTGCCGGTTAGTCCGGTTAGGGACTAAGACGGCCTCTGTCTTTTGCGCATGCAGCTCGATCCCAGCTGATGCCAGCCATTTGTGTAGCTTTTCAATGCTGCGGTTGCAGGATTCTTCAGTCTCTTTCAGCTTTTTGCCCACGACAATAAGGGCAACGACGTCTGCAAAACCAATGATATTCGTGGTAGACGGTAGTTCATGCCGCAGAACGCCATCGTACATCATATTCCAGAGGAGCGGTCCTAGAACTGAACCTTGGGGGACCTCTGTATGTGTATGTGTGATTTTGTGTATGTGTGTATGAATGCAAAGGGGTCTAAATGTATGTATACGACAGGTTGTCGCTGGATTCAGGGTATCTCCTAGTCGGCCATTAACGACAAGAGCAATATTACTTGTTTTAATTAAAACATCTATGCACATGTACTTTTATGTATATATTTATATAAAAGAAACTACATATACCAGCATTTGCCGGTGTGCTGTGGTACGCCCCTGTCGGCTGTTTTGGTGCTGAATTTTTGAATTTGTAAAAGCACCTTGACGAGGTTGAACTCGTTATGAATACCATTCGTTGAAAAAATCTAATAAGTGCCAATGGTGCGGAGCTTGAACTCATTGAGAATTTAAATGAATGCAAACAGTTGAGAAAATCTAATGAGAGCCAACGAAGTTTGAACTCGTTAAGAATTGTAAAGAGTCAAAGCAAAACCAAATAAACATTTTGTCCGGGCTTGAATCCCAGGCAAGTATAGTGTCTTTTCTACAAGATTATAATTTTTATACCCTGAACGCATTGAAAATGGGTAAAAAGGGTATAATTATTTTGTGCAAATGTATATAACAGGCAGAAGTAGCCATCTCCTATGGGGTCCATAAGTATATATATATTCTTGATCAGCATCACTAGCCGAGTCGATTAAGTCCTGTCCGTATGTCTGTCCGTCCGTCAGCATGAACGCGTCCATTTCAGAGACTACAAGGGCTAGAGAGCTGAGCTTGGACTTTTTAGATTCGTATATACCATACGCAGATCAAGTTTATTTCAAATGATAACTTGCCCCGTTTTCTTATGATCAGTGTTTATCGGTTTTTGACCCGGTTTTTTGGGCATGTCTCAAAAACTATAATAGATTTATTTAGTATGTTCTCTTCAAAGATACGCAGATTATGACAGTTTCGTATTTTGGATACCTCCCCCATTCGCACTTCCTATCACAAAAAAAAAACATAAAAAAATCACGCAAATCAAGTAATACAGACTTGTGCTTTGGTTTGTACGCAGATTTCAATGCTCTTGTTACGTCCTGTAAATTTCAGAAACTATAAGAGCCAGAGCCACAAAATTTGGTTCAGGCTACTATATATATGTACTATAGTACAATAAGAATGCAATAAAACAAATTTCATCCAAATCGGTTAAGAAGCACAGAAGTTAATAAAGAAAAGGTATTTGTATATTGGCAAACCACGTGGTGGCAACCGTGAAACGCACACGTTTTCTGCATGCGTTTGCACATATCCATACAAACATATGTATATGCACATTCTTTTTTGAATTCTCAAGCGATTGGTTGAGCATGTGCGTTTCTAATCTCAGATTTGGACAGAGGCAATCAAAATGCTGCTGTAGCTCGGTGGTAGGGATGTTGGCTGGCGCGCTATCAGACGGGAGTTCGAGTCCCGTTGTGTCAACGGAATTTTTGTACTGTTTATTTACATTTTTATTTAATTTTTTTTTAACTAATTTAACACTCATGGGTCCAAGTGCAACTTAATGCTGGGACATCGGCGATTTGACATATTCTGAAGCAATAAAATGGGGTAAAATTGGTATTTGGCAGGCACACTCTCAAAAAACTTTCGCAGATTAACTGCAACCAACATTTGAAAGATATAATTTCCTATTTTGTTAAAAATTTGTATGCACATATTAAGCAAACGCGAAGCGCCAGTATTCATTTTTCTTTTTTTTATTTTATTTTGCTAAGTGCGGTTGTGGAATCGTGTGTATGAATGGAGTGGGGTTTAAATAATTGTATTTAACGATAGGTTGCCGCTGGGTTCAGGGTATCTCCTAGTCGGGCACTCCCGACTAGAGCCAGCTTACTTGTTCTTTGTGGCTTTGTACTCTTTTATAATTAAGTGCTCAGGCCAAAACTGTTTACAAAAAATGTTGGTAAACAGTACAGGTTGAACACTTATTTTAAAGGATGATATATCCCTTGAATAGCCAAATTTAAACTTTTCCACTGTTATACTTGCAGCTGGAATTTTAGCCTGTATATTGGCTTTAACGTCATCCGATGAGAAATGAGGGGCAAGCCTAGAAACAAAAATGTGTTTCTTTGGTGGAGCACCAACTAGAAGTTTAGGTGCCACATGTGCGACAGTTGGGCAATTATCCTCAGAGGCAACTATTACAGCCACTAAACCGGATGATAAATTTTCGGTTGGTTGTTTTGTAACGGGGGCGGACGAGTCGGACAAAACGTCTGATTTGGCTTTCTCCGATTTTACACATTCGGTAACCGAACTTGTGTCAACATCAGATATCGAAGCTACAGGAGTAGCGAACGAAATAAGCTGCTATGCCACCGGAGTAGTAGGCTGCAGACTTTTATACTAAGGCTGAAGGGAACTTGGCAACGGCAGATCACGAGGAGCGCACGTCTTACGTGAGGTGATCGTTAAGTTTGCGAAAACCAGCAATCAGACCTCTAAAGCCCGTCCTCGCTTGCCTCATAAAAGCTCGCTTTTCACTTTCAACCTCCCTACACAAGTCACAACTATATAATAAGCCATTACGTTGGGGTATAGCATCCGCCACTATCCCCGAGTAACCTGCCCATTTCACATGTATAAAGTTATCACAAAGCCAACAGGGTATGCTAGATTGTGTAGCAGTGATCTGCTTTTGGCAAGCTTTTTTAAAACAGACAATTTAGTGACTCATTTTTTTTTTTTAATTTCTAAGTTTTATTACAATACCAACACACGGTAAGAGAAAATTAGACAGTTAGAATAAGTGCTTAAGAGTCTGACAGCAGCAGTACAATAGGGCAACTGAGCACAAGAGAGCAGATTAAAATATAAACGCTTATGCAGATAACTAAAAGCGGAAGAGAGCTAACTGTAACTTGTTTGCGAAAACAGCGAGACACAACGCATGCAAGATTAGCACAGAAAGGCTTACCCAACAACAAAGTTCTACTCAATCGAATAGAGCTCAAAACATAAACGAAATTGCAAATCGGTACACAAATAAATATAATTTAAATACACGGCATGCACTCGCGACACGACCACGGAAAAAGCAAACAGTAAAAAATTAATAATTTTAAAAATTAATAAATAAAATAAATAATAAAACACTTGTTGTTTTAGAAAACTGTAGGAAAACACGAAAGTGCTCAAAAAAACACGTCTGTTTGATTCGAGATGTGAATCGTGTACCTATGTCGCCTTATCGACTGTTTATAATAAATAAATATACAAATTAAATAAATATATTATATTATAATATTTTATATTATATTATATTATATTATATTATATTATATTATATTATATTATATATTATTATATTATATTATATTATATTATATTATATTATATATTATTATATTATATTATTGTATATTATATTCTATTCTATTATATTATATTATATTATATTTAGGAGGGCCCTGGTGCTGGTGTTGAAGTAGCCGGCATATTTTCGGGTTTTTAATGTGCGTTTAACAATTACCAACACCATTAATGACAATGTTCAAACTGATTATTAAATATTATGATAAAAATCTTTAAATTTCAGTCGATTTCAATAGAGCATGACAATATGGAGACAAACCAATATTACTGCCGAAGTGGAACTCAGCAGAATTCACCACCATCATCAATATCTCAACAACCTTTAAATAAAATGTGCTACGAAAGCAATGTTGGTCAGGAATATATTGCATGTAGCTCACATCATTCAGAATCGAGCTTCAGTTCAAGGGATATGCCTTCAAGGAATGCGAATAGTAAATCTCTCATTGGAAACCAGAACATTGGAAGCCCTTACGTATTTTCTAACTGCAATAACAGTAATCAATGTACTAATAATGCGAGTAATGCTGGCAATTATATCAATATTATGACAGTTCCGTTGGGTACGTTGCAATATAATCGCAAGAAGTCTGCATCCCACGACTACCAGTAAGTACTAGTCTTTATAATTAGATAAAATAAAAGCCTTTTATGCCTTTTTGATAGATCACGCTTGTATTACAACACCACGGATGTCAAGTGCCGTGACGATTACTATTTAGGAAACATTGTTAAACGCAGTAATGAATCTACTACGCCCTCCCATAACCAAATACCACAGCAAACACAAAATCAACACCATGTTCAACATCAACTTCAACCGAGCAATACAAATTCTCACAACCATCAGTTGCAAAATAACCAACAAACGAACGCATGCAGTCCTAATTCAGTTTTAGACAGGATTGATGATGCGGTTGATTGCACAATGTTTTCAAATCTGAGTGGAAATGGACGTGTTGTGGCCGGTACTCAAACGCATCTAAATAATGCCAATGTGGCAGCGTGTGACCAAATGGGGTCACAAACACCAGTATCATTAGTTCCCGTAAATGTGCCTGTTCCACCTGTAATGTATACTGTGCATCGTGTGGTGACAACAGCTCAAATTCAGACAGCAGTAGGAAGTACATTTGCATCATCAGCGAGCATATCTAGCGTTGTGAGTGCCGGTCGAAATGAAAATGATTGTATGGCTTCAGCACAATTGACTTCAGCTATGTCCCTGTCAGCTAATGATACTTGTCACAGCGGTCTGCATCTTTCAGATATAAGTGGCAATATCATAAGAAATGGAAGTTCACTTGGACCATTGACGGGTGTTCGAGGTGCATCAGGTAATGACTTAAAACTCACTTAAAACTTACCTTTTGTCATTTTTTTTTTAAACATTGAACCCATTGGAAATGCGTAAAATGGGTATACTGCTTTTGTGCCAGTTTTAAAGTTCGGGAATACCATATGTAGAACACGTTTATTTCAAATTCTCGATAACACACCCTGATTTTTTCTTATTAATAAATTTCAGTATTTTGACCCGGTTTTGTGAGCATATCTCAGAAAATATAAAAGCTTGTTACGTGTCGGCTTGTCTGACGAAGACCAGTGCTGGCCAGTCAGTACTCTCTTTGTGTAAATTTCCCAAATTTCAATAGATATCACTGCGGACGGTTGTCTGCGCTAGGGGCGAAGCCCCGCTAAAATCCTCTAAAATTGACATACCCACAGTTTTCAAACCTCAATAAATATGTTCTATATATTGTTTGAAAGATATTTTCAATAGCTTTAAGGCGTACCTTGGCGTTTTTGTTCTTAGGTACGCAGATAAAAAGTTACAGGTTAAAAATTTCACATTTTGAAAATTTAAAAGAAAACAGCGCCTACGATTTTGATAAATGTTTAATATGTGTTAGAAATGGAGTTTCGCAACTTTTGGTATGTGCCACATATCTGGGATAATTCGTTTTTGAAAGATATTTCTTGTTTAGTGTACATATCCTAAAGTTTTAAGTTAGACGCTCAGACGTTTACGTTCGAAAAATAACCAGTATTGCCAGTCAGTTTTTTATACCCTGAACCCATTGAAAATGGGTAAAAAGGGTATAATGGTTTTGTGCAAATGCATGTAACAGGCAGAAGGAAGCCTATTCGACCCCATAAAGTATATATATTCTTGATGAGGACGACGAACCAAGTCGATTTAGCCATGTCCGTATGTCCGTCCGCCCGTCCGTCTGTCCGTCTGTATGAACGCAGCGATCTCGGAAACTACAAAAGCTAGAAACCTAAACTAAACGACTATAGATTCTCCTAATCCATACGCAGTACAAGTTTATCATTTTTTTCGATATCTTGCTCCGTTTCATTATTATTGATAAAAATCGATTTTAAGACTTGGTTTTCTTGGCATATCTCGGAGACTATGCGAGCTAAAACCATCAAATTAAGTTTAATATGTGCTCGGTACGATACGCAGATTATTAATATTTCGGATTTTGGATACCTCCGCCCATTCACCTATCATATCAAGAAAACGCAAATCAAATACTACAGACTTTTGCTTTGGTTTGTACATAGATTTGGATGCTCTTAGTTTAGAAGTTATACAATAATTCATTTTCCCTAGTGTGTATATGTGACTTTGTGAATGTGTGTATGAATGCAAAGAGCTTTAAATGTTTTTTTTTTTTTTTAATTTTTAGGTGTTGCTTTTTTGAATTTGCCAATTAACTTTTTTCATTATTTATTATTTAGTGTTTACAAACACTTTGCTATCCGCTCCGAGCTTGCACTCTTTCAGAATTCTGATGAATGTCAATCGTTGAGTAAATCGAATGAATGCCAACGGTTCTGAGCTTGAACTTGTTGATAATTCTAATGAATGTCAATCGTTGAGAAAATATAATGAGTGCCAACGCTTCTGAGCTTAAACTCGTTGAGAATTGTAAAGACCCAAATGCAAAACCAAATAAATACACATAAGATAAACATTTTGTCCAGGCTCGAATGTATGAATATAGTGTTTGTGTCATTTCTTCAAGATTATAAATTGTATAGTTAACTTTTCGAACTTGCAGGACGATATTCCAAAATTTTAAAATGACTTTGCTAATATTTTGTTATGAAAAACTTTGTTTGAAGCTAATGGGGCGAAAATTTAAATTTAACCCCTTCATTTTTGTGCAAGGGGGTTGATTTTACAAAAGAAGTGAATACCGTTTGTATCAAATTTCCATAAATATTTTCAAAAATTATTTTGTATCCGATCGAATGGAAAACAAAATAGGTTTTTGCATCAATTTTCCGCCAATTTTTAGACCATGCAAGCGGATTTTCCAAAACTTGAGCATCACGTTGTTAATACTAGTATTTTGTTTTGTGAAGTTTTGAAATTGAGTTCGAAGCTAATTGCATGAAAATAAAACTTTCACCCATACAACCGTGACCACTCATTTTCCGCACAGTGATGATATATATATAGATATATGTGGATAATATATATATATATATATATAAATATAATAATAAAGACATATAATAACAAGTGAGAACGTTGCAGTCGGGTTTAACCGACAGCGGATTACTCGTTCACAGTGTAATATCAACTAAAACATGTACCCCAGCACTATGTGCATTAATAATAATAATAGTATACAAGTATAAAATACCAAAAAAAAAAGTTTGCCTCTGTGCGATCACAACTGTCACCTTAACTGCCTGTTAGTCATCATTGACACCAACCATTTCACTTTTGACGAAATGGACGTTCAGTTATCTAATAACCTAACCTATCCAAAAAGAATAAATATAGAATTCCAATTGAAACTGAACGAGAATAACAGAAGTCTGTGGCTAGCGCCGAAGAGTGCATACAGAAACCGCTGCGGTTGGTGCATATGATATTATTATGTTAAAATTATCTGTTTATCTTATGGTACTGTTTTGGAACTGTTATGTTAACAATTTATGTCAAGTATTAACTATATGTATATTTATGTGTATATGTATATATATACTTTACAGAGAATGCAAATAATTAAAAATAATAATTTTAGCTACATTTTATACTGCACCACTGCACTACTAGTTGATCACGTTCTGACAAAACTTAACTCAAGTCACATGTACGACAAGTGCAAAATCAATCAGCAATCAATCACTTGCAAATTCTAACAATTTGATATAGTGTAGCAGTCAGGCAAACAAAAATAATTACCGAAAACATGCAATAGATGCCGCTAGCAATGGCATCATTGGTGTTGTGCACATATCGAGTTTTGTACATTGTGGGAGCGGTAGTGGGCGTAGCTAAAAAGTTTGGATGCTATCTTTAAAGGTCATCAGCAATCTTTCGATATTTTATGCATCTAGCTTTAAAAGCGAGGGAGATATATAGACTTAATCGAATTGCCACGCCCCCAGTTGGCGCATCCCGAAACCCGTAACACTTTATCAGACAGGGTATACACGAGTATATATCCAAAATTTTAAGTCTCTAGCTTGCGTTCATACAGACAGACGGACAGCATGACGGACATTGCACAATCCCAATATACTAGTTTCACCTCGTGAACGAGTATAATAATAATATAGAGCAGTCAAACCCCCCAAAAGTGACCAGGTCCATGGCCCCTTTTATCCGTTGATTGTATGCGCTCCGCCCTCTATGAAGTGAAGCCGTCTGCTCGCTCCCAAAATTTCGCCTTCAGTTGCTAAGTCCAAAAAACTTCCAGTTTTGCCAAGGCCCGTTGCAAAGCAAACAAACAGACCTCTTTTCTTGCTATGCATATTATATTATTGGACGTAGATGCACTAACGGCAGTACATTGAAGCTTGATAACGCTCAGACCCAGGAAAAATGCCACCAACCTGCCGCCCAAACGACCTAGGGGCCCACATGGATAGCATAGTTACTACTACAGGTTTGAAGAGAAAGCGGTATTAAATTCATAGTTATTCTGTTCGGAACTGTTAAGGTAATCTGGCTGATCAATTCGGAAGAATCAATTTGCTCATTAATTAGTTAGTGTAAGAAGATTACATAACGCATGGTTTTACGATCAGAAAGAGAAGGAAGATTCATTAGTAAAACCTACCAAGGTAAGAAGGCATGCATGTAGTATGATTTCAGTTCTAACCCCGGACGCCAAAGAGCGGAAATTGTTTTTGTACGGATGCAATTCTATCCTGATGAACCTTGTATTGGGGACACCATATACAGGATTCATACTCAAGAATTGGACGGACAAGTGAAGTATATAGAGTTTTAGTAACGTAGGGATCGTTAAATTCTTTCGACCAGCGCTAAATGAAACCCAGGATACCAAAGGCTCGACTAGCAGCAGAAGAAATATGCTTGTCAAACCTAAGCTTGGGATCTAAAATGATACTCAAATCATCAACCGATTTAATACGATCAAGTGGCTTACCGCTAATAAAATAATTATTCAAGAAGGATGTTCGCCTATAAAAAGACATTAATTTACACTTACTAACCAGAGTGAGGTCTAGTACCTCTTCCTTGATCGCGTTTATAAAATTGGGTTTGCACCATCTACTTGATACATCTAATAGAACTACGAAAAAGATGTTCAAGAAGGCACTCACCCCTTCTGCTGGCATCACTACTACCCCAGATAGTGTGATGGGCGTTGGCGTCACAGCCAACGGTTCGTCTTTCGGCAGAACCACCGTCGGCGTTGCGTCGTCGGTGTCACCGGGGAAATATGCAGATGCCACTACAATTTCCTTCGCTCTTTCTGCCGTAGCCATTACAATGGTTGACGAAACTATGTCCCTGGAGATAAAGTTTGTTAGAGGGATGTGCCTTATACTTTTATCCAGAAGGATACCTGCGCGATGCGCTCCACCCAATCGGTCATATAACAACTTACATGAGCCGCAACTTAATCCTCTGACCTGGCCACCAATCAACCATGGTTCTTGGGGAAGAGCCAATATGATGCACCTTGATTGTGCTTATTTCTCCTTCGCGAAGTGTTGGACAAGGCAACCGCTTTTGCTTTGTCGGCAGTCGTTACTACGATCACTCTTCGGTAGCTTGGACGCTTTGTACCCCATTGTACTTTGCGCTTTGCTACCCTCCAGTCGCTGCTGCTGCGGCCCCGGTTTGCTTGCGCTCGAAGTCCAGGCTTTTCCGCCACACTTAATCAACGACTGTAGCGACGCGTCATCCACCATGATGGCTAAGTGTAGCATGGCGCCACTCGTGGTCCGCTGCACTACCCTCCATTGGCTGGTGCTGAAATCGTTCTCCAGGCTGTTGGCCAAATAACCTCGGATAAAGTGCGCCCGGCGGGACCTGGCTCTCCTCCAACAGCTCCACTTCGAGCGAATTGAAGGCCTTGATATGGCAGAAGTTCGCACTCACCCACTCGGCTGCGTTGCTGACATATCAGACGAGCATGAGCCAATCCGTTCTCGGAACAACACCCTCGAACTTTGGCTTCACACCTTCACACTTCACACGATAAGATCGCCGCCTTTAGCGTTGCCATTTGCTCCGCTGTCAGAGGTGACGATCTATCAGTCGCGATGAAACCGAGCTTGACACCGCTCGCCATCCGACTGTACGATGGCGCTGTCGACTCTGAATGAGTATTTTCGGTTGTCGAAGTTGGTGGTCTTTCCGGATCCTCCCCTTGGTGACCAACATCACCGCTTAGGAGGGTGGAGACCGGCAGCCCTACAGCTGCAGTACCAGAGATAAGCTCAACCGTGCACGTTGAAGCCTGGGGTAATGCTATTTGAGCCGCATCAGACTCATTATTACATTTAATAATTTGGTTCATTTTGAATCCCACGAGTGAACAGAAAAGAGAGTTTGCCCGCGGCATAGCCTGTCGACAGGTATCCAGAGTCCGCATTATAACGGCCCAACACCCCCTTGGTCATGAATCCTTCAGCATATGCTGTTCCACCTTGGATTGAGGTAATTTGCAGTAGAGTTATCTTCTCTTTGCCCGACTACCATTAGCCAACACCCTTGACAAGGATCTGCTGCCGCCTTCATGAGGAGAGTACAGTCGCACTTCTAACAGTGTGTGCAGATATGGCTCGTATTATTCAAGTAATAATTACACATTAGCTGTGGCCAACTTTTCAGGTAATCCTTATAACATTGGTTATAAGGACAGAGAAACTGGATAGAGTAATCAGATTCGAGAGTAATGCACGAAAGAGCCAGTTTCCTTCAACTTGTTGTACATCCTTGACTGTCTATTTTTTAAGTTTATTAATTCTCGTGTAAGCCACTGTCTCTACACATGTAAATCCGAGGCCAGTCAGTCTGCTATAAGCAGAGTTAGCTTATTAAAATCGGTCTTCCGAAATTGACGAGCTCGCTCCGGAGGCTTATTGCAAGATGCTCATCCGGGCAGGTAAATCAATCAACAGGACATGATATAGGATCAGTACGGGAAATAGATAGGAAAGAGTAATCCGAAACAAAAATAAAATCAAGTACATGATAATTATAGAAATGATATGCTCCAGCACATGCCGCTATTTGCTCTCTGTTATAATAAGGCCATCTGCACTATCGATAGACGGAAATCCCAATGCAACATCACCCAAGAATTCCAAGGGTGGTGACAACAACGGAATTTGAGGGTACAAAAGAGGACTCATCCGGACTAATGTTGCTTGTTCTGCGCCTACTCTGGCCGGCCTGTGCCTACCAGGTTTCTGAAAAGCGTCAAAACGTGAGGCACACCACGATTTTGACATACAACCTTATATCGTCTAGCATAAAAGAATTGCTGCCAACTCGCTGCATTACTCGTGCTTTTAAAAATGTCCTTGCGAATTTCGCGTTAAGGGAATTTCCAATGTCGCTCAGAACGAAGTTGCAACGATAGACCTATTGCCGGACTCTGCCTGGATTAGTCGATCTCGGGCATTGAAATGCTAGCGGTTACGTTCATACGCAGAATGCAAATGGCCTTGCTCTTGCTGTCGAATGATCTGCGTCTTGTCTGCTACGTGAAAATAGGGATTCTCATGATCACCCAGAGACCCCTTCGAAGCAGTTTATTATTCCCCACGTTGAGGAACATATGATGGCCGAAAACTGTAAGGAATGGAGTCACTCCGGTAGTCGTGTGTACTGCTTTGCGTATATATACCTCTATTTCAGGGAGGTACATATCCTAATACATTTTTGGATTTTTATGTACGTCCATACATTTTTGAACGCGGACGTGGACGCTGCACTAGTAGAGATGGGCTATTAATAGTTATTCAAGAAATTATTTTCAATAGTACGGGCCAAGTGCCGCCGCTAAGTAAAGTGCGCAGCTTCCTGTGTGTGGTTGTGTGCATATGTGATTTTGTGTATGTATTATTCACACATTCAAGGGAGTTAGAATGTACGTAACTATGTCTCCCAGCTGGGTTCAGTGTATCTGCTAGTCGGCAATTTCGACTCGAGTACTTCTAGTTGTTTTAATTTTCAATTAAGATATTTCTACAAATCTTTTACCAGCTCAACAAAAATGCACCAGCAGCACTGACGTTCATCAGAACGCTGTTATATCAAAACGAATGGTTGGGGGAAACTCATCTTCTACCTTTACAAGTGCAGGAAAATCGAATTCAGTAGTCACCCGGACTCTGCAAAATGTAATTTCAACAGATCAGCTTAGATATATGACATGAAATTCCTGTGTACTTCATTAGGTCATACCGACTTGTGTATATTTGATGTCCAGAGTTGCCGTTCATATGGAGATCGAGGGTACAGCGCAATGTCCCTCTCAAGTTATGTTAGCAGCTGCACTGGGATGCGAGGAATTAGGAATTTCTAACAAATTACTTGCCCAAAGTATTTTTGGATTATGGATGACTAGCAGCTTATTAGAAATGCAGTTGAAAGCACATCATTGTCCCTATATTGTGCGTGTAGCTTGGCCTAGTCTGCTTGAAAAGTTTAGCAGTGGATTTCCAATTGAACGAAAATTTGATGAACCTATGATTGTTTTGAAGCGGAATGTATTCTTTTCAAAGCGGGATGAAGAAAAAATAAAGTAAGTTAAGGTTCAAAGACTAACAATTATTTACGATTATTGTGGTAAATATTAGGGACCATCGGATTGTGGAGCTTCTTTACGAGGAGGCAAAGCATTGCGTCTTAACGGGAAGATATATAATGGAGCCGGTGCATTCGTTAATGCTAGGTGGTATTCAAGCTAGAATTGAACTGGGTCCATACAACTCTCACACGCACACAGTTGGATATTTTAGGTGAGTGCCAGATTTAAATAAACTTGGGTTAACTAATCTTTTGCATATTTAGGGAAAACCAGTCAAGATTTTTGCCAAAACATGTTGCCAAAAGCTCAAACTGGTTGTGGCTGCCAATTAGCCAAAAGAACTCTGCAGAAATAAAACTCTTAGAGCAATTTAAGCGAGTTCCGCAGACAGCTACAACTAGGAAATTAATGCGAAAATATTTGGAGTTTTGTTGGGCACTGCCATTTTATGGGTAAGTTTTTTCACGAAATGCTCAATATATATATTTTTATACCCAGATAATACAAAAACAAGTGAGAATGTTGCATGTGTTGCTGTGCCTATATCTCCCTTAGTTTTAAAGCTAGTGTCCCCAAATTTGGCTCTGATCTGTAAAAAAGATTCTATATGACCTCCTTAAAGATCACACAAAATATGCTTTGTATACGCCCACTGGCAATTCGATAAAATCCTTATAGCTTTTGACGGGTATGCCACGAAAATTTATATTTCCCAATATTTTAGAGATAGAGTCAGTCAAGAATGGTAGTTTTCATATGACCTCCTTCAAATATTTACATTTCGCCTACGACCACTCCCGCACCCAAATTAAAAAAATCTACATATTTCCAAAATAACAATAAGAATCAAGACATTTTTCGTCTGTTTTAAGCTGTTTTTATACGGCGATTGAGTATTGCGCAGTTGGTTAAACCCAACGTTCTTATTCGCTTTAACCGTTCTTTTTTTTTTAGAATATCTCAGAAACTATAAGAGCTAGAGCCATTAAATTTTATTAAATATATTGTCGTAAAGCATACGCAGATCAATCGTCCGAAATATGAAAAAACGCAGTTCAAGTAATACACCCTTGTGCTTTGGCTTGTACATTGATTTCAATGCTCTTTTCAAGTCCTGAAATCTTAATAAGATCATACGCTTAGGCCCGTTTGCACATCTTGCTGAAAACTTTACAGGGTAGATAACCTTGCCGATAAGAGGAATTTGATTTTCACATCATAATACAGTTAAATCCAAGTGGTAAATTATAGGGCAGATCATCCACCCTTTAAGTGCTTAACACCGAGTTGAAAAATAGCCGTGCTGCTCCAGAGCTGACTGTCATAGGTCCAGATCGGTTTCAGTACACTCGTGTATATCAGCCGCTTGTTGCACAAGCTGAGGCGTGATCTCGTCCTGAGCAGGCAGTAAAGCCGCCCGAGCTTGAAGTTGAGCTGTGCCCGTTTATTGCGTAGGTGGTCCCTCCAAGTGAGCCTGCTGTCGATGGTAAGCCACAGGTATTTGGCACTACTGGCTGTAGAGAGCGTCTGTCCATAGAGGCTGACAACTGGGCACCTGTGGCGTCATAGTGTGTAAGTGACCTGGACTGACTTCTCGGTGTTAATTTCGATATTTCACTTAGTTAGCCATGGCTCCAGGACAACCAGCTACATCAGCAGTTTTCTCGATACAGCAGCTAGGAAAGCAGTGTCGTTAGCGTAAGTGACGGTAAGAGAGTGGTCTGGGTTGATAACCGGGAGGTCTGCCGTGTATAGCGTGTATAAAATTACCCAAAGAACACTGCCTTGGGGCACGCCAGCTGAAATGGGCCTCAGGTCAGACTCGGCGTTGAAGCATCGGGTATAACATGCTATTTTGCAGGTATTACATCACGAGTCAAACGCTTGGTGGACGTCAAGAAATGCTGCGGAGCAGTACCTCTTGTTTTCCAAGGCATCCAATATGTATTGCACGACCCTGTGACACAGTTCGGGTGTGCCATGGTACCTTCTAAACCCAACCTGGTGGTCCGGTATGAGTTGGTGCGCTTCCAGCACAGGCAAAAGCCGACGCAAAAATATTTTTTTTACATATTTTGGAGACAGTCACCAGTAGACTGATGGGACGGTATGAGCTGGCTAGATGCACAGGCTTGCCAGGCTTAGGAATCATGATAATCTCAGCGCACTTCCATTGGGAGGGGAAGTGGCTGAGTCTGAGAATCGCATTAAAAAGCTTGGATTTCAGTATGATCAAGTTTGGTGACAATGCTTTAATGGCAAGCGCGTTGACCCTATCGTTTTCCGGAGACTTTCTGCTTGCTAGTCCACTGATTTCCTCCTGCATCTCGTGTGCATCAGTTTCCACAATTGGAAGGCTCATTTGGAAAGCAGTATCCAAAAAGTTGCAGACTTCAATGTTGCTCGACGCCTCGCTGAGCTCGAAAGGAGTGAAGGTGTTCTGGAGATGAGTGGCAAACTCAAGAGCATTTTCCTCGTTCGAGCGGCACCTGGAGCCACTGGTATTCTGCAGTGGAGGGCATCTGAATATAGGCTGTTTTATCTGCCTCGTTGCGAGCCACAGGTTGTTTTCTGGTTCTCCTGGCTCAGCAGCGGCGAGATAGACTCTATTCGGGAACAGATTATTATACCGTTGTCGGAGTTGGCCGTATCGTATTTAACCAGCAATGCTGTAGATATTTAGATGTGTTTCCCCAAGTCTGCAGGGGTAATTCAAATTCGGCACCCCGAAGATAACTGTTTATTCACGTTTTAATATAATATTTTTATTAAATACAGTGCAGCCTTTTTCCACGGTCAAATGGAACCACCCGTTAGAGGAATTATGTCATTAGTTAACCATAAGGATATGGAGGTATTAATTGCTGTAAACGAAAGAGGAGTTTTTATAATAGACTGCTTAGAAAACGTAAGTATTCTCTTGGATTTGGACAGTTTTCTCAATTTTCAAATTGTTCGAGACTATAAAGTTTATGTAATAAATAATAATATAATGAATAAGTAATCCTACTTTTATTCCTACTCTTGAAATTGTACTCCTATGTCATTTGTCTATTTGTTTGCGATCTTCGTATCCTAAAGTGCGGAGCGCTCTCCGGTGGTTGGTCGGGAGGTGGGTGGCATTTTGCCTGTGTCCGCGCGTGAGCAAGCCCTTGCTTGGTATCATTGGGCCACTTGAATGTACTGTTAGTTTATCAACGTCCAATGAAAGAGTAGAGTAGTAGTAGTAAATTTATATATGTATTATATGTATGAATCTTCATCTGTATGTACGCACTGAACTCGGAAACTACAAAAGGAATTTTTCTCTTTTTTTCGATATTTGGCTCCACTTCAATAAATATCAATGAATAATATCATAAGTGCAAAATATATAAGAACACGTATGTATGTATATGTTCTCGTATATCATACGCAGATCAAGAATATTTCACTTTTTGAATACCTCTTCCCACTGGCCTCAAAATTTAAAAAAATCCCCCAATTTAAGAGATTCAGAGTACCGCTTTGATAAGATCTGAAAATAGCCTTAAAAGTTAAGTTAGTCTTTCCGTTGTCCGTCCTTCGGTTTGAATGTGTCGATTTCGGAAACTATAAGAGCTAGAGACTTCAAATTATATATACACTTATTCGAATATACACTCGACCATGGCATGCGCAGATAAATCAATAAAAATGTACAACAACCTCCAATTTTGTAAGCTTATTTCATATATTTCAAAAGCTAGGGATAGCAAAATTTGTTTAAATGAGTATTTGCATATACTATAGCACTAAAAGAAGGATATAAACAAATTTCGAAAGCCAAATAGCAGCAGTACACGTGCTTCCACTGCATGCATGTGCACGCATTGTAAGTACATACATATGTATGTATGTGTGTGAGACTTCGAATTTTTGTGCTGTTTACGATTGGTTAGTATGGAGTTAGTTTAGAAATTATTCAAGAATGTATTTTCCAAGCGCAGTTGCTAAGTAAAGTGCGCAGCATTCGACGTGTGTTTGTGTGAGTGATTTTCTGTAATTATGAATGCAAAGGGGCTTAAATGTTTGTAACTAGAGCTCGAAGCTGGGTTCAGGGTATCTCGTAGTCGGGCGCTTTCGACTAAAGCGCTCTTACTTGTTTAAATCGTCATTTTAAATTATCATTTGTAATTTTAAAAATAAATATTTTATGTTGTTGCGGTATACAACTTAAATTTTTTTATTAATCGTACACAATGAAAGGCGTTAGAAGGTCATCCCTAGCAAGCTTTACTTCTAATGAAACGTTAGTTGCGTTCACGTCGGTTGTCGCGTGTTTTAATTTACAATACATCTTGATATCCCTGACCAGACAAGCAACTCTCGAGATTGTATTAAGTCTCAGTGCTATGCAGTGAGACCGAAATATCCTGTCATTGTTCGGCTCTTGAGGCTCACACTTCGTTCAGCGTTCTCAGCAATCAAAATTCTTGCAACTATTTTGTTTACGATTAGACGACTCTAGGCATTGTATGCTTATAGGCAAAAGGAGATATATTCGACCGTATAATTTTTTTTTTAAATTCCGAACTTAAAAAGTTTGAACCAACAACTGGTATGTTCACCTTGAAACTTCAAAATAGCTTTTGATTTTAAAACGTGCATACACTCAAACTTCATATTTATGCCATAAATAAATACAGGCGAATCTTGATAATTCATAGCCCGCTAAATTGAAAATTATTCGTAACAAACTGCTGGTCTCTTAAAAAAAACTTCGTTAATTCGTAAAATTTCCATTCAATCATTCGTTAATTCGTATTAGATTTGTCATTCAATGAACATAAAACCTTTTATAAATCGTAATTCATTTTTAAAAACTTCTTCGTAAAGCAAAAAAACAAAAAAAAATTTCAGTTTTACCATTAACATTTGTTACAATTTTGTTGCTTTCATGTCGCCTTACACGCTGTACTTTTTTGTTCTATTCTTTGAATTTGTTTTTCCTTAGTTTGCTCATGTATTTCATTCAAAGCATTAACCTAAACGTGAAAATGAAAAACAAACGTACACATAAAACATTATCAATTACTGAAAAACAAAGCATAAATGCAGCAATTAACAACAGCGCAATTGAATTGATGTGGCGAAAATATTCGAAATCTTCAATTCTAAAAAAAAAAAGAATTGAATATGGGAGCATCCTCACACAGTAAGGCAAAGCGGCAGAAACAATATGAATATCCGGATATAAGAAAGTCTCTACTCTTGTGGCTGACACAATGTCAGCCAACAATGTTCTTATTAGCGGCCAATTATTAACTGAAAAAGCTCTGTTTTTTGCAAAAGCTTCGTAATTTCGTATTTTTGTTTTTTTTTAAGCTCGTTAAATCGAAACCTCGATAATTCGGAAGCCCCTCTAATTCGTAAAAAATGCTGTTCCCCTGCAATTTAGAATTATCGGGGCTCGACTGTATTAACTTTTAGACAATATATTAAGTATTATACAGAAATGAGCTAGCGTGCATATAAATGCATTTAGTAATAAAATTAAATTATGAGTTGGGTACAGGGTATCCTCAGTCGACCACCATCGACTAGATCAATCTTACTTGATTAAATCTGTTGATTACATTTTTATTTTGAACGTAGACGCTTTTATTGGGGCTTCGATATGAAGACATGTCATGGGATTATGCGAAGCCCAGTGCTAATGATGATTTGGAGTGTCTTACATGCATATTCTTGCAGGTTAGTGTCTAAAAGCGTTGAAAAGTATAAAAAAGACAAGAGTTAAAAATATATTTTCATATAATTTTATATTTAGTTTGACGCTGTTGAAAATGGAATACAAATATCTAAGCTAGTTCAAGTGTTTTCTAAGCAAGCAGCTATGATTGATGCTCTTATCTCTCACTTTACGGAGCAAATGAGGAAAAAGAAACAGGAGGGAAACTCAGCCGAACAATTTCATGATGGTAAGCTCAAAAATTAAAAAGCAATTTTCTCCTTAATCATTTTTTTTTTCAAAATATGGAAAATTTCAGCTTTGAGTAATTCAATTTGGGGGTTTCTACATATAACATTGTGGTTTGCCATTTGTGGTTTGTGGTTTGGCATTTCTTAAAACCTTCTATGGTTTATTGGAAATATGATTCCGCATATCAAGCTTATTATCCCTCTTGTTATAATATTGTCACGAATTGTTGAACACATAGGAAATGTCTTCGAGCCTTTAATGTCTATATATTCTTGATAAGTATCACAGCACAGGCCAATTTACCATAGGATGTAACAACAAATCGCTGAAAACAACAACAGGTTGTATAGACACCAAAAGACAACACGTCTTCTTTTGTTTTGGTCGCAGGCGAAGTATATCGCCCAACTTTACGGCACAGGAAGCTGCATGCAATAGAAAACTAATAAGAACGTTCACGGTCTAAATTATTATTGTTATTTTGGAAAAAAAAAAGACTTTTGTCATTTGTTTGGGAGGAAGTGGGCGTAGCTGAAATTTTTCGGCTCCATATTTAAAGGTCATCAGAAAACTGCTTACTAAATTTGGTGACTCTAGCTCTAAAATTGTGGGAGATAAGGTTTTTTGCGGCTTACCCGCCCCAAGATATAGATTTGACAGGCCTTAGTGGGCGTAGCCGATCTATCAAGGTCGCAATTTTCCGGGAAGGTCACCTGCAACATACCGAATTTGGTGACTTTAGCTTTAAAATTGTGGAAAATATTCACCTTTTATTGATAGTATATATAAATATAGACATATACATATATATATTTATATGTCAAAAGTATTTTATTTAAAAATTGTTAAGTGAATCGCCGTCTCTTTATTCTTATTATTCATTGGATCAGATGAAAGCAGCTTTTGCGACATCAGTGTGGACAAGTAGTCTGCGCTAGGGGCGCACTACCGTTCGTTTATACAAAGCCTTCCTTAGACCTTCAGCGCAGTACCTAAGTACACGGCCTGGTACTCAATCAGGTAACGGTGAAAATGCAGGCTTGATAACCCTTAGATAAGTTAGTAGTGAACTTTCCTAGAGAGATCAAAGGTCAATCAAGGCAGACCCAATTGATAATCTTGAGAACTATAAGTCGTTTAGCAAATAGATGGGCGATGGCCTGAACTGGGTCAGCTGTAGTTTTTTCGAAAAATATGGTTGATGGTAGAGTTGATAATCTACGTTTCGCATTAACAAAATTATAAAACCGCCTAGGATCCCGCTGAAACTGTAACCTAAAATTTTTCAGGTAATCCTTATAACATTGGTTATTTAGGACAGAGAAATTGGATTGAGCTATCACATATCGAGAGTAATTCAAGAAAGAGCCAGTTTTCTTGCACTTCCTATACATCCTTGACTTTATACTTTTTAAGTTTATTAATTCTCGTTTTAACCACATAGGTTTGTTAGACCTAAGTGAATTAGAAACCGGGACACATATATCAAACAAATAATTTAAAGTGGAATAAAAAATCGTGCTTGCACTATCCATGTCCCTTCACATGTAAAGCCGAGACCACTCAGTCTGGGATAACAGCTGAGTTAGTTTAGCAAAGTCGGTTTCCCGAAATTGACGAGCGTGCTCTGGAGGTTTTCTGCCTGTGCTTAGCACCTGGGCAGGTAAATCAATTAACACCTCTAAAGTGGGGTGATAAGGATCTTCAGGACATGATATGGGCTCAGGACGGGAAACAGATAAGGAAAAATAATCCAAATGATTATGTAGAGTTTGGGATATTTGCAGATTTGACACAATGACAACCCAAATCAATCGTGAAGAAAATCATTTGGGGTCTTGGAAGTCAACACACTAGAGTCGGGACTAGAAATCCAAGTAGTTCAGGCAAAATTGAAATCACCCAGAACCTCAAGAAAAGCACGATCGGAAAACATGGAGGAGACAGAATATAGCAGAGAAATGCAAAAAATAGACAGAATTATCTGAAGAAGATGGAATATAAGAACAAGGCCCGACTAGGGAATATCCTGAACCCAGATATATATTAAACGTTGCAAGTAACTTGTAACTTAAATTTCTTGAAACAAAATTTAAATATACTTACTAAATTTATTTTTCCATTTTGCTGCGCCTACTGATGCAGAGATTGTTTCTGTAAAAGTAACTCTCCCATCTTGTGCTTTATTTATCACTTGCTCATATATCCTTCCTTCTTCTAATATTGAGGTTTATATGCAGCTTTGGCATGCATTAACGAAGTAT
Organism: Drosophila colorata; assembly: GCA_035041545.1. Lineage (NCBI taxonomy): Eukaryota > Metazoa > Arthropoda > Insecta > Diptera > Drosophilidae > Drosophila > Drosophila colorata. Next base: position 402,733 of record JAWNLD010000482.1, read on the forward strand.
CTTCTTATGTGCGCGATAAAAGGATTTTTTGTTGTGTTGGGTGATTTTAAAATACCAAATATATCTTGGTCATTATTCACATCCTCAAATTATCTTGTGCCATCAGTCCATCATGTCTTTTTAGATGGTCTGCGTGATCTCTCGTTGTTTCAGATCAATTCTATTTCAAATTAATTGAATAGAAGTCTTGATCATGTCTTTGTCAATGACCATCGAAACGCTGATATCTCTAGGCCATCCCCTCTTTCGGTCTCTGAGGATACTTATCATCCAACTCTTGAGGTGGTACTGTTCATTTGCAAAACTCAAAATTTACATTCGACAACGCTTCATAAGCCCCGCCGTTGCTTTCGCAAAGGAAACTTTGCCTTGCTTAAAAGACTTATTTATGTAACCGATTGGTCCATTCATTATGACGCGGTTGATATAGATAATGCTACTAAGATCTTTTATAAAATTCGGAACTCACTTCTAGATGTCTGCATTCCTAATTGCATCCCTCGCCTTGATTCGGCAAAACCACCCCGGTTTACTCCTAGACTTTCAAACTTAAAAAACATCAAATCTAAATGTTTTAAAAAGTTTAAAAAGTCTGGTTCAATTTCTGACTAGTCGAAGTATTCCATAGGCAATATCTGTTAATATCTTATCCTTACCACATTGTTCCTTCTAATTCTATCTTTATGCCTATCATTACCCATACCTCCCTTCTTTCTGCTATTAAATCTTTAAAAACTTCTTACTCTTCTGGGCCCGAAAACATTCCTAGTTGTCTACTCAAAGAGTGTAGTGCTTCCCTTCTTTGGCCATTGCTAAAGCTTTTTAATCTATCCCTTGAATATGCTGTTTTTCCATCTCTTTGCAAAGAATCGTTTATCATTCCTCTCCATAAAAAAGGTGTTAGGTCTGATATAACAAACTATAGGGGCATTGCAAAACTATCTGCTATACCTAAATTATTTGAAAAAAAAATTACTGCCACCTTGCAGCATCTCTGCAAATCACTTCTATCCCCTGCTCAGCATGGTTTTATTAAGAGCCGGTCAACTACGACCAACTTGCTTGAATTTACCTCGCTGGTAAATGATGTTTTTCTGACAAAAAAGCAAACTGATGTCATTTACACCGACTTCAGTAAGGCATTTGACTCTGTACACCATGAACTTTTATTGCTAAAACTCGACCGTATTGGTTTCCCTCCCTCTCTTCTGTCTTGGATTGTATCTTATCTAAAGGGAAGAACTCAAAGAGTCTCTCTTAGATAAAAAATGTATATATAGATTAATGTTACGTCAGGTATACCCCAATGTCTAAGATGACTGGACCTTTACTATTTACTCTTTTCATAAATTACCTCCCCTCTATAATATCACATGCTCGCATATTTATGTATACAGATGATGTGAAACTTATTAACTCGTACGCCGATTCCCTACAAATCACTAGTTTACAGGATGAACTTTGGTGTTCGGCCAATCAGTTGCACCTAAATTGTTCAAAGTGCATGTTTATGACTTTTAGCCGTTCTAAGTCATATTCAGTTAGATATACAATTGCCAATGTTCCATTGGAGCTCTCTTTGATTCAAAGGTGAACTTAAATTTTCACATATCCTGTTTTGTAAACGAGGCTAATGGTGTTCTTGGGCTTATTAAACGTTGGTCGAAGGAGTTCAACGATCCCTTCACAACTAAACTTCTTTACTTTTTACTTGTCCGCTCAATCCTGGAATACTGCTCGTGTATCTGGTGTCCGCAGTATAAAATCTACCAGGATCGTATTGAGCCCGTTCAGAAGCAAGTTCTGCTCTTTCCTTTACGTGGTTTAAACTGGTATCCCAATCTTCGTCTGCCATCGTACTCCAGCAGACTTTTACTTCTTAATCTTCCGTCGTCCGTCCGTAGGACAATCCTTGGTGTTGTTGTTCTACATAAGCTGATTATTGGCGACATTGATTCCTCGTTTCTTTTAGGTCGCTTGAACTTCTGTGTTCCCTTTAGACCTACGAGAAACTATTACCCGATATTTCTGCCTACAAGCACGACAGACTATGCTTTACATTTTTGTGTGAACCACCACTTTGCCATACGTTGCGCCCTGACTTTTGTGGATGGTTATACCTTCTGCAGGTACAACTGGACATTGCCTACGGTCAATGGTAACTTGCTCAATTCTTCGATATTGAAGCGTCTGTACGATGTGTACATTTTGAGCGAGGAAGAACTCCTGCACTTTCCTCTGCAAATTTCATCCATAAAGTATTTGGAGTGCTGGATGCATCAAAATCTATTTGCATTAAAATGCCTGTTGTCCCATTAACCTAACCCATCCCCTGTATCTACATTGACCGTAATCATATATTTGGCAGTGGTTTTCAAGAGAAGGGACATACATAATCCCTGTGTTTCGGACGACATAAAGCTACTAACAGCTTCTAAAATTATATCCCTATTTGCCGCATTTAAATGTGTAGCTTTTATAATATCATAATCGGTAGAGATGAACTGTTCAGTCGAAATGGAGTTCAACTTTAAAGTATTAAAGTTGTCAGTTGCCGCATTGGTACTAAAAAGGTTAATTGCATCATCTGGCACAGCCGATGGCTGACATATGCGGGGCCGGACAAGACTTCTTAAAAAGATCCCACAGAAAAGACGCATAAATGGCACTGTAGGGATCATTAGAGTTGGATTCGAAAATCCAACGATCTCCTACTAACTGTCGTAGATCCCCGAAGACTATGACAGAAATACCAACATTTTGGATGCTACCATAGACATAATCTATAATAATAAGTTTAAGGTATATTAAACTTGAATGCAATGTATTGACTAAATCATTACTTAATGCCCTTAAATCTGAGCCAGACTGATTTACTGGTAGAGAAAACACATGCAGTGTTGATCCGCTGATTCCGAAAGCAGCCTTTCCTGTTGGGGCATACAATAGAATTTTAGCGGAACTTGGATCAGTTTCGGTTTACTATTGTATATAACGGACAAATATTGAAAAATTGCCAAAATATGTCGGCTTTTGCCTACACCAGCACCACCTTCGACAAATTCGTAAAATACGTATTTGTTTTTGGCATTGTGCAAAACTTATGTATGGTATATCTTCTGCTTTTAATTAAGAGACCTGACAATATTTGCCAATCTTTCAGTTAAAACTATAGCTGGAAGTTTTATCAATCGGCCATTACTATCTTCTGTGTCTGCAATATTATCAATATCATTAATATTTAAGACATTTATATTAGTATTTATTTCAGGCAATCCTAAGACTCTAAATCTACCATCTACTACCTCTTGATTGTCCCTATTTTCATCTCTTTTTTCCTGAACTGCAATGTCGAGAGCATCCTGAAGCTCACTATCATCTAAACTATTGTATTTTCTACGATTGCTCTTGATCAACACCTTATTTTGACTACAAAATAATTCACAGTCCCTACGCACTAAGTCTACATTCTCGTCCCTGTAAGGGAAATATAACCAACTCCCTAAAGTAATTGCTCCTATCAGTATTAATATTAAATCTTCTATATCTAATTATACTAGGAGTAAGCCATTTCTTAACGAAGCCACAACCGTCGCGAAGAGCGTACCCTAATGAAAGAGAAGACCACGGTGTTTCTATATCATCTGCATCATCAATATACTGACGAGTCCCACTAAGCCTTTTTCTAAAACTATAAAAAGCTGAAAAATCGGCAGGGCATAAATCTTTTAAAGCGTCGGGGCGCTGAACATAATGATCTAAAAGTCCTAGTTCAAATATTGATGTTGAATCTTTGGGTAAATTTTGCAACTGTTGCCTGGACTTAAGTATCCTAGCTAGATGCTCTGGCAATGAAGTATTTGTATATACGAAGCTTTACTGCTTTCGGACAAATGCATACCCAAACAGCAGTAAACGGCTTCCTGGGCAGATATCTCTGTACCCGATTTATGACCTTTATGTTGTAACTTTTGTTTTGTAGTCACATTGCCCCTACTAATCTCACCACCTGCTTCATGAATTAATTTGGAAATACCTCTCTGGGACTTGTTAATATAATTACCGACGTAACTGCAGCAAGAATAGGGATCTAATATAAACTGTATATTTATATTGTCTCGCTGCAGTACAAAAAGGTTAGGATTTTAAGCGTTAAGCTGGTCAGTAGCAAAAGGTCGCTGTAAAAATAATTTGGGCTTCTTTAAACTAGGCCTAAGCGCATTTATATAGCATAATAACTGAGGTTAAGTTGATCGTGAGACAAAAAGTTATTAACATCGCTAAGAAAATCTACAGCCTCAAGATCAAAAGGATGCTCTAATAAGCCCAGTATTTTTTGAAAATTCCTACGATGCACATCTGTATTTTGTGCTTCCTATAAAGGGAATAGAATTTCTGTTTGGGGCATGGGAGGGTATGGAATACCGAATCTGCAAATTTGTTGGACTCTAACCTCTCGCCTACATGAATGCTCGTGGTTACGTGTTTGATACTTCAAAATTGGAGCTACATCTCGCTTACATCTATCAGTTGTGATAAACTGATCAATAAACGACTTTACTGGAGGAATGCTCGACTCATCAGACAAGTCAAGTTTGGGGGCATCTTTCAGCCAAAACATGCCATGAATGCTTGGTAAGCCTCGTTGCTGAAACTCAACCCGCTTTCTTTTTTCATTAGCTTTAAAAGCTGCTCTAATGCGACGGGCTGTTTCATCAAAATGCAAAACTGATGTTGCTTCTTCAGAAATATCTAATTTATCAACGTTTTTTTGTAAGTAAAACTAACAGTTCCGTCCACCTAGTTTCTGCTGCCGAGAAGGTTATAAAAGAGGTCGGAGGACCGAATTGCCTAATCATGGCTAAAACATATTTTTTTCTGCTTCCCAGTGAGCAGGAGACGTGCGAATACATTTTAAAACCCTATAGCCATCATCGTGGCGTATTAAATTACCTATATGCTCTTCATTAAGAGCATTAGCCGCAGAAATGACTTGAGTGACGATGTGCTTACGTAATACGTAAGCAAATGGAAGTATTGTTCCTAATATTAATCATTTCTAACTTTTTATAGTTAGGAAATAATTTATCTGTTCTACAACCTCTTCTATCAACATTTCTAAGCTCTGACCTCTTTCTAAAAGTGTTTCCTGGCCCCCTGGATTAATTATTTCTGTTTCTATGTTTCTATTTTGCTCGTTTATTGAGGCTTGAGCAGATCTTTCTTCTAATTGAGTTATCAAGTTCCTATCATCAGCTGATGCAACGAAGGGAACTTCGTCAGACGAAAAGGAAGCTAGCCACTGTTCGTTAATAGCTATTTGTTGCTTCCTGTAAAGCTCGTTGTTGACTAAAAATCGAGTTGCATCAGCAACTTTAGAGGGCCTAATGGTTTCAGCCATTAAGTCATTGTTATATTTCATTTTACGCTTGAGATGAATTTGAATTACCTTGGCTTCATTAAAAGCCCTTGGAAGGGACGTAACTGCATTGCGCCACACGCAAAGAAAGATGCAAAGGGACACAAAACTGACAATAAAACAATAAATAATAAATACAAAACACAAAACAAAGCATTTCGTTCTCTCTCACTTAAAATAACCACATCTAGAAAAAGTTACATTGGCTGCAGTTGCACTCATGTCTTAAAGTCTCCGTGTCCTTGTTTCAAATACGACACCACAGTCGCGTCTAGAAACCTGACCAATTTATAATACATACTCACATAAAAATATATGCTCAAGATCAATTTAAATATTTGTATACATATTTTAGCTTTATGCTGCAGTTGTGAAATTTCACGCAAAATATTAATTTGTACAAAATAAGAAACTATATCTTTCAATTGTTGGTTGCAGTTGATCTGCAAAAGCTTTTTAAGAGTGTACATGCCAAATACAATTTTTTCCCCATTTTGTTGCTCCAGAATATTTCAAATCGCCGATGTCCAGCATTAAGTTGTACTTGGACTCCGTTGACGCCGCAAGATTTGAATTCATGTCTGTTAGTGCGCTAGGCAGCATCTCTCCCACCGAGCTACAGCATCATTATAATTGTGTCAGTCAAAATCTGAGCTTATTATCTGAGCTGAAACACACATGCAAAGAAAAGGGGTCAGGCACATGAATGTGCATATAAGTACATATGTATGTATGTATGTGTGAACACGCATGCAGAAATGTCTGCGCTTGGCGCTTGCCACCACGTGGTTCGCCAATATACAAATACATTTTCTTTAAAAACTTCTGTGTTCCTTAACCGATTTAAATGAAATTGTTTGTAGTATAGTATATTTATATAGCAGCCTTAACCAAATTTGATGGGTCTGGCTCTTATAGTTTCTGAGATATGCTCATGCAGCTGGGCTGGCCACCACTATGGAAAGTAAATTCTTGAATAACTTCTAAACTAAGAATAGGATCGTTATGAAATTTTCAGGACGTAACAGGAGCATTGAAATCTGTGTACAAACCAAAGCACAGTCTCTAGTCCTTGATTTTTGTGGTTTTTTGATATGGGGGGCGAATGGGGGGAGGTATTCAAAATCCAAAATATTCATAATCTGCGTATCTTTTACAAGAACATATTAAAACAGCACATATTTGGTGCCCGGGTCAAAAATCTTTAAACACTGATTATTAGAAAACGGGACAAGCTCTCGATCATTTGAAATAAACTCAATCTGCGTATGGTATATACGAATCTAAAAAGTGCAAGTTCAGCTCTCTAGCCCTTGTAGGCTCTGAAAACGACGCATTTATACAGACGGACGGACAGACAGATGGACATGGCTTTGGGGTATAAAAATCAAACACCATGAATGCACAATTAATATGTGCACACAAATTTTTAACAAAATAGTTGATCTGCGAAAGGTTTTTGACACGTAGACCAGTAAGTGTGTTGGGTAAAAAAAAAAAAAAAATACCGCAGGAAATCTTCGTTGATACAGTGAGATTCGAACACCTCTACCATCGATCTGCAGCAGCATTCCAATTGTCACTGTCAAAATCTGATCTAAGAAACACACATATACAAACAATATGAATGTACATATACATATCTTGCAATTTCAAAAGTTTTTTCTATTAATGGCGGAATTTGGCGTCTTCAGCTCTTATAGGTTCTGAGATATGCCCACAACTGTATAAAAAACCGATAAATATCGATAATAAGAAAACGGCGCGGGTTATCGATAATTTAAAATAGCCTTGATCTGCGTATGGTGTACACGAACTTAAAAACCCAAACTTCAATCCCTAGATCTCATTGCAGCACTTGCTGCACATTGTATTGTCAAATTTGACCAAACGGTTTCTTTAGTAACTTCTGTGTTTCTTAACCGATTTGAATTTTAATGCAATATATTCTTCAAGTGCTATAGTACATTTAAATGTTCATTCGACCAAAATGTTGTGTCATTTGAAATAAACTTGATCTGCGCGTGCCATCGACGAGACTATAGCCGAAAAGTTGAAGCCTTTAGCTCTTATAGTTTCCGAGATCGACTTACGTACGGACGGACGGACGGACAGACAGACGGACATGGCTTGATCGACTCGACTGTTGATCCTGATCAACAACATATATATACTTTATGGCGTCGGAGATGCTTCCTGCTGCCTGTTACACACATTTGCACAAAACCATTATACCCTTTTTACCCATTTTCGATGAAGAATTTAGGATGTCAGGCCTTAACCATGTTTCAGAGAAGTCAATGACATGAAAAGATAAACTATTAATGTATAGATTACTAAGTTTACTACAAAGACCTCTTACATTCTGATAGCCAAGTAAGAGGAAGGATGTTAGTTTTTAGTGCTATAAGAGACAACAAGAGGTTGATTTAGACCAACACCAGTAGGGGGAAGTGAAATCGGAGGCCGATTTTTCTTTTCCGCAGTGTATTCTTTTATAATTACGTGATCCGGCCAGAATTCTTGACAACTAATACAGCTGAAATGTTTGGCCGAAACACTTATTTAAACGAATGAAATTTCCCGAGTATACGCAAATTTGAATTTTTCCACCAAAAGATTGGCTTGAGATTTGGCCATAAAACAAGTCAAGAAACAAAGATTTGTTTTTTTGGTGGAACACATACAAGGGTCATATTAGGAACCTCGGCAGAAGCTACTGGTGGAGCTATAGCCTTGGTTGATTGACATTTTGATTCGGTCGGTATATTAGCACTGGAGTGTTGATCATCATCAACCGTGCTAGCAATCGCCGAATCAGAACACTTTTCGGGGTCAGAAGGAACAACATCCATGGGTACGATGTTGTTTTCGTCACTTCTGTCATAGATGTGAGGAGACGGGGAAGAAAGATTGATTAGTTCAACATTTGGAGCGGATGTTGTGGACAAGTGTGTTGGGACTGAAAGTCCGAATAGATCTCCAAAGCTTTTCTTAGTCTGCCTCATGAATCCCATCATGTCCCTTTCAACATCTCTACAGGATTCACAAGTCCACTTCAGACCAGATTTGGACTCAATCAGGTATCGACCTGCGCCAGCACATTTTTCGTGAGGCACATTATCACACAGCCCGCAGAAAACGAAACTCATATTAACGTTTGCTCGCACCTGGCAATTTTTATTATTTTTATTTTTGTTTTTTATACTTGTTCATGAAGTGAAACTAGTAGATTGGGTTTGTGCAATGTCCGTCATGCTGTCCGTCCGTCTGTCAGTATGAACGCAATTTTTTTCGCCGCTATTGAAGCTAGAGATTAAAAAGCTGAATATATACTCGTGTATACCCTCGTCGGATAAAATGTTAAGAGCTATTTTGCTCGTTTTCAAAGCTAGATGCACAAAATGTATACTATGTATATAATGCTGATGACCTCCTCTAAAGATCGCATCCATTTTTTGGCTACGCCAACTACCGCGCCCACAATGTCCAAAACTCGATATGTGCAATACATCAATGATGCCAGTGCAACATTGCTGGCGCCATCTATTGCACACTTTGGAACTTATTATTTAGTTTCATTAGAATAGTTTGTGATAACTGTTCAATTTTGCCACATGGGAAATTAAGTCACAAGGGAAATTAAGTGGTCACTGATAACTAGTCGGTAGATGGCGCTTAGTTGCCAGACTTTTTAGTATTCTTAGAATTTATGTCTGTTTTCTGCTATTTGCGATTGTGGACTTGTCATATAACTTTAGTTGAGTTTTGTCGCAACTAACAATAAAATGGAATTATTTGTATATTTTTGTAAATTTGTATTTTGTTTTTTATACTAGTTTATTTTTTTTATTTGTGCACCCATGGTTACATGTTTTCGTTGGTATTACACCGCAAACGAGTATTCCGCTGTCGGTTACACCCGATTACAACGTTAAAAAAGACATTTAAAATAAAGATAAAAATCACTGCACAAACAAACTGCAAAATAAGGTAAAAACAAGTAAGAGTGCTCCAGTCAAAGCGCCCGCCTAGCTGATACCCAAAACCCAGATGCCATCTGTTGTTAAACAAGGCTATAGTACTTGAATTATACATATTAATAATATTGAATACATTGAATACATATTAATAATATTAATATTTTGTGGCTCTAGCTCTTACAGTTTCTGAGATATGCTCAACAAACATGGTAAAAACAAGTAAGATGGATCTAGTCGGCAGTGCCCGACTATGAGATACCCTGAACCCAGCGGCGAGCTGTCGTTACATGCAGTTAATTAAAACCCTCTGCATTCATACTTTCGACACGCACTTAGTAAAAAAATTTTTTTAAATAAATTATAAAATTAATGATCGCGCTTCGCGCTCGCTTTTAATATTTGCAGGCACATTTTAGTATGCCGTAGTTGTGAATTTTCTCGCAAAATTTTCACAAAATAGGAAACTACATGTATATCTTTCAAATGTTGGGTGCAGTTGATCTGCGAAAGCTTTTTGAGAGTGTGCATACCAAATACCAATTTTCCCCCTTTTTTTTGCTCCAGATCCAGCTCCAAATCTGAGATTAGACACACCCGTACAACCATCGCTTGAGAATACGAAAATGAATGTACATATACATATGTATGTATGTATGTCTGACACGCATGCAGAAAACGTCTGCACTTGGCGCTTGCCACCACGTACTACAGAAAATTTATATGGCAGTCTGAACCAAATTTGGTGGCTCTGGCTCTTAAAGTTTCTGAGATATGCTCAGGCAGCTACGCTTGGGCCCCATTTTGGAAAGTTTATTCCTAAATAGCTTCTAAACTAAGAATAGGATCGTTTGCAGAACGTAACAAGAGCATTAAAATCTGTGTACAAACCAAAGCACAAGTCTGTAGTACTTGATTTGATATTTTGTTGGTTTTTTTATATGGGGGGCGAATGGCGGCAGGTATCTAAAATCGGAAATATTCATAATCTGCTTATCCTTTACGAGCACATATTAAACCTAATTTGATGGCTCTAGCTCTTATAGTTTCTGAGTTAAGCTCAAAAAAGCTCAACGAATCTAAAAAATCGAAGTTCAGCTCTCTAGCTCTTGTAGTCTCTGAAATCGATGCGTTCATATAGACGGATGGACGGACAGACAGACGGACATGGCTAGATCGACTCGGCTAGTGAGGCTGATCAAAAGTATATATACTTTATGGGGTCAAAGATGCGTCCTTCTGCCTGTTACATTATTACTGTTATTATATTACCCATTTTCAATGGGTTCAGGGCATAAAATCGATACATATCGATAATACGAAAACTGGACGGGCTATCGATAATTCGAAATAAACTTCATCTGAGTTCAACTCTCTAGCTCTTATTCAGTGCTTGCCGTCAATAGGATTCTCAGATTTCTTAAATTTTACCTCACGTTTTCTTTAATAACTTTTATGTTTCTTAATCGATCTCTTTGCAACAGAATCTCTTAGTGATATAGTAAATAGGAAATAAGTTTAAGAAAGTTGAGGCTGTGTTCTATTTTTATCGATATTAGGAAAACGGTTTGGGTTATCGATAATTTAATAAATAAAATTAAATATTTAAATAATTAAATAAATAAATAAACTTGATCTACGCGTGCCATGGACTAGTATTTAGCCGAAGAGTTGAAGTCTCTAGCTCTTATAGTTTCCGAGATCGACGCCTTCATACATGCGGACGGACGGACGAACAGACATACGGACATGGCTAGATCGACTCCGCTGTTGATCCTGATCAAGAATATATAAGTTAACATATAACACCCGCACGCGCAATGCTGATGTACGAATACATTGTATCAGCATTCTCGCTGCAGCGGTCAACGGCGGTAACTGAATACTTTTGTTTTTGTCTGAAGTATTTGCGTTATCGCCCACATGCTTTATGCTTCGATATATTGTCTTTAGCTTTAGCTTTATTAATTTTGTATCCAATAAATTTGTTTTGTAGCGAACGTCAAATGAAGCACGACATTACTCCGGCACAAGGCGTCATCAATTCGCTAGTTACGTAATTTATATACTTATGGAGGGCCCATTTTCAATGGGTTCAGGGTATAAAAAGAAGATGCAGGTATATTCTATATATTGTTTGAAAGGTCTTTTTAAGAGCTTTTAGGCGTACCTTGGCCTTAGGTACGCATGTAAAAAGTTACACGCGAAAAAGGTTTTCAATTGCACAATTAGATAATTTTAAAGGAAAACGATTGTCACCCGATAATTCGCTGGCAACATCGAACATGATCGATGTGGACGTGCTCCCGCGCGAATGAAGTTGGTGGGCTGTGCGTTTGGAACAGTGAGAGAGCGAAGACGCATCGAAAGCGTAAAATAATTAGTATTAGTTTCTGATAAAATTATGTACTTCATTGAATAACCTTGAATATTGAAAGTTTATTAAATATATCAAAATGACGAAATCTATTTAAAGTTTTAACTTGCCACCATAAGCCGCTACATCCCAAAGAAAAGAAACCATCCTGACACGATTTTGATAATTGCTTTATATGTTGTAGGCATTGAGTTTCCGCAACTTTTGGTATATGCCACATATCTATGATAATTCGTTTTTGTAAGATAATCCTTGTTTAGTGTATCCTAAGATCTTAAATTAGACGTTCATACGTTTGCCTTGGAAAAATAACCGGTGTCGCCAGTCAGTTTCTATACCCTGAATCCATTGAAAATGGGTAATCATCCCATCATCCCAATCATCAGTGTTTATCGTTTTTTTCACCCGGTTTTTTGAGCATATCTCAGAAACTATAAGAGCTAGAGCCACCAAACTGGGTTTAATATGCTCTCGTAAAGAATACGCAGATTATGAAAATTTCGGATTTTAGCTACCTTCTCCCATACTAAAGACTTACGCTTTGGTTTGTACATAGCTTTGGATGCTCTTATTAAGCACTGAAAATTCCATTTCATTTTCCATAGTGGGACCAAGTGCAGCCGTTGTGTAAAGTGCGCAACATGCTGTGTGCGCTTGTGTGTATGTGTTTGTGTGCTTTTGTGAATGTAAGTGAATGCAAGAGCTGTAAATGTTTGTAACGACAGTTCGCCGCTGGGTTCAGGGTATCTGCTAGTCGGGCACTCCGACTATTTTGACATTTTCCATATAAAATTTAAATTTTGATTAGTAAAATAAATTATATATGTGGGAATAGCTGTTGGTATTCACACGTTGGCGGGATTCGGCCTATGGAAATAAGTAGATCCCGGTAGTTTTTGGTTAAATTATATAAGTTGATATTTATTTGTATTTTAAGTAACAAATATATTAAGGAATATTAATGAAATTCGGTTTCGTCGTTACGTCTTGGTTTCGAGCGTCGTTTCGCAGCGTCGTTGAATTCGTTTTCTCTCGCGCCCATACACCTCGGACTCTCGATCAGAACTCCTGTCCTACCTCGTCTTGCGGCAGCAGCAACCGCCCAGCTGAGCTGTGGTGAGTAGGCTCAGCAAGGTTGCCAGACCCAATCCCACAAATCGGCCATCCTTCTAAACATTCGTCTCGAATGCGTCGTCGTCCTCGACGTCTATGGACATCCATGGCTTCATATATTCTGCACAGGTAGAAGTGTGCCTGGGCCCATCGCTGAAAAATGCATCTTTAGCAACATTGTACCTGTCTTGCGCTTTTATTTTAGTGACTCTGTATGGCCCCAAGTATTTTGGCTTAAGCTTAAGCCAACCGCCCAGCTGTGTCCGCTTGATCGCCACTAGATCTCCGACTTTATAGCGTGATGCAGGTCTACGTCGCAAGTTGTAAGTCTTTTTATTTTCTTCCTGCAAATTTATTATTTGTTGTTTGGCGTTTTTGCGTAGATCATCTCGGTCGTTAAATAGCTGTATCATTTCGTCCTGTATTATTTGGTTGAGTTCCATGTCTGCGCTCGTCCGCATCTTGATGCCAACAAGGAACTCAAAAGGCGTCCTCTTCGTGCTTCTGCAGTACGTGGAGTTTATTGTTTGCTGCACTTTGTCAACATACTTGTACCATTTACTCGGATCTTCAATGGATAGCTTGGCCAATATGGATATGATTATGGCGTTGAGTCGTTCGACCTGCCCGTTAGCTCGTGGCAAGCCCGTTGTAACAGCGTGGTGCATAATGTTTTCGGATTCGCAGTATTGTTTGAAGTCGTCTGAGGTAAAAGCAGCACCTCTGTCAGAGACAATCTGAACTGGGTTCCCGAAAATCGAACTATGCGCTTGTAGTTTCGTTATTACCTCTTTCGCAGATGTTGTTCTTGTTGGGTACAGCCAGCAGAATTTAGTAAATTTATTATGTTTGTACTCCCGATGTGTAGATTCAAGAGGGCCTAAGAAATCGATATGCACTGTTTGCAAAGGCGCCTCTTCTTTTGGCAACGGATGCAACTCTCCTTCTTTTTTACCAAGCTTGCGATTGGATACTATACATGGTATACAGCATCTGATTTGCCGTTGAATTTTGTCGTCTAGCTTCGGTATGTAGTACTCTTTGTCGATAATTTCTTTAGTTTTTTTTACCGCAAAGTGCCCCCTCTCATGGGCACGCTTGATGATTTCTCGTTGGAACGCCAAGGGTACCACTATGAGTTCGTTATCATCGATCAGTTTATGCAACATACCCGCCTTCATAAAGTAGTTGTTGTGCGAAGTCTTCTCAGCAAGGACATCTATAATCGCCTTCAATTCGTCATCTTTAGTTTGAAGATATTTGAGTTTGCTATGCATGCTATCGTCGGTGATCAGCATAACTGGATACCTGCTTAACGCATCAGCATGACGTATGCGTGTGCCAGTCCTATGTTCCACCTGGAAGTCGAATTCTTGAAGCAGCAAAATCCATCGTGCAATTCTCGTACACACCTCCTTCTTGTCAATTGTTTTTGTGAACGCGTTGCAATCGCTCACGAGCTTAAATTGCATGCCCAAAAGGTATACATGGAACTTGCGTAGAGCTTCTACTACTGTAAGGATTTCTTGCTCGTAGCTACTAAATTTCCTCTCTGCGTCTGAAGTCTTCTTACTCATGTAGTACACTGGATGTACAAGTCCGTCGTCGGGTGATTTTTGGAGAAGCACTCCACCAAAACCATCAATAGAAGCGTCTGTATGCAGTTCGGTTTCGTGCTGAGGGTGGAAGATTTTCAATAACGTGCCCCAAAAAATCAATTTTTAGTTTTAGAAAACAGCATTTTTTTAAATTAATTACTAGCCCATAGTCTTCACATTGCTTGAGTACTTCTTTAAGGTTCGTAACTGCTTCGTCTTCCGTTCCGCCCGGAATAATGATTTCGTCAACATATGGCATAGCGATACCCCTACGTGCCAAACCTCTAAAAATAGCATTGACATGCTTCTGAAATACGCCGGGAGAGTTTGCCAAACCAAAAGGTACTTTGCAGAATTGGTACTGCCCATTATGAGTTATGAATGCCGTATATTTCCGGCTTTCATTTTCGACATCCACATGGAAAAATCCATTTTTTAAATCGATCGTGCTGAAAACTTTCGCGTCAACCAGCCTATATAGTTGGTCTTCGATCAAGGGCAACGGAAAATGATCACGTACTATCACCTTGTTTAATCTTCTGTAATCGATGCAGAGTCTTGGTGTACCATCACGTTTTTTTACTAGGACAACAGGGCTAACATATTCTGACTCTGAGTGTTCAATTATTTCCTCCTGCAGCCATTGTTCAACTTTGTCGTCTACTATGGAACGCTCGGCATAAGCAAATCGGCGTGGTCGGGAATAAATCGCGGTATCGTCTTTCACAATTATGCGCATTTTCACGTTTGTCGACTTTTCATTACGGGGCTTGTAGTTTTTTACTAATTTAATAATTTCACTTTTGGCACTACAACTTGCTTGTATGTTAATGTCAATATTCACATCTTCGTTGTTTGTCACGTCTATTTTCATGAGGAAACTGATTTTCGTTTCAGTTTCAATATAAGGTTTTTCAATTGTTATTCCGTCACGATTAATTTTTATTTCAGCCTGTTTGCAAAACTCTGCGCCTAAAACAATTTCGACGTTCAAAAACTCATCGGACACTACTAAGAAGTTCACAGAAAAATTTTGAATATCTACACTAAGATCGTCTTCAAATGAACCAAGAGGTTTTACTTTATTAGGATTGCCAAATCCGACGAGAAAAATATTAACTGGGCTTAAACGTGGATTATTCAATGTTGCGTGCGAGCTTTTACTCATTATGTTGTATTTACTACCCGTGTCAATCAAAGCAATGTATTTTTTATTTTTAATGATTACTTCTTTACTCATGGACATATGCTCAGTTGTTATCTGGTGCGTGTTACTTTCTTTTGAATCGCGATCAAGTTTTTTATTCACACAATCTTTTGCTACGTGTCCATTATCATTGCAGTTAAAGCACTTTTTTCCTTTACTTCTGTTCTCACTCTTGTCTGATGGCACCGCAATTGTAACATTTAACATCTTTGATATCTTTGTGTACACCAAATTCTCTTTTGTTCAAACCACTTTTAAATTTTCCATCATTATTTTTCACATTTTCAAAACTTCCACGTATTTTTTCAAAGCATTTTAATTTTTCTTTAAAGTCTTTTATGTTCTTTGCATTGTACAGTATAGATTTGTTTATACTTAAGTCATTTATTCCGTCTATAGCGTATTGCATTAATGCACTGTTTTCAATATTACCGCGTGATGCCAATTCCTTCATGTTTATCAAGTATTCTTGAACACTTTCATTTTTCTTCATTTTTCTTTCTGTCATCAATTTATGTAAGTGCACACTGTTAATTTGGGTTTAAAATTCACTGATAAGCGACTCTTTTAACATGTGCCAGTTCACAATTCCACGTTCGCCCATAATGTACATTTTAGCAAGCCCTTTCAATGCTTTTTTAGCAAAAATAAATTTCTGTAAATCGTCCCAATACATTATAGCAGCTATATCCCCGAAATCGTTCACCCACACTTCAACTGGTAGACTGTCATCACCACTGAATGAACGTTACGAGTCCTCAATGTCCCGAAAATTTAAGGCAAATCTCGGCATTTGTGCATTGTGCACTGACGCAGCATCAATATTTTGTGCAACTACTGTAGAATGAGCACGCGTCTGTTTCTTATTCACCCGTTCATTTACTGTCGCTGTTCTAAACGCAGCGCTGCTTGCGCTTGCTGCATCGTCTTCGTCTTCTCTAATGTTGCCGTTGTTAATATTAACATTGTTTGGTGCGTTTTCGCCGTCGCTTTCGTCTTCGTCTTCTTCTTCGATGTCAGCGTCAATAAGCAAATTGGATTTCATCAGATTTTGAAAAATATGCCCCGTAAGATCGGTTTTATTATGTTTTAGCCCTAATATGCTACAAATTACAGCAAGATCGATCTTGGACAAATTGTCCGCAACATATGCAGTTTTACTGTTATAAACACTGTCATCAACAAATCCCTCAAAGCTGCGTAAACGTTTGCGATTGTCTCGATCGCCAGGGTGTTCAAACACAAATTTATGTAACAATTCAATATTCTGTTTCTTCTCGTTTCTTAATGCGTCGAGCAATTTTGAAAATCAACGAGTTGCGTCATTGTTTTTGCGTTTTACTTCTATACCTGCAATTTCACAATTTTTCGTATGTATGTATATGTATTTCGTTCGCACTTTTCTTGCACTTCGTTGTCTATTTGATTTTCGTCGTTAAACCTTTAAAGGCACTTTTTCATCATTTATACGTCGTTAAATTTTTATTTAATTATTCGTTGTTAGTTTACGTATCACCGTTGGGCATTCGTTAATTATTCTTTGCAGGTTGAGCCCCCATATTTATGGGAATAGCTGTTGGCCTATGGAAATAAGTAGATCCCGGTAGTTTTTGGTTAAATTATATAAGTTGATATTTATTTGTATTTTAAGTAACAAATATATTAAGGAATATTAATGAAATTCGGTTTCGTCGTTACGTCTTGGTTGCGAGCGTCGTTTCGCAGCGTCGTTGAATTCGTTTTCTCTTGCGCCCATACACCTCGGACTCTCGATCAGAACTCCTGTCCCACCTCGACTTGCGGCAGCAGCAACCGCCCAGCTGAGCTGTGGTGAGTAGGCTCAGCAAGGTTGCCAGACCCAATCCCATATATATATATATATATATAAAAAAAATATAAATTAAAGATCGCGCTCGCTTTTAATATTTGCATACAAATTTTCACAAAATATACACTATATCTTACAGATATTTGTTGCAGTTGATCTGCGAAAGCTTTTTGAGAGTGTGCATGCCAAATACCAATTTTTCCCATTTTGTTGCTTTAGAATATTCCAAATCGTCGATGACCCAGTATTAAGTTGCACTTAAATTAATAAGTGTGTTAATGAAAAGAGAAAAAAAAACAGTAGGAAATCTCCGTTGATACAGTGAGATTCGAACTCGCTTCTGATAGCGCGCCAGGCAACACCTCTACCATCGAGCTGCAGCAGCATTCCAATTGTCCCTGTCAAAAGCTGATCTAAGAAACACACATATACAAACAATCGCTTTAGAATCTGAAAAAGGGCTCACGCATATGAATGTACATATACATATGTATGTGTGCACACGCATGCGTTTTCTGCATTTTCTGCGTTTGGAGATTGCCACTACGTGGTTTGCCAATGTACAAATACATTTTCTTTAATACCTTCTGTGTTTTTTAAGCGATTTTGGTGAAATACTATGTATATGTGTACTATAGTACATTTTTATGTTGACGAGCAGCCTAAGTAGTAAGAATTGTGGCTGTACTTGCAATTTCAAATGTTTTTTCTATTAATGGCGGAAGATGGGGGGAGGTATCCATAATCCGAAATATTCATAATCTGCGTATCCCTTGCGAGAACACATTAAACCACATTTGGCGTCTTCAGCTCTTATAGGTTCTCAGATATGCCCAAAAAACTGTATAAAAAACCGACAAATATCGATAATAAGAAAACGGCGCGGGTTATCGATAATTTAAAATAGCCTTGATCTGCGTATGGTGTACACGAACTTAAAAACCTAAACTTCAATCCCTAGATCTCATTGCAGCACTTGCTGCACATTGTATTGTCAAATTTGTCAAATTTGACCAAACGATTTCTTTAGTAACTTCTGTGTTTCTTAATCGATTTGAATTTTAATGCAATAGATTCTTCAAGTGCTATAGTACATTTATATGTTCATTCGAACAAAATGTTGTGTCTGTAATCTGTAATCTACGAAATAAGCTGAAAAAATTTGAGGTTGTTGAAGATTTTTATCGATTTTAGGAAAACGGTGTGGGTTATCGATCATTTGGAATAAACTTGATCTGCGCGTGCCATGGACTAGCCTTTAGCCGAAAAGGAAGTCTCTAGCTCTTATAGTTTCCGAGATCGACGCGTTCATACATACGGACGGACGGACGGACAGACAGGCGGACATGGTAGATCGACTCAAATGTTGATCCTGAACAAGAATTTTTTTTTGCTTTTTTAAAATGTTATAATTGTGTTAAAAGTCATTATAAAAAACTTATTAAAAATTAAATTTCATTATTTTTACAGATCCAAATCCTATTCAAAACAATGGCAACGGAATATTATGCAACAAGCTGTCTCGATTGACTTTAGCTAGCTTCGATGAAGAGGGCCGCTGTATTGGCCAAATGGGATCATTATCTATAAGTTATTAACATTTGTTGATATAAATATAAATATTTCTATTAAAATTAAGTATATTAAAAGGTCTACTTATGTTTAAATAGTAAATTTAAAAATACTTGTCGTACATTTGTAAGTACTTGTACATATGTGTAATATTAAGAATTTTAATGGCGGTCCGGGTAAAAGAGTAAGCTGATTTAACTGATTTTAAAAACAAAATTTGTATCGCCGAATTCTTATTACTTACTTACTTACTAATAAATTTAGTTTTTTCATTAAATATCAAATAACATATATTTATGGCATCAGAGACCGATGATTCTTTAACATAGTCTTAATACTCGTTCATAAAGTGAAACTAGTATATTGGGTTTGTGCAATGTCCGTCATGCTGTCGCCCGTCTGTCCGTATGAACGCAATTTTTTTCGCCGCTATTGAAGCTAGAGACTTGAAATTTTAAATATATACTTGTGTATACCCTCGTCAGCTAAAGTGTTAAGGGTTTCTGGTTGCGCCCACGGTGGGCGTGGCATCTCGATTAAATCAATATATCTGCCTCACTTTAGAAGCTAGATGCATAACATAAATACCGGCAGATTGCTGATGACCTCCTCTAAATTGTTTAAAATTAATCAATAATTTACATTTACTAAATCAAATATTAATTAATTAATTACTCAATTATCTGTAAACACTCTTGGACAAAATAATATGCTGATAATCTCCTCTAAAGATCGCACCAAAACTTCTTTGGCTTACCCCACTACTGCGCCCACAATGTCCCAAACTCGATATGTGCACAACATCAGTGATGCCAGTGCAACATATTAAGCGCCATCTATTGCATACTTTGGTAATTATTATTTGGTTTCATTAGAATAGTGTTGGATATCTGTTAAATTAGTTTGTCACATCAAGTGGTCAGTGATCACTGGTCGGTAGGTGGCGTTAGTTGCCAGACTTTTTCTTATTCTTAGAATTTGTGTGGCTGTTTGCGATTGTGCACTTGTTATATAACTTTGGTGCTCGGGTTCAATTCCCGCTCTTGATGCAAATGCTAATATTGATTCTTCTAACAATTCAAACTTTTTCCAGTTCATAACAATTTCTTAAAATTATATTCTTTTTGTTTTTTGTTAATTAGAATGCCTATTTAAATTTCATTAATTTCATTTTTAATAGTATTGTGTGATCTTTTGGTATTCGCTGTGCAAAATCGAAATCGAGGTAATGTCCGATTATCGATTGTTATATGCCTTTCACCCTTACAAATTTACAATACGGGTGTAATAAACGTGTGCAAATGGGTATGTGAGAGAGACATTCCTGATCAGAACACAAGCGCAGGCGTCCTGCACGTCTGTCTGTTATCTGTTATCTGAGACTAAACGATTTGCAGCTTTGTAGGGTGAATGTGTGTGAATATGTAAAAAAATTTAAAATTTAAAATTCGTTTTCGGTTAGGTGCGAATATGTTAAACAGATTTTTGGATTATTTAAATAATTTGGATGTACTTAATAAAATATATTGATGTTTTAAAAAACTACAGTTTAGCTATTATATTACATTTATAATTTAATAATTCAAATGTTTTAAATCAATAATATTAGGTACAAAAAAGTACAAAAAATCAATAAATTTTTTTATAGAGTTAGAGCGGTGGCCAATTGTCCCTACTATCGTTCCTTAGTAATGCAACGCCGTGCCAGTCCAAAAACCGACACGAGCAAGCACAGCCTTCGTATTTTTTTATTTTTATACCCTGAACTCATTGAAAATGGGTAAAAAATGTATAATGCTTTTGTGTAAATGTATGTAACAGGCAGAAGGAATAATTTCCGACCCCATAAAGTATATACATTCTTGATCAGCACGACGAGCTGAGTCGATTTAGCCATGTCCGTCTGTCCATCTGTATGAACGCAGCGATCTCGGAAACTACAAAAGCTAGAAACTAAACGACTATAGATTCTCCTAATCCATACGCAGTACAAGTTTATCATTTTTTTTCGATATCTTGCTCCGTTTCATTATTATCGATATAAATCGATTTTAAGACTTGGTTTTATTGGCATATCTCGGAGACTATAAGCGCTAGAGCCATTAAATTTGTTTAGTTTATTATGTCTTCGTAAAGGATGCGCAGATTATGAATATTTCGGATTTTGGATACCTCCCCCATTCGCCCCCCATATCAAATACTACAAACTTGCGATAGATTTGGATGTTCTCATTAAGTACTGAAAATTTCATAACGATCATACTCTTAGTTTAGAAGTTATTCAAGAATTCATTTTCCATAGTGGGGCCAAGTGCAGCCGATGTGTAAAGTGCGAAGCTTGCTTGTTTGTTTTTGCATTTACTTTGTTCGGTTTGTATGAACGGCCTATTCTGTCGAGGTAGAAAAAATATATTGCCTTGCTCTTTACGCATATGTGTCGATCTCTTTTCCCTGCTACCGACAATATGCAACCATGTGTGTACATGTTGTTGTTTCCTTGCAAGAAAAGAAAGGGGAAAGAAGACGCGTTGCTGCGTCAAAGTTAGTTGAATTTCTGAAGTGCAAGTGAAAAGCTGTGTGAAGGGAACAGCTCTGTATGAAGCCAAATAAACAACAACAATAAGTAAGTACAACCAAAATGAGTAAGTAAAATATTCTAAACATTATAATGTAATATATGTATACAATAATAATTATTATTTTCTAAAGAAAAAGAGGTAAGTGCCAATTGTATTGTACTAATAATAATTATTATTTGTTAAAGAAAAAGAGTGTAGTAGTCGCTTGTCGTTTTGCCTAAATACTAATATTTTCGACAGTGCCCAAAAGTAGGCAATATGTTTTTTATATTTCTACTACTAGAGATAGATGCGAGAGTACTACTGGCCATACTACTACTCATTTCTAGTTGTGTAAAGTAATGAATTTATCATGTTCTCAAAAGAAAAAAAAATATAATAATAATAAAATAAATAGCAATAATTTGTTTCTGGTATTATGTCCTATGAAATTGTTAAGTAGTTTGTTATTAAATTTAATTGTCAATTATGTGCTTAGAAGAATTGCTGGCGCCATCTAAGGGCCAGTGTGAGAATGTGTATAAAAAGAATTTCCAAAAACTCGGCCAGCCCTTGGCGAATGCCGAAAAAACTGAGGAAAAGAAATTTCCGGAAAACAACATTTCTTCGCTCTGTCGCCTAACCCTAGTCTGTCTTTCTCCCCGTGGTTCTTCTAGAAACTAGTTGTGCAGTTTCAGTTCTGTCAATTTGTTTAAACGGTATAAAATTGAAATAAATGGAAAAACAAATTATGAAGTGCCAATTAAAAGAGCCACAAAACCATTAATTTTTTTTTGGTCATCAATTTCTGACGTGAGTAATTACTCGTGCAGTTGTAGTCTGCCAATTTCTTGAATAATTCGCATTTTACTTTTGCTATGGTAGCCCATTTTTGGTGCCACTCTATGTGCCGAGTTGACTTGCGGCTACAACCGGAAAAGGATGCAAAAGAGAAAAAAATTTGAAAATAAAACCTAATTATTTTTATGATGCCTATTCCAAACAGGGTAAATATTTTGAATTAAATTGTAATTCACCCTTTTCGACTCTCTTTCAATCTAAAATTATAATAAAATACAGAGCGGAATTTTGGATCTCGAGCTTTTACTCAAAATACTTTCTGTGCGACGATGCGGTTCCAAACACAAAATAGAAACGCAACGCCCAGTTGTCTATGCGCGCATATTCTGTTGCTGTGCCTTGCAAGTCACAAACATACGTATTCTTCTTCTTGGTTTGGTTTTTACTTGCAGCAGGCCGGCCAATTTTATAATTTGTCAATTTTAGGCGACCAGCACACCCTTTCCCTTAGTACGGTATTTTAACTTTTCCTAAGTGCTGCTAGTACTGATTAAAAAACTTCTAAATAAAATAGTATATCAATTTGAGGGAAAAATGTTAGTTCATATTTGTTTCATTACAAGTGGAACTATTATTTAAAATATGTTTTGTATAAACATTTCATATATTAATTGCATAAATAAGGGTAATTATGTTTCGACGCGCCAAAAAAATACACACATTGTCGAGCCAATGCATAAGTATTTGTGTGCTCAGCCCTTAACATGCATGAAAACCTGAAGGTTGCAACTTTTTTTCAACGCACGACGTCACAGCTGAAGTTTCTGTGCGAGTGTGCAATCATTGCATACCGAAAAGAAGCCGATGTGACGTCACGTCGTCGCGCCGAATTAAGGACCATTTGATTTTCTTTACTATTGTAAACGGCTAAGTATTTAATATATTCAGTTCGATAATTCTAGTGTTGTATGCGGTAGTAAATCGGGCAGCGATAGCTAATCGCCCAAGCGCAAGAGACTATAGTTCTAAGTCATTTTAATCTTAAGATGGCGGGACAAAACGACATATTGTGAAATTAAAAGAAATAAAGAAAACATTAAAATCGACCATCATCCGACATCAAATTTGTTTTAAAAATAGTCAAGTTTGCAAATCAGGTGTGGGGTTTGCCCAAAAAGATCACCGTTTGATGATATACGCCGATGTAATTTAATTAAATAAATCCGAATTGCTGGGCCTGTTGGCTGAGAGAAAAGTTCCCGTTGGCATTGAGGTGTCAATTTGTCAACTGCGTTCTACTGCAAGTCCCTGGAGATGAAGATGCTGGTGCTGTTACCATGCCTGGTGGCCAGTGTGCAGGTGCTGCTGGTTCGACGCAAATTATGGAACTGCCTACCCTGTATTCTTTTACTCTCGAAAAGAAACAGCTGCTGAGTCGCGTTATCACAGCTTCCAGCTTGAGTCATTGACGATAATTTATGCACTGGGCCGATTCTGTATGTACCTTGAGCATCGTCCCTTTTTAATATTAACCGATTGCAGTTCCCTAGAGCATACCTTAAAGAAAAATCAATCTCCGTATAGCCCGTTGGTCGTTAGAATTAGAAGGATATAACTTCTCGATAACCCATCGACCTGGTTCTCACGTGTATGCGTTGAGTAGGCAAACTGAATTATTGGAAGAGGTTACCGAAGAGATTGTTGATCCGTGCACCGTTTCTAAACCAGTTGATTCCGATAGCCCTCATTATTCCATAGAGAAAAGTTCACCGTTAGATGATCTCCAAAAATCTGAGCGTGTGTGTGAGCTGAAAGAGCTACATAAATCCGACGAGCTGGCAAACGCAACATCTGCAAATTACATGAAAGGTTGGAAAATGGTATAGTCTCCGTCTTTGAGTTAATTGATGGCATCGTTTATAGAAGAAATATTAATGACGAATTATGTTTGTATACCCCTAGTCGTCTACAGGACGAATTAATAAGGAAGTGTCATGTATTGTGAAGTGAAGTATTTGCTAGTAGCTTTTGATGCCTTCACTAATTTTGTCAAATTGTATCCCGCTAAGACAACTAGTACTAAAGAAGTGAATGCCGCGTTAGAAAATTTTGAATGCTACAGTCGTCCCCGACGAGTCGTGTCTGATTGGGGTACTTGTTCACGTCCTTTGAGTTTGCTAGCTTTCTTGAAGACAGAAATATTGAACATATCAAAGTCGCAACCGCCGCCCGCAAGCTAATGGACAAGTCGAACAAGTCAATTGACTCCAATGTTAGGCAAACTATCAGACCCGTTAGACCAGTCAGATTGGCACAAGCTGTTTAATCGAGTAGAGTTCGCTATTAACAACTCTGTACGGTGTAGCACTGGCAAACCCCTGGTATGTTGCTGTTCGGTTGTAATCAACGAGGACCCGTCGTGGACGACCTGACATAATACCTTGAGGAGAAGTTTAGTTCTAGACAAGTTCGTGATCTGCCTTCTATTAGACAGGAAGCTGGTGCAAATATCCAAAAGTCACAAGAACGAAATGAAACTCAATATCTCCTGAAACATAAAGCTTCACCCGAATATAAAATTGGGGACTTTGTAGCTATCCGTAACGTAGATACCACTTCCGGCAAGAAGTTCGCACCTAAATACCGTTGGCCCTATAAAGTAAACCGTGTGTTACCGAATGACCGCTATGAGATTACTGACATTGACGACTGTCCGCTCACCCAGTTACCTTACAGGGGTATTCTCGAGCAATACAGACTCAAGCCGTGGATTCAAGCATGTGTTAAAACAATAGATGTTGTTGCTAACCCCGCTCTCCCCGAAGTAGCCCAGATCCTTAACTCTGGTCGCAAACCTCGATCAAAACAAAAATGAGGACAATGCGAACTGTTGTTGTTTTTTAGGTTTGTTGTTGCATCCTATGGTAAATTTGGCTGTGTTTGAATTTGCTTTTGCAGATTTTTATTTAAAATATGTTTTGTATAAACATTTCATATATTAATTGCATAAATAAGGGTAATTATGCTTCGACGCGCCTAAATAATACACACATTGTCGAGCCAATGGATAAGTAACATGCATGAAAACCTGAAGGTTGCAACTTCTTTTCAACACGCGACGTCACAGCTGAAGTTTAAGTGCCAGTGTGCATGCCGAAAAGAACCCGATGTGACGTCACGTCGTCGCGCCGAATTAGGGACCATTTGATTTTCTTTACTATGCTACTCAGGTAGGCAAAAGTTCTAGCTTCTGACGCATTGTCTCGCTTAAGCAACAACAACAGCACTGCGTCGACTAATGAAGACAGACGACGAAAAAGTTTCTGTCTCTTTCCGTCGTGGCACCAGTGCCTATGATCTGCACTCTTCTTTACTTTTTTTCTTCGTTGCTGAACCCCGCGCCCTGTGAGGTGCCCACGAACGCATCTATGCACGGAAGCTTCGATCAAAACAGAATAGAGGACAATGCGAACTGTTGTTGCTTTCAGCGTTTTGTTGTTGCATCCTATGGTAAATTTGCCTGTGTTTGATTTTGTGTTTGCAGACAACCGCATCTCATTCTCATAAAGTGTCAACGGTAATAAAAGCTCGGATCCAAAATTCCGCTCCTTATTTTATTACTCAATGGCAGCGCGTTAACAGGCGCGAGTTGGAATCTCGCTGGGTCAGCCGGAGATTTCCTACAGCATATTTTTTTTTAACTTATGCATTGGCTCGGCAATGTGTGTATTATTTAGGCGCGTCGAGGCATAATTACCCTTATTTATGCAATTAATATATGAAATGTTTATACAAAACATATTTTAAATAATAGTTCCAATTGTAATGAAACAAATAAGAACTAAAATTTTTCCCTCACATTGATATACTATTTTATTTAGAAGTTTTTTAATCAGTACTAGCAGCACTTAGGAAAAGTTAAAATACCGTACTAAGGGAAAGGGTGTGCTGGTCGCCTAAAATTGACAAATTATAAAATTGGCCGGCCTGCTGCAAGTAAAAACCAAACCAAGAAGAAGAATACGTATGTTTGTGACTTGCAAGGCACAGCAACAGAATATGCGCGCATAGACAACTGGGCGTTGCGTTTCCATTTTGTGTTTGGAACCGCATCGTCGCACAGAAAGTATTTTGAGTAAAAGCTCGAGATCCAAAATTCCGCTCTGTATTTTATTACTCAATGACGCGCTGCAGTAGTATTTTAATTGCCTCTGTCCAAATCTGAGCTTAGAAATTCTCAAAAAGCTCTCACGCATATGAATGTGCATATACATGTATGTATGTGTGCGCTTTCGCTTACCATCACGTGGCTTTTACATTTTCTTTAATAACTTCTGTGTTTCTTGACCGATTTGGATGAAATTTGTTTTAATGCATTCTTATTGTACTATAGTACATTTATATATTGCAGCTGCGCTTGGCCCCCACTATGACAAGTTAATTTTTAAATAGCTTCTAAACTAGGAATATGATCGGTCTGAAATGTTCTAGGCGTAACAAGAGCATTGACATCTGTGTACAAATCAAAGCGCAAGTCTGTAGTACTTGATTTGAGTTTTTTTTATATGGGTGCAAATGGTGGGAGGTATCCAAAATCCGAAATAGTCATAATCTGAGTATTGTTTACGAGAACATATTTAACCAAATTTAGTGGCTCTAGCTTTAATAGTTTCTGAGATATGCTCAAAAAAGCGGTAAACACTAATTATAAGAAGTTATCGATCATTTGAAATAAACTTGATCTGCGTATGGTATATACGAATCTAAAAAGTCCAAACTCAGCTATCTAGCTCTTGTAGTCTCCGAAATCGATGCGTTCATACAGATAGACGGACGGACGGACAGACAGACGGACCTGGCTAAATCGACTTGGCTATTGCTCCTGACCAAGATTATATATACACTTCATGGGGTCGGAGATACCTTCTTCTGCCTGTTACATACATTTACACAAAACCATTATACCCTTTTTACTCATTTGCAATGGGTTCAGGGCATAAGTCGCATAATCGCATAAAACAAAACACTACTTATACGGTAAAAATAGAGAAGTGTTCCATATTATTCAATAAGCACATAAAACCAAAAAATATCGCATAAAAATATATGACATACATTGTATAGTGACGGATATGTTCCAAAACTTTCGAAAAGCTCATAGGATAAACAAAAAAGAACATAGCAGTCGGGTGTAACCGACAGCGGAGTACTCGTTTAAGGTGTAATAACAACGAAAACATGTAAAAACATGTAGATACCCTGAACCCAGCGGCGAGCTGTTGTTACATACATTTAAAGCTCTTTGCATTCATACACACATTCACAAAGTCACACATATACACACAAACAAACGCATGCAGCGAGTTGAGCACTTTACACATCGGCTGCGCTTGGCCCCACTATGGCAAATGAATTTGTGAATAACTTCTAAGCTAAGAGTATGATCGTTCTGAAATTTGATTTGCGTTTTTTTTGATATGGGGGCGAATGAGCGAAGGTATCCAAAATTCGAAATATCTGTTATTTGCGTATTCTTAACGAGCACATATTAAACCAAATTTGATGTTTCTAGCTCATACAGCTTTTGAGTTATGCTCAAAAAACCGGATTAAAGAAACCGATAAATATCGATAGTAAGAAAACGGGGCGGGTTATCGATAATTTTAAATCCTTTAAATATCCTTAATCTGCCTATGGTATACACGAACTTATAAAACTAAACTTTAATCCCTAGCTCTTATTGCAGCACTTGCTGCTCTTGAATTGTCAAATTGGTCAAATTTGACCACATGTTTTCTTTAATAACTTCTGTGTTTCTTAACCGATTTTTATGAATCTTTATGCAATAGATTCTGCATAGCACTTGCATAAACGTATACATAAACATTCATTCAAAATTTGTGTCTCTGGGTCTCATAATCTACGAAATAAGCTTAAAAAATTAGAGGTTGTTGTAGATTTTTATCGAATTTAGGAAAAGGGGTGGTTTATAGCAGAGCGAGTCTATTAAAGAAAAGTCTATAGGTCTTATAGGTTCCGAGATCGAAACGTTCATACAGACGGACGGACGGACACACGGTCAGACGGACAGACAGACGGACATGGCTAGATCGACTCGGCTGTTGATCCTGATCAAGAATATATATACTTCATGGGGTCGGAGAAGCATCTCCGAAGAAGGAAGCACTTTCTGCCTGTTATATTCATTTCAAGAAAACCATTATACCCTTATTACCCATTTTCAATGGGTTCAGGGTATAAAAATCGGGCTCCGATTTTGTTACCACTACCTTCCATCGGCGCCACAACCTCCATCGAGTTTGCCTATCAAAACGTTAGAGGTCTTAATTCTAAACTCACTAATCTCTATGTAAATAGCGTTTCTTTTGATTTTAATATAATTTCTTTTACCGAAACGTGGTTAAAACCGTACACTTCAGATTCCGCAATTTTTGGCTTCTAAATATAACTGTTAGAGATGCGATCGAGTCTCTTGTGCTGGAGGAGGTGTCCTTATAGCAGTCGAGTCTGCCTTTTCGTCTGAGCTCCTTCAGCCTCTATCTTTGGACATTGAGTTCGTTGGAGTAAAAGTCTGTTTGGGAAAATGTTGTATTTATATTAGTTGTTCTTACATTCCTCCACTGTCCGATATGTCTATTTATTTACATCACATTTCCGCCATCCAATTAATCTCTTTCCTACTATATGATAGGGACCTTTTGGTTGTTCTTGGCGATTTTAATCTTCCCGTCATGGCTTGGTCATCTCTTAAGGATTCCAATTTCCCCCCTTGAAATTGAGGACCCTTATCTGGATCTGGTCATTGATGTACACGCTCCAGTGACTATTGAGGCACCAAAACCTGCGGATCCTACCCGTTGTTTTCGTTAGGCTGATTTTGTCAAGCTTAATGATCTTATTGAGCATACCGACTGGTCCCAACTGTACAATTGTTCAGATATTGATGTTGCTATTCAACTTTTTTATGATACCATGAAGTCACATTTGGACGTCTGCGTTCCTCTTGAGTATCCGGCAAGGTCTAATCAGCTTCCCTAGTTCTCAAAAAAATTATTCAGATTAAAAAATGTTATGTCTCGATATTAAAAAAAATTTAAGAATTCGGAAAATCCTGGTGATTTGTCTCATTTTAAGTTTAGTCACGTATGCTACAAAAATTATCCCTGCAGTTGTTGGCTTCATTTTTCACAAAATCCGCAGCAATTTTTCGATTTTTTAATTCTAAACGAAAGCTATCTATTTTGCCTCATAAAATAACTTTTGAAAACGTGAATGCGAACACTGGAGTTAATCGCCGATCTGTTCGCATCATTTTTTTAAACTACTTATTCCACATCCACTAGGAATAATAAGCCTTTATTCCAAAAATGGAATTTGCCTCCGCGCGGCCTTGAACCCGGGCCTATCGCACAATTAACACGTAAACCCCGCGTTAGACACCAACGCCACCAACCATTCAACCTCGAGTGTGACGAAATGCAAGTTAAAGTATTTGAAGCAAAAAGAATATCATTTTAAGAATTTGTTATGAACTGGAAAAAGTTTGAATTATTAAAATAATCAAGACCAGCCTTTGCATCAAGAACGGGAAGTGAACCCGAACACCACCGATCACTTGTTTTTGGGTGACAAACCTCAATATAAATACTAAAAAATTCGTTTTTTTCTGAAATTTCTTAGGTAATCATTTGTTTGATAAAATATAAAATAGTAAAATTTTATTGCTATAATCATCTGTCATATTACTTTGTCCAAGAGTGTTTACAGATATAATAGAATTATTAATTAGAAATAGTAATTTTAGCTGCATTTTATACTAAAAGTTGTGACAAAATTCAACTCAAGTTATATGACCAATGCACAATCGCAAACAGCCGCACACAAATTCTAAGAATACGAAAAAGTCTGGCAACTAACGCCATCTACCGACCAGTTTTCAGTGGGCGTAGCCAAAAAAGTTTGGATGCGATCTTTAGAGGAGGTCATCAGCAATCTGACGGTATTTATTTTATGTATCTAGCTTTAAAAGTGAGGGAATACACGAGTATATATTTTCAAGTTTCTAGCTTCAATAGCGGCGAAATAAATTGCGTTCATACGGACATACGGACGGACATTGCACAAACCCAATATACCAGTTTCACTTTGTGAACGAGAATAAAAATACGGTTTTGAACTGGCACGGCATTGCATCACTAAGGGCCGATAGTAGGGACAATTGGCCACCTCTCGCACGCGACCACTGTCAATTGACACCACCAGAACGGTTGGGCATTGTAAAAACTGTTTTTGTTTTTATTTCTTCAAAAAAGAAGTTTGTGTTGGTTTGAGGTTGGTCTATTGGGTTATTAGTAATGAGCATTATATTACTTTTTAGTGCTGTTGCGAAATTTATATTTGGATTTGTTTGTCTAAACAGAAGTTCTCGTGTTGTTTTTTTTTTTTTTTAAGTTTCTATTTTTTTTGATTTGATTTTTTTGCAGTTCTTTGAATTTTTCACATCCCTTGTAAGAAGCTGGATGACAATATTTGTTGCACAAGACACAGTATATTTATTCTTTGTTATTTTCAGGTGTTTTAGGTTTCGGGCACTCTATAGCACTCGCTATAGTATGCTTCGTTACATCTGACGCATTTTGCTGGTAAGAAACAATTTGCAGTGCTGTGAAAGAATCCTTGGTCTTTTCGACATTGGGTTATTTATCCAGTTCATAACAATTTCTTAGAATTATATTCTTTATGTTTTTTGTGTTCGAATTTTTCATATAATTCTTATTAAATATTACTTATTAAAATATACTTATATAATATAAATATTATTCGCCGAGGGGTCTGCGTGTTAATTGTGCGGTAGGCCGGTGCGGTAGGCATCATAACGATCATACTCTTACTTTAGAAGTGATTCAAGAATTCATTTTCCATTGTGGGGATAAGCGCAACCGATGTGTAAAGTGCGCAGCTTGCTGCGTGCGTTTGTGTGTGTGACTTTGTGAATGTGTGTCGGTGTCCCAGCATTGAGTTGAACTTGGACCTAGAGAATTGTTTAGTTAAAAAAAAAATTAAATTAACAGCATAAAAAATCCCAGTTGACACAGCGACAATCCGAACCCGCGTATGGTAGCCCGCCAGGTAACACCTCTATCACCGAGCTACAGCAGCATTTTAATTGCCTCTAACTATCTGCGTAGGGTATATACGAGCTTAAAAGTCCCAGTTCAGCTCTCTATATTACATCCTTATATTTTACCCATTTTCAATGGGTTCAGGGTATAAAAACTCAAATTAAGTACAGACTGGCGCACAAAAGGAGAATTATTAAATCTGAGCATACAAATCGGAAAAAATTTAGTCAATAGTGATTTTTCCGTGCATTTTCAAAAGAAAATTGTACAAAATACACAGAAATTATATTTTAACAATTTATGGAGATCCAATCGAAGATGAGTTAGAAGCGAAATGTTCATAAGATCAAATACCGTTGCACCGAAGAAGCAGATGTGCGCTATATATTCTCCTTGCATACAAAATCAATGTTTATACCGCTTGGGCCTGTGATATTATGATTGTATGTTAGAAGTATTGTGACGCCTACAATCGTTAAGCTCTGTTAGGATGTCTTGAAAAACCGTAAAGATTTTCCTACAAAAACATATTTTTCGTCTAATTGTTCTTATACAAGTGTCCGATATTTCTAAGTCACAATGGATTAGGTTTTCGCGTTTATCAAACATAAAACACAATTTTCGACCGCTATTTCCCCAGGCAGCTTCATAATATTGTGTTCAAATCTATGGGGCGAGTGGGGGCGGTATCGAAAACCGGAATATTTTAGACCAAATGGCTAGCTCTTAAAGTTTCAGAGATATGCTCAAAAAACTGAGTCAAAAGCCCGATAATAAGAAAACGGAGAGGGTTATCTACAGTTTAAAATAATCCTGATCTTTCGTACACGCGAACCTAAAAACCAAACTTCAACTCTCTCTCTAGCTCTCTTAGTCTCTGAGATCGACGCATTTATGTAGATGACGGACAGACAGACGAACATGGCTAAATCGACTCGGCTAGTGATGCTGACAAGAATATATATACGTAATGGAGTCGGTAATGCCTCCTTCAACCTGAGACATATGTACATACATTTGCATTAAGCCTATTTACCTAATTTCAATGGGTTCAAGGTATAATATTATTTTATTTTATATATCTATCCATTTTATATCCTTTCGTTTGGCTGATATTAGGCCAAAACTTTTGAATTTAAAAGTGTTCATTTTAAGTGAACGCAACGTTTATACATACATATACATACAAATTATAATTGGAGTACGTTTTTATGTCAGTATGTTCGTTTTCAAAATGAGTTGTGACCAAATGGACCACAGTATTTCTTCTCTTAAATCAAACCAACTGAGAGAGCAATACCAAACCGTACCCGAATTAAGAGTTGCATTGTCTTAGCTTTACTTGTCGATTGTGTTCCCATTCACTTCTATACAGAGTTTGCGCAAAGCGAATACCAGTTGACAAGAGTAACAAGTTGTTGTGGTGGTAAACGGCTCTGCATTGCTCTCTGAGAGAAGTTGTGTATGATTGTTTGTGTGAGTAAATGTTTAGCCATTTATGTGAGAGCATATACATGTGTATGTGTATGTTTTCACGCTCTTCGCCGCAGTCGCCTTAAACTCGCTTTGGAACAGCCACAGCTTCGACAGGAAATCACATCCTTCTGTTATTTCGAGGAGTAAACAACAGTTGTCGCAATATTCGCAGTTAACATTTGTTTGTGAAAATTGGTTCTCGCGCATAAAATATCGTAACCGCTTGTGGTCAGTTGGCAAAATGGACATATCAGCCTACCAACATATGAATATTCGAATGAGTACTCGTGGCAAGCGACCACTTCGAAATCTAACGCCTAATGACAAAGTGCGAGCAATCCAACGAATTCATAATGGCGAAACAAAAGCCAGTGTTTCAAGGGACATTGGAGTTCCTGAATCTACGCTTCGAGGTTGGTGTAAAAATGAGCAGAAGCTAAGGTTTATGTGTCGCCAATTGGGATCAGACAACTTGGGCCTGGCAAGTTTCGACACACCTCCAGAAAAACGCGGCAAATTTGAACTACAACTGCTTCCTCCGAAATTCGGAACAATGCCCAATTATGAGGATCTCGGCTTTGGCAGCTTGCCGTTCCATGCAATGGATTACACATCACACAATGAAGCATTATTAGAAAAGTTGGCTCTGGTCGAGTTCATAAAGAAAAATGGTCTGCATCCCGAAGCCATGCAACAATTGACGGATGTTCACTCGGGCAGTATAGATTCTGCCTCAGCTGTGTCGGGATATTCTACAAGCAATGTGGTGCACCAGCTCAACTTATTAGCACTTTTCAACTCGAAGCTGTCTCCCAAAGTAACTTATAATACTGCTAACAGCATAGCTAACCCTAGCCCTGACTGCACCACTGCACTGGAAGATTCAAGAAAATATAATTGTCCCTTGCTGAGTGTAAAAAACTGGGCGAAGGATCCAGCCAAACATTTGCCATCTACTCAAACAGAACACATCAATGATAATAACAATAATGATGTTGACTGTCCTATTACATCGACACACACACCAGCTGGCATAGGCCAGCCTCCACAGATGACTGGCGCTTCTCCTTCTGTGCTGCAGCCAACGTTTGGAACCCATTCGAGCCAATCAACTGTTAATTCTACACAAGCGGCCGATACCGATTGCCAGGGTGGCGCCCTGCTGGATTGGTGTAAAATGTTTAGCGCTAGCCTAAACTTTTTTGCATTTGCTGCAGCTGCTGCTTCCATGCATCCCGCGGCTGACACAGTGGAGTCGACGAGTAAAACAAACGATACGGATGGTTTAAATGATGCACTTCTGAAAAGGTTAAGTCCATCCGTTCATAGTGAGTCATCCAAAGAAAGTTTTTACGATAGCGAACCAGAAGATTTGTCGGTGCGGTCCTGTGCGTCAAAAGTCTCAAGTCCGGCGAACAGCAGATCGCAGAGTCCCGATAAAAGCAGTACGTCACGCACATCAATACACAGCGATGCAGAGCAATAGTTAGACTCAGAAGTACCATTGTAGATAATTCTAAAAAACTTTTAATTATTAGATCGTCATCTTCTAGAGTAGTTTTCTAATCTTATCCTATTTTAACCGGAGCAAGATAGCAGTTGCGATCTTTAAATTGTATCCAAGAAATACTCATTATAAAATAACTACAACTACTTATTTACTTTAAAGTCATCAATAACTATTCGCTGACTGTGTAAAAAACCAAATGCAATAAGTACGAAGTTTTAGATGTATTTAATAGCATAAATCTTTTGGCATACTCTAAATTAATTTATTACGTTTGTTAATTTTTGTTGTAAGAAATAAATAACATATGTATTAATAAGTAACATCCAAATAAATTATAAACTATATGCAAACATGCGTGTTATGTTTTTAAAAATAAGACTTGTATCAACATTGATAATTGGATAATTTATATATCTTATTAGTTACAAATGTTCACGTTTATAAATTAGTTTTATTTCACACAACAATAAATATTTGAGAATCTAGTATATATTTTCCCACTTATTTATATGAAACATATAAAGTTTGACCATCATAATCTTCGCTTAGCCAAATATATGTTTATCATTATTTTAGACATATTTATATGACTTCTCAACATTTGATCTGTTAACTGTCGAAAATATTTAGTTCTTGCGCACAGTTCCCATTGAAAATGAATAAAACGTGTTATAATGGACTTGTTACAATAGACTTATAATCAGAGGAGGCAAAGCAGCTGCTCATCATCCAACCCTATTTAGCTTATTAATTATTGTTTAGGTTATACGTTCTCGTACAGTAAGTGTAGATCAAGTTTCTGATAAGATATCTATGTCCCACTTCGAGTCAATCGCGGAGATTAATTGAGACCCCAAATGCATGCAGGTTCTCGTTGACCAATCACAGATTAGACACATAAAAACGATACTAAAACTTGTTTATTATATACTAGATCACAGTTTTAGAGCTATAATAAAATTTGGGATGTTAAATGCTGATGAGCTTCTGTAGAGATCGAACCAAATATTTTCATAGACAGAGTTTGAAAGTTACTGCTTTGGAATTCCTGTCTTAGACCAATCCAAAAATCATGAACTTTTTTCGACCTGTTCTAGCTATTGTTGCACTAATTCAAATAAAATATTAATTTTAAAACAGATAAACAGTTTATTAATAGTTAATTTAATAGTTATTTACCTTACAAAGAAAAATAAAGGGTTTCTGTTATCTGTGCCGAAGATTATATATCCTTGTAAAAATATAGCAGACTTGAAAGACTGAATTTGTTAAGTTGTAAATAAGTTTCTATACA
Organism: Drosophila colorata; assembly: GCA_035041545.1. NCBI lineage: Eukaryota > Metazoa > Arthropoda > Insecta > Diptera > Drosophilidae > Drosophila > Drosophila colorata. Next base: position 438,609 of record JAWNLD010000482.1, read on the forward strand.
GAAACAAATAAATTCAAAAAACAAAAGGCAACATAATCAAATGCAAAGTAGATACGTAAACACTTATGTATGTACTAAACAAGTAAAAAAAATGTCTTGTAAAGTAAGAAAAGAAAAAGATTGTATAATGCAAGCAGAAATTTGTCAGTAAACTCATGAACTACTCCCGAGTTACAGATATTTTAAGCAAGTACGAGTATTCTACAGAAGGAGACATTTTCGACCCCATAAAGTATATATAATCTCTGTCAGCATAACTAGCCGAGTCGATTTAGCCACGTCCGTCTGTCTGCCCGTCTGTTTGAAGGCGTCGATCTCAACGACTACAAAAGCTAGAAAGCTGATCTTGGCCCGTTTTCTTATTATCAGTATTTATCGGTGGCTAGAGCCAACAAATTTGGTTTAATATGTTCTCATAAGGTATACGCAGACTAAGGATAATTCGGGTTTTGGATACCTCCTCCCATTTGTCCCATTTGGTTAAGTTTTAAAAATGTTATAACAATCATATTCTTAGTTTAGAAGTTATTCATGCATTAATTTTACATACTGGGCGCCAAGCGCAGCTGCCCTTGTGTGTGTATATGTGAGATTTTGTGTATGTGTGTATGAATTCAAAGAGGTTTAAATATATATAACGACAGCTCGCAGCTGGGTTCAGGGTATCTCTTAGTCGGGCACTCCAGACTCGAGCTATGTTACTTGTTATACTCGCTTATGAACACAATTTTTTCGCCGCTATTAAAGCTAGAGACTTGAAACTTGGAATATAGTCTCGTATATATCCGCGTAAAAAAAAAAAATCATGATTTTTTGACAACCCCAGCTGGGGACGTGGCAAATTGATATGTATCTCCCTGAGTTTACCAAATCAATTGTTTTTCAGGCACATTACTGATATCCTTCCTTAGCCAAAAAATTATTTGGCCTACAAGTCGTGGCAAATCGATAAAATCTACATATCTTGGGTGGAAAACCCAGAAAATTCATATCTCCCACAATTTTATAGATATAGTCACAGAAATTTGTCAGACAGCTTTTTGATGACCTCATCTAAACCTCAAGGAGAAATTACTATCCCGCCCCACAAATTACAAAAACCTTTATTTTCCTAAAATAACAATCACAATTAAAACCGTTTTCGACTCTTTTAATCAGTTTCTGTGAAAGGCTATTGGGTAGTCCTGACTGCAATGTTCTTACTTGTTTTATCTTAATTGAGCTGTGGGGATTGCATATGGTATCCAAATGTATGATGATTTTTTTATTTTTTTGTATGAAGAGTAAAAAATTACTGAATTAGGTGTATTTTCTGAATTGGTTAAGATTTCATAAAAAACAAAGCAACGGAAAGAAATGTATTAGATCTGTGCCAATTTGTGCTCCCAGCTTTTTAAATCTACGAAATGTGCTAAAATTATGTTACAAGTTTGTAAAATGTTGTGCCTCTAGTAATGTGTATATGGTGTATACTAAATATGTCAAACTGTATGATATTACTTGATTTTATAAACATAATACATATACATTTCCAGTTTTGATATTATAACGTCATTTCAAAATCACAGTTGCACCATTAAGGCAAGATGAGAATCCATTAATAATAGCAAAAGTAGTTTCTCAAACGATTTTCGATTGAAAGTTCCTTACTTTGGCTTTAGTGCATAGTGGTTATACTTCTGATACATTAAATAGAACTCTTCCTGCAAAAATGCCCAGAAGTTCCAGCAGAGGAATAATATGCACTAACAACGTCGAATGGCAAGAGCAGCCGCAGCAGACGAATGATTGGTTCTCCTTTTGGTAAAATTAAATATCGCGTGTTGGTAATTTCCGCTTGGCTTCTCGTTTCTGCTGCCAACTGTTGAAGTTGAAGCGAATTATTACGATGATTACGCGACTGACAAAGTTTCCATGCATTCATGTCGTCCATCCGGCCTCTCAGGCGAGCTTTCTATGCATGCGGCCACATTGCATGTGTTGTTCGTTGTGCTTGTGGACATCTTCGTGGCATTCTGGATGAGGATAAAATTACTTAAAAGCGAACCTCTGGGCATATCCAAAGTATTGGGATACAACCGCTGTCAATATTGTGACGCCTCGTAACCCGCATGATCGTAACTGATCTCCAAAAGGAAACATTATACATTCATACACACATACATTTATGTATGTATGTATATTGAACACCAAGATGTATATATATGTAAATATGTATGTGGGCATATTGTATATCTACCTATTATTCACATATTAAATCTTAAGTATTCGCCTATCTAATTATAATACATACTAATTAACAGATCGTATAATCACAATAGAGATTTATACCGCTTGGCCAGTAAATATCCTGTACCTTAGTCTAAAGTTGCCTAAAACAAATAAACTGTGCAGACCTAGGTGTAAGTGTCAAGTCATTGAACAATTGATTGTCCCCATTGGTGGTGATTGGCAATCAACGCAGGACCATAAGCGTTAGAAACGTGAAAAACGAAAGTCAGTACTAAGACGGGATTTTTGAAAATTCGGTTCCCATCCCCGGAAGTTGTTAAAAAACCATTGTATGTAACCATTTTTATCTTTCATCCGATCAGATTCAAACTTAATTTCGACTTTCTATATAAAAATTCAACAATGACTATATACCATATCCCCCTGTGTGGATAATGAGTGGTCAAGGTTGTATGGGTGAAAGTTTTATTCTCGTGCAATTAGCTACAAACTTATTTTCAAAGCTTGACATCTGCTTTTTAAAGGTCCTTATAGAAATTCAATAAACACGATATTTTCGCGGAAATTTGGGGGTCAATTTTTAATTATCGCCCGATTAGCTTCAAACTCAGTTTTAAAGGATCACATGAGAAAATATAAGCAACATAATTTTAAAATTTTGGAAAATCATCCTGCAAGTTTTGAAAAGAAAGGCCAAACACACCAGCCACATCTGGGATTTGAACCCGCTCTTAAAAGCTCCGAGGCATCGTCAAATTTGGGGCATTTGACGAACTTATATTTACAATTTTAAGCCTCTATCACTAAAAGTTATCAAAGATCAGATGCACATGGTTAGTCCGATTTTCGAAAATGTACATATTTTATTAAGTCCGAGATGCTTTCTGCCTATTGCATATACATTTGCGTTTGTACACTTTTTAGAATTTTTAATGGGTACAGGACATAAAGAGGCTGCTCCAGATTTGCGTGCCCAACTAGAATTGTGGAATATAAGTTATTATATTATTTTTCTATACATACACACAGTCATACATACATGTAAGAACGTACATATATATATATATAAATATATATATATATATATATATATATATATATATATTAGTTTATCATACTACATACAATCATACATACAAGTAAGAACGTTGCAGTCAGCTGTCACCGACTGCACAATACTGCGTTCACAGAGTAATAACAACTTAAAAGAGTCGAAAACGGGTTTAATGATAGTTGAAGCAGTGACTTTTTAACTAATTTCATAATTTGTTTGGGCGAAAATGGGCTTAGAAAACATTTGTGCTCGATGGTCTGGTGACTGGCTCTTAAACTGGGGAAGATATAGATTTTGGCGATTTGAAGTAAGGACAAACGGACGGACATCATTACACACGCTTTTTGTAAATAACTACTAAAACATAGAAGAATTTGGCATATATAAATATTTGAACTAATATTAAATTATGATAAATATTAATATCAAATTATGATAAATTATGAATGCCAATGCCAATGCCAATGAACGCCGCCCTTTGCATATTCAAATCATTATTAGATTCCGTATGTTTTTGGAGCGGGTACCGGGTTTTTTAGCGGGTAACGCCTTCTACCATTATTTGAATATGTATATATATTGGTAGGATTTAATTCGATTAAAATATTGTTAATCAGCATATACTAATGAGAGCAAGAATTAATGAGCTATTAACTTAAGCCCTTTGTGTAATATTTGAATTTATATTCGCCTCAAAAACACAAGGACACATGCAACTAATCTGATTGTAATTGTTGCAGGCTAGCGACAAAAACCACTCAACACGCACAACTAAGAAAGCTTTTTCCGAACTGGAGCTGGTATATTTGCAGCCAATTATGAAAACGCGATCAAAATTAAATCGTGAAAAAATTGGCTTTTAATTGATATTTACGTATGTATAGAAACGACTTACAGCATTTGCTTTTCGATGACTTTTTATAAATAAAACACGATCTAAATTCGTTTTAAATTAAAGAGGAATTCCAGCTAAACCTCTGGAAATATAGAGTTTAAAACTTTTTAAGTAAAAATCTTTTCCATAGCATGATAAACATATATTGCAACATCTATCAAACAAGATGTTTTTATGCAACTTAAGCGTTAGAGGCAAAACATAATGAAGTCAGCAAAAGTGGACGATAGTCCGATCAGATCGAGTTATATACCGATCAAAAAGTATCTATTAAACTAGAAGAGAAACATACCATAACATGTGATAGCTTATCAGGTTCTTGATATAGGTAGCTGTAAGTGATTCGTAAAAAAATTGTTGAGGTAATGGGGCTGTTGGGGGCTTTCAGAAACTCGGTTAGGTAATTAAAAAATTTGTGTTTAAATTAAATTTATTGTGTGCGGCTTTTAGAAAAAAAACCGCTGGTTTGACAGGAAAACAATAAAATCCGATAAAGTGTACACCCCACAGTTTTCAAACAACAGAAGATACATTCATGCTCTATATATTGTTTGAAATATATTTTTAGGTGCTTTTAGGTACCTTTAGTACCTTGGCATTTTTGTTCTTAAGTTAAAAAAAAATTAAAAATTTCTGAAGTCAAATTTTGTGATGATGCGCAATACTCGATCAAGGTTTTAATTCTGATTGTTATTTTGAAAAAATTTTGATTTTTGTTATGTTTGGGGGCACTATATTTATCTCAATATATATCTATTCTGCTCTGTATTTAGAGGAGGTCATTAGAAAACTGCTTACCAAATTTGGCGAGTTTAAATTGTGGGAGGTAGGGATTTTCGCGGTTTGCCACATAATATTTTGAAACAGCCCAAAAACAGAATTAATGATTTATATATCCCCAAAGCAGTGAGCTTCATCGTTCATCGGCTTTCAATGTAATAAATAGTACGGCTTAGAGGTGGGTGGTGTCTAACTTTAAGGCACGAAACACAAATATCAAGGAAATAAACTCAGAAATTAATCTTATACCCTCTATTTTTCATATAACGTTCAAAAGTTTACTATTTTAATATGCAAAATTCTAAATTTTGGCTCTACCTAAATTTGGTCAGAAATATTTGGCTTTTCCTTTTAGGCCTTGTGAATGGATGCCAGAGTTTTGGCAAAAAACAGTGTCGTTAAGTTACTCCAGCGAGCTCTGCCGTCAGCGCAAACGAACTAGATTATTTAGCGCTAATATCAATACAATATATTTAAAAAATAAATAAAGGTTGAACTAATAATAAATAAAACACACATTTTTTGGGAAATTAGTAGTGGGTCAAGTCGGGTCGGGTCAGGCTCGTGCCTCACACAAAAGTGTCATGCGTGCTTTTGTTTTTTTTTTAATTGTGAAATTCGGGTTTGGGCCGCGCCCACCTCTAGCAAGCACCTTAAAAATAAACAAGTAAAAGTGCTCTAGTCGGAAGCGCCCGGCTAGGAGATACCCTAAACCGATCTGCAAGCTGTCGTTACATACATTTCAACCCCTTGCTTTCATACACACATAAAATCACATAAAAACAAGTGAGATGGCTCTAGTCGGATGTGAACGACTAGGAGATACCCTGAACGTAGCGGCGAGCTGTACGCTTTCCTACTCTTCGCTTTCCTACACGCATTCACAAAGTCACATATACATATACACACACACAAACGCACGCAGCAAGCTGCGCACTTTACACATCGGCTGCGCTTGGCCCCAATATGGAAAATGAATTCTCAAAAACCTTCTACGCTAAGAGTATGATCGTTATGAAGCAGCAAATCGATGTACAAACCAAAGCGTTTTTTTGACATGGGGGCGAATGGGTAGAGGTAAAAATCCGAAATATTCATAATCTGCGTATTACTTGATTTTATTAAAGAAACGGAGCAAGATATCGAAAAAAAAGTATTTACTTGTACTGCGTATGGATTAGGAGAATCTATAGTCGTTTAGTTTAGGTTTCTAGCTTTTGTAGTTTCCAAGATCGCTGCGTTCATACAAACGGACAGACGGGCGGACATGGCTAAATCGACTCAGCTCGTCATGCTGATCAAGATTATATACACTTTATGAGGTCGGAGATACTTCCTTCTGCCTGTTACATACATTTGCACAAAACCATTATACCCTTTTTACCCATTTTCAATTGGTTCAGGGTATAATTAAATTTGGTGGCTCTAGCTCTTATAATCTCCGAGATGTGCTAAGAAAACCAAGTCTTAAAGTCAATTTTTATTGATAATAATGAAACGGAGCAAGATATGGAAAAGAATGATAAATTTGTTCTGCGAATGATTTAGCAGAATCTAAAGTCTAAAAGAGTAGGTCTCTAGCTTTTGTAGTTGCTGAGATCGCAGCGTTCATACAGACAGACGAACGGACAGACGGACATGGCTAAATAATTCAGCTCGTCGTGCTGATCAATAATATATATTCTTTATGCGGTTGGAGATGCTTCCTTCTGCCTGTTACATACATTTGCACAAAACCATTATATGCCATGCCAGACAAGACCTCGGTGGTAGAGGTACCACCGAGCTACAGCAGCAACATTCTCTGAAATCTGAGCTAATAAAATATCACACATGCACAAACAATCGCAATAAAATTTAAAAAAGAACTCACCCACATGCGTTTTACGATTGCCACCACGTGGCTTAGCTACTATACAAATACATATTTTTTTTAGTAACTTCTTTGTTTTCTAACCGATTTTGATGAAATTTGTTATAATGAAATACAGTACATTTATATATTGATAAGCATCATAAGTAATATGCATTGTGGGTGTACTTGCAATTACAAATTTTTTTTGTTAATGGGGGAAGTTGGGGAATGTATCCAAAATTTGAATTATTCATAATCTGCGTATCCTTTACGAGAACATATTTAAATAAATTTGGTGGCTTATCGGGTCTTAAACCCGATAAGCACTTATAATAAAAAAAGGGGAGTGTTATTGATCATTTGAAAAAAATTTGATCTGCGTATGGTATATACGAACTTACAAAGTCCAAGTTCAGCTCTCTAGCTTTTGTAGTCTCTGAAATCGACGAGTTCATACAGACAGACAGACAGACCGACAGACGGACGGACAGGAAAAAGGCTAAATTGGCAACATTGGTTTGTGAAAGTGTGAATTTGTATGTATAAATTCAAAAGGGTTTAAATGTATGTAACGACAGCCCGCCGCTGGGTTCAGGGTATCTCATAGTCAGGCACATCCGACTAGAGCAATTTTACTTGTTTACTTTGTGAGGGAGGAGAACCCCAAATGTCAATTGATGTGTCTGTAACTTACATAGTCTTCAGTTTATAAAAAAAAACTGTGTAGAGAATCTATATAAATTGGTTATGCAAAATAGGGGAGGTTCTTAAATAATTAAGAAACTTGATTAGTGCTTTTAATACAAGAACCTTCATGTTAAATAAATGTCTAGCTCTTAAGCACTTATTAAACAGACGGACATGGCAAGTTTGATAATGATGCATAATAATATATACGTATATACTTATTCTTTATAGATTCTCTTAATAATTAATTTTAAAAAGGTACAGAAAAACAAAACTTTTGCTAATATAATATCTCAGTAATAATAATCAGTAATAACTCGGTTGGTTACAAAATTCATTTACTGTGGTCGGCATGGTTATAAAAAACTCTAATGTTAAATTGACACAAGTATAGTATACCCATTGAACGCTTTGGTATAGGGTGTAGAAATGGCATAATGAAAAAGGTCTACAGATAGACTTTGATGTTTGCAGGCACAAAGAAGTAATAGAAAAATACACAGTAGAACAACAAAAAGAAATATTAAAACAAAACCGCAATTTCGCCAAAAGACAAAAATTCTTTTTTTCGAAAGATGCTGGTTTGTGTTTCCATGTCAATTTACAAAAAAGAATGTGTGTATTTTCGCTAAACTTTTTTGTGCAAACGTTGTCTTTGTCTGTATTTAAATTGTAAAAAAGTTGTTGCAATTAAAAGACATAAGCCTAGCCTAGATTTTAATAAGTACAAATAGTAGTAAAAATAATTTAAAATGATCCTGTAGGGAATCTTCGACTGGTAATTATCATGTATCCAGGTCTAAACTACCTCACAACGATTTATTTATACACCCATACCTGACATGGTATGGTATGGATACCATAAATTTTTTGTTTTATTTATTAAGTTGCTAATGACTAATTAGTAGTAACCTTTATTCTTTTGTTATGTTAGTGAGCCGCTATACAGGGCTTTGAAAAATGTCATAAGTAAGGGTGGCAAAATTGTAAAAAAAAAGTTTTTTGATTTTTATCCAATCAGCTCTCAACTCAATTTCACAAATCTTAAAATTGTTTTAAAAATATATATATAAAATAAAAAGGATAAAAGCGTAATTTTTATAAATGAATCAAGTAATTTTAGTAATAAGTAACGTAATTTAAGTAATAAATAAAAAAGAATAGTTGACTTAAGTCTAAAATTAATACTATTAACAATATTCGCAAGAATTCATGTAGTCTAAACTTTTAGTATAAAGCCCAGTATATTACACTGTGAACAGAGTATTGAAGGAGCCGTTATAATTTAAAACACTTTGTTCCGCACACACTTCTGTTTTATTCTTCTGATCACACTTTTCAACACTAACAGCTAAGTAGAGATAAGAGATCTTGATCTCAGCAAACACTCGAATTGACAGTAACTATGTTAAAATTAAACTTAATAATGCATATGCATTCGTTACATTGCTTTGTTACTATTAACATTCGAGATTTAAATTGTATAAAAAGTTTTCGTTTATTTTGATTCATTGATTGTTTTATCCAATGTCAAATATTTTGGGTACACCAAACGCCCTGATAGGGATTTCACGAAAACTGAAAGCAATCAACATCTTTAAGCAAATACCTGTCGTTATTTTACAACTTTTTATGAAAGGGTACTTGAATTTATGTGTCAGCTCGAAATTTTAAAACATAAAGTAATCTCCGGTATTGTACCTATTTGGATCTTTTCTTTTCTCATTATAATATTTTTCAATGTTTGCTTGAACAAGTGATTGATTTTGTGCTGCCTTTTTCTAATATCATCAAAATGTCGATCACTAATTCTGTCTAACTGTTTCGCTTCCTCTAATTATACCCTGAACCCATTGAAAATGGGTAAAAAGGGTATACTGGTTTTGAGCAAATGTATGTTATAGGCAGAAGAAGGCATCTCCGACCCCATAAAGCATATATATTCTTGGCATACAGTATCACTAGCCGAGTCAATTTATCTGTACGTATTATCTGTATGAACGCGTCGACCTCAGAGACTTCAAGGACGACAACAAGAGGATCTTGTGTAACAAATTGTCGAGAACCCTCCCAGTTTTCTTACCTTCGATAATTATCAGTTTTTTGAGTATCTCTCTGAAACTATAAGAGCTAAAGCTACCAAATTTAGTATATTCTCGTAAAACATACGCAGATCAAGAACACATCAGTTTTTAGGATACCACCCATCAAATGGCTGCTGGGCTTAGCGTATCTCGTAGTCGGTCACTCCCGACTAGAGCAATTTTGCTTCACTTGCTTTGACTCCCTGCTCCCTGCTCAGCTTCGGTAACTTTCCCTATAATGTGACCCAAACTTCTATTTGTTCAACTGAGAGTCTGCTGCAATCTTAGTGTGTTTCACGTTTGATTGTCTTAAAAATTCGTTGATTACTTCTTTGCTGTTTGTTGATTTTGTGCGACATAATCAGACAAAAATGTGTGAAACCATCTATTACGGCAAATTCACATATACTTTCTTGCTCTACTGTTGTCTACTGGCGCATAATGGTAAATGTGGATTATGTCCAATGGTTTGTTACCCTTAGCTATCTATGTAAATTTTTTCCCGTTTTAGGTTAAATGCCTTTCAAGCAATCCTCAATATGTCTTAAAACCTTAGTTTTCATGTCGTTCTGTCTTTTCTAATGTGCATAATATTTATATAACTATACTACAGATTCTCCTAATCCGTACGCAGTACAAGTTTATAAATTTTTTTTTCGATATCTTGCTCCGTTTCATTATCATATTATCGATAAAATCGATTTTGAGACTTGGTTTTCTTGGCATATCGGTGACTATAAGAGCTAGACCCATCAAATTTGGTTTAATATGTGCTCGTAAGTAATACGCAAGATATGAATATTTCGGATATAAAAAAACGCTTTTGTAGTTGCAGTTTATGCACCGTGATTCCCTGGATATGGTGCTGCCTCTGGCTGTCTCCAATTTAGCCCGGCCTTTGCCGCTAGATACGCCCCTACTGTGGTGGCAGCTTATCCGCGAACGCTCGCTGCATTTTAGCAGGCTTCTAGGAGCACAGGACTCTGGCTTAAATACGCAAATTTACAGATGGAGTGCCTGTGATGGGGTTATCCAGCAATTCTTTGTTATCTATGTTGAGATCTCGAGTAAACATCCCCTTGCTATTGAAATGTACGCAAAACTTTTCAGTGGACTTCCAAGGTTGCGTCGTAGCTTAGCATTACTTAATTTCCCTCCAAATGCTGTCATCAAATGGATTCAACAGCTCATCCAATGGCTCCACGGCAATGCATTGGCTTTCAGATTTGCAGTACGCCGCAACCGGCGTCGTTTATCAGTCAGCTTGAGCAATCCAAAGCATTTTGAAATAACAATAGGAATGACATTAACCCCCAACCCCAAAAGGCTCGATATTTATCGATATCAGGAAAACAGTCATCGATCTAATTTGATCAGCGTTTGGTATTTAGTAAGCATATATTTTAAATATCATGTATCTAGCTTTATAATTAGCCTCTGAGATCGACGCGTTCGTGTATGCAGACGGATAGACAGAGGGACAGGTAGACATGCTTGTGGATGCTGACCAAGAATATATGAGCACTTGATTGGGTCAAACATGACATTTCTGCCAGACACATACATTCGCAATTTCAATGGTTACAGAAAATAAAACATATTCTCATACTCATGCTTGAGTCTAAACTATAATGCAAGCGTCAGAAGGACGTTCTTGTGATGTGTAAGTAACCCTTATTTTTTTGGGTGAACTTTTATGGTAAGCAAACGAACAGAGGACATCCTTTTATGTAAGCCTAGAAACTGCTGTATATTTCATCAACGTTTGGGATAGCTTTAATTCCTTGTGATGGACAGCGAATCGGCTATAGGACTTGCGTTCCCGTAGCAAAAGGTTTCGTGAGAAAGGGGCTTTTTCCCAATCCTTTGTTATTTTCAGTGGTCTTGGTTTGAAAATAACAAGATAAATAAGTATACATATGACACATGAATCATTAAGGTTACATAACGGTTTTTTTTTTCTCTATTACACTGTCACTAAAAGCCGATTTAAATACAGTAATCAAACTCGGCCAGGCTCTTAAATATTTAGATATGAATTTTGAAAGTCATTACCATATTCACGCATTAAATCTTAATAAATGGTTTAAGGTCGTATTTGCCAAAGCCAAACTGATATGTCAAATATTTAAGCGGCAGCATGCACTTTTATACACTGTTCATAAAATAAAGCAAGTAAGAGTAAAATTACATATATAGATACTCAGCAGCTATGCTTGGCCTCCAATATGGGAGCTAAATTACCGATAATTTGAAATCAATGTTAGGAGCACAGGGACGCTAACAATAGCCAAAACTTTATTTTACTCGTTCAAGAAGTGAAACTAGTACATTGGGTTTGTGCAATATCTGTCCGTCTGTCTGGATGCACGGACAGCCCCCGCGAAAATCTATATCTCCCGCAGTTTTAGAACTAGAATCCCCAAATTTGAAAGGTAGATTGCAAGATCTTTAAAAAAATGTCCGCCCATGCCCACCAGCCAGTTTACCATCCAAGTTTGGGGACTGTAGCTCTAAAACTGTGGAGGATATAGGCTTTCGCGATTCGTGGGGGCGGGGTGGCTGGTGGGCGTTATTGTGGGCGTGGCCGGAATATTAATGTCTCCATTTTTGGGAGAGGCCACCAGCAATCTATATACCAAATTTGGTGGCTCTAACTGTACAATTGTGGGAAGTATACACGTGTTACCGATTTGTGCTTTCAGTTATTTCGATTTTTGCGATTACGGGGCGGGAATGGCGCGGTCGGAAAATTGTTCCTGTGGTGTATTATATATATATATATATATATATATATATATATATATATATATATATATATATATATATATATATATATATATATATATATGCATTGCACGAGTATAAAAATCATCCCAAAGGACGCGGAAGTGTTCATGCAGGGCATAGTTAGTTAAGCAATGGTTAAGTACTAAGGGTTTATAATTACATGTTAGTCTGTTTAGAACCGAGAAAATTTAATTGGCTTATCAACTCAGATTCTGAGACTAGGTAACAAAATTAAATTTTTAATTTGTATTGTTTACCAAACCTACTTTTTCTGATAGGGCCATAGATGAGAAAAAACCACTTTAAAAATTGTTGTGTGGTGAGATTTTTTTTTCAATTTTAAAATCTAGTATTTATAATTATACCCTGAACCCATTGAAAATGGGTTAAAAGGGTATAATGGTTTTGTGCAAATGTATATAAGAGAAGGAAGCATGTCCGACCCCATAAAGTATATATATTCTTGATCAGGACGATGAGCTGAGTCGATTTAGCCATATCCGTCTGTCCGTCCGTCTGTCTGTCCGCCCGTCTGTATGAACGCAGTGATTTCAGAAACTACAAAAGCTAGAGACCTAAACTTTTCGACTTTAGATTCTCCTAATCCATACGCAGTAAAAGTTTATTTTTTCGATATCTTGCTCCGTTTCATTATTATCGATAAAAATCGAATTTTTTTCTTGTCATATCTCAAAGAATATAAGAGCTGGATCCATCAAATTTATGTGCTCGTGAAAGATACGCAGATAATGAATATTTCGGATACATCCCCCCATTCGCCCCCCATATAAAAAATGCAAATAAAATACTACAGTTTCGCGTTTGGGTTTGTACATAGATTTGGATGTTCGTATGAAGTGCGTATGAATGCAACGAGGTTTAAATGTATGTAACGACAGCTCGCCGCTGGGTTCAAGGAATCTCCTAGTCGGGGCGCCCGACTAGAGCCATCTTACTTGTTTTTATCAGTTTTTGAGTCGATATATTTCATCGACTAGACTGTTCAATGCATGTTGGTAAAGCGTGGCAGTAATCACCAAGTAAAGCATTTTCGATTTGTCATGCTTTATAAACAAATTGAATATTCATTAAAATGTGTAAAAGAGTATTATAAAGTATGCATTTTTGATTAGCATTAACAATAGAAAAGATCTAGTCCTGTTCGTTTGCTACCGGTATATTTTTAAGTTAGCTTATACTTATGTCTTTCAGAGATTTGGGGTACCAAATTTAATATGTAGGTTTTGGTATGGCAGACATATATTAATCTGTTTTTTACTTTTAAATATCTACACATATATATATTATATTTGTCTAAGCAATTCAGTAAAAAACATACATAGTCAGAAATAGGCCCACATTTTGCTTTGTTGGAGGAGGTGGCATTAAAAACAAACCCTTTTACTTGTTATTATACAAACTTGCGATGTCTATTTCAGCACTACCACACACCTACACACTTAGCAACACAGATGGTTCTGGTCCGGCTCCAAAGAAGACAAAATTTAACGTGCCACCGGCTTGTTTAATAATTGCTCAGAGTGCGGTGAGATTTGTGTTTGCGCGTTACTGTGTCGCTGGAGCATCAACCGTGTCGTTAGGCCTGTTAGGTCACCCCAAGCCGGACTGGACCGGACCGGACCGTCACAAACCGGATAGGACTAGACCGGCTCAGAACAGTCTACACCATTTGCAAACAGCTAAAATTTGTGATAGATGCGGTTTGTGGATGCTGGACCTAAGCGCGCGAGGTGTTGTGCACACGCATACCATACTCCCGTAGTTACCCCAATGTGTCCAGAAAAGGGATGAAACGGCTGAAAAATGCTTACGACTGGGTTTGGAAAATGTTATTACAAATATATTATGCGCATACATACACATATAAGCATATACGAAGGTACACATACAAAAATATACTATGACATACATATTAACACTACCCAAACTTTCATTAAGTATAGATATATATGGATGTGTGTAAATATATATTTATACATGCATGTACATAAATGTGCCATAGGTGTTGTTGTTTTATTTAAATGTACATCATAAGATACGTATGTATATATAAATATATATGTGTATATATATATATATAGTATATATATATATATATATATATAGATGTACAGATGAAAGAATTTAAGCATGTATTTATGTATATATGTATAAATTTGGGCAGCACATAAAACTGTTACTGTGGTAGTGGTCAACAGGCAAAGGTTCGTTAAGCCCACGAATGTCCTGAAATAAGGTTATTGTGCAGAGCACAAAAAACCCGTGTCTCTATCGTGAGGCCTCTTACCCTTGTTACAATATTATGTTTAGTTAAATCTAACTTTTCTGAAATAGGGTTAGTAGTGTAATCAAAACGCTACAGTGTAGTAGTAAAATTTGACATTAATTTTAAAGCTCACACGTGGCAACGATTGGTGCTGAGGTGAATCCCTCTGGAGAACAGGTCACTTTTGTGGATTCGGTCGAGTAATTATTGCAGACTACGTTATGTTAAGCAAATACACAATAACTTGACTTAACATGTATGTATAAAACTCTAGATTCTAAACTGGTAAGCCATTTTTTCCCTAAATGACTGATTGACTGATGCAAACTATTTACAATTTACTTGCCAAGTAGCTTAAGAGTAAAGTAAAAGTAAAAGCATAAAAGTTATTTTGTAACTTTTTTAAAAAAATTGAATTTAAAGTAATGATTTTAGACTGCTTTAGGGAAGACTGCGAACTGATCACTCTTTAATGTTCATTAAAATAATCACAAGGGACGGGGAACTGTTCATACAGGGCATATTTAGTTAAGCAATGCTTAAGTAAATTAATTGGCTTATCAACTGATATGAATCGATTTCGCCAGTAATTACTTTATGGACAAAGATTTCGCCAAGCATAGGTATCCGATTTGTTAAAGAGGTTAGATTAATTAATAGGAGTATATTTGGAGGAGTATATATATTAGCCGGCCTTCAAGATGCCAATTTAGCCCACGGAAGGCAAATAGTAAAAAGTGCTTCTGTACCGACTAAAATCGGTATTGATGTAATGCGTATTGTGAAGACCATACCGACCCATGACCCGAACCTGAGAATATGACGGACCAAACGTTTAAAAAGTGTCTTTATCGTGTAAGGGTCATCATACTCCTTGGACTATCTCTTGAAGAAAACAAGAACAGTCATAGGCTTGTTGAATATGGTCGAACCATAAATTTGTGATCGAAAATGACGCCTAGGTTATTAAAAATTGTATCGGTATTATTTACCCGTTCAAGCAGAGTGCATTTGCAGAGAGCTTCTACAAAAAAAGTCATTCTCTTGCACTTAGAGCAATTACGATTTGGTAGGTTATCTTGACACCAGGACTCAAGATCGTAAGGTCAGCATTTAAGAGACTACTAGAAGCCATATTTTTATATACAATGCACAATTTCACATCATCGACATATACTATATGAGTCAAATTGATTTTTACCTTTTTATTTTTATTTAAACCGCAAACAAGTGTTGGAATATTAGTGTTATAAACTGAAACTTTAACTAAACCAAGTAAGAGGGTGCCCCCGACAAGGAGATACCCTGAACATAGCGACGAGCTGTCGTTACATACATATAAAGCTCTTTGTATTCATACACACATGCACAAAGTCACACATACACACACACACAAACGCATGCAGCAAGCCGCGTACTTTTCACTTCGGCTGCGCTTGGCCCCACCATGGAAAATGAATTGTTAAATAACTTCTAAGCTAAGAGAATGATCGTTATGAAATTTTCAGTGTTTAATAAGAGTATTCAAATCTATGTACAAACCAAAGCGCATGTCTGTAGTATTTGATTTGAGTATTTTTTAAATGGGTGGCGAATGGGGGGAGGTTTCCGAAATCCGAAATATTCATAATCTGCGTATCCTTTACGAGTACATAAATAACTAAATTTGATGGCTCTTGCTCTTATAGCTAGTTTTATAGGCTCCGAGATATGCCAAGAAAACCAAGTCTTAAAATCGATTATTATCGATAATAATGAAACGGAGTAAGATATCGAAAGAAAAAAAATGATAAACTTGTACTCCGTATGAATTAGGAGAATCTATAGTCGTTTAGTTTAGGTTTCTAGCTTTTGTAGTTTCCGAGATCGCTGCGTTCATACAGACGGACGGACAGATGGGCATGGCTTAATCGACTCAGCTCGTCGTCCTGATCAATAATATATACACTTTCTGGGGTCGCAGATGCTTCCTTCTGCCTACATTTTCACAAAACCATTATACCCTTATTACCCATTTTCAATGGGTTCAGGATATAAAAAAAAATATGAAGGAAGTATGCTACAGAAAAAAGGATTACACTAATATTTAAAGTTTTATTTTAAATTTTTTTAATACAAATTATTTTGAACTCATTTTTTACTTTTATTTAAAAGTTACAAAATAAAAATTACATTTTCAAATTTTATTTAATAGTCATTACATAAATCTTATTTTTCAAACACTCAAAGCATAAAAGTTATTTTGTAACTTTTTTAAAAAAATAGAATTTATCTTTTATACTCGTTCAAGAAGTGAACCTAGTATACTGGGTTTTGCGCAATTTCCGCCATGCTGTCCGTCCGTGTGTTAGGCCGTCCCTTGGTTGAACGCAATTTTTGTCCGAGCTATTGAAGCTTCAGAATTTTAACTTGGTCACCAGCAATCCACATAGCAAATTTTGTGACTTTAGCTTTAAAATTGTAGGAAATATTCACCCATGATTGATTTGCAGTCTGAGGTGTATCGGCTTGTTATCGAATTGCCAGCCTACTAATGGGCGTGGCACAAAAATCTTAACACTGTCTGAAGCAGATAGCCATAAACATATATTTCAAGTCTCTAGCTTCAATGGCGCCAAAAAAAATTGCGTTAATCCGGACAGACGGACGGACAGCCTGACGGACGTTAAACATTAAGTGCTATAGTCTTTTATTTTGGAATAAACAAAAGAATTTATTTTAATCTATCAGAACCTCTTGTTTCTTACAAAATAAACGTAAATAAATATTTGTCATCACCAGTTTTTTGTGCATAGCATGGAGATTATTTTAGCAGAGAACCGGAATTTTAGGGAAAATCTAATTTTGCCATTTTAGTGAGAGTGGGCGAGACAGTAATATTTTTTGTTTTAAGGGTTCCATCAGTACTCATCTTACTTTAATTATTATTCATAATTCTCTTTTTACACGATAGATAGATACCCAAAAATTTGTGTAACAAGTAATATAGCTCTAGTCGGGAGTATCCGACTAGGAGATACCCTGAATCCAGCGGCGAGCTGTCGTTAGATATTTACATTTAAATCCCTGTGCACACATACACAAAATCACGCACACACACATACAAACGCACGAGGAAAGCAACGCACTTTACACAGCTGCTGCACTTGGCCCCCGCGGTGGCTCTAGCTCTAATAGTTTCTGAGATATGCTCGAAAAAGCGGATCGATAAATTCTGATAATAAGTTACCGATCATTTAAAATAAAATAATCTGCTTATGGTATACACGAACTTAAAAAGTCCAAATTAAGCTCTCTAGCTCTTGTAGTCTCTGAAATCGACGCGTTCATACAGACACATGAACGGACGGTCAGACGTACAGACAGACGGACATGACTAAATCGACTCGGCTATTGCTCCTGACCAAGATTAGATATTCAAAATTAGTATACCCCTTTTACCCTTTTTCGATGGGTTCAGGCTATAAAAATGCACAACAAAAAAATCGAATTTTCGGAAACTCGCAAAAAATAGCTATTGAATAAGTTATCGGATTTATTCGAAACACAAATTTGTGTGCGCCTGAACGATTTTATGACAGCTTCATATTTCGTGAACCAGATGAACAATCACATGTTGTGGCATGATTTAAGTTGGTTTAAACGATACCTTTCAATCGACATATAGTTCGATCTGATCAGACTATCGAAGCAAGTAAAGTATACTAAAAATAAGTAAGATGGCTTTAGCCGGGAGTGCCCGATTAGGAGACAACCTGAACCCATCGGTGAGCTGTCGTTATATACCTTTATTTAAAACCCTCTGCATTCATACACACGATACCACAGCCGCACTTAGTAAAATAAAACAAAATAAATAAAAATAAATAATGATCGCGCTTGGCGCTCGCTATTAATATTTGCAGACAAACTTTAGTATGCCGTAGTTGTGAAATTTATCGCAAAATTTTCACAAAATATGAAACTATATCTTACAAATATTGGTTGCAGTTGATCTGCGAAAGCTTTTTGAGTGTGTGCATGCCAAATACAAATTTTTCCCCATTTTGTTGCTCCAAAGTCGATGTCCCAGCGCACTATGACAAGTTAATTCTTAAATAACTTCTAAACTAAGAATAGGATCGGTCAAAAATTGTCTGGACGTAACAAGAGCATTGAAATCTGTGTACAAACCAAAGCGCAAGTCTGTAGTACTTGATTTGAGTTTTTTTTATATGGGAGGCGAATGGTGGGAGGTATCCAAAATCCGAAATGGTCATAATCTGCGTATTGTTTACGAAAACATATTTAACCAAATTTGGTGGCTCTAGCTTTTATAGTTTCTGAAATATGCTCAAAAAACCGCATCAAAAATATCGATAATAAGAAAATGGGACGTGTTCTCGATCATTTTCAATAGCCTTAATCTGCCTATGGTATACACAAACTTAAAAAACTAAACTTTAATCCCTAAATTGGTAAAATTTTACTTTACTTTTTCATTAATAACTTCTGTGTTTCTTAACCGATTTTGTTGAATCTTAATGCAATAGATTCTTCTAGTGCTATAGTATATATAAATATTCATTCAAACCAAAGATTGTGTCTCTAGGTCTCAATATCTACGAAATAAGCTTAGAAAGTTAGAGGTTGTTGTAAATTGTTATCAACTTTAGGAAAACGGTGTGGGTTATCGATCATTTGAATTAAATTTGATCTGCGCGTGCCCTTATAATTTCCGAGATCGACGCGATCATACGACGGACGGACAGTCGGTCAGACGGACAAACAGACGGACTTAGCTAGATCGACTCGGCTGTTGATCCTGATCAAGAATATATACTTTATGGGGTCGGAGATGCTTCCTTCTGCCTGTTACATACATTTGCACAAAACAATTATACCTTTTTAATCAATTTTCAATGGGTTCAGGGTATAAAAACCAAAAAGGAATTTGCCTCCGCGCAGCCTCGAACAAGGGCCTACCGCACGATTAACGCGCAGACCCCGCGTTGGACACCAACGCCACCAACCCTTCAACCTCCAGTGTGATGAAATTCAAGTTAAAGTATTTAATAAGAATTATATGAAAAATTCTAACATAAAGCAAAAAGAATATAACTTTAAGAAATTGTTATGAACTGGAAAAAGTTTGAATTATTAGTAGAATCAAGAACAGCCTTTGCATCAAGAGCGGTAATTATTGGAATTATTCCTATAATCATCTGTCATATTATTTTGTCCAAGAGTGTTTACAGATATATTATAATAATTAATTAGAAATAATAATTTTAGCTGCATTTTATACTACAAGTTGTGACAAAACTCAACTCAAGTTATATGACAAGTGCACAATCGCAAACAGCCGCACACAAATTCTAAGAATACGAAAAAATCTGGCAACTAAACCCATCTACCGACCAGTGACCACTTAACAAATAATAAGCAACAAAGTATGCAATGTATGTCGCTATCAATGTTGCACTGACATCATTGATGTTGTGCACATATCGAGTTTTGAACATTGTGGGCGCGGTAGTGCGCATAGCCAAAAAAGTTTGGTTGCGATCTTTAGGGGAGGTCATCAGCAATCTGTCGGTATTCATTTTATGCATCTAGCTTTAAAAGTGGGGGAGATATATTAATTAATCGAATTTTTTGAATGACATTGGAAAAATAGTATATTGGTTTCAGACGGAAAAGAGCTATTTAAAAGTGCAATGAACAATATTAAACAAGTAAGAACATTTGAGTCGGGTGTAACCGACTGCCCAATACTCGACCACAGAAGAAAACGGTCTTAATTATTATTGTTATTTCGAAAAAATATAGATTTTCATAATTTTTGGGGGCGGAAGTGAGTGTAGCCGAAATTTAGAGGAGGTCATTAGAAAAATTAGGAGGGCTTTTGTGGCCTACCAGCCAAGTTATAGGGATTTGATAGATTTTAGAGGAGGTCATTAGTAATCTGTCTGAAAAATATATGTATCTAGCTTAAAAAATGAGGGAGATATATGAATTTTATCGAAGTGCCACGCCCCCAATGTGCGGGGACTAACATTTTTTTTAGCGATCTTTGAAGGGGTCAATCACGTATACATACATACATGTTTCCTATTGTTTAGTATGCAGTTTGTTAAATATTTCCAAGCGCAGCCGCTATGTAAAGTCCGCACTGCGCAGCATGCGGCGTGAGTTTGTGTTTGTGTGTTTTATTTTCTGTATGCATGCATGAATGCAAAGCGGTTTAAATGTTTGGAACGACAGCTCGCAGCTGGGTTCAGTGTATCTCGTAGCCGGGCGTTCCCGACTAGAGCGCTCTTAATTGTTATGTCCTGAAAATGTCAGAAAGACTATTTACTTAGTTTAGATGTTATTCAAGAATTTAGTTTCCATAGTGGGAGCCAAACGCAGACGCTGTGTAAAGTGCAGAGCTTGAAGCAAGCATTTGTGCGTGTATATGCGATTTTTTGTATGTACATATGTATGAATGTAAATGGTTTGAAATGTATGTAACGAGAGTCCGCAGTTGTGCTCATGGTATCTCCTAGTCGGGCACTCCCGATTAGAACAAATATACTTGTTTTTTTTTAAATATCTCAACCAATACTAGCAAGTGCGAGTGTCAGCTTGCAGCAAACATATGAGCAAAATATCAGCAACATCAAACAGTATATACTATATAATATATAACATTACTGTCATCTTAAAATCGGACAATAGGCATATGAGTTTATTGTTATTATTTGTGAGGGAATTTCAGAACAGAGATTTTAGAGGCACAGCGACCGAAGGGCGGTCTTTTGTGCCATGGAGCTCCCTATGGGACAGGGGACGCTCTGCCTCCCTTATGAAGGAGAAGATCCCTTGCCGACGAATTTCTGATCTGTGTTGGAGTAAAAAATTCTCTGCATAGATACTTTCTCCTACTTCAAATAATGGCTGGGCAATCACATAAAATGTGCTTTGCTGTCTCGGCATTCTCTCT
Organism: Drosophila colorata; assembly: GCA_035041545.1. Taxonomy (NCBI): domain Eukaryota; kingdom Metazoa; phylum Arthropoda; class Insecta; order Diptera; family Drosophilidae; genus Drosophila; species Drosophila colorata. The sequence goes on from JAWNLD010000482.1 coordinate 460,240, forward strand.
GCAGAGTCTACACTAGGTAGGCGCATTTTGTGGAGGTGATACTTGACTGTGTGGTGTCCCGTGAGATAGGACAGCAAGAGCCGTAGTTCCGCCCTTGAACGATTTTTTTGGTATCCTTCTTTGCCCATTCTTCTATCAACTCTTTGGCAGAGGCGCAGCTTTACCCACTAAAGGGTTCAGGTCCAAGAAGGGGGTTTGCGGAACCGGCCATATCTAGCCCGTCCGCAGCTTCGCAGTCGGAAATTCCGGAATGCCCTGGGACCCAACAAAGTGTGACCCACTTTTTATGTGAGAGTTGCTGGAGACAATTCCAGTCTCGAGGTAATCCTCCATGAGGAAAGAGCTTAAATGGATGCTTAATGAAAAAATATTTAAAGTGGCTCCTCTTATCCCCTTATCAAGAATATGTCTGGAGAAGGACTCATTGGCGTGGATCTCAGATTAAAAAACACTGGGCCAGGTACATTGCAATCGAGATTTTGGTGCTGTGAACCTCTTGATTAGTGTTGATCCGTCTGAGGGATATGAGTTACTCAAAAAGAAGAAGAAGTTACTCACAGAAACACATACATATATTCAAAAAATCATCCCTGAGTCCCATAGAAAATTTATTTTTGAGTAACTCATATGCCTAAGATTATTTGAATATATGTGCTTCTGTGAATGTATGTTCAATAAATGTATGTTCAACAACATAAGTAAATAAACGCAGTCAACGATTTGAAAAATATTGCAACGTTTTTAGCTGTTTCTAATTGTAATTAAATATGTATTTTCAATTTTTTATATAGACAATTTTACAGCTTGAATTTAATTATATTTTCCATAACGGTTTCTATAAGGTTGCGATCTGGTAAAATAAATTGGGTTAGTTCTTACAAGATTCTAAAACGTGTAAAACGTTGTCTTGACGCGTCGGCTATGTGTTGCTAGTGCGTTGCTACGTCTGCCTTCGTAACTGGCTTTCGAAACTTTCCAAGCGACGAAAAACTTTACTCGACCTTGAAAAGTTTACATTGAAGCCAACAGAATTTAACTAAAAGACGTTCGCAACAAGTCATATCATTTGGGGCGAATCGCATTAAAATAAGTAACTGTATATTACCAAAAACAATAATAGTATTTATATTGTCTTTGGTATATATAAATAATAGTATTCATATTGACTTTGGTATTACTATGCAAATATAACCGTATTTATTTATTTATTTGATTTATTTTTTTTATTATAAACAATCGACATAGCGATTGTCAACGAAAATGTTTAGGTACATGAAATATAAATATGTCCATATAAATATTAAAAGCAAAAATTATTAATTATTTGCCAGTCCGGCCAGCTATGCCCCTAATCACAGCTAATTATTGTCAGTGACGTTATTAGAACCTACAGCTAAATGGGAGGTGTTAGTAGTGAAAATATAAATTTAAATGTAAATTTAATTTAAATTCCATATTACAATTACATATTCAGGAAAAGTGAAAGAAACAATATTAATAATAATAATAATTAGTCTTTGATAGAAAGGAGAAAGAAAAGAGACAGAGCTATGCCCCTGCTCACAGCTGAGGGTGGTCAGTGATTTGCCTAAGGTATCCCTGAAAGCAAAGATTTTATTAGTGGAAGGGAGAGTTCTGAGGAGAACACGTGGTAAATAAATACGAATTTACTCAAAAGTGGTATTAATAATTGGTTCCTCAAAACTATAACTACTATAATACGTTCTCTTAAGTAGTGTTTTTATTATGTAGATATAAAGTTATATCCTTCCTACCTTTTCCCTGCACTTAAACAACACTGGCTAAAAACAATTATTTCAAATTTTAACAGAACGTTGCAGTCAGCAGTAACCGAATGCGCAATATAAGTCAGCGCAGTATAATAACAGCTTAAAGCAGCAGAAAACGGTCGTAATGAATATTGCGATTTTGAAAAAATATAGATTTTTGTAATTTGTGGAGGCGGGAGTGGGCATATCCGAAATTGTTCGACTCGATATTTAGAGGAGCTTTTCAGATTCGTAGGGACGTTCTAGTAGGCGTGGGCGAGATATGAAAATGCAATATTTGGGGGACGTCACCAGCAATCTACATACCTGGTGACTCTAGCCTTAAAATTTTGGAAATATTCACTTTTTGCGCTTTAAGGTATATCGACATATCGAATTGCCAGCCTCCCAATCGGCGTGGCACAAAAAACTTAACACATTTCCTGAAGCAGATAACTACTTATATACTCAAGACGCTGAAAAAAGTTGCGTTCATCCCGCCAGATCGACAGACGGACCTACAAACGGAAAAATATACTTTCTTCACTTCGTGAACGAGTATAAAAATAGATATGTATGTGTTTAATAAACACAAGTACATGTCATCTCTTTAGCGTCATTTGTTCTCGTTGACACAATCATGTATCAGTTACACAACTGTTGTCAGCTGTTAAATGCTCAAAAAAAAATTTTGTTTAGCACGCTTATATTGAATAGGTGCTGCCAATTCCATTGCCTTCGCAAAAGGTGTTGCAATCGAATCGCAGCAGTAAAAAATTCAGTTTTCAAGAGCTTCGCGAAGCAAAAAGAGCGCACACTATGAAAAAATTCGTATAGCTGCCCATGAATACCGGAATTTTTGCGTTAGCACGCATCAAAATTGCACCATATGGAAATTTGGTTGGCAACTGCCGTGATATTGTTGACGCCAACGAAGAAAAAACTGCACCCGTATGCGAAGGTCAATCAAGTGACTCTTTTTCTGCCAACTGCCTTTAGCCAATGCGCCAAAACTGCGGTAAAAACAAAAACTGCGGTCCTCACACAGCTCACTAAGCGCTTGGAGCCGCGGAAAAAACCGTCAGACGACGAGCAGGCCGCCCTATTTAAGGGGATTAGGCAGTCAGTTGAAAACCGCTTGTTTGCCCAGTGGCATGCAGCTTGATGCACTTGACTATTTTTTCGGTTGCAGCAACAGTGTACCCCGCTTCTAGCTCGGTCATATAGCAACAACGACTTCGCGGGCAGGGTGAGCGCCATGTGGTGTCGAGCACCGTATTGAATGTAGATGTAGCCTTTTCGCCGTCATGTGATACTGTCGCCGATTAGGCTTGTATAGACGTGCAAAGTGCTTGTGATGTGTGTTTTGAATGTTTGTTGGTTTTTGACACGGCACAGCTGTTCTAGCAGCATTTTTTATGCTCTAAATATTTGAATGCAGTGCACCTTTCTTTTTCTTACTTTGGGCATGTTTCTATTTCCCACAGCTTAACAGTTTAATTGAAAAACATTGTTTTTGGGGCATGGCTCGACAAGTTTAAGTATGTATTTCCACTTTTGTGTTTTATTATACTAGGCCATATTTTATTTGAAATCGAAAGTTAAACAAGTAAGAGTGCTCTTGTCGAGACGGCCGGACTAGGGGATACCCTGGATCCAACACACACACTCACATAAAAAAACGCCGCATGCGGTCTTTACTCTTAAATTCTCAAATAAATGTTCAATTAAAAGCTTTGAAGAACGTTTTGAGATTTTCAGGACTTAAAAAGAGCTTTCAAATATATGTACAAGCCAAAGCGCAAGTCTGTAGTATTTGATTTGCATTTTTTTGATATAAATTCTAGCTTATACTTATAGTTTCTGACATACATATGTTAAAAAAAAACCGGGTTAATAAATCGATACATATAGATAAAAAACGGGCGGGCTATCGAAAATTCGAAATAACTTGGTCTACGTATGGTATACACGAACATAAAAACGCAAACTTCAACACTCTGGCTCTTATTGCAGTGCTTGCTGTCAACTTCTGTGTTCCTTAACTGATCTTGATGAAACTTTTTGCAATAGATTCTTTCAGTGTAACAATCTAGGGACGAAAACATATTCCAGCCCTAAAATTTCAGATACAAAATTGTGTGACAATATGTGAAAATATGATCAATTTCAAATTATAAAAAAATAGTTGGGTGTTCGGCATATCGAAAAAAGTTATTTTTGGGTACACAGAAGCTGGAGCTTTTTTTCGTAAAGTGCCAAAGGCTTTTTATCGCTTTTTATCTTCCCGCTTTTATATCTTCCCGCCAAACTAACCATCTCAACGTTATCATACGCGAAAATTTATACCGAAACTAACATCAACTTTTCGAAAACACACAAAAAATGTATTTTCCTAATACCTATTGAACGAGTTATCGGATTTGAATAAGTGAGATACCATTCGATGGTAAGTGAGATACCATTGAAAATGGGTAAAAATGGTATAATGGTTTTGTGTAAATGTATGTAACAGGTAGAAGAAGGCATATCCGACCCTATAAAGTATATATTCTTGTTTATCTTGTTTAGGACGACGCTGTATAAACGCAGCGATCTCAGAAACAACAAAAGCTAGAAACCCAAACTTTTCGACTATATATTCTTCTAATCTATACCTAGAACAAGTTCATAAATTTTTTTCAATATCCTGCTTTGTTTCATTATTATCGTTAAAAATCGATTTTAAGACTAGGTTTTCTTGGCATATCTTGGAGACTCTAAGAGCTAACGTTTAATATATGCTCGTAAAGGATACGCAGATTATGAATATTTCAGATTTTGTATACCTCCGCCCATTCGCCCCCGATATAAAAAAAAACGCAAGTACTACAGACTCTTATTAAGCACTGAATGTGCAAAGTGCGCACCTTGCTGCGTGCGTTTGTGTATGTGTGACTTTGTGAATATGTGTATGAATGCAAAGATGTTTAATGTATGTAACAACAGCTCGCTGCAGGGTTCAGGGTATCTCCTAGTCGGGCACACCCGACTAGTGCCATCTTACTTGTTTAAAGATTTTATTAAGATAAATAATTTCTGATGGTTTTATGACCGATTATCTATAGATTTGGGGCTAGGTCTCGGTCAAAACCACTGAAAATCTTTTCTACTTCGAGTGTCAGAATTAATTTTAATGAAGGATAGTTTAATTGATGATCCATTACCATGACGTTAGAGTCCGAATTTGGTAGAGTATTCCGCAAAAGAAATCATCTTTATCGACAAAAACTTACCTAGCTTTAGTATGTAGTTATATCGCCGTCTCTTCATCGATTGCAATAATGAATATCTTAAACGACGGTCAATTAATGAAAATAACAATTATATACTTTTCCCGAATTTTAAAATAAAAAAATCGTTAAAATTACCACACAAAAATCAGCATTTTTTTTATTCAAAATTATATCACTGAAAACGAACGAAAAGTGAGTATCAGTGATTAATATATATATTCATTAGCTTCTAGGAAGCGTAAAGATTTTTAAAATCGGTTATGAAATTCTCGAGTATTGATCAATAATGCAAGGTCACATCTGAAAAAAAGCAAAAAAAAACTATAAACAAATTTTAAAAAATTTAAAAAAAACCGTCTAACCGTAGAACAATTTTTAAAGTGGTGCCTTTAGATCGAAGATCGAACCCCACCAGAGGCGAGTTTTTGTTTTTATACTCGTTCACGAAGTGAAAAGTCCGTATACACGCAATTTTTTCGGTGCTATTGAAATTGGAAACTGAAATTTGGAATATATGTATACTCGTGTATACCAGCGTCAAATAAAGTGTTAAGGGTTTTGGGTTGCGCCCATCTATTTGTTTCCCTCAATTTTAAAGCTAGATGCATACAATTTATACCGACGGATTGCTGAAGGTCTCCTCTAATGATCGCAAAAGCAATTATAGGCTACGTCCACTCCCGCCCCCACAATACAAACAAGAGAGAACGTTGCAGTCTGGTGTATCCGACAGCGGAATACTCGTTTACTGTGTAATAACAATTAAAACATACCAAAAAAAAAGTTTGCCCCTGCGCGGTCCCAATTGTCACCTAAACAGCGTGTTATACATCATATATATATATATATTTATGTATATATGTATATACAGTCGAATCTCGATAATTCGTACCCCGCTAAATCGAAAATAATTCGTAACAAACTCCTGGTCCCTTGAAAAACTTCGTTAATTCGAAAAAATGTCCATACATTTTGATCCCCTCGTTAATTTGCATTTGATTTGCCATTCAATGAACATAAAACCTCTTATAAATCGTAATTCATTTTTTAAAACCTCTTATAATTCAAAATGCAAAAAAAAAAAAAACTTTAAGTTGAAGCATAAACTTTTGTTGACAATTTTGTTGCCTTCATGAATTTGTTTTTCCTTAGTTTGCTCATATATTTCATTCAAAGCATTAACCTGTAACGTGAAAATGGAAAACAAACATAAACAAACATTATCAATTACTGAAAAACAAACCATATTACAGAAATTAACAACAGCGCAATTGAATTGAGGTGGCGAAAATATTCGAAATCGCACCGTCAGCACTCACTTCAAAAAAAAAGAGAATTGAATATGGGAGCATCCTCACACAGTAAGGCAAAGCGGCAGAAACAATTTGAATATCTGGATATAACAATTTCTCCACTTTTGTAGCTGACACAATGTTAGCAAACAATGTTCTCATTGGCGGTCAATTTTTAACCGTAAAACCCCTGTTTTTTGCCAAAGCCCCGTAATTTCTTATATTTATTTTTTAACCTCGTTAAATCGATACCTCGATTATTCGAAACTCCCTCTAATTCGTAAAAAATGCTGTTCCCATCAATTTCGAATTATCGGGACCCATGGTATATAGTTGCGGTTAAATCTGGGCGTAAATGCTAAGAAATTTGTTTTCTTCCGAAATTTATTATGTAATATTTTGTTTGATTCTGTTATATTACTTTGTCCAAGAGTGTTTACAGATAATTAAATAATTAAAAATAATAATTTTACCGACTGATCACTGACCACTTAATTTTCCATGTGACTTGATTTCACTTGTAACAAAATTGGACATTTATCTAAAACTATTCTTATAAAAAACCAACAAAGAGTACCAAAGGATGCACTTGCAATGTTGCAGTGGCATCATTGATGTTGTACACATATCGAGTTTTTGACATTGTGGCGTAGGCAAAAAAGTTTTGGTGCGATCTTTAGAGGATGTCATCAGCAATCTGGCGGTATTTATTGATAAAAGTGAGGGAGATAAATAGATTTAATCGAATTAACACTTTATCTGACGCAAATGTTCAGGAGTATACACACATATATTCCAAATTTCAAGTCTCTAACTTCAATAGCGGCGAAAAAAATTGCGTTCATATGGACTCAAATACGGACAGCAAGACGGACACTGCACAAACCTAATATATAAGCTTCACTTCGTGAACGAGTATAAAAAAACAAGTAAGAACGTTGCAGTCGGGCGTAACCGACTGAACAATTCTCGTTCACGGTCTTAATTATTATTAATTTAATTAATAATTAATTATAAAGATTTTTATCATTTGTGAGAGAGGTTTGGCTCTATATTTAGAGGAGGTCATAAAAAAACTGCTTGCTAAATTTGGTGTCTCTACCTCTGAGAGATATGGATTTTCGCGGCTCGATATATGGTTTTTATCGATTTGCCACACCCCTAGTGAGCGTATCCAAAACATTTTTTTCGTTCTTTAGAGAAGGTCATTAGTAATGAAAAAATTGTATGTCTCGAGCTTTAAAACTGACCTCGACTGGGCGTGGGCGGAAAATTGTTTAGGGATCTTTAAAGGGGGTGTGGCCAGAATATGGTCTCAATTTTTGGGGGAGGTCACTAGCAATCTACATACCGAATTTGGTGGCTCTTGCTTTACAATTGTGGGAAGCAAAGACGTGTTACCGATTTACGCTTTCAAGTATATCAAGATTTGCAATTACGGGGGCGGGAGGGTAATATTTATTCCAAATATGGTGACTCTAGCTGAAAAACTTTGGGAGATACATGCATTTCCGTTTTTTGGGGTGGGGGCGCTGGGCGAGGTTTTAGTGGGCGTGGCCGGGATGTCAAGGTCGCAATTTTTAGGAGGTCACCAGCAATTTACATAACAAATTTGTTAATTCTAGCTTTAAGATTGTGGATAATATTCACCTTTTATCGATTTGCGATTTGCCAGCCTCCTAGTGGGCGTAGCACTAAAATCTTAACACTTTGTCTGAAGCAGATAACTACAAGTATTTATCCAAAGTTTCAAGTTTTTAGCTTCTATAGACCCTAAAAAAGTTCATCTCGACAGACGGACGGACGGATAGCATGACGGACAAAGCACAAGCCCGATATAATACTTTCACTTCGTGAACGACTATACAAATAATGCACATGCGTAAAAAATGGTTGCTTGGAGCTTCGAGGCAGTGTAAATATCAAAATTGTTTTTTGTGTCTTGGTGGCAGGAGTGGCCGTTGCCAATAAAATGGGTTTTAATCTTTTTGGGATTCGCGCGTAATAATAAGGGTATCGCTTATAATTGCGAAAATATATGAAATTTTATATAAATATGCTTTCTCTTGTACGCAAAACATTTTCATAATATCAATATACATTGTAAGCACATATCGAATTGAGCGTACCTTCTAGATTTTATGATTTACTTCTGTGTTTTCATTCAACATTTTTTAGAATGATTACTTGTATCGAAAGCTGTAAAGTAGTCCAATATTTGAAATATTTTATATATTCTATTATTATTTTATATTATATATTATTATTATGTTATATTATATTTTTTTTAAAAAAACTAATTTTTTCACCGATTGCAAATTGATTTGCCTATATTGACTCGGCCGTCGATACTAATCAAATATATATTTATACTTTATTCAGAGACATTTACATTTTCTGACAAAATAATATTACCCTCTGCTTGGGTAATCGTACATTGGGGCCTACATGGTTCTATGTATGGGCTTAGATAAGGCAAAAGACCGATATCGAAATAACCAACGCTATCAAATGAATATACATACAAACTATACATACAAACTTTAGTATAAGTGAATCCGTCTACAATGGCTACATACTCAACGGTGTTTTCTATATATGTTGTCATTTTGGTCGTTGTAGATGCATAATTGCTTACGCTTCGGTGTGGAAAAAGACTTGAAGCAGTACCTACTACAAAAGAGAAAACCAAACGGAGCTAAGACAAGATGACGGACACGGCTGTACAGCGACGGCTTTGCAATGTCCGCGCCTATTTGCGTATGTATATGAACTTTGCCTGCTCAGTATGTATTACAAATACGTACATACATAATGTATATATATTAAAGCTTGAATGTATGTGTGTGTGTGCGTGGTATGGTATGGTAGTGAGATTTTCTAGGTCCTGTCAAAACTAAAGCGTGCCGTTGCCATAGACAGACATACACAACTTTTGCTCCATACAATATCAGCAATTTCCTTCGTTAGTCATTTGCTTCCTTCGTCTGCCTTGTTGTTATGGCTCCCACCGTCCATATACGAACAAGGTCCAGTTCCGTTGGTCTCTCTACTTTGATGTAGATGTGGAGACCCCCGAGTTCAATGCCTAGATTGGACCGTACAGGCAAGCAAGCGCCGTTTGGACATCTGGACGATTAGACGCCTTGACTAGTACAAGGGGACACATCGCTAGCAGACGGCGACCCACGTATATTAAACTGTATGCTAGTGTATATGAAAGCACATACGGTCAGGCTCATGCACACTTAGCCATAGCTAGCCATGGCCGACGTTCTAGGTAGTCACACATGGACACATAATGTAAATGTCCGCAATTTCTTTTTGGGCATCTCTTAGCTGACGCTGCTGCCGTCAACGCTCTTGCCATTTAGCTTGAATGCGAATCCCTTTGCCTCGTTCGCCTTACCACGGCAAGTACTTGTACGACGATGGATCCACACATGGCACAGCAACTTGCGGCGCAGTGCAGATTGCTTCTGCCGTCGTCGCTTCGCCATCACCACGTTTCCATCATATCACCCAACCACCTGACGCTAGAGGCGAGTCGATCGATAATTTCCATAGCTGACCACTGCTGTATATGCGAATTTTGAAGCGGACATCTGCACAACCAAACGTACGGAATCACCCTCCAACAACTAAAACCCACATATACACACTCAGACATACCCATGCACAGACGTGAACCCACTAAGCATTTACTCTTAGAAGCACCGGCGACACACACGAAGCCGTTGCCGTAGCTATAGCTGAGGCTAAAGCTGAATCAAGCTTCGATGGCAGCAGCATCCACATCCATATAACGGTACGGGTGTGCAGGCGATGGTAACAGCACTGGTCAGTCCCACAATAAGTAAGGGTCTGTCATGAAGATAAAACGAAGACCAAGGAACGAACTGTTTCTGCAAAATGTTGTTTGCATACTACTTGCGACATGTGAAAAGGATAAGAGTGAGTTTGTGTGTATGCGTGTATGCATGTATGTAGTGAACGAGTCTATGTGTAAGTGTGCGCTTGTGTGAGTGCTACATAGCGGACGTTGCCGCAAATAGTACGTGAGTGGGAGTTCGGCGCGATTGGGGACCACTGGGGACTCGCTGTGGGTAGTTGCCACGGTCTAACCTGGAATGAGTGTGGGTTCTGGTCAAGCAACGCGCCGTTGCCTGGGACTGAGATGGGACAGACGACTTGATGGCTAGGATTTGGTGTGAGCATGGTGGATTGTCCGGGCAACGGCAACATCTCTCGAGTTGGTGCTGCGTCGTGGGAGCGCCTAGTAGATGGAGGTAAAGATGTGCGCTAGGCGATTGTAAAATTTCACATTTTAGAGAATTAGACGTTTTCTCGAAAACAAACAAACATTCATATACATACGGAGTCAACACCCACACATATATGCTCACTTATATGTGAAGATATGTACTTTGTACAGACATGGAATATGTAAGAGTAGTGTCCGAATATGTGTATACATACCCTTATACGTGGTGTATGTTTATACGTATGCAAGATAAAATGTGGTACATAGCCAAATTCTACAGTTGTGTTTTTATATTTAAGCGAAAGTCAAAGCAGACTGCGTATGCAAAATTTGGATATTTTTGGGAACTTTGTACTCTTTTACAATATTATATTAGGGAAATTTAAGTACAAGTCTATAAGAAGTGTTTTTTTTTTAAAGAATATAATAGTGTAGAAGATTTGTGATTTGATTATATACTAAACCACAAACAGTTTTTAAGCGAACTTTGTATTTCCAAATGTTTGTTACAATAGGAACTTTATGATATGTATATTGGTCCGAAGTTGATGGGATTCTGCTAATCTATATACATTTATAAAAGTATTTGTCTTCATTTGGGATGGCGATTGTCAATCAACACACAGGTCAAACCATAAGAGCTAGAGCTGAAATTTTCACAGTAGTTTCATTTTAGGACGTAACTGAGCACTAAGACGGGATTTTAGAAAAATTAATCTGCAAACACAGAAAATGGGGGAAAACCGTTGTATGCAACTGCTATGTTTATACCCTAAGCCCACTGAAAATAGATAACAATAAAAGAGGGTATAATGGTTTTGTGCAAATGTATGTAACAGGCAGAAGGAAGCATCTCCGACCCCATAAAGTATATATATATTCTTGATCATGTATGAAAGCAGCGATCTCGGATACTACAAAATCTAGAGACCAAAACTTATTGACTATAGATTCTTCTAATCCATACGCAGAACAAGTTTATAATTTTTCTCGATATCTTCCTCCGTTTCATTATTTTCGATAAAAAACGATATGAAAACTTGGTATCTCGGAGACGATAAGAGCTAGCATCACCAAATGGTTTAATATGTGCTCGTAAAGGATACGCAGAATATTAATATTTTGGATTTTGGATATCTGCTCCCATTCGTCCCCCATATCAAAAAAAGATTTGGGTGCTCTTATTAAGCACTGAAAATTTTATAACGATCATACTCTTAGTTTAGAAGTTATTCAAGAATTAATTTTCCATAGTATGGCCAAGAGCAGCCGATGTGTAAAGTGCGCAGCTTGTTACATGCGTTTGTGTATGAAATTCATACTATGAATGCAAAGAGATTTGAATGTATGTACCCCGCAGTTCGCGGTATCAGGTCGGTGACAGGGATATCGACGGTAAAAAAGGCTAAGAACCCACCACCCGTCAAACACTTCCAATGCGTTTAACCGGGACGTTTCCCGCTGACATGTTATAGGACGGTGTCAATTGACCCGACGGGGAATAGAGAAGGCACCAGCACTGGTACTTTTGTAATGCGCGAGGGGCACATAAAGTGGATAGAGCGGCGCTCGGGTTTCGTTCGTTCGTTGGTACAGCGGTGCACCCCAAAGGGTCGGGAGAGTGGTGAATTGACACGGCGTTGCATCTCCAGGGGTCAGGATGGTGGCCGATTGAACCGGCGGTGCACCCCTGGGAGATTATGGGATATCATGGGCTTTCCCCTGCTTTGCAGGCTACTGCACTGAAAAAAATATGTTAGCTATATACCTAAAATAATTACAAAATCAATACTTATTTAATATTATTTATGTATTTATTTATTAAAAACAAATCGAACTTAATTTTTCAATGCGTTTCGATACATATTAAATTCTGATATTGTGGATTCCAACATATGTACTGCCTGCAAAAAAAAGACATAAAAATAAATAGTTTAAATATAAATACAATATAAATACATGTAAAGTGCAGAAGTTTCAAGGAGCTAACACTACCCTGTTAGTTAACATTTTGGATAACTGCAGCCTATCGATAAGTCGTCAGAGTCGATAGAGAAGAAGGAAGTCGAAAGTCATAGAGCGAAGTCGTCGGTTGTCGTCGGTAGGAGCAGAAAGTGGAATTAAAAACGTTGTCAGATCGGTCACAACTAACTTTGTATTATGAACCACATTATCTAATTAAACTTAAATATCTTACATTTGGGGGCTCGTCTGTGTCAAATACAGTGTTAAAGAGCGTCTTACAGTTGCGACCTTGTTCGTGTCGAAAAAGAGTTAAAATGATCGTATAAAGTTGACTGGTGCAAGAGCAGAATTTTGAAAAAGTTGCTAAAGTTGTTCTATGCTGCTATAAAGTTGTAAAGTTGTAAAGTTGTTAAAAGTAGCTATACATATTAAGTTGAACAATTCGAATTCTGTGAGCATAGCCAGAGACGCACAGTTTGATACAAGTCGATCGTGGTGTATTTTGTCGAACAGTTGTGAAATCAAAAGTCGCCTCAGTGTCGCCGTCATTTTTGTGCAAAACCGTTACTTGGGTAGTATAGACTCGTATAGAAAAAGACGCGCAAGATGAAGAAAACGCCGATAAAGAAGCAGAATACAAACGTATAAACTACAAAACCAAGAGAAACAGGAGTAAAGTTGCATTCGAGTGTAAATGAGATGGCAGAAGTCGGACTGAAAACATCGCGTGCCAGTGTGAACGAAATGACAGATATAAATGAGAACAATCAGGGAAACAGTATTAACGCGAAAATTGAGCAAATGCTACAACTGTTAAGCCATAAAATAATTTCTGAGGAGCAACGTGAAAACCAAATGAAAATCGCCCCGGATAATTTTGGAAAAATAATAAGCGAGTGTGATGGCAAGTCTGTACCAATAGAAAAGTGGTTCGAAATTTTTGAGAAGAATGCGGACGCGTATGAACTCACAGATAAACAAAAATATGTACAGGCTAGGGGAAAGATGACCGCTGCAGCTAAGCTTTTCCTGGAAGCTGAAATAGTGTCTGACTATGATGAGCTGAAACGTGTATTGTTCGAAGAATTCAAATGTTGCTATAACAGTGCAGACATTCATCAGCAGCTGCAAAATAGAAAGAAGAAGAGCAACGAGACGCTACATTAGTATTTGCTACATATGAAAATAATTGCAGCAGTAGGTTATGTTGAAGACGCAGCTGTCATAAGTCATGTTGTGAACGGTCATGACATAAAAAACGAATACAAATGTGCTATGTATCGCTGTAAGTCCTTCAGAGCCTTGAAAGAAGAGTTTGATATATATGAACGTTTAAGCATATCTGAAAAGAAGTACGGTAAAGATCAGCCGAGATCAAGTGTTAAGCAACAAAGCATGTAAAGCGGTAAACAAGAATATTGTTTCAACTGTGAATCTGGCGAGCACAAACGAAAAGATTGCACAGTCGAAATTAAATGTTTTAAATGTAATCAAAGCGGTCATATCTCTCTTAACTGATCGCAGTCGCATGAAAGAATTTCAAATAAATGGCTCTAAAGTTGATTGTCTCATAGATACAGGATCGGATGTAACCATAATTAAAGAGAGTATCGTGAAGAACATGAAAAACGTTAAGCGTTTTAAAAGCACATCCACGTTGCGCGGTCTGGGCCATACAACAACAAAGCCTATTGGATGCTTTAACGCAGAGGTTATGGTGGACAAGTTGCAGACGGACCAGAAGTTTTTAGTCGTACCCAATAATCAGATCGATTACGATGCTCTGTTGGGGCACGATTTCATCAAAAAGTTTCGTTTAATCGCCAACAAGCAAGGGTACACGTTTTTGAAGCTAGATGCAAACCCGATGCCGAAAGATGAATATACTCTTATTTATAATGTCACCGAAGAATCTTATTTTATAGTTCCGCCGCAATATCGCAAAGATGTCGAGCAGATGATAGAGAGCAGCTACCAGACGCCCACAGAAGCAGCAAAAATGTGCCCAATTCAACTGAAGATAGTTCCGGACGGAGTGATTAAGCCATTTCATCATTCACCGAGTCGTTTAGCAGCTGACGAATCCAGCGCAGTGAAGAAACAAGTCGAGGAATGGGTCGAGCAAGGAATCGTGCGAAAGTCGTCTTCCAACGTAGCGAGTAGAGTTGTCGTCTTTAAAAAGAAGGATGGAACACTGCGAGTTTGCATAGACTACAAAAAGTTGAACAGCATGGTCTTGATAGATTGCTTTCCTGTACCGATAATGGAAGAGATCTTGGAGAAGTTGCAGCAGTCCAAGTGGTTCACCATAATGGACCTAGAAAATGGGTTCTTTCATGTACCCATAGAGGAGCAGAGCAAACCGTATACAGCGTTTGTCACAAAAGAGGGGCTGTTCGAGTTTAACAAGGCGCCTTTTGGCTTTAAAAACTCGCCAGCTGCGTTCATTCGGTTCGTAAATTATATTTTTCAAGAACTAATCAATTCAAAAGGCTCAGCGACTGGTCAACGGTGTTTGGTTTCCCCAAACGCATAATTAGCGACAGAGGATCAGCGTTTACATCCAGCGCTTTCAGCGAGTTTCTCCACGACAACAAAGTAGAGCATGTCTGGACAACGACAGGTGTGGCGAGAGGCAACGGCCAGATTGAGCGAGTAAACCGTTCAATTTTGGGTATCATCGCGAAGCTGTCAATGCATGAGTCAACGAAGTGGTACAAGTAAGTGCCCCAGGTCCAGAAGGCGATTAATTCGTATGTGCATGCAACGTTAAAGTCGTCACCATTCGAGGTCATGTTTGGTACGAAGATGCATAGCCAAGCTGAGGATCGACTGTTGGAGGTACTCAACGAGGAGTTGGTTGCGCAATTCAGCGACAAGCGCCAGAAGCTGCGTAACCAAGTCAAAGACAACATCGTACAAGCGCAACAAGTCTACAAGCGCAATTATGACAGAAAACGCCGAGCTGAGCACGGCTACAGTATGGGAGATCTGGTTGCGATTAAGAGAACGCAGTTCGTTGCAGGACGCAAGTTGGCCAGCGAGTATTTAGGTCCATACGAAGTTAACAAAATCAAACGAAACGGCCGCTATGACGTCAGAAAGGTGGCAAATGTCGAGGGACCAAATATCACAGCAGCTAGCAGTGATAATATGAAATTGTCAGAGAATGACGAGATATTATCATCTGGGACAGATGAGGAGGATCAGGAGGGCCGAATGTAAAGTGCAGAAGTGCCAAGGAACTAACACTACCCTGTTAGTTAACATTTTGGATAACTGCAGCCTATCGATAAGTCGTCAGAGTCGATAGAGAAGAAGGAAGTCGAAAGTCATAGAGAGAAGTCGTCGGTTGTCGTCGGTAGGAGCAGAAAGTGGAATTAAAAACGTTGTCAGATCGGTCACAACTAACTTTGTATTATGAACCACATTATCTAATTTAACTTAACTATAATAAATATCTTACATACATAACTATTGAAAGTAAAAATGAATGCATTTCCTTTAATATTTGTTCATACATACATATAATCTAAATAAGGGATTAATTCACAATTTGCACTTACCTCTTTTTCTCTAAAAAAATAATAATTATTAGTACAATACAATTGGCACTTACCTCTTCTTCTTTTAAAAAAATTAATTATTATTATGTACATATATTACATTATTATGTTTAGAATATTTTACTTACTCATTTTGGTTGTACTTACTTATTGTTGTTGTTTATTCGGCTTCATACTGAGCTGTTTCCTTCACACTAGTGATGTTAATCCGAAATGAACTCGATTTTTTATATCGGATTAGAAAATCGCGTTGATAATCATCGACGTGCCGATATATCGAAAAAAAAGATTATCGGGTTAAAATTGGAAAACAGTGCTGTTGTCAACATGCATCGATGTTTCGATTTTTTTTTAACATCAATAACGTAAAGTTCGTTTTCTTTTAGTCGGTTTCAGCTTAAGCTATAAGACTCCAAAAAGGGCCAATATATTTATATGAATCGATCGACGTGCATCGAAATATCGTATAAAAGATTACCAGTTTAAAATTGGAAAAAATCGCTGGTGTTAACATCAATACATCGAAATTTCGATTTTTTTTAACATCGGAAATTCAAATTCAGCAACGCGTCTTCTTTGCTCTTTTTTTCTGCTTCTTTTCGTGCACAAAAACAACAACATGTACATGCAGGTCTGCACACTGTCGGAAGCGGGGAACAGGATCGACACGTATGCGTGAAGAGCAAGGCAATATATTTTTTTACTACGCAGCGGAAGACGCCTCGAGGGTCAATTGACACCACCAGAGCTGTTGGTTACATATAGATAGTTCATGTCAATATTTATTTATTTATAAATAAGTACTGCCTGCATCAAGATTGCTGGTGACCTCCCCCAAAGATTGAGATCTTGATACCTCTTCCATGCTCACAAGAATACCATAAAAACAAAATCCGAAATGAGTATATCTCCCAAAGTTTTTGAGCTACAAATAATAATATTTTGAATATATATATATAATATTAAATCGTATATAAATACATGAAATATTAAATCGGTAACACGTGTATATCTCCCACAGTATTAGACCTAGAGTTGGAAGGTAAATTGCTGGTCACCCTCTTTATAGATCGGTAGAAAATTCCAGCCCCGCCCACTTAAACAGACTACTAATGCCCTCCTCTAAAGATCGCACAAAAAATGTTTTGGATACGCCCACTGGGGGCGTGGCAAATCGATAAGTTAAAATAAATTAATTATATCTTGGGTCTACGAAAATCCATATCTCGCACAATTTTAGAGCTATAGTCACCAAATTTGGTAAGCAGTTGATGAGCTGATATTTTTTCAAACTAACTAACAATTTAATTATACCCTGAACCCATTGAAAATGGGTCAAAAGGGTATAATGGTTTTGTGCATATGTATGTAACAAGCAGAAAGAAGCATCTCCGACCCCATAAAATATATTATATATTCTATAAATATTCTTGATCAGGACGACGAGCTGAGTCGATTAAGCCATGTCCATCCTTCCGTCCGTCTGTATGAACGCAGCGATCTCAGCGACTACAAAAGCTAGAGACTTTTTAAGACTTGGTTTTCTTGGCATAGCTCGGTGACTATACCAAATTTAGTTTAATATATTTTCGTAAGCAGACGCAGATTATGAATATTTCTGATTTTGGATACCTTTCCCCATTCGCCCCCATATCAAGATGTATCTCCTAGTCGGGTACATACTTTGATTGATACCTGAATTTCCGGCTAATTATTTACATGGTTAGACTTAAAATTTGTTTCGAATAACAGCTCACTTGCATTAAATTAATTATCAAAAGAATCCTCAATTATAGGATCGTAGGATCCCTTATTAACAATTCCAACAATTAAAAACAATAACAATAAAGTGTTAAGGATTTCGGTGTGCGCCCACTGGTGGCGTGGCAATTCGATTAAATCTATATATCTCTTTACGCATAAGAATACCCTAAACAAAAATTCGAAATGAGTATATCTTCCATTTCTCGATCGCGATCTCTTTCCCCCGCTTCCGACAGTATGCGGACATGTTGTTGTTTTTTTTCAAGAAAAGAAAGGGGAAAGTCGACGCGTTGCGTTGCCAAATTGTGTAAATTGTGAATTAATCTCTTATTTAGATTATATGCCTGTATGAACAAATATTAGTATTTATATTGTATTTATATTTAAACTATTTCTTTTTTTGTTGCAGGCAGTACTTGTGTTGAAATCCACAATATCATATATAATGTATCGAAACACATAGGAAAATTAAGATAATAAATAAATAATATTAAATTTTCTTTGGTTTTTTCTTTAGCGTGCATATAGTATGTAAAACATGTTTTCAGTACAGTAGCCGGCAAAGCAGGGGAAAGCCCATGATACCCTCCTATCCCCCAGGGGTGCACCGCCGTCGCTGGTCTGACCCTCATCTGATCCCTGGGGAATGCAATAGGGTGCGCCCGATCGGCTACTCACCTAACCCCTGGTGATGCAACGTCGTGCCAATTCGCCAATCGCTCGATACCCAAGAGTGCATCGCCGTACCAATAGCAGAGCGAAACACGATCGGCGCTCTGCCTCTTTTGTGCTCGGAAAGGGCATAAAGAAAGAGGCAGACTTACCTCCTTTCCTATACCCCGGTGTTGCAACGTCGTGCCAATTGACACCATCCTATGACATGCGAACGTTAAACCTACTATGGAAAATGAATTCTTAAATAACTTATAAACTAAGAGTATAATCGTTATGAAATTTTCAAGATTTAACAAAAGCAAAAAAAGCACAAGCCAAAGCGCAAGTCTGTAGTACTTGTATTGATTATTTGATATATGAGGCAAAGGGGGGGAGGTTTCCGAAAAATGAGAAATATTCCTGATCTGCGTCTACTTTACGAGAGCAAAATAAACTAAATTTGGTGGCTCTAGCTCTTATAACTTCTGAGATATGCTAAGAAAACCAAGTCTTAAAATCGATTTTTATCGATAGTAATGTAACGGAGCAAAATATCGAAAAAAAAATTATGAACCTGATTTGCGTATGGTTTAGGATAATCTATCGTCCAAACGTTTAGATGGCTAGCTTTTGTAGTTTCCGAGATAGCTACGTTCATAAAGTAAACGGACTGTCATGGCTAAATTGACTCAGCTCCTCGTCGTGAACAAGAATATACAGACTTTATGGGTTCGGAGATACCTCCTTCTGCCTGTTACAGACATTTGCACAAAACCATTATATCCTTTACCCATTTTCAATGGGTTTTGCTTTTCGTTTGTCCGTGTCTCCATATGAACGCAATTTCTGCTGCGTTTTTGGCGGCAGCCACTTGAAGGAGGGCAAACTGGGAATTCTTATAACTCATTTTTGGAGCTGGAGTCACTAAAATTGTCAGGCATATATATTGTATAGTCCTTAGGTTGAGTACATACACGTAAACCTATTCAAGTTCAAGGTTATGTTTGTTAAGTGCACAGCTTGTCTTCTGGTAGAAATAAGCCACAATGTCATATAATATACGTACGCAGCGAATGTAGTCACGTGTGTACTTATGTGCTAATCGTGAACATATGTATCTATATACAAAACTGCAGCCGCAATCAGACGCAGCTCATTAAAATTAAATAGGCAATTGGTTGACGATGCCCTAATTTGTTGAAATCTGTATGTATGGGCTTGGCTGACGTTATTTATGAGTCAGCCAACACATTGCACACATTGATACATAAGTACAAACACAGGTACATATGTATTTACATACATATATGTACATAATTATTATTATAATGAAATACACATTATAGCGTTTTGTCAAAATGGCGCATTATGTATGCATATATATATATATATATATATATCATATATATATATATATATCATATATATATATATATATATATATATATACATATATACTTGTTGATTCACAAATAAGTATATACATATGTACATGAGTGCCTGTGGCAGTGCGACGGTGTGAGTGACCCTTATGAGGTGGTTGATTCCACAGCGTCTTTAGTAAATAAAGGTCAATGTCAGAACTATTAAAATTATCGTATGTATAGATTAAGGAACGAGCGTCTGAGACGAGCATATTATAGTCTTACAAATACTTTCCTTTAGCATACAAATACTTTCTTCCGCTTTACTACGGCTACCCGACTAGAAGTTACTGTCCACAGTTTGGAAATGCTACGAAATAAGTAGATTACACACACGTGGACGCACGCTGTGCACTTTATGTCGATGATGTGCAGTCCATATACTCTGCTCAAATAAGAGTGCTCTAGTCGAGCGTGCTGGAATAGAAAATACCCGTGACATACATTGGTATTTTCTTCTACATACAATCATAAATATATACTCAAGCTTGTATGCTTGAGGGGGGTGGCATCTGAAACCAAAGTATTCTTCATCTGCGTATGCTTTACGAAAACATATTAAACATAAATAACTATATTAAACTCTTGCAGTTTCTGAGATATGCTAAAAAAAAACCGGGTAAAAAAACTATAAATATCGATAATAAGAAATCGATACTTCGAAATAATTTTGGTCTGCGTATGGTATACACGAATTTAAAAAACCAAACTTCAACTCTCTAGCTCTTATTTAGTGCTACCAATTAGCTTAATACTCTATAATAACTTCGGTGTTTCTTAACAGATCTTGATAATACTTTTTGCAATATATTCTTTCATTGCTAAAGTATATTAAAATATTCATGTCCTCCAAATACAGTGTCTCTAGCTTTCATCAGCTACGAAATAAGTTTCCACAACTATGAACGTTGCGTTCCCGACTGCGCAATACTCGTTCAAGGTCCTAATTATTATTGTTATTATGAAAAAATGAGGAGTTTTTTAATTTGTGGGGGAGGAAGTGGTCGTGGCCGACATTTTTCGGCTCTATATATAGAGGAGGTCATCAGAAAACAGCTTAGCCAATTTGGGGACTCTACCTCGAAAATTGTGAGAGATATGGATTTTCGTGGCTTACCCGCCCCAAGATATATGGATTTTATCGATATGCCACGCTTTCTTTAGAGGAGGTCATTAGTAATCTGTCTGAAGTAGCTAGCACTGTTATGTAGGAAAATATATCGAGTTTATCGATTTGCGACGCCCCCAGTGGGCATAACCAAAAAAATTTGTTGTGCGATCTTGAGAGGAGGTCATTAGAAATCTGCCTGAACACAATGTATGTCATTGGCTTTAAAACTGAGACAAACATCGAATTTTATCGAAATGCCACTGCCGCAGCGGGCGTGGTTTATTAGTAATCTATATAGATAAAGATTTTCACGATTTGCGGGGGCGGGAGTAGGCGTGGCTCAAAAGTATTTTACAGATCTTCAAAGGCAGTGACCAGTAATACACCATCCAAATTTGGGGACTCTAGCTCTAAAATATCGCGATTTATGGGGGTGGGGTGGCTGAGAGGCGTTCTAGCAGGCGTGGCCGGAACATTAAGGTCTCAATTTCTTGGGGAGATCACCAGCAATCTACATAGCTGCTGGTGGCTCTAGCCTTACAATTTTTGGAAAGCATACACGTGTTACATATTTGTGCTTTCAGTTATATCGATTTTTTCTGAGATGTTATATGTATATACATATTCCAAATAAGGTGACTCTAGCTCAAAAACTGTTGGCGATATAGGAATTTTCGATTTCTTTTTTCGTTCTTTTTTAGGTTTGCTAGGTCACCAGCAATTTACATACCAAATTTGGTGACACTAGTTTTAAAATTGTGGTAAATGTTCACCTTTTATCGATTAGCGTTTTGAGATGTATCGACATGTTATCGATTTGTCAGCCCCCAGTGGGCGTGGCACAAACATCTTAACATTTTATCTGAAGCAGATAACTACAAGTATATATCCAAAGTTCCAAGTCTCTAGCTTCAATAGTCACAAAGTCACACATATTCACCCACTCAAACGCACGCAGCAAGCTGCGCACTTTACACATCGGCTGCACTTGGCCCCACTATGGAAAATGAATTCTTCAATAACTTATAAACTAAGAGTATGATCGTTATGAAATTGTTAGTGCTTATTAAGATCATCCAAATCTATGTAAATACCAAAGCGCAAGTCTGTATAACTTAATATGCCTTTTTTCATATGGGGAGCGAAATATTTGTAATCTGTGTATCCTTAACAAGCACATATTAAACCAAATTTGGTGGCTCTAGCTCTTATAGTTTCTGAGATATGCTCAAAAAACCGGATCAAAAAAACCGACAAATATCGATAATAAGAAAACGTGGCGTGTTATCGATAATTTTTATATGGCCCTAATCTGCCTATGGTATACACAAACTTAAAAAACTAGACTTTAATCCCTAGCCCTTATTGCAGCACTTTCTGCCAATTGGATAGTCAAATTGGTCAAATTTTACTACACGTTTTCTTTAATAACTTCTGTGTTTCTTAACCTTTAAAATAAGAGGATGTTGTAGATGTGTGGGATATCGATCAAAATAAACTTGATCTACGCATGCCGTGGACGAGTCTATATTCGAAAAGTCTCTCTATTCGAAGTATCTAGCTCTTATAGTTTCCAAGTTCATACAGACGGACGGACAGACAGACGGACATGGCTAGATCGACTCAGCTGTTGACCCTACTTTTGCACAAAACCAATATACCCTTTTTACCCATTTTCAATGGGTTCAGGGACAGTCTGATAAAAAGACCGCAGTGGTTTAATCAACTCAGCTAGTCGTTCTGATCAAGATTATTCACTTTATGGGGTCGTAAATGATTTCTGCATCCTACTACAGGGTATACAAACATGATAAACTGATACTTGAGAAAATATACCAGATTAATATTCAGTGAATTTATAATCACAATTAAAAACATCACATAAGATTAGTTACAACCGAAAGTTTCTCCCAATATGTTAACGCCCAATTTTAGTATCTTAATTTAACTGCTACATGTACAGGTTATAAAAAGCTCGGAATAGCGCTATAAAAGTACCGCTGGACACAAGAGACCGAATCGTAAACCGTACACTCTAACATCGGCTTGTTGGCAACCAACTTTTTACCTCATGTGCAGCGTCTGGTCTATTGTATATAGAAATGTCAGTTTGCTCACTAAGCTCATAAAATTGAAATAAAAATGTTACTCTCGCTTTCACAAGTTCAAACATTTCACGATCCTTCTTAGTTCACCATATTATAATCTCAGTACATAAACACCTAAACAATTTAAGCAATATTGTAGGTACAGTTAAAGAGACAATCGCGTGACGTTTTGTAATAAAAGCAATGAACTCGTCAAAAACGGAGTAACTTTTGTCTATTGTTGTTCATTTAATGGCGAAATATCACTTGTTGCTAACTTAATGGATATTATTGGTATATTAGGCAGCTTAATTTTAATGACTTATTATAATAATATAATGCAACTCTATATATACATATATATTTATATATTTATACATAAATGCAAAGAGTATATTGGTTGTGTGAAATATCCGTCTTGCTGGCAATGTAAGCACTGTCACGGTTACGTCCACTCCCGTCTTTGAGCAAGTTTCTTAAGAATATCTTAGAAATTATACGAGCTAGACCAAATTTGTTAAATAAAGCCCAAACAACAAAAAAAGTGCACAGCTTACATAGAGTGTTTGTAAGTGGGTATACGTGATTGCGTGCATGAATGTATGCAAGGAAGTGCGAATGTGTGTTATGACCGTTTGTAGCTTGCCGCAGGGTATCTCCTAGTCGGACATTTCCGACCAGAGCATTCCTACTTGTTATAACCTAAGCCCATTGAAAATTGGTAAAAAGAGTATAATGGTATCGTGCAAAAATTTGTAACAGGCAAAAGGAGGCAACTCCGACTTCATAAAGTATATATATTCTTGATCAGGACGACGAGATGAGTCGATTTAGTCATATCCATCCGTTCGTCTGTCCGTCTGTGTGAATGCAGCGATCTTGGAAGCAACAAAAGGTAGAGACCTAAACTTTTCGATTAAGAATTTCCTAAGCCATACGAAGAACAAGTTTACTTTTTTATTCGATATCTTGCTCCATTTCATTATTTTCGAGAAAAATCTTTATAAGGTCTTTGTTTTCTTGGCATATCTCGGAGATTATAAGCGCTAGAGCCACATTTTTATTATGTTCCCATAAAGTCGACGCGGATCTGGAATTTTGGATACCTCCCCCCACTCGCCCCAAATATCAAAAAACGCAATTCAAGTACTACAGACTTGCGCTTTGAATTTTACATGGATATGTATCTCCTAGTCGGGCGCTCCCGACTAGATCTGAGTTTCGAAGTTATTCAAGAATTAATTTTCCATATGGGGGCCAAGCCCAGCTGCTTAGAGTAAAATGCGCTGTGCGCATGTGTTTGTGTATGTGTGTATGAATGCAAGTGTTTAAATGTATGTAACGACAGATCGCCGCTGGGTGCAGGGTATTTCTTAGTCGGGCACTCCTGACTAGAGCCATCTTACTTGTTCAAGAATCAATTTTCCAAGCACAGTCGATAAGTAAAGTGCGCAGCATGCGGTTCCCGACTGGAGCATTTTTACTGTTATACTCTGAGCCCACTGAAAATGGTTTTGTGCAAATGTATGTAACAGACAGAAGGAAGCACCTCCGACCCCATAAAGTATATATATTCTTGATGAGAACGACAAGCTGAGTCGATTTAGCCATGCCCGTCTGTCCGTCCGTCCGTCTGTATGAACGCAGCGAGTTCGTAATCTACAAAAGCTAGAGACCTAAGCTTTTCGACTATATATTCTCCTAATCCATACGCAGAACAAGTTTATAATTTTTATCTAGCTCCGTTTCATTATAATATTAACGATAAAAATCGATTTTGAGACTTGGTTTTCTGGGCATATCTGATATCAGATTATGAATATTTTGGATTTTACCCCCATTCGCCCCCCATATCAGAAAAACGCAAATCAAATACTACAGACTTGCGCTTTGGTATATATCTGGATGCTCTTATTAAGTACTGAAAATTTCATAACGATCATACTCTTAGTTGATAAGTTATTCAAGGATTCACTTTCCATAGTGGGGTCATGCGCAGCCGATGTGTAAAGTGCGCAGCTTTCTGTGTGCGCATGTGTGTGTGTGATTGTATGTGGTTATGTGTGACTTTGTGAATGTGTGTAGCAATGCGAAGAGGCTTAAATGTATGTAACAGTTCGCCGCTGGGTTCAGGGTATCTCCTAGTCGGGCACATCTTACTTGTTTTATTATAAGCTTACTGTAATAGAGCTTATCATGTTATAAAACCAAATTCCAAATATTTACATGTATATATGTATGTATATATGTATACACTGACTAAAAATATACAAAAAGAATTAACACATAAGAGAAGCAACAAGAAAAAATATAATGTAGAGAGAACATTCCTTGCAACTTTTCACTTTTGCTGTTTTTGTATTTTTTACATTCTTTTAACAAAAGTTCAGAGTCCAATTGAACGAAATCGAAAGTATTTTCACTTTGTGTAGATATTACATACATATTAGAGATATAAAGGAGACTTTATGTACATACATAAGTATATACATACATATACATTTAAACATACTTAAGAGTGCATGTGTAGCAATAAAAATGTTGGACTTAAATTATTGCTTCGAATTGAGCCAAAAGTGAGCAGCGTATGACCGCAAAGGCAAGGCTAAACGGGGGCATGGGGACCTTCCCATAACCTAGTGTCTGTGTGGGTTTTTATCCTGTTATAAGAATAATGTGATTCCTGTCCTTGAATCATAAAACCAATTTTTCCACTTCTTTTCTGTATGTGTATGTGTAAGTATTTTTTTTATTTTTTTTTTTTGTTTGCGCTTTTTCGAGCAGACTTTGTCTACATAAAAGTATATATTGCATGTCGTGTGCTGTGTGCTCCTTAGTCGTTGGTCTACTCAAAGCCAGACTGGTGTCGAGGTCGAGGTCGGTTGGAGTTGGGGCTCAGACTGGTCACTGGCATGAAGCTGATACAGCCGAGTTTTTTTTAAGTGACTCAATGCAAAGAAAATGGTCCTGCAATCTTACTTTAATATCTATGTGTGAATGTAGACATATATATTTATATATTTACAAACTACATATTTTTATATAGTACATTCGTACATACATGTATAATATTGCCATATTGCCTAATATTGTGATTGGGTAGGGGTAATTCACAAGTATCGAACGGTGCAGCTCAGTTTGTTTTTCTGCATTCATGACATACATATATCGACTCATTTACTTACATTTAAAAAGTTGAACCTAATAGTAAGCCTAATATATATCTGTTGCTTTCCGTATTTTCTTTTTAACATTTTCGGATTATTTGATACATATTCCACACTAATGCATGTACACTTACGAGCCTGTCTGACTAATATGTATTTATAAACTTTTTTTAGGTAGTGTGTGTGTTCTGTTCATGCTTAACCAAAGAGGCATATGTACATATGCTTATTAAATTTTTATGTATTATCATCACACTTGTGCGCGTTTAATGTTATGTAGTAAGTATATATGCATGTAGTAAAAATGTATGTATGTACTGTATTGGGGGATGTGTTTCTCTTTACATGTAAATGTGTATACGTGTGTATTTGTAGGAAAGGATACAAAGGCACATTCAGAGTTTTTATTTCATTTCTTTTGTGAGCTAAATAACGTGAACGGCATTGGGCTAGGTCAGTGTCAGACTACTTACCAAACTGTTTGTGCTTTATTTTCTTAGGGCAAAACTTTGCCAACAATCAATATCGAAATTAAAGGGCGAAAGTTTTTCATACACTTGTCTATTAAGTATTAAATTCCTATTTTCATATATACATTCTATTATTGACTATTTAAATGTGGTAAATTTATAAATTGACTATTCAATGGTCGACATATATTTATTTAACGGTGATGAAACAAAAATTGCTTCATAAAAAGTTGACAACAAAATACAACTTGCTGATTAAATTCATTTTCGATTCTCTTATTTTTAGACACGTGAGCTGATTTAATTTTATTACATATTGGAAATAACTAAAATATATTTGGAACGAAAAGCAAAATCGATATAGTCCTGTTCGTCCAAGTCTGATCTGGCTATATGCATTATAGTCGGTAAGCTTTCAAACTATGTTATAAACAAATACTTTATTTTGCACATACAGAGTACAACGCGAGTTATAAATTCAGTACGAGTGTTAAGAATCGTGCCGTTTCATATTTGGGAAGATTACATCGCTGAATACATTTACATATGATGTAATTTATCGTTGATTTAAAAATCAACATTTAATATTTCACAAATAGGAAAATAAATTCTTGAAGTGAGTACAAAATACTCGATAGAAAAATTTCGCTTTTTTTTAGACACACCTTAACTCTGTTGAAAAACATTTAATGTGTCTAATACAATCAAAACAAGTAATGTATGCTAATGTATGCCGATGATGTGAAATTGTGCATTACATAAAATATGGCTTCAAGTAATCTTTTACAAGCCGATCTTGATGCCTTTGAGTCTTGTTGTTAAGATAACATTTTAAATCTTAATTGCTCTAAGTGCCAGCTAATGACTTTTTATCGAAGCTCTCCTCAAATGTTTTCGTACAAGTTAGGTAGCATACTGCTTGAACGGGTAAATAATACCGATAAAGTTATTAATGACCTAGATGTCGTTTTTGATCAGAAACATACATTTGACTCTCATGCTACGACCATAGTCATAGTTCTTGGATTCACAAGAGATGATCCAAGGAATTTGATGACCCTTACACGACAAAGACACTTTTCATATCTCTTGTCCTTCCCATCTCAAGTTTGGTTCACGCGTATGGTCCCAACAATACACAGTACATCAAGACCGAATTGAGTCAGTAAAAAACTATCTTTTACTATTTTCGTGGCCAAAATTGGTTGCCATCATACCCAAGTAGGCTATTATTGATAAATCTCCCTTCTCTAACAAATCGGGGAACTATGCTTGGCGTAATGTTTGTCCATAATTTAACTATGCCCTGCATGAACGATTGAATGAATGATTTTAATAAACATTACAGAGTGTTCAGTTCGTATTAAGTCATTACTCCTAAGCTATTTAGCAAGTAGATTGTAGATAGTTTGTATTCGTTTTGTACTTCGCGACTCGTATCCTACGTTATACGACTGCGCCCCTCGGTCGGTTGGGCGGGATGCTGCTCATAGTATTCGGGATTCGGGCGTTAAAAAGAGTGCTCTGGCAACATTCTTCGAAAAGGAGACTCCCTATACCACTGCCGTTACATTCACGTGAACTGAAGTACTCGAAGAACAGCTACATACACACAGCGGCTGTATTGTTTTTAGATAGCTAGATAGCTTCCGGTTAAATATGGGACCAAATGTATGTATAATTCACCGGCTAAACCTCTGAAAATGTATATATTTATACTCGTTCACCAAGTATATTGGGTTTGTGCAATGTCCGTCATGCTGTCCGTCCGTCTACCTACGCTATTAAAGCTAGAGACTTGAAGCTTTGGATATATATCCTTGTAGTTATCTGCTTCAGACAAAGTGTTAAAATTTTTGAGCCACGCCCACTAGGAGGCTGGCAAATATATAACATGTCGATACGCCTCAAATAGCAAATCGATGGTGACCTCCCCTACCGCCGAGTCACCATATTTGGATTCTATATTACTGGAAAGCTCCCCCAAACTTCACAAAAAAAATTTTCCGTCAGCGCCCGTCCCGCCACTGTAAACGAAAAAATCGATATACCTAAAATCACAAATCGATAACACGTGTATGCTTCCTACAATTGTAAAGGTAGGGCCACCAAATTTGGTATATAGATTGCTGGTGACCTCGCCCAAAAATTGAGACCTTAATATGCCGGCCGCGCCCCCACGAATCGCGAAGCTTATATCTTCCACAGTTTTACTGGTATATTACTGCGAAAATTTATATCTCCCGCAGTTTTAGATCTAGAGTCCCAAAATTGTAAAGGTAGATTACTGGTCACCCCTTTTAAAGATTCTTACACAAATTGCTGCATACTCCAACTGGGGGCGTGGCATTTCGATAAAATCGGTGTATCTCCCTCAGTTTTAAAGCTAGAGACATACAGAGACAGATTACTAATGACCTCCTCTAAAGATCGCACAGAAAATGTTTTCGATACGCTCACTGGGGGCGTGGAAAATCGATAAAATTGAGGCGTAAGCCGCGAAAATCCATATCTCTCACAATTTTAGAGGTAGAGTCACCAAATTTAGTAAGCAGTTTTCTGATGACCTCCTCTATACATAGAGCCGAAAAACTTCCTCCCCATAAATTACTGAACAAGAAGCTGTACGTATAGGAAAAAATAAATTCAAATACCCCTCGCCAGGACCCGAGCTCGAGCTCCAACTGATAATGTTGACTGAGCCTATGCTGCAGCGCCGTACGATCAGCTCATTAATATGAGATAGAACCTAAACTTAGGATATATTCTTAAAGTAATACTACAACTACTTATATAATTGCAAGCAACTGCTAAAATAAAAAAAACTGCTAAAAAATATATAAATATAGATAAGAAATATGTATGTACATTCAGAAATGTCTGGCATTTGTTGCAATATGATTTATCGAGTTTTATAACACTTAATAACCAATTTTAGAAACATTTAATTGTTATGTATTTAGTAAGTAATATTGTCCTTGCATGCTCATATGTGCCGAGTTTGGTATCTCTAACACTTTCTTACAAAAAGGAAAAAACCGGAAATTAATTATCTTATAGGGAACTAAGCACAGCCGCTGAGTAAATTCCGCAGCATGAATCGTGTGTTTGTGAGAACTAGTAGGTATGTATGAACAGCCTGGTGCAGGGTATCGACTAGAGCACTAGAGAATATGAGTTTTTTTTTTAATAATATAACGAATTTGAGAAACATTCCACTATATTTGTATTATAAACCTTGAAACGAGGAGCATCAGTTATCTTCGGGGTGGCGAAAATACATGTAGAAGATGTGTGCAATATAACAATAGTAAGCTGCATTTTGACACTAGAACTAAATTGTTGACCGATTGTTGGTGATATTTTGATTATATGCTAAGAGCGTAATAACACCCATAGTTGTCAAGTTTGGTTAGGTTATCTTGAAATTATAATACATCTTCGATCCCAAAATTGTATATAGTATTATAGGTCAGCATCAACAGCGGATCCCAGCTTGTGTATGTATAATTACACATACGCCTACCTCCAAATTGCGATCCTTACGCATGTAACTAAATACTTTCGATGTCGGGTGAACATTGGAAACAGTACAACAAGAACTACAGCCTCAGAGCAGCCAGTACCGTTAGGGTCGTATGTTCTCCAGCTACAAATTAAGCACAAAATTAAGAAACATACCGGTTTTCATTGAAACACGATATTTTGTCGCTTCCTAAAACAATCCGGTCCGAAGGGTAATTAGATTACGCTTGATTTGATGTTAGCGCTCCCGTATAGACATCGTACCATGCCTTAAACTTGATTCTATCCCTCCTTGTATCGGATGCAACAAAAAAGATGAGCAGTAGCAACTAAATAAAAGGTCAAGACAAATAACAAGCATTTTTATTTTAATACCAACACTTAATATAAACTTGATGGAGCCACAAAATCACGCTCCATTTGCTCAAGCGTCAGCTAAATCTACAAGTACAGTGTTGGCGCACAAAGCACACAAAGCGGCAACACAGTCAGGAGCGCACT
This sequence comes from Drosophila colorata, assembly GCA_035041545.1. Taxonomy (NCBI): domain Eukaryota; kingdom Metazoa; phylum Arthropoda; class Insecta; order Diptera; family Drosophilidae; genus Drosophila; species Drosophila colorata. The sequence continues at coordinate 491,074 of JAWNLD010000482.1, forward strand.
CCTTTCTAGCAGACTCATGCACTTGTTGATTTTTATTAAATGTTGTAATAAAATAACAGTTAAGTTGTAACTTTGAGTGAAGCACAGAATAAAACAAGAAAAAGTTCTCTAGTTTAGGGTTTCCGAATAGGAGATACCCTTTTCACAACACCGAGTTACTGGAACATACAGTCGTCCTAATTTTAATTTTAATACATACAATACATATACACAAAACTTACAACTCGACATACAGTCGGGCCACGCTTGTGTTTCTTCTACGATTCTGTGTATGAAATTGTATGGCTTTAAGTTGACACTTAAAGGTGTGTAGTTATCAAAGAGAACAAATACAAATTTGGAGTCACCGCTGTATGTATGTTCAATAATTCTGCGATAGGAACGTTCATTTAAATTTGGTCGCAGGCACGAACACTAAATAAAATATAATATGAATGTATCTGGTATTTATCGATTGGTAGGAACTAAAAAAAAATAACGAAAATTCAGGTCTCTATTTTTGTCTGTCAGATCGACGGACATATAGACAGACGGACACGGCTAGATCAGCTCGGCTATGGATACTGACCAAGAATAAGTGCGAAAATGCATGCTTATGCCTGGTACATACATTTGTACAAATCCATTATACCGGTTTTTAATGCGTACAGGGTATGAAATGTAGCAGAAGCTACGTTGAATCGGGGTAAAATGAAATAGAAAAAGTGTAAGACCATAAAGAAGTTTACCGCGGGAATGATACCCAGGCACATGTACGAGTACAAATACATATATGTGTACGTAGTAAACGTTCATGAATGAAATCAAGAATGGATGAATAAATATTTTATTCTTTGCCTTTAAGCATTGATTTTGTTCAGTTCTTCAGCTTAGTCTGTGGGTTTTTTTTTTTTTTTTTTTTTTTTTGTGACGCTGTCACCGTTTGAACTTGCCCCTGCTGCAGTCTCAGTCTGTGGCCCAGTCTCAGGTTCAGCGTTTGGATGAGTCGCACAAAGAAAACGTAAACACGTCGTATATGCACCAGAATACCGAAAACATAAAAGAATAAGAACAAAATAAAAATAAAGCTGCCTCTGTACTCGCACTCGTAATCTGAAAGTGGAGCAACGCGCATAAATTATTATGCCCATCCGTATGTTCGTTTGTATTTTTATGGACCACTTGTTGGACGGTGGAGGAGACTAGGTTAAGCCGAATACGATGGCTAGACGTCTACATAGTTTTGTGTGCCCTGTTTTAGATAAAAAGAGAATGAACAATTATCTTCGGGGTGCCGTAAATTAAATACCCTTGCAGATATATTGAAAATCTATGAGATAGATAGTTGTGTTTTCACACAACAACAAATTTGGGGCTATATTATAGTTCGATTAGTTTTAAAACAAAAAGTATTTATACTAAGTTTAATTTTTCGACCATGCGAGATATATACTGTAGTGTTCAGATGTTCATAAAGTTAACCATATGTTAGGAGCATAGTGACATTCTCAGTTTCCAAGTTTGGTCAAGTAATCTTAAAAAACCAAAAAGTTTAACATAAAAATATCTTTTTGGACCGTTTCTATTGTGCATCTATTAATGATATGCTTTAGTACAGCCAACAAAGACGAGCCCATGCTGAGTTTCAAGACGGTAGTATTTAAACTGAAAGACAAGAGCGTCCGGCTGAATCGACTCGATTGTTTATAATCATTAAGAATATATAACATATAGGGTTGAAAACATTTCCTCTATGCGTTACACATTTCATGACAAAGTTACAATACCCTTTCCGAGTGCATAATAAAGTTTTCGCTGGCCAGAACTGATGGAAGCAGCAAATCATGACGAGAATAAATCGATATCAACTTGATATCATCACACATTGTCGCTAGCTTGCGAGCACTGCTACTTCAGCAATTTGCATACCATATAATAAAGTGTGCCGTGTATTTCTAACTATGAAAATCAAATTGACGGCTTCGCGCCGCCCCACTGCAAGCATTGGGAAAAGTGTACGTAATTTCATTCAAGATTCGATTCTGAAATCTAATTCTAAATCCTGTTAACCTAATATTTCGATGTGACTATCCATTAGTGTGATGAACTGAGCATTCGCAATTTAATAACCTTACGAAATTGTAATAACGGTCGATGCACAAAATTTCCCATTTTGTGAATGTCAACATAGTCTAAGGGCCAACTAGCCTTCCAAATACTTATACTTACCACCTACCTATTTTCATGCGCCAAAGAGTTGAATAAAAACCCTGGCTGGAGAGTTAGTAAGCTTCAAATGAGAACGATGTTACCTGACCACCCACGCTACAGAGCCTCCAGCATAAAAGACGATGGTCAGTTAAATGCTTCGATGAGCAGGCAGACCACGTTCTTCCTCCTACCAAACTGCGTCTTTTATATTGTCCTTCGACAAGGCTAGACCGAGATCGAATCAGACGTTCCCTGTTGGTGCGTTTGCCGCAGAGCTCTGATTTGACATAGCATGTGATTTGTGTTCTAAACTTGAGAACGTTCCCTGCTCAAACTGTCGGTAGCAGTCGCCTTTAACTTAACGGCAAAAAATTTTAACACATCACATAGATACACATATTTTCATTTACACAAAAGAACAATCTCTCTTATACTTACATATTAGAGCATACGTGTGCGTATGTATGTGCTGTGTATTTGCTTGTTTATGCGCTAGTCTCAACTTGACCAGCGCTCTTACCGTTTCCAGGGCCGTCTTTGACTTCGTCTGCCATAACTAAAATTGGAGGCTATAGCAAAAGCACTAGATGTCGCATAAGCAATTTCTGGCCTCCGAAGCATACCCTGCGACTCTTCACCGGTCGTCCGAAACTGCTTGCCAACCCATTCGCCTATTTGAATGGTCGAATGGGGCCAGCAGCCTTTTGATGTGCCATGTGTATGTGTGAGGAAGTTGGGTGGAGTGCCTAAGTACGGAACGGCTGAAAAGACGAGCTGGTCTGAATATTTCCGCCGAATGCTTCGCAAATGCAGAGTTGCTGTAGCTTCTGTGCCTTTTGGTCATCGTCATCTCGTCCTCATCATCTCTTGGTCGTTAGATTCGGCGTGCTGAGAATTGGATAGGGGTGATTCATGTGTGCAGGCAGCAGCATTTTGTTGTCGCTTACGTTGATGCCAACTTATACGAGAAACTCGAGAGTTGAACACCAACATAGGCAACTGCGATGCCAGAGTCACATTGCTTTTGCCTTGGCAACCAAGCCAGCGACTTAGCGTTTGTCGCCAACGTCCTATACACAATGTTGTCGCTGTCGCAAGCACGACTCGGACAAGCTCTTTCCTTCGTCACAGACCCTATTCCAAAATCTATCCCTAACCCTGTCTCATCCTCATCAACATCATCGCACTGCCACTGCGCCCATGTCCGCCTTGGGTGACGCCGCCCCCGAAATCCGTTGAGGGAACGGCAGCAGTTCGTTGCCATACAAGAGCTGGCGCTCCATTTCCACTCCGGCTGCGTGTCCATCATGCTGCTGCCTTTGCTGCCACCGCATCCATCGCCCAACCACCTGACACCAAAAGCAAGTCGATCGATAATTTCCATAGTTGACCACTGCTGTATATGCGAATTTAGAGATGCGAACATTTACACAAACACGAATATCGCAGCATACGTACATACATATATATCTATGTACATTATATGTAAACGTGCACTTCGTGTACAAATGTATGTATGTACGTATGTGTGTGTGTAAGCTCGGACATCGCACAGGACACAAGAAGAAGCAAAAGGACCAGCATGCAGCAAGAAGGCACTGATATAGGCAAGCGTACGAAGGAAGCCCAACGAAGGCGACCAGCAAGAACCTCCGGTAGCTGTGGAAAATGTTGTTTGCATACGGCTTGCGATTGCTTGCTACATCGGCGTCTGACGTTGGACGGGCGTAAAATAAGAGAGTGGAGAAGTAAGGGTGAAGACCTGCCAGTGGTCCAGTGCGGCATGTAATGGATATAAAGATGGAGGCTATGTGGAGGCTGCGTACTAACCGGCTAGGTCACGTTTCGTTGCGTCGGCATCGCCATTGCTGGTCGTCGTTGCTTTTGCCATCACCGTGGCTGAAGTTGAAGTTGAAAGGTTGTGGCAGAGGCTGGGGCCAGAGCTAAAGCAGCAGCAGTAGCAGCATCACCGGCTGAGGTACTAGGGCAAGTCGAAGAGATGGAAGCAGCGAAAATTCGAATTTTCAAGTTGAAACGGCCAGCTTGGTCCGTCGTAAGCGTATGCGTGAGAGAGTGGGAGGGTAAATTAATACACAAGCATATATGCAACTGAAGAGAAAGGGCACGAGAAATGAAAGATGGAGAGGGTTCGCAACAACAAAAATATACGACTGTATATAAGTATAATAGTTGGCTATTTCACGAATGCCGCCAACGTGGCAGTTGACCAAAAACGGAAGAGAGTGAGCAGGCTTAAAAGTCCACTAACCCCTTCCCACTTTAAGGCCGCACGACTTGCGTAAATGTGGGGTAGTTGGCATTTACATGTAAATTATTGTATCCCATACTTTAGGGAGGAGTGGTAAAAATCCATTTGCCATTACATTTTAAAGTCTAGAAACTGAATTGTGTAATTGCATTGAAAATTTAGCTAACTTCTGTTTTAAGAAACAATCCCAATATCGCAACTCTTCATTATCATATATATTATGAAGGAATAATCTTTGGCGTGACGAAATTTTAATAACCTTGCAGATGTATGCTAAATTTCTGTATTAAACTGTTATGTCATTCCGAAATTCTGCATTATTTGCTCATTTGTTGCAATATTATTATTGCTGGGTTTGGTTATGATTTCATACAAAACCGAAATTTCGACCGATTTTCCTATAGGAGCTACGTGATATTGTACTCCGATTCGGCCAACACCGACATATGAACAGGCAGCAGACAAAACACTTTCCTATGCAAAGTTCATGACGATAGCTTATATTGTCAAACGGACAAAGCTATGTAGACTGAACTCATCATTTGACAAGTAAAAGTGCTCTAGTCATGAGTGCCGATTAGAATATACCCTGAACCCAGCTAAGTACTATCGTTACATACATTTCAACCCCTTGCAGTCATACACACATACACACATACACAAAATCACACATACACACACAAACAGACGCCGCTTGCAGCGCATTCTACTTTCAGCAGCTGCTCTTGGCCTCCAATTTGGAAAATGTGTTCTTGAATAACTTTTAATCTAAGAGTATGATCGTTATGAAATTTTTAAGACTTATTAAGAGCATTCAAATCTATGTACAAACCAAAGCGTAAGTCTGCACTACTTGACATGCGTTTTGTTTATACATAAATATATGCGGCCAAAATCCAAAATATTTATCATTTATGTATGTTTTACGAGAACATATTAATCCAAATTTGGTTCTAGCTGTAATAGTTTCTGAGATATGCTCAAAACCAAGATTAAGAAACCGATAAATGCTGATTATCAGAAAACGGGTCGAGTTATCGCTCATTCGAAATAAACTTGATCTCCGTATGGTTTACACGAACTTAAAAAGTCCAAGCTCAGTTCTGTAGCCCTTGTAGTCTCTGAGATCGCCACGTTGATACAGACAGACGAACGGACGGACATACATATGGACAGAGCTAGATCAACTCGGCTAGTGAAGCTGATCAAGAATATATATACTTTATGGGGTTGGAGATGCCTCCTTCTACCTGTTACATACATTTGCACAAAACCATTATACCCTATCAACAAAAAAAAAAATCGGAAAGAATGGCATAATGGATTTGTGAAAATGTGTGTAATATGGATCAAGATCGGTTAAGAAACACAAAAGTTATTAAAGAAAACGTGTGCAAAATTAAACAAATTTCACAAATCAAGCAAGCAAGCAGCAAGCGTAGGCAGTGCACGCATCCATACATTTGCTTATATAGACTTTTTCTTAGAATTTCTTATGCTGCTTGCGATTGTGTAGAATGGAGTTAGTTAAATTTTCCGCAACGGCTAAGTAAAGTGCGCTGCATGCGGCGCGTGTTTGTGTGCGTATGTGTGATTTTCTGAATGTACATATGTATGAATGCAAAGGGGCTTAAATGTTTGTAACAACAGCTCCAGCTGGATTCAGGGTATCTCATAGCCGGGCGTGACAGTTTGGAGCGCTCTTACCTGTTATACCCTAAGCCGATTGAAAATGGGGAAAAAGGGATAATGGTTTTGTGCCTATGTACGTATGGACGGAGGCATCTCCGCATTGTGGATGTTCTAATACATTTAAACTCCTACGCAATAATTTTTTCTAGGACTGAATAAGTGTTTAATGTTTGGTTAGAAATAAGGAAAAGCTGAAGCCTTTGCCACAACAAGAACAACGCGAAAACAATAGTATATGCATACTATGCCACGCCATCTGCTTGACTAATATAGGCATCAAACAGCTACCTACCCACCTGCGCGCCACGTCCATATGTTCTTGGACAATAAAACTCACACAGCGACAAATAACGCATAAGCGTACGCATTCGCCAAAGCCGAATACGCATATTTTATATGAAATTCTAAAAAGTATACTTGCACACATATAAAGGAATTTGAGAAATAGTCAGTTAGTCCGCATGCGGATGAATTTGCATAAATGCATTTATGTATGTTTGTATATAAGAATATTGTGATGTATGTATGTAGATTTATCGAGATGCACTAAGATACATTGCGACATAAACAGATCCGTGCGAGCACAGATACATGAAAATCTAAGAATGTACTTACATATGACATGAGGGTATTAAAAAGCCTTTCGCAAACGCATCCCGTCTGCTCTGCATTTGTCTGCAGCTCCAAATTTCGTAAAGATTATTTTTGTTTCAGCCTTTGCCCTCAAGCAATTTTACTTAGAGTGGCCAGGAAAATGAAGCATTGCACATTGGAGACGAGATTGCAAGAAATCAACCTAAGCAACGAATAAATGCGTAAGAATATAGTTCATTCGTAAGTATGTGTGCACATAAGAAAGTATGCAAATATGTTTATATATATAGTCTGCAAATGAAAATGTGCAGGTTTGTACATATGTATATATGTACATAATATGGGTATACATATGTACATATATACATGTGTGTATGTAACACATTTGTATAGTATGAGTTTGATATGGTATTGGACCTTTAGTTATACCATCGTTGTCGTATACAAATTAAAATTTATACACTTACGCACGTACTAATGCAAATGCTAAACTGTCAGTGTAAGTGTAAGGGGATATGTGTCGTCTTTTATCCACTGCACTCTAGGAACGAAGGGCCCATACATTTTCAGAACATTTGTTGATTATAATTTATAAATCTTTACGGTCATCTGCATCATCTGCAGTTTAAAAAGCCCATATTCACAAGTACCTTTTAACTTTCTACATGAAAATCTTGACATGACGCTACTTAAATGACAACTTCGGCATTACGACATTGAATTTACCTCGATTGTTGCCCCATTCGATGACGTGGTATCGAGAGTCTATGTGGTATTTAAATTGTATAACTACCCTGCAGTTCGCGGTATCAGGTCGGTGACAGGGATTTCGCCGATAGAAAAGGCTAAGAACCCACCCCTCGTCAAACCCTTGCTAATGCGTTTTACTGGGACGTTTCCCGTTGACATGTCATAGGACAGTGAATAGAAAAGGAAGTAGGACTGGTACTTTTGTAATGCGCGCGAGGAACATAAAGTAGATAGAGCGGCGCTCGGGTTTCGCTCGGCTAATGGTACGGCGGTGCACTCCTGGAGGATAGGAGAGTATAAGGTACACCCCCTTCTACCGGTCCACCGTGTATTGAAGAGTATACAGCGCTATCCCTTTTAAAATCCCCTCGGGGTCAGGATGGTGGCCGATGGGGTCATGGGCTTTCCCCTGCTTTGCAGGCTACTGCACTGAAGAAAATGTGTTACCTATATACCTAAAATAATTACAAAATCAATACTTATTTAATATTATTTATGTATTTATTTATTAAAAACAAATCGATCTTAATTTTTCAATGCGTTTCGATACATATTAAATTCTGATTCTGTGGATTCTGCAACAAAAAGACATAAAAATAAATAGTTTAAACATAAATATAATATAAATACATAAGTATTGAAAGTTAAAATGAATGCATTTCCGTTAATATTTGTTCATACATACATATAATCTAAATAAGGGATTAATTCACAATTTGCACTTACCTCTTTTTCTCTAAAAAAAATAATAATTATTAGTACAATACAATTGGCACTTACCTCTTTTTCTTTACAATATATAATATAATATATTACATTATAATGCTTAAATTGTTTTACATACTCCTTTTGGTTGAACTTATTGTTGTTTTTTATTTAGCTTCATACTGAGCTGTTTTCTTCACACATCTTTTTATTTTCACTTCGGAAATTTAACTAACTGCATCTTTTCTTTCACAAAAAACAACAATATGCGGGGGAAAGAGATCGACATATATGCGTAAAGAGCAAGGCAATATATTTTTTTTACTACGCAGCTATAGAATAAGCTGATCATACAAACCGAACAAAGCAAATGCAAAACAAGTAAGATGGCTCTAATCAGGTGTCCCCGACTAGGAGATTCCCTGAACCCAGCGGCGAGCTGTCGTTGCGTACATTTAAACCTCTTTCCATTTATGCACATATTCACACAAAGGCACACACATACACACAAACGAACGCAGCAAACTAAACACTTTACACAGTGGCTGCGCTTGGTCCCACTATGGAAAATGAATTCTTCAATAATTTCTAAGCTAAGAGTAATTGATCGTTATGAAATTGCTAGTGCTTAATAAGAGCATCCAAATCTGTGTATAAACCAAAGCACAAGTCAGTTGAACTTGATTTGCGTTTTTTGATTCCAAAATTCCAAAATATTTGTAATCTGCGTATCCTTATCAAGCATATATTAAACCAAATTTGGTGTTTCTAGCTCTTAAAGTTTCTGAGATATGCTAAAAAAAAACCGGAAAAAACCGATAAATATCGATAATAAGAAAACGGGGCGTGTTATCGATAATTTTAAATGGCCTTAATCTGCCTATGATGCACGGCTTAAAAAACTAAACTTTAATCCCTAGCTCTTATTGCAGCACGTGCTGCCAATTGGATTGTCAAATTGGTCAAATTTTACCACGCGTTTTCTTTAATAACTTCTGTATTTCTTATTGCAATAGCAATCTTCTAGTGTATGTAGTATAGTATGTAAATATTCATCCGAACCAAAGATTGTGTCTCTAGGTCTCATTATCTACGAAATAAGCTTAAAAAGTTAGAGGTTGTTGTAAATTTTTATCAATTTTAGGAAAACGGTGTGTTATCGATCATTTGAAATAAATTTGATCTGCGCGTGCCATTGACGATTCTATAGCCGAAAAGTTGAAGTCTTTAGCTCTTATAATTTCCGAGATCGACGCGTTCATACAGACGGACGGACGGACAGACGGACGGACGGACAGACAGACGGACATGGCTAGATCCGACTAGATCCGACTCGGCTGTTGATCCTGATCAAGAATATATACTTGATGGGGTCGGAGATGCCTCCTTCTGCCTGTTACATACATTTGCACAAAACCATTTTAACATTTTTACCCGTTTTCAATGGGTTCAGGGTATAAACAGAAAATACGAAGGCTGTGCCCGCTCGTGTCCGATTTTGGATTGGCACGGCATTTCACTAAGGCCTGATAGTAGGGGCAATTGGCCACCGCTCTCACGCGTCGATAGTCAATTGACACCACCAGAGCTGTTGTTACTATATATTGTTATAATATATATTTATTTATAAATAAGTACTGCCTGCATCAAAAAGTGAGACGTATTCAAAGTTTAATGACCATAGCTTTAAAACTGAAAAAGACAGGCAGACGGAAAAATTTTTATATTTGAATTGTCTATTACTCATTGTAAAAACAAGTAAGATAGCTCTAGAAAATGAATTCTATGTACAAACTAAAGCGCAAGTCTGTAGTATTTGATTTGCGATTCATATTCATAATCTGCGTATGCTTTATATAATAAACTAAATTTGATGGCTCTAGCTCTTATAGTCTCCGAGATATGCCAAGAAAACCAAGTCTTAAAATCGATTGAAGCGGAGCCAGATATCGAAAAAAATGATAATCTTGTACTGCGTATAGATAAGGAGAATCTATAGTCGTTTATTTTATGTTTCTAGCTTTTGTAGTTTCCGAGATCGCTGCGTTCATACAGACGGACAGACGGACGGACGGACAGACGGACATGGCTAAATCGACTCAGCACGTCGTTTTGATAAAGAATATATATACTTTATGGGGTCGGAGATGCTTCCTTTTGCCTGTTACATACATTTGCACAAAACCATTATACCCTTTTTACCCATTTTCAATGGCTTCAGGGCATAATAACTTATGATTAGAAGCGGTTGGAGTGTATGTAACGACAGCTCGCAGCTGGGTTCAGGGTATCTGCTAGTCGGGCGGTCCCGACTAGAGCACTCTTACTTGATTTTTTGATAATTTGGCATTGTTAGATAAATATTTTGTGTTTCATCAGCCACCTGACTTATCTCTGTGCTTTCTAACCAATTTCGTAATTATTTAGTACATGATTACACGCTTCTTTTTATACTCGTTCACGAAGTGAAACTAGTATATTGGGTTAGTACAATGTCTGTCCGTATTTTGGTGTCACGTCTACTGGAAGGCTTGTAAATCAATAACATGTCGATACATACAGACATAAAATCGATAAAAGCTGAAAATTTCCCACAATCTTAAAGCTAGAGTCACCAAATACGGTTTGTAGATCGCTGGTGACCTCCCCCAAAGACTGAGATCTTGATACCTCTTCCACGCTCACAAAATAAAAACCCGAAATGAGTATATTCCCCAAAGTTTTTGAGCTACAGACACCATATTTTCAATATATTTGAATATATATATATATATATATATATATATATATGTATATATATATATATGTATATGTACTGTATTAAATCGGTAACACGTGTATATCTCCCACAGTATTAGAGCTAGGGTCCCCAAATTTGGAAGGTAAGTTGCTGGTCACCCTCTTTAAAGATCGGTAAGAAATTCCAGCCACGCCCACTTAAACAGACTACTAATGTTCTCCTTTAAAGATCACACAAAAAATGTTTTGGATACGCCCACTGGGGGCGTGAAAAATCGATAAGTTAAAATAAATTAATTATATCTTGGGTCTGCGAAAATCCATATCTCCCACAATTTTAGAGCTATGGTCACCAAATTTGGTAAGCAGTTTTCTGATGAGCTGATATTTTTTCAAAATAACTAACAATTTAATTATACCCTGAACCTATTGAAAATGGGTCAAAGTGGTATAACGGTTTTGTGCATATGTATGTAATAGGCAGAAGGAAGCATCTCCAACCCCATAAAATATATATATATTCTTGACCAGGACGACGAACTGAGACGATTAAGCCATGTCCATCCTTCCGTCTGTCTGTGTGAACGCAGCGATCTCATAAACTACAAAAGCTAAAAACCTAAACTTTTACACTATAAGTTCTGCTAAATCATACGCAAAACAATCGCAGACTTTTTATTCTTTAAATTTGTGCACTTGTCATGTAACTTGAGTTGAGTTTAGTCACAACTTGATCAACTTGTAGTGTAATGGTACAGTTAATTAATTAATTTATTAATTAAATTGATTAAATTAATTAAATAATTAAATTTCTTAATTTTATTATTTATTTGTAAACACTCTTGGACAAAGTAATATGCTGCTGATTTTCTCTAAAGATCGCACCAAAACTTATTTGGTGCGCCACTACCGCGCCACTATGTACAAAACTCGATATGTGCACAACATCAGTGATGCCATTTGTTTTATTCATTTCAGTGTTCAATTTTGTCACATGGGAAATTAAGTCACAAGGGAAATTAAGTTGTCACTGATCACTGGTCGGTAGTTGTCAGACTTTTTCGTGTTCTTAGAATTTATGTCCATTTTATGCTGTTTGCGATTGTGCACTTGTCATATTGAGTTGAGGTTTGTCGCAACTAATAATACAATTTAATTCTGTTCTCTTTTATCAAACAAATGATTACCTACAAATTTCAGAAAAAAAATAATAATTTCTTATCATTTATATTGAATTTTGTCACACCAAAAACTTGAGTTCGATGGAGCTCGGGTTCGATTCCCGTTCCTGATGCAAAGACTGGTCTTGATTCTTCCAATTTTTTTTTCGTATAATTCTTATTAAATACTTTAACCTGAATTTCGTCACGCCCGAGGTTAAATCAAACGCGGGGCTTACGTGTTAATTGTGCGGTAGGCCCAGGTTCTAGAATTTTATTTTTGTTTTCTTTACTCGTTTATTATTTTTTTTTGTGCACACATAATGCTAGGTTTTTGTTGTTATTACACCGTGAACGAGTATTCCGCTGTCGGTTACATCCGACTGCAACGTTCTCACTTGTTTTTTTTTTGGTTTTGACTGCTTTCAGACTACTACACTTTTTAGTGTGTGCAATTGTCGTATCAATAACCTAAGTTGAGTTTTGTCAGAACTTGATCAACTAGTAGTGTTGTGGTGCAGCATAAAATTTAGCTAAAATTATTATTTTTAATTATTCGGATTCTCTGTCAAGCATATATATACGTACACACATAAATAAACATATATATAATACTCAAAATCATTAACATTAACACAATTTCAAGTGTTATCCTAGGTCAGTTATTGTGATGCTGTTATTCTAACATAGTGTTAATCATATGCACCAACCGCTGTGCACTTTTCGGCACCAGCGCTATAGCGGCCGAATTGAGAAACAGCGACCACAAACCTTTTTTGTTATGCTCGTTCATTATTAATTGGATTTTTAGGCGATTCTTATTGGATAGGTTTGGTTATTAGATAACTGAACTTGAATTTCGTCAAAACGAAATGGTTGGTGTCGATCATGTATAACACGCTATTGAGGTAACAATTGAGACCGCGTAGATGCACACTATATATTTTTTTTTTTTTTTGTTATTTTAGACTTGTTTATTATTATTATTAATAATCCACATACTGCTGGGGTACATGCTTTCGTTGTTCTTACACCGTGAACGAGTATTCCGCTGTCGTTTACACCCGGCTGCAACCTTCTCACTCACTCTTGTTATATATAACTAAATCACTACTTGCAAATATAACAATGACTTTGTATTCCGATCATAATATTTCTGCTTTTCCTTTTTCCTTTGAGTTATGCTCGTTCACGTTCTTGAAGCTAGTATATTGGGTTTGTGCAATGTCCGGCATGCTGTCCGTCTGTCCGGATGAACGAAACTTTATGCGGCGCTATTGAAGGTAGAGACTTGAAACTTGGCATGTATACTTGTAGTTATCTGTTTCAGAGAATGTGTAAAGATCTTTATGCCACGCCCCACTAGGAGTCTGGCATTTCGAAAAAGGTGAATATTTCCCAAAATTTTAAAGGTAAATTTCCCAAAAATTAGTAAGTACATTGCTGGTTACCTCCCACAAAAATTGCGACCTTGACATCCCGGCCACGCCCACCAAAACCCCCCGCCCAAAAAAAACGGAAATGCCTATATCTCCCACAGTTTTTTAACTGGAGTCTCCGTATACTGGGAAGCTCCCCCAAAATTAACAGAAAACATTTTTTAGCCGCGCCTGCTCCCACCACCGTAATCGCAAAAATCAATATACCTGAAAGCACAAATCGGTAACACACAATTGTAAATTTGGAGCCACTAAATTTGGTATAGATTGCTGGTGACCTCACCCAAAAAATGAGGCCTTAATATTTCGGCCACGCCCACTAGAATCAAAAAACACAAAAATACAAAAATCTAAATTTTCCAAAATAACAACAATAATAATTAAGGCCGTGAACGAGTATTGTGCAATCGGTTAGGACCGACTGCAACGTTCACTTGTTTTAACCTTATTTCAACAGTCTTGCATATACATACACTTATGAGCCAACTTACATTTCGTGTGCACAGATACAGACTCATATTCAGCTTTACATGGCCGATTAAGAACACTTTCCCTGTCACCATCACTGACCAAATAACGACCACCGACACAAGCCAATGTATTTACCCATAAATAGCTCATTATCATTAAATTAGGAAAACAAGTTAAAGCAATGCTTCTGGCAAATTCATTGACATTTGCTTTGCATACACACAAACCGTTACGCAGCCACATACAGGCAGACCACTTAAGTATGTGTAAGTGCAGACTTAAATAAGCATATATACATGCATATATGTACTATCAATTATAATGAGATGAAAGTCAATGTCAATGCAGAGCACACAAAGGGTATATAAGTACATAAATAGCCATATGCATAGGTGCGACTGAGGAATTAACAACAAGAATGAGAAACAAACTAGTATAGACATATGTATTAACATTTTCATATAATCATATGTATGTACATATTTAATGACGATGTATGTATGTATTTCTGTTTGTTTCTCATTATAACCACAACCAAAGTGGTGAAAGTTTAATAAACTCTATAATAAGGTCAGTAAACTAAATAAGATGACAGGTACAACTTTGCAACTGATAGATACATTTTTGTATATAAACTTACATATATATAAGCTATCACCCTCTCACATAAAGGAATACAAAACATAAATAAAATTTTTTAGTTCCAATTTGGTGCCCAGCCAGCAAATCACATATTGCAATGTCACCAACTAAGCCCTTTAACCAATCTTCTTAAAAACAATCGAAACTTCTTCCATTAAGTTCACATTATCCTACATATTCCGAACTTTGTGTTAACTTGCAGTGACCAAGTCCGGTTAAAACAAGTAAGATGGCTCTAGTCGGGTGTGCCCGACTAGGAGATACCCTGAATCCAGCGGTACCACATACATTTAAAGCTCTCTGGATTCATACACACAAATCTATATACAAACCAAAGCGCCAAATGTATGTAACAGGCAGAACGAGGCATCTCCGACCCCATAAAGTATATATATTCTTGGTCAGGATCAACAGCCGAGTCGATCCAGCCATGTTTGTCTGTCTGCCCATCCATTTGTATGAATGCGTCGATCTCGGAAACCATAAGAGCTAGAGACTTCAACTTTTCGAATATTCAAATGATAAATAACCCAATCGAAATAAATCTAAAAAAATCATAACATTTTTTAAAGGTAATCATGTAACCATTGTCACATGAATATTTGAATATACTATAGCAGTTAAAGAATCTTTTTGAAAATGTTTCGTCAATATCGGTTAATAAATACGGAAGTTATTAAAGCGCCCGTGGGTTAAAAATTGAATATCTTGACATGCCGTGCACGCATACATTTGCGTGTTGTAGACTTTTTCTTCGATTTTTATACCCTGAACCCATTGAAAATGGGTAAAAATGATAAAATGGTTTTGTGCAAATGTATGTAACAGAAGAAGGAGGCATCTCCGACCCCATAAAGTATATATATTCTTGATCGGGATCAACAGCCGAGTCGATCTAACCATGTCCGTCTGTCTGTTCGTCCGTAGAAACTTAAACTTTACGGCTGTAGACTTGTCCATGGCACGCGCAGGTCAAGTTTATTTCAAATGATCGATAACCCACACCGTTTTCCTAAAATCGATCAAAATCTACATCAATCTCTAATTTTTTAAGCTTATTTCGTAGATTATGAGACCTAGAGACACAATGTTGCATTGAAATTCATCAAAATCGGTTAAGAAACACAGAAGTTATTAAAGAAAACGTGTGGCAGCCAGTGCTGCACTAAGATCTAGGGATTAAAGCTTGGGTTTTTTAAGTTCGTGTATACCATACGCAGATCAATGTATTTTTAACTATCGATAGCCCGCCCGGGTTTTTATACAGTTTTTTGAGCATATCTCAAAAACTATAATGACTAGCGCCACCAAACTTGGTTAAATGTGTTCTCTTAAAGGATACGCAGATTATAAATATTTTGGATTTTGGATACCTTCAAACATCTTCCCCCATTAACAGAAAAAACATTTGTAATTGCAAGTACAGCCACAATTCTAACAACTTAGGCTGCACGTGACCAATTAAATGTTCTATAGTATAATAAGAATGCATTAAAACAAATTTCATCAAAATCGGTTAAGAAACACAGAAGTTATTAAAGAAAATGTAATTGTATATTGGCAACCCACCATTGGCAACAGGCGTTTTCTGCATGCGTGTGCACACATACATATGTACATATATGCACATTCATATGCGTGAGCTTAATGCTAGATATCGACGATTGAAATATTCTGAAGCAACAAAATGGGAAAAATTATTATTTGGCATGCACACTCTCACAAAACTTTCGCAGATCAACTGCAACCAACATTTTAAAGATATATTTTGTGAAAATTTTGCGAGAAATTTCACAACTACGGCATACTAAAATTTGCATGCAAATATTAAAAGCGAGCGCAAATCGCGAGCATTTATTATTATTATTATTATTTTTTAAAATTTTATTTTACTAAGTGCGGCATGGTGTCGTGTGTATGAATGCAAGGGTTTAATTACATGCATGTAACGACAGCTCGCCGCTGGGTTCAGGGTATCTTCTAGTCGGGCTTTCCCGACTACTTGTTTTTTTGTATTGTTTGTTTAAACAATAAAGTTTTCATAGTGGAGGCCAAGCGCAACCGCTAAGTAAAGCAGTTACACCCGTCTGCAACTTTGGGAGTTTTAAGGAATAAGAAGGGCAAAGTCGGCCCAGCAGTTCTGGTGGTGTCAATTGACCCTCGACACGTGAGAGCGGTGGACCTATCGGTCCTTAGTGATGCAACGCCGTGCCAATTGACACCATCCTATGACATGCCACCGTTAAACGTCCCAGTAAAACCCATTGGCAAGGGTTTGCCGAGGGACCGGTTCGTAGCACCGCGGACCGGAGATTTCTCCAGACACCGTGCTGATACCCCGAAGGGGGTTATACACACTAGTAGTATGTGTATATTATCGGCGGACATCCCTAATTAAATTTGCATGCAAATATATATTCCTAAATATATTATATATATATATATATATCAATTTTTAAAGCTAAAGTCACCAAATAACGATCTGAGTTTGTGGTATTGTTGTAGTAATTTTAAAAGCCCTACTGTAATTTTGCCCATCTCAAATTACCACAATGATGCTATTTAAGTTATTTAAGAACAAACAAGTGAATATCCTACTCCTGTAATGCGCGACAAATTGAAATCTAATTTGCTCGCGTAAAAATGTAATGAGTATTACATACATAAGAATGGCCACAATATTGGTCATAAAACATTGAAATCAGTTTATTCTGACGCCAGCTTCAAGAGCAACCGCATCATGGCTCATAAAAATTTATTGACACCAGGACAAACCCAAGCTAAGGCACTGTACTGAGATATAAATAAAACGAGTCGTAAAAGGAACTTTAAGCTGCAGTAAACACATCATCAACATATCAACTGTGCACAGATAAGCAGTTACCAGCACAAGTTTGCAAGACAGGGGCAATTAGGGCAATAAACAGCGATTTCGAACGCGAAAGAGGCGTCAAGAAGCGAGACAGCATTAAGGAGCAGAAGTTAATGTCGATAGTGGCGTATGTTCAAGATTTTTTGACCAGGTACGTCTCTACATAAGCAGTCTACAATTATTAACCACAGAATCAAAAGAGCCTATCTAACTAGGAGCAATCCCTGAAAACATAACAAGAAAGTTCCACTTGTAGGTTGGTAGTTTATAACTATATCCTATACCTATAACTACAATGTTACGGCTATATTTGTGTACTAGAATCTTATTTAATAAATTTAAACAAATGAAATTAAATTTGCATTTTTTTTATACGTATTTAAACATTTTTTAGATATACATATATATATTTATATATTTTTTTATATATTATAAAAATATGAAAAATGTTTCACTTTAAAATAATATGTCAACTTAATGGTCTATGAGAATCACTAAAAGTAGTCTTCACTAATACTATTTCTCTGTATATAATACTGACAGCCCAAACAGTTAAAGCTCGAAAGCTGCAGTTACCTTAAGTGATGGATGGCCTGTCCTGTTATGTAGAGTTTTTTTAAAATCCGGGCTCGCAAGGAAAATTTTGTATAAAAAACTAATGTATTTATTGGCTTCAAAGTCCTTAAAAAAATTACTTTTTCGGAAATTTCAGCTCTCTAACTTCAATAGTGGCTAAAAAATTGCGTTCTTACGGACAGACGGACGGACGGAAGAGACGGACATAGCACAAACACAATATACTCTTTTCACTTCGTGAACGAGTATAATTAATTAAAGTCTCTAAAAGCCACGTGGGTACTCAATGCAAGCGGGTAAATTATAAAAAAAAGAAAAAAATAGTATTTAAATTGTCTATTATCTATCTAAAATATAAAATTATATTATAATTAAAATTAGATTCTGAGATTTCATTTGTTTTATGAGATAACACATCTTAAGGTATGAATTACCGGTTATTTTTATTTTTCAAAAACAGTTGGTTTTTAGAAATATGTTAAAAGTGCGTACGTATTAAAAATGAATGACTTGATGTAAGGAACCACTATGGTAAGTATTCGGTATGTGTGCGCAAAACTAACAAAAGAAAAATTTAAAGAAAGAAATGTTTTCATCATTATACATACATACAGATGTACATGTGCTCACGTATGATTATGTAAGTATGTCGACGTCGCGCAAATCACCCAAGTGAATTTTCGCCATTTTTCAGTGTCGTCCGCCCGTTTGCCCAAACGAAGTGAAAACCCAATACATTCATACAAGTACACAAACACACACAGTGCAGGCCCAGGATAACCCTCAACTAACCGTCCAGCGGCTCAGCTACCAAACGACACCGCCAATGCTTCTGACACTCTCGGTGCCCGATGCCGCGCGTTCGAATACAAAATAAATATCCAATATATGCCCATGTGGGTGTGTATCCTGTTTCTGGCATATATTATAAGTGAAATAGAAAAATAAATGCGCCGTGATAAAAGTTGTCCCAGCTCCAGCCCCGCGTACCCACAACAGAGCGCAGCGTCTGTAAGCCCTCGTCTGTCCACCGCTAAACTGCGCGCCGTGACGCGAGGACAACACGTCAGCAGCGACGGCAGCAGCAAACAATAACAAGAACAGAAACAGCAGCAGCGGCAGCGCGGACCACGGCAGCGACGACGACGGCGACGGCACTAGTGACAAAGTCCGTGTCCACAAAGGGCCGCCTTCGACTCGCTCATTCCACAAAACGGACGCGTCACGAAGCACGTTTGAAATATTGGAAGAAGGACATTTAGGACTAAAATGAAAGGATCGTACAATAACCCTCAGCCTTGCTTGGCCGCTCCACTCCCACACTCTATACACAAAAACACGCACACATGCACATCCATATCCAAAGTCGGCAAAACCCTACCCTCCTTACCACCTCACATATCCCATTTGCTTCAACAAACACATGCACAGTATATATACAGACACACATCGTACAATTTCATGTGTATGTATATACACTTGTATGTGCATTTGTGTGTATTTCGCGTAAATATTGGGAGTCCTTGACTACGCGACGCGCACGATGCTGATAAAATACAAATTCTTGGGCCGCGATGCTGTCCGCTAGAAGTGTATTTGCACAACTGTACTTACGGCAAGCTGGACACTACCCGGACGGTGGCAGCAAAAACGACAAAGGCCTCACCGTGGCCCACGGCTCGCCAAAGGAAGCACGAGTATCTGCCGCTCTGGGGGACGCGCGGGGCGAATGTTTCCAAAGTACACTGAAAACAATATAAACATTAAATTTTTGTGGTTCTTTTCAATTTCAATCAGTTATAATAAGTCCAGAACATTGCACTATGTCAATTTCTATTTATAAATTCTATTTACAATTATTGTATAAATATATTTTAAAAAGATTTAATTTCTCAACTCGATTCCATAATGTATCATTTTATCCCACTGTATACTCAGAACTTAAATAAAATCATTCCCCATACAAAAAATCTATAGTATAAAATCTGCACATTCTAGCCACGCATTAATGACAAAAAAGAAGAAAAATTTGACTTTTATTGAAATTATTTTGAATAAATATAACTCCGAAACTTTATTTGCTTCATTTCTGCTATAAAGGAACCCAAAGATATATTTTGTTGTATTTGTAAAATTATTTAGGTTTTCTAGATTAGTTCTAATAAGAGAACTCAAATCAAATAACAAAAAACTGTTTAAAATTTTCTAAATTACGTTATTAGGCCGTTTATTGTGGAATGGTACAATTGGGTACTGAGAAAAAATTTGCAGTGTATATAATATCCTTGTCCAGTTAGCGAACAAAAATCTGCGACGAAATTACGCCACATGTGTTCATGCCACGGGCAAATTTTCAGCGATGCCAACGGACGGTTGGCGGACAAGGGACAGCACTTTCATCTTAGGACGATTCTTTCAAGGGACAAACGCAATTTAGACGCCGCTGATGGGGGATGGACGGACACTGGCACCATATATGTAAGTAAGTTCGCTTGAAAGTGTGCGTGGGACGCAGACGACTGTGTTTCTGTGAGGGCGGTAGTCGGTGGGTGGTTTGGGTTTAGCGCCAAAACGGACACGAGTCCGGCTCGGGGTCGCTCACACATGTGCTTATGTGACGTGCTTGAGAGTGTATGTGGCTGTGTGGGTGTGAGTGTATATGATGTTGTTGTTACTGCCTCCGGCTATGTTTGTATGCCTTATTGTATGCCTTGAACCCACACACGGACGCGGGAGCCACTTTGTCCAATTTTCAGACGGTCACTTTTTGAAACGAATTTTCCCCACACTCGAATATGCTTTTGCGAAGTTGCCCGCGTGGCTGTTGTGATGCAAGACCATGAAATTGGCATTCGCATTTTAGAATCCACTTAAACATACTTTCTTCAACCTCCACCAACTCGCGGTGCACAACTCTGCGCCCATTCGCGTCTATAAATGGGCGCCATACTCTCGCGGTGGTGACTGTGGTAGCCCTTGTTAAGCTCATGTTTTTGGCGTTCTTGTTTTTAAATTTAATATTATCCAGTTTAATTTACATGAAACGTAACAATATTTCGATTTCCATTAAAAAATAGACCGGTAACTAAAAGTAATTACCGAGTTATTTTCAATACATGTTCATAATCATTTAATAATCCAAATACGTAAATAAGTATTTGATACAAGTGTTATGTATTCACTGATACATTCCTGTAGTTGTACCTTGATTTTCAAAAACAAGAGTTTTTCTTTTTACATAAGATATATATCTTCTTAGCTTCTGCGTGCAAATAATACATTATGTGTCACGACTTATTTTATACGAATCGGTTTCTTAACAAAAGTCATTCCCAGGTATTTTAACTCCGAATTAAACTATATTAAACAATAGTCTGGTGATGAATTTTTATATTTATAGTAAGCCTAGGAGGGTTAGTAATTGAAGAGTTTTACATAAAGTATTACCGTAAACCATTTTCCAGTTTTTACACACTGAATCCATTGAAAACAAGTAAGAACGTTGAAATCGGGCATAACCGACTGCGCAATACTCGTTCACGGTCTTAATTGTTATCATTATTTTGGAACAATTTAGAATATTGTAATTTGAGGGACCTCTTAAAGGTCATCAGGAAACTGCTTACTTAATTTGGTGACTAGCTTTAAAATTGTGGGAGATATTTATTTTCGCGGCTTATCGATTTGCTACGCCCACGGGGTCGGGAGTGGACGCGGCCAAAAATCTATATGTTCTCATATAGCCTACAGGAACTACAGTTTGAGGTTCATTGCTTTCATTAGGACCGTTTTTCCGACTGCATCGTTCTTACAAATTAAGTTTGCTTAAACAGATACTTTAATTATTATTTCAATTATTACCGATTATAGTCTCTAAAAAGTTTTTGTTCGAATAAAGATTTTGATTGATGCACTCAGAACGGTACTTCAAAAAACAAAAAGGGTAATAATTGACCAATTGTTTTTACTTTAAATAATCGAATCCTTTTCTCGGATGCATATATATATTCCAAATTTCAGTCTCTTACTTCAACAAAGGCAAGAAAATTGAGTTCATACGGGCAGACGAACGACAGCAAGACGGACATTGCACAAACCCAACATACTATTTGCACTTCGAGAAAATATATAAACAAGTGAGAACATTGCACTCGGGCGTAGCCGACTGCGCAATAGTTGTTCACGGTCTTAATTATTATTTTTGTTTTGGAGAAATTTAGATTTTTGTAATTTGTGGAGGAGGAAGTGGGTGTAGGCGAAATTTGTTGGCTCTATATTTAGAGGGGGTCATCAGAAAACTGCTTACTAATTTTGGTGACTTTAGCTTTAAAATTGAGGGAGATATGGATTTTCGCGGCTTGTCCGCCCCAAGACTTATGGATTTTATCGTTTTGTCACGCCCCCAGAACGCGAATCCAAAAAAATGTTTGTGCGATCTTTAGGGCAGGTCATTAGTAATCTGTCTAAAATAGGTTATGTAGCTAGCTATAAAACCAAGGGAAACGGACTTTATTAATTTGCCACGCCCTAAGTGGGTGTAACCAAAATTTTTTTTGTGCGATCTTAAGAGGGCATTAGTAAGAGTATGTCTAGCCTTAAAACTGAAGGATTTACATGAATTTATCCGAAATGTCAGTTGTCGTGGAACGAATTTGTTTTTAAAGAGTTTTAAAGGGAGTGACCAGTGATCTGCCTTTGGGGACTATAGCTCTAAAATTGCGGAAGACTTTTTGGCTGGGGTGGCTGGGCAGCTTTATAGCGGGCGTCGTCGGGATATCAAGGTCTACATTTTTGGGGGAGGTCACCAGCAATCTATATCTTAAATTTGTCGGCTCTAGCTTTACAATTGTGGGAAGTGCTTTCAGGTATATCGAGTTTTGTGATTACGGGAACGGGAGCAGGTGCGCCAAAATTTTTTTTTGTGGTGGTTAGGGGTGCTTTTTAGTAATATACGTATATTCCAAATATGGTGAGTCTAGCTCAAAAACTGTGGTAGATATAGGCATTTCCGTTTTTCTTTTTTTTTTAGCTAGATCGCTGGGGGCCTATTAGTGGCCGTGGCCGGGGTGTCACCAGCAATCTACATACCAAATTTTGTGACTCTAGCTTAAAAATTGTGGGATATATTCACCTTTTATCGATTTGCGATTTGAGGTGTATTGACATGTTATCGATTTGCCAGACTCCTAGTGGGCGTGGCACTAAAATCTTAACACCTTGTCTGAATCTGATAACTACAAGTATATATCCAAAGGTTCGAGTCTCTATCTTCAATAGCGCCGAAAAAAGTTGCGTTCATTCGGAAAGCATGACGAACATTGCACACATCCACTTTCACTTCGTGATCTGCTATAAAAACGGTACAATGGTTTTGTGCAAATAATGTAACAGACATAACGATGCATCTCCGACCTCATAAAGTATATATATATTAGGATCAATATATATTAGGAACTTTAAACACTGGAGACTTGAAATTTTTAATATACTTTCTTTATTTCTTAATATTAAAATCACTGCTTTTATAGCATATGTTCTCATGTAGCATACAGGAGCTAAGTGAACATCACTTTTGGATACCACTTGATTCAAAATTGGAAAGGTTAAGACATACGTCCTTGCGCTTTGGCGGATATATGCATAAATTTGGTGATATGTCCAATCCTTAAAAGTTTTATAAAGATCGGACAATAAACACCGAAGTTATTCAGGTTTGCATTCACCATAGTGTGGGGCTGAGTAAAAAATCACAATCGCTGAGCAAAATGCTTAGCATGTGTTTTAACCTTCGTAAAACATTTAACGGAGATTATAAAGGCTGGTGCAACCAAATTTTGTGTGTATGTTATCGTACAGCTTAAACAGCTGAAGAAGATTTCAGTTATTGGATGGCCCACTCCCCGAACAAAAAAAACCTATTTAGGAGGAGCAACCTTGCGTTTTATTATTAGAAGAGATGTATGCCGTCATAAGGCGCTGCTTATTATTGGAAAATAATCACAAGATACTTATTCAAAGAGTGCAGTTTGCTGCGGTCCTTGATTGTTGTAAATATATTTGATTAAGTTTAAAAAATTAAGCCGAAATTGGGAGCTACATACAGGATTTCGTTATGTCTGGCTCTCTCGACTTGATTTATTTTATTGACTGTTTCTATATATCCATTTATTTACGCCTTTTAAAACATGTTTACATTTTGATAAAAGTTGGACAATTAAAAGTTTTATTTATGTCCGTCGGAGCTTTTCTCTTCATCCTCCTTCAAATTTAATCGCGGATCTTTAAGCAATGAAGCTTTGACCCACTCATACTTTTTTTGAGATTCCTGATGTGTTATGGTTAAGCGCTGCTGCACCATTCGTTTCCTTAGTTCTAGGTCCTTAGCCTGCTGTACCAGACGATTATAATCGAAGTTGTCAAATTGATTCTCAAACTTGTTTAGAAAACGATTTAGAGACTTCGCCTCGCTGGTTAACTGTCGATTTAAGCCGATATTTAAGCCATAAATGTATATATATATATATAGGTATGCATAAATGGTTCTTACGTCTTCATATTGTCGTTGTAAATTATTAAGGAGGATGACAAATCGAGTTTTCAATTCATTAAGGCAAGCAGTGTAAGCACCCACGGATTGTTCTTGGGTCAGTTCGCCTTGATGCTTATATGGAACCAAATAAGCAGCTAAAAAGTCCGCCGGCTTACTGGCTATTTCGCGCTTGTGGTCTTGCTCTTCTTTAAACTACAAGCAAAATCGAATTGATTAAGAATTTATTATATTTATCAGTATAGAAAACCTGTTGCATTCTAAGTGCTCGGGCAGCTCCATTGCGAAGGGGGTCAAATAAGCTGAACTTCAGCTTAGGTTCAATCTTTTCCATTTTACGCAGATCAAAAATATTGTTAATATCGTCCTGAATTTTTTCAAACTGCTTCCTTATGCGATCTTCTGACTGAAGTTGATTCAGTAATAATTTGTATAGTTCCAGATTAGTTCGTATCGGATCTAAAGGGTTCGCCTGAATAATTATGTTATGTTAAATATTTACAGGCACGCAGTATTAAAGTATAAATGTACCCTATATATTTTGGTTAGCTTTTCGTCGTAAATTAATTCTTTACCATAGTCTGGCTTCGGAGGTTTTGTGAACTCAACTGTAGTGGCGGTTAGTGCTCCAAATGTGTAATGAAATTTTAGAATAATTTTGTTTTGCTGAAACAAGAATGTTCGGCTGGCAATGTCATTTGTTCCTATGTCATCTTTATCAGCACAATGAAATTTTTCCACAACTTTCTAAAACAAAAAGAGATGCAGTATGGCAAATATTGATTTTAAAGGAGACATTGATATTAAAAAGATCCCTTACTTACCTTAAGCGCTTCACCATTTGGCTTAAATTGAAACTCCTTGTACCAGCACCTATCAGCTTGGTTCTTATAATGTAATATTATGGATCCTGGGCTTAAATCTATTGAATCCAATGAATCTAATCTAGAGCTTGAACAGAAATTTAATCTTCTGGGCTGCAATGTGTCCGAAAAATACTCAATAGCTGAAACAAAATAAAATGAATAAGGTTTTTACATTCATTACCGAAATTTATATTGAATTACATGAAGCTTATACTTACATATTAAACTGTCATTACGGCCTTTAGTAAAAAGCTCCTCGAAATGATCAGTTTCGTATGTATACCTCAACTCGTCCATTAGGTCAAATCGGTTCTTAAAATATTCGTAGCGGACTTTTGGATCGCTGCATATATCATCATTATACAAAGTTAATTGCATTACTTTACCATCAGGTTGTGAGTATGGAGAAAAACGTTCGTGTATGGCTCCCTTATACTGAACTTTTTTCCCAGAGCTTGGAAAGCGTTGTTCGAAATCCGCAAAACCGATGTGAAGCCTACTTACCCAATTGCAAATAGCATCTAAGTGCTTTTCATCACTTACATCGGTATCGCCCTCTGTTATATTTTCATCTGACGAAGCTTTGTAAGTGCGCATTTCAGGTGGCTCGCCTGGCAGCATATGCTCCCAATCATGTATATCGCGTAAATCCCAACGCAAATCACTTACTCGCTGGTAAGTCTGCTTATTTACGTAATAATTATACTGATTCCAGACAGTATCAACTAAAATGTATTGCTTACAACCAGTTTCACATATGAATCCGGTTGAGGGCTCTATGAATAATCCGGTGGGTGGGGCTTCCACAACATCTCCATTTACATCAGTATATGTAATTCGGGGCTTGATACTCCAGGGTGCATTATTTATAATCACCACCCACGCGTGAGATCTGCGATAGTGATAACGGTCGACAGCTAAAAGTTCAAGGTCCTAAGGCAAATATATATATTTATATATCAGGGACTCAAAATAACTGTTATTATATGAAATTTTAACTAAAAAAATCATAATGAAAGAAGCTTGCTATATATAAAAGGATTACACCAATATGTCTAATTTAAGTAAAGTTTTATGAAAACGAAATAAACTTATTTTTAAAATTTTTTCAATAACAATTATTTTTAACTTATTTTTTCATGAAATAAGTTTTATGTTTCGATTTTTGCAAACACTCAAAGCATAACAGTTATTTGTAATTTTTTTCGATAAAAATTGAATATAAAAGTTATTTCGCAACTTTTATTGAAAAAAATTGAAAATTAAAATTGAGTTAAAATATTTTTTGGACCACACATATTAAGAATGACGATTTCATATAAATATGATGTACGGGTATATATATATACTGTATTGTGGATGTTAAAAATAGCTAAATTTTTACCGCCATTTGCTTTTGCAAAAGCACCTCTGCCAACCGAGTCTGTTCTTCGGCTCTTCGTCTATGGACCTCAGCCATTTCTTCCTCGAGATGACTCTCCAAATCCGGTAAAGCGCGCAATTTGTATTTAACACTCTGTTCTTCCTTCACCTGATCCTGTTGAACGGTTTCAATTTTATTGATTGAATACGGATATGGCACATTGTGTTGGTCATTTAGAACCGTCTCTTGACGTGCTACTCCAGAAACAACCATAGCGGGATGACCAGCTCCAATAAGCATACTAGCTAACAAAGTGGCCATTTCATATGAATTTCCCCGCCGTTTTCGAAGCAAGGAATCCGGAGATATTAAACGAGTCGGCTAAAAATCAAAGTCAAATGTATATTTCAAACATTTAGTTTTTTTGTTTTTTTGTTTTTTTTTTTTTTCAATTTTTTGATATCTCAATAAAATATTTCTCCATGATCAAGAAAATATGCCGAATGGTATTGAAAATGACTGTTTGAATGCGTAAAACAGATTGTTGCAATCATACATACACAAAATTACATACACATTACATTTAAGCGTATTGTCCGATCTTGATGAAATTAAATCAGGACTTTAATCTTAAATTAAATATTTTTAATTTTATCTAAAAGACAAGGTTTTATTAGAATACCTCGGAGACTATAAGAACTACAGCCACAAAACTTGATACGTATGTTGTCGAATATCATATATAGATCAAGAATATTTCGCTTTTTTGATAACTCCCCCAATCGTCTCAACATCCCAAAACAAGTAGGAGAATCTATAGTCGAAAAGTTTAGGTCTCTTTTGTAGTTTCCGAGATCGCTGGTTTTATACAGACGGATTGACGGACATTGCTAAATCGACTCAGCTTGTCATGCTGATCAAGAATATATATACTTTATGGCGTCGGAAATAACATGTTATTTGTATATATATATTTGTTATATATATATATTTGTATATGGTTCAGGGTATCTCCTAGTCAGGCATTTTTGACTAGAGCACTCTTAATCGTTTTGGTTTTTCTTTTGGCTATTTTTTTTTTTTTTGTGACAAGCTTTAATTCTTTTTAAACCTTTAAAATATTTATATATATTTTCATAGGTTTCAATGTATTTTTTGACCATTTGTGAATCATCTGGTAAGTACTTAAATTGCCAGTCTTGCGTGAGAGTCCCAATGGCATTTTTATACTTCAGAATAAATCCATGCGCTCAAATTGGCGGAATTTAAGAAAAACAGATACCCCAGTTGATAAGAATGGTGTTTTAGGTAACAATTGAACGAAACGGTTTTTTTTTTTATCAATAACTCAATAAAATGTATATAAGAAAGCAATAGTGACATATTGTTATATAGATATTATATTTACAAGTACTCATATCTTTAAGAATATTATAATTGAAATATTGTACATGATAGTTCCCAGTCCATCCCTTTAAGTACTTAAAATGTAAAAATACCGAAGAGTTTAGAAAATACCGTAACGAAGAGCAAGAGCTAGAAATGAATTCCAGGAATTTTCGTCAAAATCGTTGCGCAGCATGAGGCAGAACACCTTTTCAATACCTTTACAAGTATGACCTTTCGCTAAATGTAGTTAAAAATTGCTGACTCAGCAGGGTGTAAGAAAAAGAACTCGTTAGAAGCTAGTTTTTTTTTTTTAATTTTTTTACCGAATTGCTGTCTACTCGTCTCTCCATACGAACGGATCTTTCCATGTTTTTAGAAGCTTGAGTCCCCAAAGCCGTTATCTCGCGTTGAGCTTTTGCCCATCCCATCCCATCCTCGCAATCGCGGTTTGCTATACAGTTTTCAAATTAGAAATACCGAAGCTTGCATGGTGCCGAGAGTTAGCTTTAAAGATCAATAAAAATCTTTATTTGTAAAAGATTTAGTGCAATATTTATATAATCACTGCACTAAGGTCACAGTCTTAAAATCATCGGTCTACAATCATCAGGCCCCTTGATCTGTAAACTGTGAACATGGAATTGCGTAGTTATTTAAACATAATGAATTAAAACTGAAAAACTCGCTTCTTGACACTTCAGTTCTTATTCGAGTAGAGGTACTATATACCTTTATACATATACATATGCACATGCGTTTTTCAAGTAGGCAAAGCCAAACACATATACACGTACATATACTTGCGGATATCCTGCGGCGCGTGTTTTATTAGAATCGGAACAGGCGTTATTTCGTTGCTGTTTCAAGCTGCGACAAAGTAGTAAATCGCACCCCTCCCTAATCCACCCTGTTTCCTTATCTGTTCGGTCGTTTACCTGCGCAGCTGAAACCAATTCGTAGGTGTATGCGCATGTGACAGTAACCGTGTCCTCTTCATCACTTTTTCCTTGCCTTTTGCTTGTGACAAGGTCTAGGGCCAGGGGACTATTCTGCAACTTGCGAGAAAAATAAGCGAGTATATATGTACAAACAATAAATATGCATATACATTACACGTAGATGTCGAGAATGAGCGAAACTGTGAAACGTACCGAAATATATATATGTATGTATGTATACCACCACTTGCATGCGCTACAATTATTGAAATGTTTCGATTGCCCAGCGGCATCCATTAACGTTGCTTTACTGTTATTGCTTTGACTAAGCAGATCATATTTATCAATTAAAACTTACTTGACTTATTTCAGTTCAAGGTACTTAACTTCGTGGTGTTAAGATACTAATATTAAAACTTCGAAACAAATGTATTATTGATTAGCCCTAAAAGGAATAATCGAATAAACCATAAATTCAGTTGCTATAAAATCTATATTTTGCTTATAAAATATTAAAATTGTGTTATAAAGTGTGTATCACAAAGAAGAAAACATATCCCATTCCATAAGGCTAACATATTCCGATATGTATTAAGAGGCTAGTCTCCAAAGCTGTCTTTTTTTATTCTCGGTGAAAAAAGAATATGGGTTTTGTGCAATGTCCGCTTTGCTGTCCGTCCGTCTGACCGTGTGAATTTATTTTTTCACCGTTATTGAAGCTAGAAGGCAGATATTTAATTATGTATACCTACGTCAGACAACCGTTTTGTAATGATCTGCCTATATGTTCACCGTATAATGACAGCTTAAACAAGTAAGATGGCTTTCGTCGGATGCCCCCGACTCGCAGATACCCTGAACCCAGCGACGGTACTTACATTTAAAACTCTTTGCATTCATACATACATACAACAAATCACACATAAACACCACAAACACACGCCGTTTGCAGCGCATGTTACTCTCAGCAGCTGCGCTCCACACCCACTATGGAAAATTAATTATTTAATAACTTCTAAACTAAGAGTATGATCGTTATGAAATGATCGTTCTGATGATCGTTCAGTGCTTAATAAGAGCATCCAAATCTATGTACAAACCAAAGCGCAAGTCTGTAGTATTTGATTTGCGTTTTTTTTAATGGCGAATGGGGGAAGGTATACAAAATCCGAAATATTCATAATCTAGCTGTTATAGTCTCCGACATATGCCAACCAAGTCTTAAAATCTATTTTTATCGATAATAATGAAACGAAGCAAGATATCGAAAAAAAATTATGATGATAATCCATAATGGGTATGGATAAGGAGAATCTATAGTCGAAAATTTTATGTCTCTAGCTCTTGTAGTCGCTGAGATCGCTGCGTTCATACAGACGGACAGACGGACGGACGATCAGACGGACATGGCTAACTCGAGTCAGCTCGTCGTCCTGGTAAAGAATATATATACTTTATGGGGTCGGAGATGCTTCCCTCTGCCTGTAACATACATTTTCATAAAACCATTATACCCTTTTTACCCATTTTCAATGGGTTCAGGGTATAAACAGACGAAAACGGTCTAAGTTATTATTGTTATTTTGGAAAAATATTGATTTTAGTAATTTGTGAGGGTGGGACTCGATATTTAGAGGAGATGATCAAATTTGGTGACTCTAGCTCTGAAATATGGATTTTCTCGGCTTACCCGCCACTAAGATATGATAGATATATATATTGACCACCCCCGTAACCAAGAAATCTGAACACTTTATCTGTCTCGGGTACACACGAGTATTTATTCTATATTTTAAGTCTCTAGCCTCAATAGCGGTAAAAACATTGCGTTCATACGGGCAACCGGACGGACGGACAGCAAGCGGATATAACACAAGCCCAATATACTCTTATCACTGCGTACACGAGTATAAAAATTAAATATATTTGGTTCGCAGAATTGTATTGATTTTGCGTTAACAACCTTTAACCTTTTGTGGGAGCAAACCACCACCACTATTTTATCTGAAAGCTGATCTCATGTGTCCGGTCTTACAAAAGAGATATATATACTTGCACGAAAAATATATTTTTTTCTACGGCTATACTTCACGTGGTTTCACTATTCTCATTTTATAGCTTTGCTGCAGACTTCGCGAGCGCGCCCCGTCGTTTCGGAAAGTTTATTGAAATGCAAAATCCCCGTGAAGCCATAGGAATCACAATGAGGCGTTCCGTGGAAGTACAAAGTCATCACCGAGCAGCGGGGAGAACGACATCGCGGAATTCGAGGTCAAAACCATTCCCTCCAGCCAGTTCGTCGGCAACGTCTAATTGAATGCTCAGCAACGGAGCTGGTTCAGTTCACAGGGCAAGCTCTCCCCTATAAGCGACGGGCATGTTGTTTCTGTCTACCCCGCTGACGTCGGGCACTTGGCGGTGGCGCGAAATAAGAAACGCTTCAAGGTTATTCGAACGTGTTAAATTAGGATCAAGCCTTGTATACGCAATCGCAACAATAGTGGAAAAAACATGACAAAAACAAAGGAACGAATGCACGCTAAAGCGTCGAGAAACAGGCGCCCCTTACTTAAGCAGGGGGCACAGCTCAAATTACAGAAATGGCAACGTCCATCTGAGTTTCAGAAAAAATTTTTAGCAAAATGCAAAATTTTGCACAAAAAACGGGGTGGCAAATAACAGACTGACATGACCACTTTCCGTAGCGAAACAGAACCCGCGCTTGGTTGCGCCAAAGTTGAAGATAACATAAGCAGGACACCGGCCGCCTTCAAAAGTGTGTTGCAACGTTCCTTAAAACATCCACCCACATAATCCCTTACATGTCTTATAGTAACCCGAGGCGAAAGACTCACGTGGGAGGCACAGCGCTTATCGGGGCGCATAATGAGCCGCTGCCATCTTTGTCATAAGAGCATAGAAACAAAGCGATGAAATTCAGCGCGATTCCTTAAGCACTTGCGGGAGTGTTGCGCGTCCCAAGCCGACGTGGGTTTCATGGCGGGGCCGTATGTAAGTTCTTAAATGAGCACACACGATGAAAATCAGCGGCTTAGCCCCTTTATGATAATGTTCTACACGGAAGTGTTATTGTCCTCGGGACAAAAGGATGCATGGCAAAAACACTAGCCACCATCATCGCGCAGAACCGCCGTCGTAATCACAGCCAATGATGACACATAGTCCTCAACGACCACGGACATAAACCCAAACCTTTGTTCGCTGTTTGTGTGCTTACTTAAAATGACATACATATCTTTACTAGGTATATGCATTAAACAGAAACAACGTGGAGTTTTATTATAAGCTTTGTCTTCCAGGCCAATCTAAGTGCCAGCCAATTGCATTAAAAGCCCAAGCTGTAAGTAAATCAATGATATTTAGCATGTTTTACTTTTATGGACTCGCATATACATATATATATATTAATACTATTATTATTATTAGTATAAGATATAGCTCTAAGCCATCAGCTCAACTTTGAATATCCTTAAATACCGTATTATAAATGAATTTATATAAACAAAATGTGTAACGAAAAAAAGAGACGTCTCCGACACCATGAAGTTTATATATTCTGATCAGTGTCACAGCAAAATTGATACAGCCATGTCCACCTGTTATCTATTCTATTTATACGCAAGCTTGTCTCTCAACCAGCGGTATCGGCCGTATCGAATCCCTATAAAAATGACCGGTCGAAGTTTGAGTTTGAGCTAACCTTACTTTTTAGTTTTTATTAAAGATATCCTTATCAAAATTTTCAATTCTGAGCGTTATAGTGCTCATAACATATCGGCAAGATAATATAAACCTCTGACAACTATAACGTATCGCTTATGAAGGAACGATCGGTAGAAAACATAATTTTTTATTTTCCAAGATAAATATCCTATGTATAACCAAACCAAACTTGACAATTGAAAGCGTCACAATGGTGGGCAACATCAGCAAACATCGGATAGTTTAATAGATAGACGGCAATTAGAAAAAATCAGAATAAAGTGTGAATGCTTTATTAAACTATAAAAAATAGGCGCACATTTTTCATGTCTGTTAAACTATGATACCAAAAAGATAACTGTTCATTTTTATCCTTTCATCGTGACCCTTGACATCGATAAATAAGGGTTTGTAGCCCCAGCAGATACACTAAATTTGGAATATGGGTTCTCGT
This sequence comes from Drosophila colorata, assembly GCA_035041545.1. Classification (NCBI taxonomy): domain Eukaryota; kingdom Metazoa; phylum Arthropoda; class Insecta; order Diptera; family Drosophilidae; genus Drosophila; species Drosophila colorata. Next base: position 524,453 of record JAWNLD010000482.1, read on the forward strand.
TAATATACACAAATCCAGAATATTCCACTTTGTGGATACATCCACCATGTTTGCTCAAAATTATAATAAATCAAAATTATAAATAACTAAATAAATTAAATATAATAATGAAATTTGAGTTATTGTTTACACAGATATAGGGATGCCATATTAAGTAATTGCATATTTTATTAAGACCGGACAATAACTTAGTTATACAGGTTTGAATTTCCCTTAGTGTGAGGCGGAGAAAAAGATTCACTGACGCTGGATAAAATGCACGCCGAGTTGTTGTGTGTCTATGTAGGTTTTTGTGTTCGTTTCTATAATTCGCACACAAGTTACGACAGCTCGGAACGGCTATAGGGCAACTCCGAGTCCGTCATAACCGATTTAAATATGGTTATTACTTTATGTATCGAACAATTTGAACGGGAAGCTTTGTTTCTTAGTTTAACCAATAGACAATCAGAAACATTTGTCACGTTACGCCGCATAATCCGATATAGCTATTAATCACTACACACCCTTCTAATGGAAAGCACACTAATTTCCTTAACATTTACACAGTGAAGCCATATAACTCAAATGTCCTTTTAAGTAGACACTCACGTATGTTTCTTATTGATGGCACTCGCGCATTTCAGTGTTATGCACAACAAACGTAGCATCGCATGCATCACTTACAGTGGCCGCGTCCATACTTGCGCACCATCATATGCATCACCAAATGACGGACTTTTTTGAAGGAATAAGGGTTGAAAAGGAGTCGAGGATGGATGTGCACTGTAAAGGGATCTCACATTTGATTTTTTGACCCAAGTAGTAGACGTGGGGGCGAATCGTGCAATCGTGAAAAGGGAAGTAGAGGTGATGGCGGTGGTTGTTACTTTAAAGAGAGCTACGATTCTAAATGCTCCAAGTATTGACCAACTTATTTTGCTTATCTTTTTTAAACCAATAATTATAAATAGAAGGAGGCATCTCAGACCCCATAAAGTATATATATTTTTGATCAGTATCACTAGTAAGCTGATTCAGCCATGTCTGTCTGTCTGTCTGTTTGAACGTCCGTCTGTTTGAACGCATCGATCTCAACGACTACAAGAGCTAAAGGGCCGAACCTTTTAAGTTTATGTATATCATACTCAGATCAAGTTTATTTCATATGAGCGATAACTTGCTCCATTTTCTTATTATCAGTATTCATCGGTTTTTTGAGCATATCTCATTAAATTTGGTTTAATATCTTCTCGTAAAGGATACGCAGATTATGAATATTTCGGATTTTGGATATCTCTTAGTTTAGACGTTAATCAAGAATTCATTGACTATTGTGAGGCCAAGCACAGCTGCTGCGTAAAGTGCGCTTGTTTGTGTGTGTTTGTGTGATTTTGTGAATGTATGAATGAATGCAAGGTTATTTAAACGTATGTAACGACTGCTCATAGCTAGGTTCAGGGTATCTCCTAGTCGGGCACTCCCGACTGAAACCATCTCACTTGTTTTATTTAATTTGATTGATAAGACCCAAATATCCAAGCTAAAATACCGATTGTTATTTAAATTCATACTACATGAAATATAGATGATAAATATCTAAAATTTTAAATTTTGTTCGAAAATAAATGGTGAGGGATATTCGGACGGTCGGAGATTGCGGACCATCAGACAACTGACTGTCTAACATCAAAATCATGTTTCGTTATCCACATCCAGATTATCACGAGAGCGACAGCGACGGTCTCAAAGCAGTTAAGAAAACGGCTAGAGCAGAGTTAGAGTTACGGTTTGGGGTCGGTTCACAACAGATGCTGATGCAAGGTCGCGAATTCTAAGAGTTTTTATCCAAAGAAATACACCATCAAAGGATATGTGAGTTGTAACCTGGTGGTAGAACTGGCCAGTTAAGTGCGCGGAACCGGTCGCTGCAGCTTGTCGAAAGCAATGCCTGTGGCTGTGAAGTCGGCGACTAGTTTGCTTTGCTGACTATGAATGTTGTTGTATCCGTGGCTTCTTGTGTGTCGGGGTACGCGGACGCTGTGCGATTCAAAGTGGACATGGCATGGTAAACAGAAGCAGGTGCCACTGGCAAAACCGGAGCCATCACCTCATGGACACTGAATCGTCGTTAGCTCGAATGTCTATATATGACTGAGTTTTTTTGTCTGTGAGGATGAGAGCAGTCGTTGCTGCCAGTTGCTAGTCAGCGAGAGGTCTTTCTTTGTGCCAATGTGACGCAGGCTACAGGGCTGGGAATTGCGATGGGGTTTGACGCAAAATTACGCCACTCGGCCACACGGCTTGACTTGACTTGGTTACTCTGCACCACCGTCTGCCACTTACTCTGATCTCAAGTGGGCTGCTATGCATTGTTCTGTTTATGCAGGTAAGCAAGGCATGAGGTGGGCCAGGCTGATATACCTTCGCATACGTACATATGCACATACAAATACACCTACATATATATATATACATATACACACATACAAATGAAAGCTTGAATATGTATGTATGCATGTGTATATGTTCCGTTTTCATCCGCACACTCTACGGTCCGTCAGTCAGTGTCAATTCTACATACGCTGAAAGTCGCGATGCCTATAGGAAATGCAAGGCGGTCGGGGATGTGAGATGCTTGGCTGCGGCTGTTGCCGTCACCATCGCTATTGCTTTGCCGCAGGGTGGCGACTGCGGATTTTAGCTGAATTGGCGCGGGGTTGCGCTCTGATTGATGTAGGGAGCAGCCCTTCTACACGTTTTGGTTTGCTTCTCCTTGTCTTGCCTGTCTTTTTCCACAGACGACAGCGTTTGTCGCAGACAACGTTTGTCGCAGACAACGGTAACGATGCTGACCGCGCGACATGCTGCTTTCTATTTTGATGAAAATTCGCGATTGCGTGCGTTCAACCGGAACCGACAAATTTACCATCCCCTTTCAGGAAAGACGGGCCGTTGTCCTTAGTAAATGTCTATAGAGTTTCACTTTACTGACCTGCTGGTTAGTCGACACCCGTACTACCTGTGCAAATGCAAACACATTGGAAGCATTTGTCTGTGGAAATATTTGAATCTCATGGTAATTGTGATTTAATAAAATCATATTTTCTAAAACGCTTTTTACATCTGCATTTAAGGTTTCATGCACTTTCCACTTGCCACAATTTTGGATTCCTTATTAAGGAGACGTACATAAGTATGTACATATGTATTTCTTTTCTGACATTATGACATGTCACGTAGTGGGCTTAGAACTTATTGGTGACAACAGCCTGCCAGTCTACACCTACCAGTCCAAACGCGCGCCAAATCGCGCTTATGAGTTTTACATCACTGCCGCTATATTTCCTTGTACTTTCATTGTCTAGAAGTGGCCTACAAAGGATATGACACTCGAGCAGGCTGAGTCCTTACCAACAGCCTTCAGCCGTATAGGTCGCAAATTTTACCTATGTTGCAGCTCAGATAATAAAACAGCAATAAAGCTTAGAATAGACCCCACAGCGTTGCTTAAAAAAAGTCCTTTAAGGATGTACGTTGGTTTGTGAACATGAGTGTTTGTGTGTATGCAAGTAAAAAAAAATTAATTTATGAGTCTGCTTCAGTACTATTACAATTTCGTCAGCTTAGTTGATCGGCATATTAGGTAAATTAATTGCAAAATCGACAATAAAAACAAGTAAGATGGCTCTTGTCGGAAGGGCTCGACTACGAGATACCCTGAACCCAAACATTTAAACGCCTTTGCATTCATACACACATTCACAAAGTCACACATACATATGTACATACAGAAAATCACACTCAAACATACACCGCATGCTCCGAACTTGACTGAGCGGCTGGTCTTGGAAAATTAAACTAACTCCATACTACACAATCGCAAACAGCACAAAAAATTCGAAGAAAAGGTCTTCAGACACAAATGTACATATGTACATACATATGTACATGTGCACACGCATGCACTGCTTGAGCTTGCTACTAATTGTCTTGCGAAATTTGATTACTTTTACCACACGCTTTCTTTAATAACTTTTGCGTTTCTTAACCGATCTTGATGGAAGTTGTGCAATATATCGTTTTAGTGCTATAGTATATTTGAATGTACATTTGCGTCGATCTATAAACTCGGAAACTATAATAGTTAGCGGAGACTTAAACTTTTGGAAAATAGATTCGTATTTTGAATTACCGATAGCCGGTATTATCGATACGTATCGGTTTTCTGAGCATACCTCAGAAACTATAAGTGCTAGAGCCACCATATTATGTTTAAAATGTTCTCGTTCTTGAATCTTCTACATGAGGCAGGAAGATTCACACGCATATACATATGTTCTTGAGCAGCAGAAACAACCGAGCCGACCTAGGCGTATCTGTCTGTCAGATCAATTTTTTGTTTATATGAGCTCGTTGATCTCAAAAACTTTAAGAACAACATACATCGTACATCGAATTTGGCATGAAAATACAGCAGGCTCGGATTAAGATTGTTTATACCTTTTAAAATATTTGTATGAAAAATAACCGGTCAAGTAAACAATGTCATGCTTACCTTTTCTAATTGCTTTTCGCAGCACTCTACTTTCAGTTCTAATTACCGATCATGGTTTGGGTGTTGATGCTGTTTTATATTCATAATAAGGATCACAGTCTCGCCTTAGATATATATGTATGTACATTTTCATTACATAGTTATTTGAATTGTTTAACGAATTGACGGAAGAAAATATGCATAGCAACTACAGCTGAAAATTATTCCAGCTTTTAAATTTATAACTATATAACATTTAAGTATACTAATATAAATATATATATATATATAGCATATGTTCCGAGGTATATTCTAAAGGCACAAACTTATGATGTAGCAAAAGATTAGCATTGGATCGAGAGCAAGCTATGAAGTTATGCAAACACTTTATATGTATGTGCCTGTGTCTATCAAGTTGTACTGGATATACACTATGTGTTCACATACTGCAGTTGCTGTTGCAGTTGCAGTAGCAACATACACATACCCACATTGTATATCTATATTAACATACATGCATGTACAAGTATGTATGTACTGTTTGGAACGTACTGCAATTAGCAGCTGATTGAACTTGCATATATGCTGCTAGCACCTAGCTCCTACTCGTATCAACCATCGTTCGTCTTAGTAGCAAAGAATATCTTAACAAAGCTCGAGCGAATACATAAGAAGCGGGGCAAGCAAAGGATTCAAGAAAAACTGCATGTGTCTGCGTTATTTGCATGTGGCTACGACTGGAATGGTTTTCAGACCAGGGCGCAGTGGACGCAGTATGCATGTCTTGCCTTGCTGCATATAGTTTAATTTCGAGAAGGATTCAGCCGCACGTTGCTAAGAGCTTTTGCCAAAGTCATTTTTGTCCCTTTCTAACATATACTGCTCACTCGCTTGCTCCGCATCCTTGCGTTTTGCTCGTTCTCTGTCCGACACGTTGGCCAGCATTGGTAGCAAAACTAAGCGTAAGGACGATGTAGATGCAGTGCGAGTCAGTCAGTGGTCAGTAGTTGGTGGTCGAAAATGCTGCGTCTGCCATGGTCCCTCCGTTGGCGCCTCGATTGTTTCAAATTCTGTGTTTTCTCGACTGCTGCAACGATGGCAACGACAACGACAACGGCAGTGGGAGCATTTAGCTTAGATTGGAAGGACAAATGCCGGCCTCGGCTTGCACGTTTGCCTTCTTCTTACGCGGCATCCTGTCCAGTCCGACATAGTATACACACAACCACTCACACATACGGACTCAGGTAACGGTAACTGACAAAGAGCTCGGACATCGGCTGGCCTCGGAAATGGTGGTAGATGAGGTGGCAGAGCCAGAGGCAGAGGCAGAAGCAGACGCATTAAAACAAAGCAAGCTACCAACTACGATATGCAAATCATAGCAACAGCAATGAGCAGCCCAACATGTACAACTATAGCACAAAATGGAATAAAGCGAATCGCAAGGAAAAGGATTTCGACGAGGGCCAACTGAATATAACAACTTGCGAGAGCTGCGGTTTTCGTCTGCACAAATCGCCTTGGCTTACACAAGACCAAGGCTGCACACAACGGCCAAAAAAGGACGGCTGCTTGCCTGCTAGTAGGGTTAATCGGAGTATGGTGTTTAGCAGGTAGCGACTAACTAAGAGCACCATGACTGCACTACACAACAAGAGTTGCACAGAAGGGATTACTGTGTCCTTAGTTTTCCGCATTTCTGCAAAATTTTCTTCTGTAGAGTTAGCAAGCTACTCAAGCTTTTTAGTAAAAATGGGAGTGTGCATACTGTAAACGAAATAGGTTCGGCTAGTGGTTCGAACTCGGAAAGTGATCATAATGAGTATGAGTATGAATATATATACATATATATACATAAAACGAAAATTGCATTCATACTGAATGCAAGCGCACAACCTGGCCTGAAAGAATTTGCTTAAGCTGGAAGGTAATGACAATACCGTGAGGGAAAACAAAGAAACGCTCAGACATATATGATATATGATTTGACTAGCGCTGTTCTCGCACTGCTTTATATAATGTACATATGTACATATGTGCATAAATGTAAATAGGTATAAAATAAGACAAGTATTTGGGTTTTAAAGAGACAAACTCAATATTTTTGTTTTTAAAACTGTTATACTTAAGAAGACAATGGGAAAAGTAGTGAAGGCCCTGACAACAGGCGGGTATGTGCTGAAAATCATACACATACTACACATTCACATATATACATATACACAAGTATGTCTAGTTGGACACATACACGTATTTTGAATCAACGGAGTGGCGGTGGTGACCATCGTCCTGCCCCATGTGCCTTCATCTTTCAATTCACGCGAAAATTTCCTTCGCCGATATAGCGTATTTGGGTGTGAGTGGGGGTGGTTGCCGGCTACAGCGAGGCGGTCGACAAGTATGGGTGAAAGCGAATCGAGTATGGTTGAGGACGACGAATCCGTAATTGTGCGCACACACGCACCAACACCAAGCCATTTGGCTGATGGGGGAGGAAAAGGGCGCTGTGGTAGCTGGCCATGCTGGGCGACAAATCGGCCGACGTATGGACCATGGACGAAAGACGTTTACTGCAGCAGCTGGCAAGGAGCTGGAGATATAAGAGAAAGTACGACATCGAGCGGGCGAATGAAAATAGAAAATTTCGCCTTAATGGACAATGGCCAGTCTGTTCAGTCTATTCGTTGGTATTGTTGCTTGGTCGGCTGGTCGCCTGGTCGGATGGTTGGTATGTCGGACGGTCGATATTCAGGCTGGATTCCATGCGATGGGACGTCATATCGGCGATTTAAATCTGAAGTATACACATGTGTATATTCCTATTGTATATATACATATAATATATATATATATATATATATATATATCTACTTTATATATACAATATAATATAAAAAATATATATACGTTACCCATGATAAAGCAACTTTAAATTCACGCAGCAACGAAATTTGCGCTAAGAATGTTAAAATGCGTATGTATGTGTACTTACGGCGGATGTACTGAACGGACCGCCGCCGCAAGCTTGTCGGCTGGCTTTTTAGCAATTGGAATGCGTACTTCTAGCCGATAATGTTCTTGCTTTCGGTATATTCTTGCCTGATTATTGCTGATGCGTTGTTGGCTGTTGTTTCCCCTCAGCTTTCTTAGCTATTTTTTTAAAAGCAACTCATATGATAATGAAGTTGTCTGTATCGTTTTTGTTGTGGTCAAAGTCAATAGTGGTTGTCGCTGACCCTTCTGTGGTCATAATCTTATTTCGTTTCGATACGTTGCTAAATACGCTACGCAAATACCATCTAAACTCATATTTTATTTTCATAAATTACATATTTTATTTTCATAAATTATACTTTAAGGAACTGGTAGCTTTCTTACTTTCAACTTTTTTGAACGGATTGTCAACATTTTCGCGAAGTTCCACTCAAATTGGCAGCCTTTGCTAGAGTGTGACCCATTTTGGGGCCCCGAGATTCCACATTGTCTCAAATTTTAAATGTTATGTTATGTTATGTAAAAATCAAGATGTGGAAACGAAAATAGTTAAAGGCTGCTTTTAGTGTAAAGTGTACTATAGCTACAGTCAACTTTATTGGCAAGATGTGAAAACGGCCCTTAGTGACATAATATAATAATATAATATAATAATAATGGAGACAAGGAAGATTTCTCTATTCGGGAACTAGGAGATATCCTGAACCCAGCTGCGAGCTGTCGTTACATACAATATACATATATATAAATACAAACAACTAAGAACGTTGCAGTCAGACGTAACCGACTACACAATACTCGATCACGATCTTTATTATTTTTGTTATTTTGGATAAAGTAGATTTTTGTAATTTGTGCTTAATTTAATTTGTATTTAATGGAGGTCATCATCATCTAGCTCTAAAATTGCCCCAAGATATAAGGACTTTATTGGTTTCCCACGCCCCCAATGGGAGGCTGATCCAAAACATGTTTTGGGTGATCTTTAGAGGTCATTAGTAATCTGTATGAAAAAATTATGTAGTTAGCTTTGAAACTGAGGGAAATATATTAATGTTATCGATTTGCCACGCCCCAGGGGTCGTATTCCAAACATTTTTTATTTTTAGAGGCGGAGTACTCTCCCTGAAAATGTATGTCTCTAGCTTTAAAACTGAGAAAGAATGATTGTATCGAATTTTCAAATTTCAAATTTGGTATTTCTAGTTCTAAAACTGTAGGAGATGTGGATTTTCGTGATTTGCGAGTGCCAGTGTGGACGTGACTGTAAGATCTTTAAAGGAGAATACTAGTATTTTACTGGGAGTGGTCGGAATATCAAGGTCGCAATCTTTGGGCGAGTTCACTAACAATTTACATTTCAAATATAATATTCACCTTTTATCGATTTGCGATTTGAGGTGTATCGACATGTTATCGGTTTAGCACTTTGTCTGAAGCAGACATCTACAAGTTTCAAGTCTAATACTAATACTAATACTAATACTAATACTAATACTAATACTAATACTAATACTAACACTAATACTAATACTAATACTAATACTAATACTAACACTAACACTAACACTAACACTAACACTAACACTAACACTAACACTAACATCTTAGTATTTATATTGTCTTTGCTTACAGAGTAGATAAATTTGCCGATAAGAGAAATTTTATTTTCCTGTCAAAAATTTAGTTAAATCCAGGTGATAACTTATGGGACAGATCATCTAGATGTGAAAACGGGCCTAATAATAAACACTACAAATACTTCTAACAATAAGACAAGATAATAATAAAAAAAAAAAATAATAATAATAATAATATTAATAATAATAATAATAATAATAATAATAATAATAATAATAATAATAATAATAAAAATAATAATAATAAAAATAATAATAATAATAATAATAATAATAATAATAGTAATAATTTAAAATAAAATCAGTTTTTGTGCGAGGGATAAGGACCGCAAAAAAATAAATTTTTAATATCGGACAAAACTTTACCAGTTGCTATACAAAATAGTTTTCTCAATCCAATTAAAAAGTATTGTTTTTATATAAGGACCGCACTAACTCAAGGCCTGACTATGCTGAATTAGAAAATACACATGCGAACATGTTTAAATATTTTATTTTCATGTACAGATGTACTTATTTTACACATCCTAACATTTCAACAATTATCCTTCGTAGTCTCACAATAGTCGAACTTGCATGTGTTTACCACAAAATGGCTCAAAAACGCTTTCTTCACTTGAAGATACTAACTCGCCCTCGTTTAAACTTGATTTTTTGATTTTCCATGTTCAGTTTTTGTTTCACTAGACTCTTGTTTATGTTTCGGTAGCCAGATAAACAAGATTGAAGCTCCTTTTGAAATTTTGAAGTTCTTTCAGAATTGACATTATAAGAAAATTACAATCTAATTTATAGCAATCTTGGAGTTCTGCATAGATGGTGTCATTTTATCGGGTACGAGATCGAAAGAGACTAGTAAATAGCTGACGCAATACTTATATAATGTGATAAAATACCTATCAAGAATCGAAAAACTTAACTTAAAATTTGTATATACCAAAAAACAATTAAGAACGTTACAGCCGTCCATATGTCCCACAATTTTAAAGCGAGAGTCAGCAAATTTGGTTTGTAGTTTTCTGATGACCTCCTCTAAATATAGAGCAGAAGAATTTCGGCGTTCATGCATACTGACGGACGGACAGACGGACATGACTAGATCGACTCGGCTATTGATCCTGATGAAAAGTATGTACTTTATGGGGTCGGGGATGCTTCCTTCTGCCTTTTACGTACATTTGCGCAAAAACAATATACCCTTTTTAACCATTTTTATTGGTTCAGGGTATAATAAGAACAGCTGCTTAACTCTCTTAGATTGTCTGAAATACTCAATGCTCTCGCAAAACAGTAAAACGGCGAGAAACAACGTTTGTTTTCAACCAGAGACGAGTAACCGTTAATCCCGATAAAGGCAAATAACACAACAAAACGATGAAAACTCGATTTGAACTAACACCAATGACAACCAAAGGAACAACAGGATACAAAAGCGCGATAGGGGAAAAATGGAACAAGAAATAACAGAACTAAAAACAAAGCAACCCCGTGCCAAGCCTATTAATTGATGTTCGCTTTGGACTAAGCTAAACAAATTTTTTTCGACTACAGTTCAGACATGTTTCCTACCTTGCCTTTGTCAACTGGCATCCATGATTAGGACAACGAACTGCATATTTTCGCGCTAAGAAGGAAACGTCAGCCGTCAACCCTGGTCCCACCTCGAATGATTATATCGCTCCCGGGCGGCTGTCAGGCATATGTGGTGGTTGTCTTGTGATATTTCTGCTTGACTTGAACTGCCTATACATATTTTTGCATGTTAAAAAAGGCCCAAGACATTGTATCGCAACTGTCCAACAGCCCTGCATCCCGCCAACAACTTTAAGCACATGCAAAAACTCGCACTTTGCCAACGCTGCAAGCAGCATTCGATTTCGCTCGTATTTGAGGTGGTTAGGTTTCGCTTTACTCAAACCATCCATCCGTCTATCCGCCAGAAACAAAAAACTTCGAACACACACATAACTAATTGCATACATGTAGACATCTACTTTTATATATGTATACATTTATATATGTATATACAAATACATATACACAAAGAGCAAGATTTGAATATATGACCAGAAGAAAGTAGGCCTGCTGCTGCGGCCAAGGATATGCTCCCCGCAAAGCCGACCGCCTGACCAGCCAACCACACGAACATTGCGTCGTCGTGGATGCCTATGTTTTCGAAATACGTGTGGATGTATGTGTGTGCGTGCGCGAGTGTGTGTGTGTGAGTGTGTTGTCCAGCATGTCCCTGAGCACGGCTAGTGCCTGTGGTACGGCGGGACGATGCCACCGTAAACGGCAGCGAGAGAACGTTACGTCTTCGCAGCCGTCTTGGCCGTTATTAATCATTGTACATTGGGCTGTCGCCGAAAACGGCCGCGAATACGCTAACAGCGACAACGGGTAGAGAGCGAGAGCGCACTCAACAATGTCACAAACAGACACTCACACACATACACATACACACACACACACACACACACAGCAACATTTGAGCAAAGACACAGAATAACGACAACAAAACTGACCATACGAGTGTAAACAAACTCACACGTGTACTCATCCGCTCACTCACTCACACAGCTGTACGCACGCATACACACGCACATACGGAGCCGCCGCGCTCAGGAGAAAATGCTTGTGGTACGGAAATTCGCCGCGCTAAAATCAAAATTCGCTCACGATTTCTGCGCTCGCTGACTCGCGGTAGTTTGTCGCCGGACGCTAGCTGTTTAGGTTCGCAGGACACTGGTGGACGGCATAGCGGTCATATCCCTTCGACAGCCGGTCGCTCAAACACGGTGTGTGCTGTCGCGGCTTATTTTCGCGATTTAATTTGACGTTCTCAGCTTATCAAAGTATATCGAAATAATTTCCAGAAAGTGTGGGAAATAATTTAGTTTTACAAACAGTGTTGTGCTTCCAATATTTATAAATATAATAAGAATATTCTATAAAATTAAAATATAAGTAACACGAAGGATTCTAAGTGATAGTTTATCAAAAATTTAACAATTGAAACCTTTTTTATACTCAAAACTCAAAACAATACATAATAGTGAACATTGAAATATTTGTTAGCTCTACGTGTTTTTACCCGAAAAACAAAAACTTGAATCGGCGAGTGGAATTGTTCGATTTCATAAACATTTCTTCGCTGAGGTGCCCAAAACGGTTTGTATAAACGATTTTTTAATTTAATTTAATTTATTGGCAATATTTATTATTATTTTAGTTTAATGGCATAGTTGTTTATTGAAAGGCTAAATAGTGATCATATGAAAATTAAAGACACACCAATTCATAGATGAAAAAAAAAACAGCGGCTTTACTAATGGTATGAAATGATAAGTTAATTTTACATGTTTTAAAGAAGAGCTTGTTACCAAAAGACTTTTTCATTAAAAGTGGTTTAATAACGATTTTAAGAAAACCATTATTCCTGAATTCGAATATATACACCTTAAATTTAATTAAATATTGTCATGAAACACTGACTATAGTCGGACTACGACTGGTCTACGACTTAAGGCCAGGGTAAGGATATTATACAATTTTAAACAGACAATTTAGACAGCCCAAAGAATACAATAATTTACGTAAATCTTAATTTGCGTAATTAAACTTAAAATTGTATTTATTATTTTATTCCATTCCTTTTCTTTCGCCAAAACAAAAACAGTTCTTTGGTATTAGAGAAAACTTCGTTACTGTTTTATTCTCACTAAACCAACGAATAATAAATATTTAACGAATCTCTTTGTATACATATTTTGTATATTTTTTAAACACCGTTAATGTAATGTATACTTATGATTCTTCATGTTTAAATAAAAGTATCACATTTATGTTAATACTAATACCAATAGCACAGTTATGTTACAAACCTAGGAAGCTGGACACTTGCAAAGATCTACACACTCATCCTCACATATGCATACAAATTCACATAAGTACTAACACTTTTGCTGGGGACAGACAGCCATATAAAAGGCAAATAAAGTCCTCTGGTCAATAATTCCTTACGAGAAAATACCCTGTACCTAGACATACAGAATAGCACAAATACACACATAGGTCGTAAGATGTGCATGATATGCAAGTCGTGCCTTTCATTCCTCACGCACACTAAGTAAAATAAACTGCACTTTCTTCCTTACCTTAAACTACCATCAGCCCCACAAAATATCGACTTATAGTAAGTCAGAACTTTGCAGTCGGGTATACCCACTGCGCAACACTCTTCACGGTCTACTTATTGTAACTCCTAATCAGTGAATTGCTATTTTTTACATTGATCAATTCTAAAGAGGTAGAAAAGTATTGACAAAAATCATTTTGATCAACTGTGATCATTTATATCAAATAAAGGAAATGAATCTTGAAGATGCAGATCAGCTTTGCGTTTTAATTTAAGTGGTCATATCGTCATATCGCAACTTTAAGGTTTTACCTTTCTTAAGGAGACTAGTACCCATCTTAGCAAAATGCATTAGGTTTTTGTTATATATATGCATACACAAAGCCCACATAAATAAGAAGGACCACATACGGAGGAAGGACCTTCACATACCCAAACACTGTAATAATTGTTATTTAAAAGAAAACTGTGATTTTATAATTTTGAGGTGTGAGGGGAAAAGTATCAAAGACGAAAAATATTTGCATTCCAAAAGATATGATCCAAGTCCCAGACTTAAGACCGATAGATATAGCTTATTTGAAAACTATTAAGCTGTATTTAAAATTGTATGTCACCCGCTCGCAAAGTCTGAGAGTTTAATGCATTCATACAGACAAATAGACGAAAGGACAGACCAGCAAAAACCCAAAACAAAAATGTTAATAGCGATATAAAACAATGAGTTCAAGCAACTATTCTTAGTTATAAGAAAATAATTCGAAAGAGCAGAACGAGTAAAATAAAGGTACAACAACCCAATTTCTAAAATACTACTAGTACTAGGAACTTTAATGTTACCGACTTCCAACAGGTGCTCTTTCGTCTTTCCCATAGACACATATATATATATATATATATATATATATGTATATATCATATATATTTATATATATGGATATATATACAATTGGTAGCAGACAAAACAAATGTTTTTTATTTGGTATTACTACCATATACTTACCCTAGCCATTTTATTCGTTATTGTATTAGCCCAAACAGACAGAGACCACACAAATAAAAAACCCTCATATCCTACAATATTGTTCCCACCATTTGCACATACTTATACACAAATGTATTAGTACACTCCGAGTAGTTTCTGTCGTTGACCTGCATTCACCAGACTGTGCTGTGTCCTGTCTCCCACCTCCTAAAATCCCAGTCAGAGTCTGTGTCTGAATGAGTTCAATACGAGGCCAAAGCGACGATAAAAATAGTAAATACAATAAAAATTATAATTGTATATAGGAAAATCGCAAGCTTTAACATACCAACACATACACACACTAGTATATAAATAAGCAGGCTGCCGGCCGGCCATTATATTTATATGTATGTTTGAAGTATGTACATACATATGTAACGAGTATGTAAGAAACTTTAGTTTTTTCGTATGTTACCAAGTGTAGTGTTTTACAGCAGCTCCAGACACTCACAGACGAACTCACTCACTCACTTATACAGAGACACATAGACACACTTCTTGTAATTCTTTTATACACACATATATTTCTTTCATCTTTTTCTGTTGTTACCCGATTTTTTTTATACACTGGCCCAGTTCGGTTCGTGAAAAGTTTAATGGCACGCTGGGAATGAACTGTTCGAAAGAGAAAGTGAAAATTCTTTTGCTTTAGCTTTTGCTATGGCTGCTGAATGGTAAAAGACCTTGCAATTTTTATACAGCTGTAAAAGTTTTATTCGATATGTGCTGGGTGGTATGTGGGCAGCAATACAGCCAACACAGTTATTTACCACTCCATTGGTTATGAGCGTCCATGTCTAAGAATACGACTCCCACCAATATGCACATTCATTTATGTATGTGTGCATGTGTGTACACAGAAATCTATATGCACACATCGGTAGGTGTTGAAATTAAGGTTAAGGGCAAAAGCATGTACAAGTTCACAAGTCGCTAATATTACTTATCCTGTTTAATAAGAATATCTATTCACATTTATATATATATATATATATATATATATATATATATATATATATATATATATATATATTGATATATATAATCGTATACATTGTTATGTATAATGTATAATACATACAACGACAAATATAGATTTATATTTGTATTAAATAAGATAAAAATTTAAAATACGAACTTAAATAACAAGATTCAGAATATAGATCTATTTCGAAATTGTGTTACTAATAAGACGTTAGGAGACTCGGTTGATAATAAATATATTTAATTAAGTGACAT
Organism: Drosophila colorata; assembly: GCA_035041545.1. Lineage (NCBI taxonomy): Eukaryota > Metazoa > Arthropoda > Insecta > Diptera > Drosophilidae > Drosophila > Drosophila colorata. Next base: position 540,010 of record JAWNLD010000482.1, read on the forward strand.
TAACCTGAAGATATTAAAATATATGTATATATAAAAGTAATTATAAAATATGTCATCTTATGCATATATAATTAACTAAGTCACACACGGTAGACAAGGACTGCAGCTTCTTTTGAGAAGACTAATTGTCACTCTTCGATTCCTTTTTTTATGCTCTTAAGCTAAGTTCTCTTCACTTGTTTTCAACTTGCACGCTCTTACCGATTTTAGACCCACGCATACACAGGCATACATACACACACGCACACACACACATACACTCACACAGCCATGTCAAGTGCCGTCTTGCTTCTCAAACTTTTGTTTTACATGTACTACGTTGGATGGCTTTGTATGTGTATACACTCAAAAGAAAGAAATCATGTGTCAGTCATGCGCAAAACGTGTTTTTCATTTTAAAATCGCGCGTCCCGCTCCTTCAAATGGAAATAGCAGTGGACAAGCTCCTTTGCATGCCTCGCACTTGTTAACTAAGACGGAGGCGGAGCATACTGTCATTCGCTTTGCTCCCAAGATGCCGACGGCCTGCCATTATCTCGAGATTTAAGACTTGGACTCCAAGCGGAGGTTTCAGACCTGGCTTGAACAAGCTTTTCTCATTCTTGGCTTGATGTTATTCTCACTGCACCTGCTGCTGCTGCTGACGCTGCTGGGAGGGGGCAACGCAACAGGCTGTAACTGATTGAGCATGGGGTTACTGCTACTGGATGGGGTTGTTTTTTGCCAGCTTGTGAGAGCTTCCCACGAAAAACTTGATGTCGTTGTCGTACTCCGTATGCACGAAGGCAGGTAAACAAGCTATAAATCGTGTGCCTCGTGCGCTCGGCTCGAGCTCGTGAAACAGCCGATGTCGACGGTGACGTTGGCGAATGGTTTCTTCTTGTTGCTTATTCGTAGATTCTCGCGCCTCTATGTCTGTGTGCAGCAATTTGGAGCAGGCGCGAACTGAACGCACCAATTAGCATATTCCATTGTCTCCATGTGTGTGCGTCCGAGGCCTTTTCATTTTTGGCATTCCTCCGACCTCGTCGTCGTCGTCATCGTCGTGCAACGGCTTTTTAGTGGCATGGGGGCGTGCCACAGCTCATTTCGCCGTGAAGATACAGCGCTGAAGCGGTGTGAGAATATTTGATATCTGTATTGGTATGTGCGAGCGCTCAACTTTGTATGCATGTGTATATAATATTTGTGGGTGTGTGCGGTTTATTTACATCTACCTCGCGAGCTGTCCGTAAAACTTTAAAACGCGACGCGATTTTATTGGAGCTTCGTGCAAACGTGCGACTCGCCCTTGCCGTCCAAACGATGCCACAACAACCCCAGTAGAAAGTACATGGCGCGCGCACAGAGCATTCGCTATACATATGTATATGGCATGTAGTTGCTTCTGGCGAATGGAAACGCATTATTTTGGTTATGTGCTGCATTCATTATATGCGTACTGCTGATGCGTGTGCATCTTAAGTGTGTCACAGCCACTGAAATTAATTTAATCTTTTTTATCTTGTTTTTTCTTGCAGAAGTCAAACTGTTTGATAACGGCTTGAAGTTGGATATTTCCAGCTATTCCCACATGAACATACGCATGGGCACAAAGGGCAAGCGGCCGCTGCGTAGCTTGACCCCCCGGGATAAAATCCATGCGATACAGCGTATCCATGATGGTGAATCTAAGGCATCTGTGGCTAGGGATATAGGTGTGCCCGAGTCGACTCTGCGTGGTTGGTGCAAGAACGAGGACAAGCTACGATTTATGTCCCGCCAATCGGCTGCCGATAAGATGTGCGCCGATGCGCTAGTGGATAAGCTGGACGGCTCTGCGGGTTTGTTGGGGCCACCTGAGAAGCGCCAGCGTTTAGAGAATACCCTGCCGCTAAATTTTTCGAATAAAATGAACTTTGATGAACTTGCCTTCAAGCGATCGCCTCTTAATGGTTTGGACTATAGTACAAATAAAAGTCTATCGGACTTGAACTACAACGGACTACCAGTTGATTATGTAGGCTTTAATGGACCGATAAAAAACAAAGTGTTTGGTGCAGATATATCCCGTTCTGGTCCCGCTGATCCATCGCTAAATGCCATAAGTCCTCTTTCGAGTCTCACACATCTGTCAGGGCTTACCGGCATATCACAGTCCCCGTTAGCGATCAGTTTCAATGAGTTGACTTCAAACCTAAATCTGCTAGCTCAGCTTAACCCGGGCTTGGCAGCTATGTCAGGATTAAACAGTTTTGCAGCAACAGCCAACACATTGCGAAATACAAAAACTAATGGTCAGTCACAGCAACAAGTACAGAGTCCGCGAAGCGAAAACGGCGAACGGGATCGAACTCCAGCCCTGTCCGTTAAGAATTGGGCAAAGCAGAAACCATCAGGTAACACATCAACCACTGGAGACTGTGACTCAAACAGCGGAAACATAAAAAGTCGGAGTCCCTCGCTTGCACCTTCACTCGTGGGCTGTGTAGCGCCGCTGTCAAGTCTACCCGACGATCCTCTGCTCTACTGGCTAAAATCCCAGCAAGCGATGCTGGGACTTAACAGTCTGTATCCACCGCCGGTGGCATTAGGAGTTACAAGTCCACCAATTCGCTCCTCAACGCCACAACAGATAAATCAATATCACAACACTCCACCCGTTTCATCGGTACCACTGGCCCCATCTTCGCCGGCGCCTGGCAGTTTAGATGACAAGAGCTCGACGTGGTATAATTGGTGCAAAGCGTTTGGAGCCAGTTTGCACTCTCTCAACCCGAATGCAGCAACATTGGCAGCGCTGCAAGCAAATTCACTGCAACATCAAGCTTCATCGACAACCGCAGAGGCCACAAATGTTGAAGAAATCACAAAACAGCCGTATGACAATATTCTATATTCACAACTTACAAAAGAGACTAGATCGCCATCGGTTCGAAGTCTGTCGTCTAACGAACAGAACACAACCGACCAAAATGATGCGGTCACAGACCCAGAAGCTGAACTCCCCGGAAAACCTGAGGATTTGTCGGCCAAATCGGTAAAATCAAGTAGCTCTTCCCCTGTGGCATCTCCAAATCCAGTCACACACAGCCGTGATCAGAGTCCAGAACCGTGCACTACAGTAAGCAGTCGGTCGGCGACGAATATAAATAGCGCAGAGATGAACAGCGCCTCGTGCATTGTTGCTGAAGATTGCAAAAACGTTCTGAGCAATATCATTTATAAAATTGGTGGCATCAACGCAGATACATCTCAAAATGCCACAACGCCTCTAAGCCCTGAATTGGGCTGTGAGTCAGAGGCAAGCTTCACCAGTGATAATCATCCCCACAATAACAATGATGTCAGTGCCAGTAACAACAACAACAATTCCAATAAGACAGACGAGGAAGAACGGGGAAAGTATGTAGACTATGTGGCTGACATCGAAGAAGTAGTGGCTATTAGACATGGCGAAAAGTTCCTGCAGTGGCTAGAAAACTGTAGTAATCCACGCGTTACAGCCGTTCAACTTATGCAACTAAGATTCCTGATCGCAGCTATCAAATCAAGTAGTGATACCCAAGCGGTAAGTAGGACCGCTGGCAATTGCCCTGATGAAAATGAAGATAATTCTCATGAGGACACAACAAGAAACAAAACTCGTCGCCGTAAATAGGACAAGCCGAAGTTGGCGCCATTGGAGCCAGCCACGGATATTGATGCAACTGAAGCCGGGCAGAAAAAAATGGTGATCGAAATTGATATCGAAGATCAGAGCTGCAGTTTAAAAGATTTGGGATGGAAGCAATCAAAGATAGACCTAAGCCGCCCAAGAAGCATTGAACCGCCTTTGTCGCTGTCAACCAGATTTCAACAGTTTTCACCAGCCGTTTACCAATCATCAGCAACCCTACTCAGCTCGCTGATATTTCCTCCCTACGAATTTGTACACTGTGACCTCGATGATGACCCAGATGACTGCCAAATAACGGGCGAGTACCACCAGTCCGATGAACGCAGTTCGAGTAGTGACGAAAATGTACAGAATGACTTCAAATAACTAATTTCTTCCAAACCACTATATCAATGTATATGTATGTTCAAATTATAGTATAAGCCGATTCTGGTCCAAAATTTGAGTTATTGAAATTTCACGATTTTGACAGGCTAAGAGTACATACTTTATTTGCGTTTTAAATCCATAATTTCTTGTTAACTTAAAAATGCTATATTCATGATAAATAAGGTTTGACATTTGTAAATAATAATGATAAAATTTTTAAAATAATCCATGTTTGATGACTTATTTTCCTTTATAAAACATATGTTTAATGTTTTTATACATACTAGCAAAATGTTTATTCTTTATTCTTTAGTTAAATACCTTAAGATCATATAAAACTCCAGGTGGAAACAGTCAATCTTATGGATTTGATATTAGATACTTTTTATTATTAATGCAAATACTCACGCAAATACTTAATTAAAATATGTGCTGATAAGAATTTTATCTATTTGAAATCCGATAAATATTAAAATAAAAGGAATTTATAAATGTAGTCGTATTAATTTTAAAACTTGTTTAATAAAACATTCGAATTTGACAATTTTTATGAAAAGTTTTAACTATTTCTTCCATCGAGAAAGTACTTCAATTATATATATATACAGCTAATTATACGATGAACTCATTGAAAATGAGTAGAAAGGTTTTATATATTCTTAGTCAGCATCATTAGCCGAGTCGATTTAGCAAAGAGCTAGACTTTTAGTTTTTTTCAAATGATTGATAGTTCTCTCAGTTTTTTAATTATCAATATTTATCGGTTTTTCTCCGGAACTATAAAAGCTAGAACCATCAAATTTGATCTAATATATTCTCGTGAAACATAAGCAGATTAAGAATATTACGGGTTTTGGATACCTCCTCCATTCGCCCCAAATATCAAACGCAATTCAAGTACCTCAGACTGAATTCTTGAATAACTTCTTAATTAGGAGTATGGTCGCTATGAAATTTTCTGGACTTTATAAGAGCATTCAAATCTATGTACAAACCAAAGCGTTATTTTTATATATGGGGGAGGATCCAAAATCCGAAATTTCCTGATCTGCGTCTACTTTACGAGAACATAATAAACTAAACTAGGTGGCTCTAGCTCTAATAGTCTCCGAGATGTGCCAAGTCTTAAAAGCAAGATATCGAAAAAGAATAATAATCTTGTTCTGCGTATGGCTTAGCTGTATCTCCAATCGAAAAGTTTATGTCTCGAGTTTTTTTAGTTTTCTAGATGCTTGCCTTCATACAGAAGGACGGATAGACAGACGGACATGGCTTAATCGACTCAGCTCGGCGTCCTGATCAAGAATATATATACGGAGATGCTTTGTTCTGCCTGTTACATACATTTGCGCAAAACCATTACACCCTTTTTACTCATTTTCAATGGGTGCAGGCAACGCAATGTTATAAATGTCCAATGTACAAGTATGTACACTAAACAGGGAATATCTTACAAAATCAAATTTTCCCAGACATATGCCATATACGAAAACATGCGCAATGTGAACATATTAAACATTCATCAAAATCGTTTCTTTTAAATTATTAAAATGTGGAATTAAAAACTTTTTTCATCTGTAACTTTTTACTTACGCAAGGACAAAAATGCCAAGGTTCTTCTAAAAACTCTTAAATATATCTTTCAAACAAAATATAGATATGAAACATTGGGGTTGTAAAATTTAGCGGATTTTAGCGTCTTTCAATCGTCTTGTCAATCTACAAACAATAGTTTCTAAATCAAGTCTACAAAGTTCCAAGAAGCTATCTCAACGCTTTCATACGCAAAACAAATTTAACGAATAAAAACGTTTATCTTTACGATTACAAGGTCTCAAGTTATTAAATTTGCTGTTTTTTTTTTGTTAAAACATACATAGATAATTATCTTGATATATATATTTTTTTAACGAGTTTTAAGTTATACATTTATACAAAATTATGCTCTTCAATTTGTGTAAGAATGGGATTAGTGATGTTAATCCGAAATCAACATAGATTTTTTACATCGGATTATAAAATCGTGTTGATAATCATCGAAAAAGATCATTGAATTAATATTGGAAAACACCGCTACTGTTAATACCGATAATTCGATGTTTCGATTTTTTGCAACGCCACTAACATAAAGTTCGGTTTCTTTTTGACGTCTTCAGATGTATCTTAAAGATTCCCAAAAGGCCGATTTATTTAAAAGAATCGATCGAGGTACATCGAAATATCGATTCTCTTCACATCGATACATCGATTTCGATTTATTTTACATCACTAGATGGGATAATAAACACAGGAGTTATTCGTGTAGGAATATCCCATACGCTTGACCTAAGGAATAAAAAGAACAGCAGCTATCTAGGGTACTGATTTTTCATCGTATGTATTTGTGAATATGTGTTTTTGTGTATGTATGACTCACTTGATTAGAGCTCTCTAGCTTGTCATTTTTATCAGTTCAACATAAAGGATGATAAGCTTACCAAATTTATTTGATCCTCCATTGGTTCATATTGAACAAAATCTGCTACAAATTTAGCTATTTCTTCAACATTTGATATAAGCTCCCGGTAAGCAAAAGCAGTCGGCCTGATTGTCGTACATACAAATTTCTGCGAGTATATGTTATGAACAGCTTATGTTGTTATTGAACAAAATATTTATCTATTTTATATACTTCACCTGTACTTTACATTCATTAGGCAATGCTAGTACCATTGCTCGACGCCGGGGATGGCTCAAAACAAACTGCTTTCGAAAATTTTCCGCATAGAGCAACAAAAGGCGCTCTTTTGGAGATAGCGTGTAGTATGATGGAGGATAGCATTGGGGACTGTCCTGAAATTCCTCCGTCGTTTCGGGAAATGATAGATCTATTTTTCCGATTTCCAAAGCTGGGTCCCCTTCCGATAAGCTTAATTCACTTTCCACATTTTCTAATTCAGTTTCTTCTTCCATCTCTTCTTCAAATCCATATAACCATTCTCCGTCTTCCGACCGCCGTTCCTCAATTTCTTTCAATTTGGCAGCATGTTTGTTAGGGTCTATAGTGGCCGAGAACTTTTTGTATTTTTGAAATAAAACTTTCGGCATGATTATGCTGTTTTTCCTTTTATGTTTTCTGTTCGCAACAAATTTTCGCTCTGTTGCTATAACAACGTTGTACCTTAAAAAATATGGGGAAAATATTTAAGAGTGGAATAAATAAAATTTATTTACACCAAGCCTTAGCTTTATTTTGACAAATAAAGCGAAGCACAAATGAAGAAAACAATCAATAACGTTGCGGCCGGGAGTAACCGAGTAACAGCTCTGGGGGTGTTCCAATCCAAAGTACTACGCACAATAGTGGGAGCGCCTTACTATGTTCAAAACGCAGTCATACATCGTGACCTAAAAGTAGCCACAGTCCAGGAGACCATAACTGACTATAGCCGAAGGTACCTCAACCGGCTGGATGACCATGAAAATGTGCTAACAGCACAGCTGCTGGATAACAGCTTACAACGCCGCAGGCACCAACCCGTAGACCTGCTCTTTCGCTTTGCCAACTAACTAAATGTCCCTGTGTTATTTGTCTTAAAATTAAGTTAATGTAAACGTCCCAGTATTAGTCTTAAAATTTAGTTACTGTCCACAAATGGGACAGATTATAAATAAAATATAAACCAAAAAAAAAAAAATAGCATCAATTTAAGCAATGATTATTAAATTTAAGATTACATAAATTCCCAGCTATCCATGAATCATGGGGAGTCAGATATTAACTAACAAATATTTCCCTAAATCAAATATATTCACTATATTAAATACTTACCAGTATTTTACAAATGGTGCTAGAATTCAATTTATTTACCATCTTTAATTTTGGGTATTACAACATTAAGCCACTGTAAGTTTACAAAATTGCAGGTAAGAAATCTACGAGGCCGCCTTATAACAATTTTATCATATCAATGCAAATTTGGCGCCATCTCAATTTTATTATCTTAAACAATTTTACAGCAATTTTATTTTGATTGTAGTTTCACAGCACTCAGTAGTTGACAGTTCAATTGTAAAATTTCAAGTTAGAAATATTAATCGACGGTAGAGGGCGCATTGTATTTTATTAAAATGTCGGTACAAATCTATTAGTTTGTGTAACACATAAAACTAAACACAACCAAACATATCCTATATGTTATATCTATCTTTGAGTTTATAGGTACCGGGTAACAGATTGCAAGTAAAAATCTGCCAGGTAAATAGGCACAGCTTTAATTTCAATTTTTAACTATTCAACAAATTTGGGCTTTATTGTTCTAATTTAATGCAATATAAAGCGGCAATGCTGTTGCTTTATTCATGACAGAATAGTGAATATCTTTTGTGCCATAAATTATAAAATATATATTTTCAGCACAACAAATTTGAGTTTTGTCTCGTGACATAATTATTATACCCTCAGCAACAGTAAAATAAAAGTTAACGGTATTATGAATAACTTGTATGTGTTGGTTGCGCGTGTTTGCGTGAACTGTTTGTAAACAGTTTTAAAGCCATTGCATGTATTGCAAGCTTCAAAATAAATCCGTTAGGCTATAACGGTCTGTTGCCGCTGCCAGCCAATAGATGGCGCTGAATCTATTTTTCATATGGGTTATGTTCATTGGGAACTTAATGTACAATTTCTGAACTAGTCGAAATGGGCTTAAATTGCAAATGCATGTAATGGTTGCTTACATTTAATTTATTATACACAAAGAAGAAAAATTTTGTGTTTGTGTGAGAGTGCAGGTTCGCATTTTCCGTTTTTTATGGTTGTTTTCCAACTACAATGCACTATGAAGAATTTGACATTGTGCTATTTAATTACTTTAAGATTAAGCGTGACATCGCTCCTTGTCCCTTTTGACTCGTTAACGAAGGGAAAATATTATATTGAGTTTATTCGCCGCAATTGAATCTAGAAACTGTAAATATATTATATCTCTCAATCTATTTATTCAGTTTCAAAGCTAGATACATCAAATTTTGCAGAGAGATTACTAAGAATCTCCTCCAAAAATCGTGGAAAAATGTTGTTGGGCTCCGCCGACTGGGACGTGCCAAATCGATTTCATATATATATATATATATATATATATATATATATATATATATATATATATCAGCTACGATGAACAATCCGGTGACCCTCAAGCGGAACAGACACTTGTGGTCTAATGAAGTAATGGGAAGGTGAGAGAGAAGAGGCGACTTCGACACGTGTAGCAGCTCAGTAAAAACCCACGTGACAAAGGTCTACTAAACCGTGCCACCTGGAAGCCTAAGTCGCCGCTGCTGAACCAGGAGATCCAGAAAACAACCTGTGGCGCGAAACGAGGCAGATAAAAAGGCCTATATCCAGATGCCCTTCACTGCAGAACACCAGTGGCTCCTGGTGCCGCTCTAATGAGGAAAAGGCCCTTAAGTTTGCCACACATCTCCAGAATACCTTCACTCCCTTCGAGATCAGCGAGGCGTCGAACAACATTGAAGTCTGAAACTTTTTGGATACTGCTTGCCAAATGAGCCTTCCAATTGTGGAAACTGATGCAGACGACATCCAGGAGGAAATCAGTGACTAGGAAGTGGAAAATCTCCGGGATACGATGGGTCAACGCGCTTGCTATTAAAGCACTCATACTGATATCCAAGCTTTTCAATGCGATTCCCAGACTCTGCCACTTCCCCTCCCAATGGAAGTGCGCTGAGATCATCATTATTCCCAAGCTCGGCATGCCTGAGCATCTAGCCAGCTCATACTGACCCATCAGTCTACTGGTGACTGTCTCCAAAATATTTGAAAAAATATTTTTGCTCGTACACCAGTTTGGGTTCAGAAGGCACCATGGCACACCCAAACAGTGTCACAGGGTCGTGCAATACATATTGGATGCCTTGGAAAACAAGAGGTATTGCTCCACAGCATTTCTTGACGTCCGACAAGCGTTTGACAAGGTATGGCACCCGGGCTTACTGTACAAGCTTAAGGAAAAGCTACCCACGCCATACTACTTGCTCCTGAAGTCATACCTGCAGAACCGCATGTTATATATCCGATGCATGAACGCAGAGTCTGACCTGAGGCCCATTTCAGTTGGCGTGCCCCAAGGCAGTGTTCTTGGGCCAATTTTATACGCGCTCTACACGGTAGATCTCCCGGTTATTAACCCAGACCACTCTCTTGTCTGCCCTGGAGCCATGGCTAACTAAGTGGAACATCGAAATTAACACCGAAAAGTCATTCCAGGTCACTTACACACTACGATCCCACAGTTGTCAGCCTCTATGGACAGACGCTACCCACAGCCAGTAGTGCCAAATACCTGGGGCTTACCATCGACAGCAGGCTCGCTTCGAAGGATAAACGGGCACAGCTCAACTTCAAGCACAGGCGGCTTTACTGGCTGCTCAGGACGAGATCACGCCTCAGCTTGCGCAACAAGTGGCTGATATACACGAGTGTACTGAAACCGATCTGAAGCTATGGCATTCAGCTCTGGGGCACCACGGCTGTTATTAACACTAGACTGATTCAGCTGTTCCAATCCAAAGACCTACGCACCATACTGATACATCGTGACCTCAAAGTAGCCACAGTCCAGGACTGACTATAGCCGAAGGTACCTCAACCATGATGACCATGGATGACCATGAAAATGTGCTAGCAGTGCAGTTGCTGGATAATAGCTTACAACGCCGCAGGCTTAGGAGACACCACCCCCTAGACCTGCCATTTCGCTTTGCTAACTAACTTCAGGTTAAGTCTTAGCGTCATTGTATTCAAAATGTCCCTGTGTTATTTGTCTTAAAATTAAGTTATTGTAATCGTCTCAGTATAAGTGTTAAAATGTAGTTATTGTCCATTAATGGGACAAATTCTATATAAAATATAAACACAAAAAAAAAATAAAAATAAAAAGATGCTTTGCTTGATGTGTGTATTTTATAGGAAATTACCCAACAAAAGTAATCGTTTATCATCTCTGTCTATAGACCGCGCTACGAACCAGGTCCAGAGAACCAAGTCAACGTTCGTCAGTGTAAGTCTTCGACAACAGCCTGCAACGCCGCACACTCAAGCGCTACCATCCTTTGGATGTTCCCTTCCGCTTCACCTAGCCCACCTTTTATAAATGTAACAATCTAGGTAAATAGTCATGTATTATTAATTGAAATTTAGTTTTTGTCTCCAGATAGACAGATCCTAAATATAAAAAGTAAGATGGCTCTGGTTGGGAATGCCCAGCAGCGAACTGTCGTTAATGCATTTAATTAAACCCCTCTGCATTCGTACACACGACACCACAGCCGCACTTAGTAAAACAAAATAAAAATAAATAATAAAAATTAATATTCGCGCTGACCGGTCGCTTTGTATATTTGCAGGCAGATTTTTAGTATGCCGTAGATGTGAAATTTCTACCAAAATTTTCACAAAATAGAAAACTATAGCTTTCAAATGTTGGTTGCAGTTGATCTCCGAAAGCTTTTTGAGAGTGTGCATGCCAAATACAAATTTTTCCCCATTTTGTTGTTCTAGAATATTTCAAATCTTCGATTTCCCAGCATTAAGTTGCACTTGAACCAATAAGTGTGTTAAGTTTAAAAAATAAAAATTTAAATAAACAGTACAAAAACACAAAAATCAGAAAGTCACACATATTATATTTTAATTGCATGTAAGTCTTCAGAAATTATCTGTTTTTTAACATTTTGTACGAATTTACATTTACATTACAGTACATTTTCATATAGATTGAACACATACAAATACAAATTCGCTGAGCTAATTTCGCCAATTTCATTTTTAACAACACATATGTATACGAATGGGATTTTTAATGGCATTTTTAAAAAGCTTGTGAGGGATTTTTTTTTAATTTTGTCCGTTTTTGAGGGATTTTTTTTTTATCAAAATGGTTTGAAATATAGTGTCCGTTTCCGGTTATTAGGTCGTCCGGTTATTGGAATGATATTTCTATGGAAAAATAAATGAAATAGCTATGTCCACGAAATTTGTCCGGCTATTGGAGCTGTCCGATTATAAGGACTGCCCGTAATGGGGAATTTCACGGTACACGCAGGTAAAAAACCCTTTGCGCTTGGCGCCTGCCACCACGTGATTTAGACAATATACAAATACATTTTCTTCAATAACTTCTGTGTTTTTTAACCGATTTGGATGCATATAGTTTTATATATATATGCTCAAAAATCTGATAAACACTTATAATAAGAAAATCGCTTAAGTTGTCGATCATTTGAAATAAACTTGATCTGCGTATGGTATATACAAATCTAACAAGTCCAAATTCAGCTCTCTAGCCGTTGTAGTCTCTGAAATCGATACGTTCATACGCTTAATCGAAACGGCTAGTGATGCTGATCAAGAATATATGTACTTTATTTGGGTTGGAGGTGCCTTCTTCTCCCTGCTCCATACATTTGCACAAAACCATTGTACCCTTTTTACCCATTTTCAATGGTTACAGGGTATAAAAATAGCTAAGTTAAATTAAACACAATCTATTTGCTATAACGGACTATGGCACAGTCTTAATCATGGACCGTAACTGTTATCATTTTTAACGTAAAAATTGATTCGACCGATTGATTGATTCTCAAAGCATGACTCCGACGACCCTGCCTGTTACCCAGCACAGTTTTGGTGTTGTTTTCTTGGATGACAACGAGTAATCCGACCTACGTTGGGCTGGCCTACTCTCCACTTGCCGCAAGGCTATGGATTTAGACCTCGCCAGAAACGCTGTCTGAACATGGACAACAGCTGCTACCTGCGAGAGAACGAATGTTCTATGTCGGGCTTCTACGGCTCTGACACTTGCGGCAGCGAACGAAGCGGCTGATCGATGAGCAGGTGGTCTGGAGCCTCCCCATCGATCGGCTCTTCGGTCAGCGGGGTGAAAGGCCGAGAGTTTAGTAGTGCCTCGGCCAGTTGGTTCCTGACCTCCCTTTCGACCAGGAACGCGCTTCCTATTTGTAGCAGCAGGAGGTGCTTGGCCGATTAGACAACTGCCTCCCAGAGCCCCCCGAAATGAGGCGCTCTCCATCCCGTGCTCCGCTGTGAGCAACTGCAGACTGGTCTGCTGCTGATTGAACGTTTTCTGCTGCTCCTTCAGCAGAATGCTGGTCACAACGAAATGTGTCGTATTGTATAGTAAATTCGGTGAGGAACGCCACGTCTTGCTATGAAGCTTTTTAAATCTAAACACACGAATTCTGTAGTATACATTTTAAGTGGCGCGTGCCGCTCAACAAGCAAAATTAGATTTAGGAAAGTGCCCGAAAGTAGGCAGCACAATGTTTTTATTTGTTGAAACTAGGTTTTAGTTTTTGCTTTTATAAAAAAAGAAGAAAAAACAAAAAGTTTACAAATGTTCAATTATTAGTTTTATTAATTTGTATTCTTTTAACCCAAAAAAAATTGTTTTTTCTTTCGGCGTTGGATCCGAATAAAGCAGTAAGTCTGTACCAACCAATTTATACCTTTTCTCTTTATTTAAATCCCAGTGTACGTAAAATTTCAATTAAGATAAGAACTCTTAGCTCTTAAACTAATGTCTCTTAAGCAAGCTCAAGCATAATGAACGCTTAAGATCTGTGTATCAGTCAAATTCTTTACACAGCTGTTAATTAACCCGGGCCAATTTTTGGCTTTCCTTGTTTAATTATGCCTTAGCTTTTCTGAGCAGCTGCTGATTTACAATATTACAATGCATGCAAATAAACATGTGTACATTCAGACATACAGACATGCGTCCATGCATAACTACATTTCTTATAGCCTAGCCTTGCATATCGACGAATGCGTTTGAGTTCGTTTGCGTTTTGCAATCACATGTTCTAGCCGAACTCTGCCAACTATAAATTTTCTGCCACGTTCATAATTTGGATTAGGAATTAATTTAATATTCACTTGTATTATTAGCATTAGAGTTTTAATAATTATTAATAATTATAATAATTAGAAACCAATAATTTAAAAAAAAAAAGATAGTTCAAAATGATTTATTTTATTGATTTATATAGGATATATTTTTATACCCTGAACCCATAGAAAATGTATAAAAAGGGTATAATAGTTTTGTGCAAATGTATGTAACAGGCAGAAGGAAGCATCTCCGACCCCATAAAGTATATATATATTCTTGATTAGGACGACGAGCTGAGTCGATTTAGCCATGTCCGTCTGTCCGTCCGTCTGGCCGTCCGTCCGTCTGCCTGTCCATCTGTATGAACGCAGCGATCTCGGAAACTACAAAAGCTAGAAGTTCTAAAGAAAGCTAAACTAAACGACAATAGATTCTCCTAATCCACACGCAGTACAGGTTATAATTTTTTTATTATTATTATTAAATAAATTATTAATGATAAAAATCGATTTGAAGACTTGGTTTTATTGGCATATCTCGGAGACTATAAGAATTGGAGCCATCAATTTAGTTTATTATGTGCTCGTAAAGATTATGAATGTTTTGGATTTTGGATACCTCCCCCTATTCGCCCCCATTGCCCCCCATTGCGCTTTGGTTTGTACATAGATTTAGATGCTCTTATTAAGCACTGAAAATTTCATAAGGATCATACTCTTAATTAAGAAGTTATTCAAGAATTAATTTTCCATATTGGGGCCAAGTGCAGCCGATGAGTAAAGTGCGAAGCTTGCTGCGTGCGTTTGTGTGTGTGTATGTGTGACTTTGTGAATGTGTGTATGAATACAAACAGCTTTATATGTATGTAACGACAGCTCGCCACTGGGTTCAGGGTATCTCCTAGTCGGGGACACCCGACTAGAGCCATCTTACTTACTTACTTTCTCTTAAATTCGATTTTTATCGACAATAATGTAACGAAGCAAGATATTGAATGAAAATAATAAACTTGTTCTGCGTATGCTTTAGGTTTCTAGCTTTTGTAGTTTTCGAGACCGCTGCGTTCATACAGACGCACAGACGGACGGAAAGCGGAATTGCCTAAACCGACTCAGCTCTTCGTCCTGATCAAGAATATATATACTTTATAAACATACTTCCTTCTGCCTGTTGCATACATTTTCAATAAACTGGAAAACTGTAGCTAGCATGTTTACACAAAAAAAAAAATGTAAACGAGTATAAAAAAAAAAAAATGTGTCTACCGCACAATTATTATGTAAACCGCGCGTTAGACACCAACGTCACCAACCATTTAGTTTCGAGTGTGTCGAAACTCAAGTTAAAGTATTTTATAAGAGTTATACGAAAAATTCTAACAGAAAACTAAAAAAATTTAATTTTAGGAAATTGTTATGAACTGGAATAATTTCGAATTATTAGAAAAGTCAAGAACAGCGGGAATCGAACCTGAGACCTCCGCAGCTAAAGCACGCGTAAGACAGCAGCACCACCAATCTTTCTTTTTCTTACATATATATATTGTTGGGCCATTGCTGTACTAATAACACTGTATCACTGTTATCGATACTATTGTAATTGCCATTAACCATATGTTACTCGATATTATGATTCAGAGAGTTTGTTAGCTTCAATTGTAGATTAAGATAATCGAAAGTAAGTTGACACCGATAGATAAATATGGCCGCCATAAAATAGAATCGAAGCTCTGACGAAATAAAGAAAAGCTGAATTGATTTTGAAATAAATAAGTTTGAGTACCACAACAAATTGATTTTCCACTGAGTGCAACATTCAGACAGCTAAAAAAAACTAGCCATGGATAACAATATTGGTTATGATGATCTTGATGATATTGAAACTGCAAGTGGCCCTGCAGAGGTAAAAAATTCCATGCCGACCACGAGAGCTGCAGTTAGTGAACAGCTTCGCAACATACAGGAAGAAGAAGACCTAATTAATGCAGCAAAAGGAGTTGCCGAGAAGAAGAAACAGCTTGCTAGAAATAAAGTGACCGATGACATCCAAATGACTAAGCAGTCCACTGTCCAGTTTGCTGCAATTGAGTCGGAAGACGCTACCAAGTGGATAGCGGATTTTGAACGAATTTCCAATGACATCGACGGCCCTCCGAGCCTCAAACTGCGTTGTGTGCGTATGCTTATGAAGCCAGTATCAGAGGCTGAATTGTTCTTGCGTGTAGATCGATCCGTTGCTTTGACGAATTTCAGAGGACTTTTCTGACAACCTTTGGACGTAGTAATTCAAGCCCAAGGCAATTACTGTAATTGGATACATGTTGCGAATGGAAGAAATTGCTATGAGAGCTGCGATAGATGAGAAGCTGACAGTGCAATTTATTATTGACGGATTCTGCGATCGCTCTGCCAGTATAGCTCTATTATATTCTCCATCGACCATTGCCGATCTTAAGGAACTAGCAAGGAAATATGCTAATTTACGTAAGAACAACCTTAAACTGTCTCGTGGTATGGAAGGAAATTCGGAACAAACACAACTGAAAGCAGACCAAAGTAAAACAGGTTGCTTCAATTGCTCAGCGTATGGTCACTACGCTTCATTGTGCTCCGCACCAAAGCTAGAGAAGGGATCATGCTTCCGTTGTGGATCGTTGCAACACATGCTTAATACTGCATGCAAAATACTGCATGCAAAATACTGCATTTTATGTTGTACCAGACTACTACATATCTATTGAAGTACTTTTAGGTCGTACCTTTTTAAGAAGTTATGGATTGAAACTTGAATTTGGAAATAAATTGAAGTCAAAGAGACTGCCCATTGAATCAAGTATAATAATGACATTGACAGTGACTTATTAAAATTTGGCAAACTTAAGAATAGTGACAGTGATAGTGACCAAGTGAGAATACATAAGAATAGTAATTGTAATAGCGACCTAATTGATATTGATAATAATTTGATAACATTAATAATTTAATATGAGATGATGTATTGGAATCTTATATAGAAAACCAAACAAATCTATTAAGTGAAGAAACAGAATTGACAAGTGAACCATTAGAAACAACTGACCATATTTAAAGTCACAGATTATGATATTGACCCAAAGTTAGGTAGTGAATACCATAGCAAACTGATAGAGTTGATAAAAGTAAAATATATAGATCTGCCTAACATTCCTGCTCTTGACCATAACTACGAAATGAATATGAAACTTAAGTCAGATGATCCTGTGCGTTCTGTTCCAAGAAGGCTTTTGTATCAAGAGAAAAAAGACGTTGATAGTACAATTTATGAATTATTAAGTAAAGGATTTATTAGACCCAGCCATTCACCATATAGTTCTGCCATAGTTCTTGTTAAGAAAAAATCTGGGGAATGTGCATAGATTACAGACGACTGAATAATACACCGACTCGAGATGGATATCTATTGCCACTGATAGACGATTGCTTAGAAAGAATGGAAGGAAAACAATATTTTACACTTTTAGATTTTTAAAATAGCTATCATCAAGTGAAAGTGAAAGTCCATTGAAACGCCTAATGGCCAATATGAGTATACAAGAATGCCCTTCGGACTTATGAATGCACCTGCAGTTTTCATGAGATTTATTAATTTTATTTTGGAACCATTAATCCGTGAAGGTGATGTAGTGTATGTGGATGATATTAGTATATGTTCTAAGACAATATATGACCATTTTCAAACATTAGGTAAAGTTTTGGCAAAATATCGTTTGGAAATAAAAATAATCAAATGCCATTTTGACTATAGGAGTATTGCATTTTTAGAAAACAGTTAGTGCGAAAGGCATAAGTCTCCAATTGCCAAGAGATAGGCACGAAATGCAAAAGTGTTTAGGATTGTTTTCATATTTTAGACGTTTTATTGCGGCTTATTCGAAAGTAGCAAAACCATTACATGATCTTACAAAACCAGGTGTCAAATTCAATTTGAATGTTGATTGTATAGGTATTTTTGAAAACCTTCGTGGAAAATTGATCTCGTCCCCAATATTAGCTCTTTATATCCAAATCGAGAAACGGAATTACATTGTAATGCGAGTAGTGAAGGGTTCGGCGGAATTTGATTACAAAAGCAGGACGATAATAAATCTCACCCGATTGCATATTTTTCAGAGAGAGCTACTAAGCCAGAGTCCAAATTATAAAGGTTTAAATTGGAAACACTAGCTGTCTTTTATTCATTGAAAAAGTTTAGAATTTATTTGGAAGGAGTTCTGTTCAAAATTATTACAGATTGTAATACTTTGGTGTTGTAACAATTCACAAATGTGAAAATAAGGATAAGATAGTTTCAGTAATTTATAGTGATGATATTAATTTTAAACTTCAGATAACACAAAACAGGGATAATAATATTATTGAGTTAGGAAATAAATTGGAGCACGAACTTGTTAAGAATTTTGTTTTAACTGACGGCATTGTACATAGGCAATGTGAAAATGGACCAGGGCTGTTGTATATCCCAGCAGAAATGGGGAACTAAGAAGTGTGTAAAGGAATGAGCTAAGCACTATTGCTTTCTGAACATAAAAGCTAAAGTTGACTTATTCATTAAGAACTGTTTAAAGTGTATTATGTTTACAGTTCTTACGCATGCAAATAAAAGAACACTTCATAATATTCCTAAACGACCAATTCCGTTTGACACATTGCCTATAGACCATTTTGGCCCTCTTCCTTCATTTATATCTAAAAAGAAGCACATACTTATATTATTGATGGGTTTACAAAATTTGTAGAGGAATTTTCTATAAACGCAACGAGCACAAATGAAGTAAATACATGTCTCTCGAAGTATTTTGAATTTTATAGTCATCCACGGAGAATTGTTAGTGGCGCGTGCCGCTCAACAAGCAAAATTAGATTTAGGAAAGTGCCCGAAAGTAGGCAGCACAATGTTTTTATTTGTTGAAACTAGGTTTTAGTTTTTGCTTTTATAAAAAAAAGAAGAAAAAACAAAAAGTTTACAAATATTCAATTATTAGTTTTATTAATTTGTATTCTTTTAACCCAAAAAAAATTGTTTTTTCTTTCGGCGTTGGATCCGAATAAAGCAGTAAGTCTGTACCAACCAATTTATACCTTTTCTCTTTATTTAAATCCCAGTGTACGTAAAATTTCAATTAAGATAAGAACTCTTAGCTCTTAAACTAATGTCTCTTAAGCAAGCTCAAGCATAATGAACGCTTAAGATCTGTGTATCAGTCAAATTCTTTACACAGCTGTTAATTAACCCGGGCCAATTTTTGGCTTTCCTTGTTTAATTATGCCTTAGCTTTTCTGAGCAGCTGCTGATTTACAATATTACAATGCATGCAAATAAACATATGTACATTCAGACATACAGACATGCGTCCATGCATAACTACATTTCTTATGGCCTAGCCTTGCATATCGACGAATGCGTTTGAGTTCGTTTGCGTTTTGCAATCACATGTTCTAGCCGAACTCTGCCAACTATAAATTTTCTGCCACGTTCATAATTTGGATTAGGAATTAATTTAATATTCATTTGTATTATTAGCATTAGAGTTTTAATAATTATTAATAATTAGAATAATTAGAAACCAATAATTTAAAAAAAAAGAAGATAGTTCAAAATATTTTATTTTATTGATTTATATAGGATATATTTTTATACCCTGAGCCCATAGAAAATGTATAAAAAGGGTATAATAGTTTTGTGCAAATGTATGTAACAGGCAGAAGGAAGCATATCCGACCCCATAAAGTATATATATATTCTTGATCAGGACGACGAGCTGAGTCGATTTAGCCATGTCCGTCTGTCCGTCCGTCTGACCGTCCGTCCGTCCGCCTGTCCATCTGTATGAACGCAGCGATCTCGGAAACTACAAAAGCTAGAAGTTCTAAAGAAAGCTAAACTAAACGACAATAGATTCTCCTAACACGCAGTACAGGTTATAATTTTTTTATTATTATTATTAAATAAATTATTAATGATAAAAATCGATTTGAAGACTTGGTTTTATTGGCATATCTCGGAGACTATAATAATTGGAGCCATCAAATTAGTTTATTATGTGCTCGTAAAGATTATGAGTGTTTCGGATTTTGGATACCTCCCCCTATTCGCCCCCATTGCCCCCCATTGCGCTTTGGTTTGTACATAGATTTAGATGCTCTTATTAAGCACTGAAAATTTCATAAGGATCATACTCTTAATTAAGAAGTTATTCAAGAATTAATTTTCCATATTGGGGCCAAGTGCAGCCGATGAGTAAAGTGCGAAGCTTGCTGCGTGCGTTTGTGTGTGTATGAATACAAACAGCTTTATATGTATGTAACGACAGCTCGCCATTGGGTTCAGGGTATCTCCTAGTCGCGGACACCCGACTAGAGCCATCTTACTTACTTACTTTCTCTTAAATTCGATTTTTATCGACAATAATGTAACGAAGCAAGATATTGAATGAAAATAATAAACTTGTTCTGCGTATGCTTTAGGTTTCTAGCTTTTGTAGTTTTCGAGACCACTGCGTTCATACAGACGCACATACGGACGGAAAGCGGAATTGCCTAAACCGACTCAGCTCTTCGTCCTGATCAAGAATATATATACTTTTTAAACATGCTTCCTTCTGCCTGTTGCATACATTTTCAATAAACTGGAAAACTGTAGCTAGCATGTGTACACAAAAAAAAAAAATGTAAACGAGTATAAAAAAAAAAAAAATGTGTCTACCGCACAATTATTACGTAAACCGCGCGTTAGACACCAACGTCACCAACCATTTAGTTTCGAGTGTGTCGAAACTCAAGTTAAAGTATTTTATAAGAGTTATACGATAAATTCTAACAGAAAACTAAAAAAATTTAATTTTAGGAAATTGTTATGAACTGGAATAATTTCGAATTATTAGAAAAGTCAAGAACAGCGGGAATCGAACCTGAGACCTCCGCAGCTAAAGCACGCGTAAGACAGGAGCACCACCAATCTTTCTTTTTCTTACATATATATATTGTTGGGCCATTGCTGTACTAATAACACTGTATCACTGTTATCGATACTATTGTAATTGCCATTAACCATTTGTTACTCGATATTATGATTCAGAGAGTTTGTTAGCTTCAATTGTAGATTAAGATAATCGAAAGTAAGTTGACACCGATAGATAAATATGGCCGCCATAAAATAGAATCGAAGCTCTGACGAAATAAAGAAAAGCTGAATTGATTTTGAAATAAATAAGTTTGAGTACCACAACAAATTGATTTTCCACTGAGTGCAACATTCAGACAGCTAAAAAAAACTAGCCATGGATAACAATATTGGTTATGATGATCTTGATGATATTAAAACTGCAAGTGGCCCTGCAGAGGTCAAAAATTCCATGCCGACCACAAGAGCTGCAGTTAGTGAACAGCTTCGCAACATACAGGAAGAAGAAGACCTAATTAATGCAGCAAAAGGAGTTGCCGAGAAGAAGAAACAGCTTGCTAGAAATAAAGTGACCGATGACATCCAAATGACTAAGCAGTCCACTGTCCAGTTTGCTGCAATTGAGTCGGAAGACGCTACCAAGTGGATAGCGGATTTTGAACGAATTTCCAATGACATCGACGGCCCTCCGAGCCTCAAACTGCGTTGTGTGCGTATGCTTATGAAGCCAGTATCAGAGGCTGAATTGTTCTTGCGTGTAGATCGATCCGTTGCTTTGACGAATTTCAGCGGACTTTTCTGAAAACCTTTGGACGTAGTAATTCAAGCCCAAGGCAATTACTGTAATTGGATACATGTTGCGAATGGAAGAAATTGCTATGAGAGCTGCGATAGATGAGAAGCTGACAGTGCAATTTATTATTGACGGATTCTGCGATCGCTCTGCCAGTATAGCTCTATTATATTATCCATCGACCATTGCCGATCTTAAGGAACTAGCAAGGAAATATGCTAATTTACGTAAGAACAACCTTAAACTGTCTCGTGGTATGGAAGGAAATTCGGAACAAACACAACTGAAAGCAGACCAAAGTAAAACAGGTTGCTTCAATTGCTCAGCGTATGGTCACTACGCTTCATTGTGCTCCGCACCAAAGCTAGAGAAGGGATCATGCTTCCGTTGTGGATCGTTGCAACACATGCTTAATACTGCATGCAAAATACTGCATGCAAAATACTGCATTTTATGTTGTACCAGACTACTACATATCTATTGAAGTACTTTTAGGTCGTACCTTTTTAAGAAGTTATGGATTGAAACTTGAATTTGGAAATAAATTGAAGTCAAAGAGACTGCCCATTGAATCAAGTATAATAATGACATTGACAGTGACTTATTAAAATTTGGCAAACTTAAGAATAGTGACAGTGATAGTGACCAAGTGAGAATACATAAGAATAGTAATTGTAATAGCGACCTAATTGATATTGATAATAATTTGATAACATTAATAATTTAATATGAGATGATGTATTGGAATCTTATATAGAAAACCAAACAAATCTATTAAGTGAAGAAACAGAATTGACAAGTGAACCATTAGAAACAATCTGACCATATTTAAAGTCACAGATTATGATACTGACCCAAAGTTAGGTAGTGAATACCATAGCAAACTGATAGAGTTGATAAAAGTAAAATATATAGATCTGCCTAACATTCCTGCTCTTGACCATAACTACGAAATGAATATGAAACTTAAGTCAGATGATCCTGTGCGTTCTGTTCCAAGAAGGCTTTTGTATCAAGAGAAAAAAGACGTTGATAGTACAATTTATGAATTATTAAGTAAAGGATTTATTAGACCCAGCCATTCACCATATAGTTCTGCCATAGTTCTTGTTAAGAAAAAATCTGGGGAATGTGCATAGATTACAGACGACTGAATAATACACCGACTCGAGATGGATATCTATTGCCACTGATAGACGATTGCTTAGAAAGAATGGAAGGAAAACAATATTTTACACTTTTAGATTTTTAAAATAGCTATCATCAAGTGAAAGTGAAAGTCCATTGAAACGCCTAATGGCCAATATGAGTATACAAGAATGCCCTTCGGACTTATGAATGCACCTGCAGTTTTCATGAGATTTATTAA
Source organism: Drosophila colorata (assembly GCA_035041545.1). Lineage (NCBI taxonomy): Eukaryota > Metazoa > Arthropoda > Insecta > Diptera > Drosophilidae > Drosophila > Drosophila colorata. Next base: position 563,055 of record JAWNLD010000482.1, read on the forward strand.
TTTTATTTTGGAACCATTAATCCGTGAAGGTGATGTAGTGTATGTGGATGATATTAGTATATGTTCTAAGACAATATATGACCATTTTCAAACATTAGGTAAAGTTTTAAGGCTTTTGGCAAAATATCGTTTGGAAATAAAAATAATCAAATGCCATTTTGACTATAGGAGTATTGCATTTTTAGAAAACAGTTAGTGCGAAAGGCATAAGTCTCCAATTGCCAAGAGATAGGCACGAAATGCAAAAGTGTTTAGGATTGTTTTCATATTTTAGACGTTTTATTGCGGCTTATTCGAAAGTAGCAAAACCATTACATGATCTTACAAAACCAGGTGTCAAATTCAATTTGAATGTTGATTGTATAGGTATTTTTGAAAACCTTCGTGGAAAATTGATCTCGTCCCCAATATTAGCTCTTTATATCCAAATCGAGAAACGGAATTACATTGTAATGCGAGTAGTGAAGGGTTCGGCGGAATTTGATTACAAAAGCAGGACGATAATAAATCTCACCCGATTGCATATTTTTCAGAGAGAGCTACTAAGCCAGAGTCCAAATTATAAAGGTTTAAATTGGAAACACTAGCTGTCTTTTATTCATTGAAAAAGGAGTTCTGTTCAAAATTATTGCAGATTGTAATACTTTGGTGTTGACTTTAGAACTACTAGATGGGCCCTTGAACTAGCAAACTATGATTATATTCCAAAACATCTAGTGGAAAATAATGACGATGTTGATGCTCTAGTAGATACCCTCAGCAATTCAATGTGAATTAATGATGAACCGTTGTAACAATTCACAAATGTGAAAATAAGGATAAGATAGTTTCAGTAATTTATAGTGATGATATTAATTTTAAACTTCAGATAACACAAAACAGGGATAATAATATTATTGAGTTAGGAAATAAATTGGAGCACGAACTTGTTAAGAATTTTGTTTTAACTGACGGCATTGTACATAGGCAATGTGAAAATGGACCAGGGCTGTTGTATATCCCAGCAGAAATGGGGAACTAAGAAGTGTGTAAAGGAATGAGCTAAGCACTATTGCTTTCTGAACATAAAAGCTAAAGTTGACTTATTCATTAAGAACTGTTTTAAGGGTATTATGTTTACAGTTCTTACGCATGCAAATAAAAGAACACTTCATAATATTCCTAAACGACCAATTCCGTTTGACACATTGCCTATAGACCATTTTGGCCCTCTTCCTTCATTTATATCTAAAAAGAAGCACATACTTATATTATTGATGGGTTTACAAAATTTGTAGAGGAATTTTCTATAAACGCAACGAGCACAAATGAAGTAAATACATGTCTCTCGAAGTATTTTGAATTTTATAGTCATCCACGGAGAATTGTTAGTGATAGAGGATCGTGTTATACATCATCCGAATTTGATAAGTTTCTTTTAGATTATAATGTAGAACATATTAAAGTAGCTACTGCATTGCCTCAAGCGAACGGTCAGGTGGAGCGAGTGAATAGAACAGTAAAAGCCATATTAGCTAAGATAAGTGAATCAGTATAGCATTCAGATTGGAGTAAAATATTAGTAAAAGCCGAATATGCAATAAATAATTCTGAACATTCTGTAACGGGGAAATTACCCTCAGTGCTATTGTTCGGAACTCAACAAAGAGGTTGTAACATTGACGCTTTGACAGAGTATTTAGATGGCAAGCTTGATTCTTCACACTGGAGTTTAGAGTCTCATCGCAGCTGAGAAAATTGAGAAATGTCAGCAGAAAATTGCAGAATATTTCGAGAAGAATCATAAGAATCATGCTAAGTTTTGAGAAGATGATTTTGTTTTAGTTCGAAACATTGATACCACAAATAAAAAATTCACCCCTTATACCATTAAGAAAGTATTACCAAATGACCGCTATGTGTTGAATAATATTGAAAATTGACAAATAAGCCAAATTCCGTACGAAGGTACCATGGAGGCATGTCGCTTACGTAAATGGGCGGATTGGCGTGATAAGTGTAAAGATAACTCCGACTAAATTATATTAATATTTATTTTAGATATTTTTATCTTACTGTGCTACAATCCTAACTTAGTTCTTAAATTCATTCAAATATAATTTAATTTAATATAAATTTAATTTAAATTAAATCAATAATTGAATTTTTAATTTAATTTAATTTAAATTTAAATGCGCTAGGGCGAATCACGACGTAGTGTGCAAAAGCGGCTACATCACTGCTGACGGTAGTCTGCACTAGGGGCGAAGCACAGAGTTGTGTGCAAAAGCGGCTAGCAATATGTACGCGAAGTATTGAAGTTTTCCTACGATAGTCCGATCAGATCGACTGATATACCGATCGAAAGTTATCGTTTAAATTAGAAAAAAAAAACATAGCACAAAATGTAATAGCTCATTGTTCATGTATATAGCTGTAAACATTCGCAAAAAATTTACATTTTGGAGCTGATGGGTGTATTTTCAATACGCGTCGAATGGTTCCTCACTTAAAATCCGATAATTTGTTCAATTGTCATTAAGAAAATACATTTTTTGTGCGTTTCCGAAAAGTTGATGTTAATTTCGGTATACATTTTCGCGTATGATAGCGTTGAGATGGATCTATCAGGTGGAAAAAAGTTTTCAATTACACATTTTGATAATTTACAAGAAAACGGCGCCTACGATTTTGATAAATGTTTAATATTTTGTAGGCATTGAGTTTTCGCAACTTTGGGTATATGCCACATATCTGAGATAATTTGTTTTTGCACGATATTCCTTGTTTAGTGTACCTATCCCAAAATTTTAAGTTAGACGTTCACACGTTGGAAAAATAGCCAGTGTTGCCAGTCAGCTTTTTTTTGTATGCATATTTTTTGACAATGCGGACAATAATTAGTTTAAATGAATCGAGGTGTTTCTTTGTGCATAACTGTATTTACGGATTGCGTCAAATGATTTTGATTCACTTTAAAAAAATGTAAATTAGTTGATGGTTAAATTTAGTTAAATTTAGGGCGAACAGTTGACTTTGATTTAAGGTTGTGCCGCAAAACGTAAGCAAACATACTAATAGAAATTTTAATTTTATATGAAAAATGTCCAAATAGTCAAAAATTTTCTTTGCTGTATATTTTACAATATTTATTATGTATAGTGTTCCAAGATATCAGTGTTCCCTTACCATATCAATCTGTAATAATAAAATGCTTATCGATATAAAATGTGAATGTCGATACTTTTCGTCATTCTCTAACACTGGTTCCAAGTTCCATCCTCAAAATATTTGAACGATAGTTTTCAGAGAAATGTAGGGAAGAAGCGAATGACAGGCAGCATTTAGCTAAGACTAGGGGTCGGGACTATGTGCTCTGGTTTTGTTATTAGCCAAGTAATATGGGACTCATGATCATGGCAATGGGGTATATTAATAAATATCAAAACTAAACACCTTTTGACAAAGTAAAACTGTCAAAAGTAATCCAAACAATTTCTGATATCAAACAAAAACACTTCTACTCGAGGTAACGATCAAAATATTCAGGAAAAGTAAAAGAACCATATTAATAATAATAATAATTAGTATTTGACAGAAAGAAGAAAGGAAAAAGACATAGATTGAAAATCACTGACCCGATGCAGGTATTTTTTGGCAAGCTATGCCCCTGCTCACAACTAAGGGAGATCAGTGATTTCCCGTAGGTATTATATCGTAGGCATAAGACACGAAAAGAATTGTGCAAGGCATAGTCTGTCGTGCATGTAGGCAGAAATAAGGGGTAAATATTTCGAGTTGGTCTAAAGGGATCAGAGAAGTTCAAGTGACTTAAAAGAAACGAGGAATCTATGTCGCCGATAATCAACTTTATAGGAAGACAACATCAAGGATTGTCCTATGCATGGTTGGCGATGGATGATCAAGAAGTAAAAGCCTGCAGGATGGCAGACCAAGATTGGGATTCCAGAAATTGCTTCTGGAAAGACTCAATGCGATCCTGGTGGATTTCATACTGCAGACACTAGATACACGAACAGTATTCCAGGATTGGGGAAACAAGTGAAAGGTAGAGAAGTTTCGTAGTGAAGGGAGCGTTAAACTCCTTCAACCAACGTTTAGTAAACTCAAGAACACACTTAGCATCGTTTACAATAGTCGATATGTGAATATTGAAGATCAGCTTTGAATCAAAGAGCACTCCAAGGTCTTTTACTGATAGTATGCATTGCAATGGAAAATTGCCAATTGTATATATAACTGAATATGACTTAGAACGACTAAAAGTCATAAACATACATTTTGAACAATTTAGGTGCAACTAATTGGCCGAACACCAAAGTTCATCCTGTAAACTAGTGATTTGTAGGGAATCGGCGTACGAGTAAATAAGTTTCACATCATCTGTATACATAAATATGCGAGCATGTGATATTATAGAGGGGAGGTCATTTATGAAAAGAGTAAATAGTAGAGGTCCAGTCATCTTAGACATTGGGGTATACCTGACGTAACATTAATCTATATATACATTTTTTATCTAAGAGAGACTCTTTGAGTTCTTCCCTTTAGATAAGATACAATCCAAGACAGAAGAGAAGGAGGGAAACCAATACGGTCGAGTTTTAGCAATAAAAGTTCATGGTGTACAGAGTCAAATGCCTTACTGAAGTCGGTGTAAATGACATCAGTTTGCTTTTTTGTCAGAAAAACATCATTTACCAGCGAGGTAAATTCAAGCAAGTTGGTCGTAGTTGACCGGCTCTTAATAAAACCATGCTGAGCAGGGGATAGAAGTGATTTGCAGAGATGCTGCAAGGTGGCAGTAATTTTTTTTTCAAATAATTTAGGTATAGCAGACAGTTTTGCAATGCCCCTATAGTTTGTTATATCAGACCTAACACCTTTTTTATAGAGAGGAATGATAAACGATTCTTTGCAAAGAGATGGAAAAACAGCAGATTCGAGGGATAGATTAAAAACCTTTAGCAATGGGCCGAGAAGGGAAGCACTATAATCTTTGAGTAGACAACTAGGAAGGTTGCCTGGAGACGAAGTTTTTAAAGATTTAATAGCAGAAAGAAGGGAGATATGGATAGTGATAGGCATAAAGATTGAATTAGAAGGGAAAATGTGGTAAGGATAAGACATATTAACAGAGGAGACAGAGGAATATGTTGACTGAAAGAAGTTAGCAAAGAGATCAGAAGCAGCAGAATCATTGCTTGCTTATTCTAACCTAACCCTAGAAAAAATGAGGAAGGCAAACATGAAGATTTGCGCTTAGAATTTACAAAACTGTAAAATTGCTTAGGGTCTTGAGTAAATTGCCTTTTGCAACGGGCAATATAATTTTCATAGCACTGAGAATTATGAATATAAAAGTTTGACTTGGCGATGGAATACTTCGACAAGTCAGCATTAGAACCAGACTTTTTAAACTTTTTAAAACATTTTGTGGATTTAGACCTTGGACCTCGCCAGAAACGCTGTCTGAACATGGACAACAGCTGCTACCTGCGAGAGAACGAATGTTCTATGTCGGGCTTCTATGGCTCTGACACTTGCGGCAGCGAACGAAGCGGCTAATCGATGAGCAGGTGGTCTGGAGCCTCCCCATCGATCGGCTCTTCGGTCAGCGGGGTGAAAGGCCGAGAGTTTAGTAGTGCCTCGGCCAGTTGGTTCCTGACCTCCCTTTCGACCAGGAACGCGCTTCCTATTTGTAGCAGCAGGAGGTGCTTGGCCGATTAGACAACTGCCTCCCAGAGCCCCCCGAAATGAGGCGCTCTCCATCCCGTGCTCCGCTGTGAGCTACTGCAGACTGGTCTGCTGCTGATTGAACGTTTTCTGCTGCTCCTTCAGCAGAATGCTGGTCACAACGAAATGTGTCGTATTGTATAGTAAATTCGGTGAGGAACGCCACGTCTTGCTATGAAGCTTTTTAAAGCTAAACACACGAATTCTGTAGTATACATTTTAAGTGGCGCGTGCCGCTCAACAAGCAAAATTAGATTTAGGAAAGTGCCCGAAAGTAGGCAGCACAATGTTTTTATTTGTTGAAACTAGGTTTTAGTTTTTGCTTTTATAAAAAAAGAAGAAAAAACAAAAAGTTTACAAATGTTCAATTATTAGTTTTATTAATTTGTATTCTTTTAACCCAAAAAAAATTGTTTTTTGTCTTGCAAATAAAGAAATTATTTACGGCGTTTTCAGTATCCCTGGATGTTTGCAACCTCAAGTGGCAACTATTTCCGATTTCCTATCAAAAGTTAGCAGACCCGCAGAAAACTTAGCCTCGATTTTTCTGATCTTATAAAAGTGAAAAAACAATTCTAAATTTTGTTTAATATATATATATTTTTTTTAAATTAAATTTGTCACGCGAAAAGCCCGAAAATAAATTGAATCTTTGTATTATTTAAACTTTCCTGTTGGAGTACAGCGCGTAAGTTTAAGGCTTATTGTCTATTTGGAAGCCTCGTTACCTTAACGACAATTAATATGTGCCCACAGAATAGTCTCACCAAAACTAACGTTGATCATCTTTGCTTAGCTATCGCTAGAGACAGAAATAAAAGAATCCGCGATCAGGCGGACGGAAAATTGGCTTTTTCATGGTGCCAATCCATAAAGGATCAAATTTTCAAATTTTTTGTTTCCCTTTTCTTTTTGTACATTTCTATCTTTTTTATTATACTGATTTGGCACCAAATATTAAATAGTTGTAACCCAAAGCGAATTTGAGTTTTCGTCGAAGCTAAGTGCAAGCATGCCCGGATAACTTCTTGTTACACTCATCAGTCTACCGTCTTCTCTTCGCCCCAGTATATGCCTAGCCGATACAGTGCCGAAAATTTAATTATTTAATTTACTAAGAAAATGTGCCTCAAGTCGGCTTTTCGAAGGGTAGTGTGTGCAGCCGCGTCGACCAAATATTCTTTTTTATTTAAACCCAAAGTAAAAGTACAAAACAAATGATGAGCCGAAACTCAAAAAAAAAAGGTGCCAAAAATCCAAAAGAAAATAATATTCCATGTTTAAAAAATTCATTCATTAATTCAATTATGTAAATTCAAAGGTATATAAATTTTTTTGTGTTTGCTCACAAGTGATTGCATAACGAACATGTGCAGCGGCAGAACCAAAGTTCTGATTAATTAAATAAATACTATTGCATTGAAATATGTGTGGTGCCAGCATAATTCTTTTAACAAAAAAGAAGTAATACCTCTCTTAACAAAGATCATACCCCGCATAACTCTCTTAAAGCTGATCGTCGCCAAAAGATCTTTCGGCGTTGGATCCGAATAAAGCAGTAAGTCTGTACCAACCAATTTATACCTTTTCTCTTTATTTAAATCCCAGTGTACGTAAAATTTCAATTAAGATAAGAACTCTCAGCTCTTAAACTAATGTCTCTTAAGCATGCTCTAGCATAATGAACGCTTAAGATCTGTGTATCAGTCAAATTCTTTACACAGCTGTTAATTAACCCGGGCCAATTTTTGGCTTTCCTTGTTTAATTATGCCTTAGCTTTTCTGAGCAGCTGCTGATTTACAATATTACAATGCATGCAAATAAACATGTGTACATTCAGACATACAGACATGCGTCCATGCATAACTACATTTCTTATGGCCTAGCCTTGCATATCGACGAATGCGTTTGAGTTCGTTTGCGTTTTGCAATCACATGTTCTAGCCGAACTCTGCCAACTATAAATTTTCTGCCACGTTCATAATTTGGATTAGGAATTAATTTAATATTCACTTGTATTATTAGCATTAGAGTTTTAATAATTATTAATAATTATAATAATTAGAAACCAATAATTTAAAAAAAAAAAGATAGTTCAAAATGATTTATTTTATTGATTTATATAGGATATATTTTTATACCCTGAACCCATAGAAAATGTATAAAAAGGGTATAATAGTTTTGTGCAAATGTATGTAACAGGCAGAAGGAAGCATCCGACCCCATAAAGTATATATATATTCTTGATTAGGACGACGAGCTGAGTCGATTTAGCCATGTCCGTCTGTCCGTCCGTCTGGCCGTCCGTCCGTCTGCCTGTCCATCTGTATGAACGCAGCGATCTCGGAAACTACAAAAGCTAGAAGTTCTAAAGAAAGCTAAACTAAACGACAATAGATTCTCCTAATCCACACGCAGTACAGGTTATAATTTTTTTATTATTATTATTAAATAAATTATTAATGATAAAAATCGATTTGAAGACTTGGTTTTATTGGCATATCTCGGAGACTATAAGAATTGGAGCCATCAATTTAGTTTATTATGTGCTCGTAAAGATTATGAATGTTTTGGATTTTGGATACCTCCCCCTATTCGCCCCCATTGCCCCCCATTGCGCTTTGGTTTGTACATAGATTTAGATGCTCTTATTAAGCACTGAAAATTTCATAAGGATCATACTCTTAATTAAGAAGTTATTCAAGAATTAATTTTCCATATTGGGGCCAAGTGCAGCCGATGAGTAAAGTGCGAAGCTTGCTGCGTGCGTTTGTGTGTGTGTATGTGTGACTTTGTGAATGTGTGTATGAATACAAACAGCTTTATATGTATGTAACGACAGCTCGCCACTGGGTTCAGGGTATCTCCTAGTCGGGGACACCCGACTAGAGCCATCTTACTTACTTACTTTCTTAAATTCGATTTTTATCGACAATAATGTAACGAAGCAAGATATTGAATGAAAATTTTAGGTTTCTAGCTTTTGTAGTTTTCGAGACCGCTGCGTTCATACAGACGCACATACGGACGGAAAGCGGAATTGCCTAAACCGACTCAGCTCTTCGTCCTGATCAAGAATATATATACTTTTTAAACATACTTCCTTCTGCCTGTTGCATACATTTTCAATAAACTGGAAAACTGTAGCTAGCATGTGTACACAAAAAAAAAAAATGTAAACGAGTATAAAAAAAAAAAAAATGTGTCTACCGCACAATTATTATGTAAACCGCGCGTTAGACACCAACGTCACCAACCATTTAGTTTCGAGTGTGTCGAAACTCAAGTTAAAGTATTTTATAAGAGTTATACGAAAAATTCTAACAGAAAACTAAAAAAATTTAATTTTAGGAAATTGTTATGAACTGGAATAATTTCGAATTATTAGAAAAGTCAAGAACAGCGGGAATCGAACCTGAGACCTCCGCAGCTAAAGCACGCGTAAGACAGCAGCACCACCAATCTTTCTTTTTCTTACATATATATATTGTTGGGCCATTGCTGTACTAATAACACTGTATCACTGTTATCGATACTATTGTAATTGCCATTAACCATATGTTACTCGATATTATGATTCAGAGAGTTTGTTAGCTTCAATTGTAGATTAAGATAATCGAAAGTAAGTTGACACCGATAGATAAATATGGCCGCCATAAAATAGAATCGAAGCTCTGACGAAATAAAGAAAAGCTGAATTGATTTTGAAATAAATAAGTTTGAGTACCACAACAAATTGATTTTCCACTGAGTGCAACATTCAGACAGCTAAAAAAAACTAGCCATGGATAACAATATTGGTTATGATGATCTTGATGATATTGAAACTGCAAGTGGCCCTGCAGAGGTAAAAAATTCCATGCCGACCACGAGAGCTGCAGTTAGTGAACAGCTTCGCAACATACAGGAAGAAGAAGACCTAATTAATGCAGCAAAAGGAGTTGCCGAGAAGAAGAAACAGCTTGCTAGAAATAAAGTGACCGATGACATCCAAATGACTAAGCAGTCCACTGTCCAGTTTGCTGCAATTGAGTCGGAAGACGCTACCAAGTGGATAGCGGATTTTGAACGAATTTCCAATGACATCGACGGCCCTCCGAGCCTCAAACTGCGTTGTGTGCGTATGCTTATGAAGCCAGTATCAGAGGCTGAATTGTTCTTGCGTGTAGATCGATCCGTTGCTTTGACGAATTTCAGAGGACTTTTCTGACAACCTTTGGACGTAGTAATTCAAGCCCAAGGCAATTACTGTAATTGGATACATGTTGCGAATGGAAGAAATTGCTATGAGAGCTGCGATAGATGAGAAGCTGACAGTGCAATTTATTATTGACGGATTCTGCGATCGCTCTGCCAGTATAGCTCTATTATATTCTCCATCGACCATTGCCGATCTTAAGGAACTAGCAAGGAAATATGCTAATTTACGTAAGAACAACCTTAAACTGTCTCGTGGTATGGAAGGAAATTCGGAACAAACACAACTGAAAGCAGACCAAAGTAAAACAGGTTGCTTCAATTGCTCAGCGTATGGTCACTACGCTTCATTGTGCTCCGCACCAAAGCTAGAGAAGGGATCATGCTTCCGTTGTGGATCGTTGCAACACATGCTTAATACTGCATGCAAAATACTGCATTTTATGTTGTACCAGACTACTACATATCTATTGAAGTACTTTTAGGTCGTACCTTTTTAAGAAGTTATGGATTGAAACTTGAATTTGGAAATAAATTGAAGTCAAAGAGACTGCCCATTGAATCAAGTATAATAATGACATTGACAGTGACTTATTAAAATTTGGCAAACTTAAGAATAGTGACAGTGATAGTGACCCAGTGAGAATACATAAGAATAGTAATTGTAATAGCGACCTAATTGATATTGATAATAATTTGATAACATTAATAATTTAATATGAGATGATCTATTGGAATCTTATATAGAAAACCAAACAAATCTATTAAGTGAAGAAATAGAATTGACAAGTGAACCATTAGAAACAACTGACCTAGATAGACCATATATTTATAGCATTGAAATATTTAAAGTCACAGATTATGATATTGACCCAAAGTTAGGTAGTGAATACCATAGCAAACTGATAGAGTTGATAAAAGTAAAATATATAGATCTGCCTAACATTCCTGCTCTTGACCATAACTACGAAATGAATATGAAACTTAATTCAGATGATCCTGTGCGTTCTGTTCCAAGAAGGCTTTTGTATCAAGAGAAAAAAGACGTTGATAGTACAATTGATGAATTATTAAGTAAAGGATTTATTAGACCCAGCCATTCACCATATAGTTCTGCCATAGTTCTTGTTAAGAAAAAATCTGGGGAATGTGCATAGATTACAGACGACTGAATAATACACCGACTCGAGATGGATATCTATTGCCACTGATAGACGATTGCTTAGAAAGAATGGAAGGAAAACAATATTTTACACTTTTAGATTTTTAAAATAGCTATCATCAAGTGAAAGTGAAAGTCCATTGAAACGCCTAATGGCCAATATGAGTATACAAGAATGCCCTTCGGACTTATGAATGCACCTGCAGTTTTCATGAGATTTATTAATTTTATTTTGGAACCATTAATCCGTGAAGGTGATGTAGTGTATGTGGATGATATTAGTATATGTTCTAAGACAATATATGACCATTTTCAAACATTAGGTAAAGTTTTAAGGCTTTTGGCAAAATATCGTTTGGAAATAAAAATAATCAAATGCCATTTTGCCTATAGGAGTATTGCATTTTTAGGAAACAGTTAGTGCGAAAGTCTCCAATTGCCAAGAGATAGGCACGAAATGCAAAAGTGTTTAGGATTGTTTTCATATTTTAGACGTTTTATTCCGGCTTATTCGAAAGTAGCAAAACCATTACATGATCTTACAAAACCAGGGGTAAAATTCAATTTGAATGTTGATTGTATAGGTATTTTTGAAAACCTTCGTGGAAAATTGATCTCGTCCCCAATATTAGCTCTTTATATCCAAATCGAGAAACGGAATTACATTGTAATGCGTAGTGAAGGGTTCGGCGGAATTTGATTACAGAAGCAGGACGATAATAAATTTCACCCGATTGCATATTTTTCACAGAGAGCTACTAAGCCAGAGTCCAAATTAGAAAGATTTAAATTGGAAACACTAGCTGTCTTTTATTCATTGAAAAAGGAGTTCTGTTCAAAATTATTACAGATTGTAATACTTTGGTGTTGACTTTAGAACTACTAGATGGGCCCTTGAACTAGCAAACTATGATTATATTCCAAAACATCGTAGTGGAAAATATATGACGCATGTTGATGCTCTAAGCAGATACCCTTCAGCAATTCAATGTGAATTAATGTATGAACCCGTTGTAACAATTCACAAATGTGAAAATAAGGATAAGATAGTTTCAGTAATTTATAGTGATGATATTAATTTTAAACTTCAGATAACACAAAACAGGGATAATAATATTATTGAGTTAGGAAATAAATTGGAGCACGAACTTGTTAAGAATTTTGTTTTAACTGCCGGCATTGTACATAGGCAATGTGAAAATGGACCAGGGCTGTTGTATATCCCAGCAGAAATTGGGAACTAAGAAGTGTGTAAAGGAATGAGCTAAGCACTATTGCTTTCTGAACATAAAAACTAAAGTTGACTTATTCATTAAGGACTGTTTTAAGGGTATTATGTTTACAGTTCTTACGCATGCAAATAATAGAACACTTCATAATATTCCTAAACGACCAATTCCGTTTGACACATTGCCTATAGACCATTTTGGCCCTCTTCCTTCATTTATATCTAAGAAGAAGCACATACTTATATTATTGATGGGTTTACAAAATTTGTAGTGGAATTTTCTATAAACACAAATGAAGTAAATACATGTCATCCGAAGTATTTTGAATTTTATAGTCATCCACGGAGAATTGTTAGTGATAGAGGATCGTGTTATACATCATCCGAATTTGATAAGTTTCTTTTAGATTATAATGTAGAACATATTAAAGTAGCTACTGCATTGCCTCAAGCGAACGGTCAGGTGGAGCGAGTGAATAGAACAGTAAAAGCCATATTAGCTAAGATAAGTGAATCAGTATAGCATTCAGATTGGAGTAAACTATTAGTAAAAGCCGAATATGCAATAAATAATTCTGAACATTCTGTAACGGGGAAATTACCCTCAGTGCTATTGTTCGGAACTCTACAAAGAGGTTGTAACATTGACGCTTTGTGAGAGTATTTAGATGGCAAGCTTGATTCTTCACACTGGAGTTTAGAGTCTCATCGCAGCTGAGAAAATTGAGAAATGTCAGCAGGAAATTGCAGAATATTTCGAGAAGAATCATAAGAATCATGCTAAGTTTTGAAGATGATTTTGTTTTAGTTCGAAACATTGATACCACAAATAAAAAATTCACCCCTTATACCATTAAGAAAGTATTACCAAATGACCGCTATGTGTTGAATGATATTGAAAATTGACAAATAAGCCAAATTCCGTACGAAGGTACCATGGAGGCATGTCGCTTACGTAAATGGGCGGATTGGCGTGATAAGTGTAAAGATAACTCCGACTAAATTATATTAATATTTATTTTAGATATTTTTATCTTACTGTGCTACAATCCTAACTTAGTTCTTAAATTCATTCAAATATAATTTAATTTAATATAAATTTAATTTAAATTAAATCAATAATTGAATTTTTAATTTAATTTAATTTAAATTTAAATGCGCTAGGGCGAATCACGACGTAGTGTGCAAAAGCGGCTACATCACTGCTGACGGTAGTCTGCACTAGGGGCGAAGCACAGAGTTGTGTGCAAAAGCGGCTAGCAATATGTACGCGAAGTATTGAAGTTTTCCTACGATAGTCCGATCAGATCGACTGATATACCGATCGAAAGTTATCGTTTAAATTAGAAAAAAAAAACATAGCACAAAATGTAATAGCTCATTGTTCATGTATATAGCTGTAAACATTCGCAAAAAATTTACATTTTTGGAGCTGATGGGTGTATTTTCAATACGCGTCGAATGGTTCCTCACTTAAAATCCGATAATTTGTTCAATTGTCATTAAGAAAATACATTTTTTGTGCGTTTCCGAAAAGTTGATGTTAATTTCGGTATACATTTTCGCGTATGATAGCGTTGAGATGGATCTATCAGGTGGAAAAAAAGTTTTCAATTACACATTTTGATAATTTACAAGAAAACGGCGCCTACGATTTTGATAAATGTTTAATATTTTGTAGGCATTGAGTTTTCGCAACTTTGGGTATATGCCACATATCTGAGATAATTTGTTTTTGCACGATATTCCTTGTTTAGTGTACCTATCCCAAAATTTTAAGTTAGACGTTCACACGTTGGAAAAATAGCCAGTGTTGCCAGTCAGCTTTTTTTTGTATGCATATTTTTTGACAATGCGGACAATAATTAGTTTAAATGAATCGAGGTGTTTCTTTGTGCATAACTGTATTTACGGATTGCGTCAAATGATTTTGATTCACTTTAAAAAAATGTAAATTAGCTGATGGTTAAATTTAGTTAAATTTAGGGCGAACAGTTGACTTTGATTTAAGGTTGTGCCGCAAAACGTAAGCAAACATACTAATAGAAATTTTTAATTTTATATGAAAAATGTCCAAATAGTCAAAAATTTTCTTTGCTGTATATTTTACAATATTTATTATGTATAGTGTTCCAAGATATCAGTGTTCCCTTACCATATCAATCTGTAATAATAAAATGCTTATCGATATAAAATGTGAATGTCGATACTTTTCGTCATTCTCTAACACTGGTTCCAAGTTCCATCCTCAAAATATTTGAACGATAGTTTTCAGAGAAATGTAGGGAAGAAGCGAATGACAGGCAGCATTTAGCTAAGACTAGGGGTCGGGACTATGTGCTCTGGTTTTGTTATTAGCCAAGTAATATGGGACTCATGATCATGGCAATGGGGTATATTAATAAATATCAAAACTAAACACCTTTTGACAAAGTAAAACTGTCAAAAGTAATCCAAACAATTTCTGATATCAAACAAAAACACTTCTACTCGAGGTAACAATCAAAATATTCAGGAAAAGTAAAAGAACCATATTAATAATAATAATAATTAGTATTTGACAGAAAGAAGAAAGGAAAAAGACATAGATTGAAAATCACTGACCCGATGCAGGTATTTTTTGGCAAGCTATGCCCCTGCTCACAACTAAGGGAGATCAGTGATTTCCCATAGGTATTATATCGTAGGCATAAGACACGAAAAGAATTGTGCAAGGCATAGTCTGTCGTGCATGTAGGCAGAAATAAGGGGTAATAATTTCAAATTGGTCTAAAGGGATCAGAGAAGTTCAAGTGACTTAAAAGAAACGAGGAATCTATGTCGCCGATAATCAACTTTATAGGAAGACAACATCAAGGATTGTCCTATGCTTGGTTGGCGATGGAAGATCAAGAAGTAAAAGCCTGCAGGATGGCAGACCAAGATTGGGATTCCAGAAATTGCTTCTGGAAAGACTCAATGCGATCCTGGTGGATTTCATACTGCAGACACCAGATACACGAAAAGTATTCCAGGATTGGGGAAACAAGTGAAAGGTAGAGAAGTTTCGTAGTGAAGGGAGCGTTAAACTCCTTCAACCAACGTTTAGTAAACTCAAGAACACACTTAGCATCGTTTACAATAGTCGATATGTGAATATTGAAGATCAGCTTTGAATCAAAGAGCACTCCAAGGTCTTTTACTGATAGTATGCATTGCAATGGAAAATTGTCAATTGTATATGTAACTGAATATGACTTAGAACGACTAAAAGTCATAAACATACATTTTGAACAATTTAGGTGCAACTAATTGGCCGAACACCAAAGTTCATCCTGTAAACTAGTGATTTGTAGGGAATCGGCGTACGAGTTAATAAGTTTCACATCATCTGTATACATAAATATGCGAGCATGTGATATTATAGAGGGGAGGTAATTTATGAAAAGAGTAAATAGTAGAGGTCCAGTCATCTTAGACATTGGGGTATACCTGACGTAACATTAATCTATATATACATTTTTTAACTCTTTGAGTTCTTCCCTTTAGATAAGATACAATCCAAGACAGAAGAGAGGGAGGGAAACCAATACGGTCGAGTTTTAGCAATAAAAGTTCATGGTGTACAGAGTCAAATGCCTTACTGAAGTCGGTGTAAATGACATCAGTTTGCTTTTTTGTCAGAAAAACATCATTTACCAGCGAGGTAAATTCAAGCAAGTTGGTCGTAGTTGACCGGCTCTTAATAAAACCATGCTGAGCAGGGGATAGAAGTGATTTGCAGAGATGCTGCAAGGTGGCAGTAATTTTTTTTTCAAATAATTTAGGTATAGCAGACAGTTTTGCAATGCCCCTATAGTTTGTTATATCAGACCTAACACCTTTTTTATGGAGAGGAATGATAAACGATTCTTTGCAAAGAGATGGAAAAACAGCAGATTCAAGGGATAGATTAAAAAGCTTTAGCAATGGGCCCAGAAGGGAAGCACTACAATCTTTGAGTAGACAACTAGGAAGGTTGTCTGGAGACGAAGTTTTTAAAGATTTAATAGCAGAAAGAAGGGAGGTATGGATAGTGATAGGCATAAAGATAGAATTAGAAGGGAAAATGTGGTAAGGATAAGACATATTAACGGAGGAGACAGAGGAATATGTTGACTGAAAGAAGTTAGCAAAGAGATCAGAAGCAGCAGAATCATTGCTTGCTTATTCTAACCTAACCCTAGAAAAAATGAGGAAGGCAAACATGAAGATTTGCGCTTAGAATTTACAAAACTGTAAAATTGCTTAGGGTCTTGAGTAAATTGCCTTTTGCAACGGGCAATATAATTTTCATAGCACTGAGAATTATGAATATACAAGTTTGACTTGGCGATGGAATACTTCGACAAGTCAGCATTAGAACCAGACTTTTTAAACTTTTTAAAACATTTAGATTTAATGTTTTTTAAGTTTGATAGTCTGGGAGTAAACCAGGAAGGTTTTGCAGAATCAAGGCGAGGGATGCAACTAGGAATGCAGACATCTAGAAGTGATTTTAGAATTTTATGAAAGATCTTAGTAGCATTATCAATATAAACCGCGTCATAAAGAATGGACCAACCGGTTGTATACATAAGTATATTAAGCAAGGCACAAGGCTTATTAGGCGTTGTCGAATGTAAATTTTGAGTTTTGCAAACGAACAGTGACACCTCTAGAGTAGAATGATAAGTATCCTCAGAGACCAATAGAGGGGTTGATATCAGCAATACGATGATCATTGACAAAGACAAGATCAAGTGTTGATTCAATTGATTAGGGATAGAATAGATCTGGAACAACGAGAGGTCAAGCATACCAACTAAAAAGTCATGATGGGCTGAGGGCACAAGATAATTTGAGGAGGGGAATAATGACCAAGAAATGTTCGGTATATTAACACAACAATCCTGTCTATAAACTGTAAATTTATTTGAAAATACTTCGCAGTCAGGTGTGGTAGAATTTAACCAAGTTTCTAACCATAAAAAGATTTTTAAGTTTCGATATTAGGCCTCTGACTTTCTGGTACAGAATGGAAAAATTATCGGGACATAGATTTAGTTTTTTGATGCAATGCTGCATGATTTAGGCTTAAACTCATAACCATCTTGTGAGGTGGCCAAAATTTTAGATCACAAATGATTGTGAAAGCATTATGAGGGACATTAATTTTAAAAGAAGATATTTCTCTAGGAGTAGAGAAATTAAATTTGCTAATTATTACACTAGCAGAAGACTTGCGAGCGATATAGGCTCCCAACAACTCACAAGTTGTGTCGGAGGAAAGCCTGGACACAAAAACTTGTTTACTTGTCGGAACAACAGTTAAAATCGGATCTGGAGGCGTGGAAAAGGCAGCATGAAAGCTGTTTGAAGCCTATACTACCAGGAACTGCAAGTGCAGTGTTAAGTTTGTTGATAAGAGCCGGCTCAACAATTGGGTCAATGGGCAGCTTTTCAGGCAACACCAGAGGGGTATTCGGACTCGAAGATGGCGATAACGATAGGAGATACGTCTAAGTGTTGAGGCGTATCTAAAGCTGTCAAAGATGGTTGGGACAGATTTAGGTGGCAAGAGAAAGAGAACACTTAAAAATTGAGACTCCAACCGGGGATTAGGGGAGACTCAAATTTATAATTGCTAAGCAACTGGAAGTCCGAATCAAAGTCACTCGAAAGCTGTTTAGCGACATCAGTTTTAAGAATTGATTTCTCACAGAATTATACATTCTGGAGAAATCAATTTTGATATCAATGCAAACTGGGCATGACCAGCGTAATCTTTTTTGACAATAGCGGATAATTTATCGCTATCACGGCCAGTTTGACCTGGACATTTCGCATGCATCATATTCTCACACAACCAGTAATTAACTAATTGCGGTAGTGCAAGTTTTTTTGCAGCACGACATATTGACTACAGGGGTTAAACGAAATTTACTTTTGGTGAGAGAGCGCAAAGCAGACGAACAACGGCACTCGAAAATAGAGCAAGCAAACAATGCAATGAGAAGCGCCAAATAAACAGATAATCAAAACAGGCACTAACAACAACGCAGCACTGAAGCCGGGTTAGTTAAATTGATTTAATAATTAACAGAAAGCACTTTGCACAGCAAAATTAAAGCTTTTTAAAAAAATCACAAAATAAAAAAAAGGTAGATATAAAGGGCAATTAATTGAATTATGGAAACAATAATAAAAGTTTTGGAGCACAAGTAAAGCACGTCAAACACTCTCAAGCTGAGGTCTCTCTTTTTGCCCAAGAGTTTTTACAGATAATTGAATAATTAAATAAAAATAGTAATTTTAGCTGCATTTTATACTGCACCATCACACTACCAGTTTATCAATATGTGACAAAACTTAACTCTAGTTACGTGGCTCACAGCTTATGTTATGCAGCGTCTCAACTTTAAAGGCCTATAACAACGAAACTATTATGAATTAAATGAACATTTTGGTACCATTCGACATACATATAATTTAATAAGGAACTTCATTTATTATCAACGCATAGTTACTAAATACCTTAAAAATTCGAAAAGAAAAAATACTGAACAATTTTATGTAAAGTTTATGCAGTTAGTGATGTTAAAAACTTGCTTTTTATGTTAATAATTTTTTTAATATTTTGTATGATAGCCTTTATTGTCTACAGCAGATTTAAGGCGATTCTGCATCGGTGCCACTAGCTTTTGAGTTACATCTGGTGTAATACTCTACCATTCAGTGATCAACGTCTTTTTAAGGTCGTTTTTATTGGAAATATTGTGTTACCGCAGGTTATTGTCCATTATCGCCCATAAATTTTCAATCTCATTAAAGTCTGGTGACAGGGCTGACGGAGTCATGGGGGCAGCTATAAATCAACAAGGTCTGAACTATTTCCGCTTTGTGTTTGAGGTCGTTATCCTGATAAAATCCTATGGCCAGATTTTTTGGCACTTTGCAGTAAATTGCCTTATAAAATCTAAAGATAATTGTGTTTGTCCATTGTACTCTCAATAAAGCTAACATTCCCCTACCAGCAGCCGACATGCAGGCCCAAACCATGACGCTGCCAGCACCATAATTTTCTGTTGCCTTCAAGTTTTCTTTTGTGAGTTCAGTATTCGGTTTCCACAAAACGTAGGACATGCCATGAGATCCAAAATTGTTAAATTTTCACACATATACGAATATTACTGAGTTCCAATACTCTAGGGCGTAGACTAGACTTAGATGCGCATTTAGTTCTACTCATTTAGGAGTATGGGCCCTAATGTTTTTGAACTTTGACTTGTATTTTATATTCGCTGAACATGCACCTACAAAACTACATTTCAATTTCAGCATTCTACCTATCAGTTTTAAAGTTAAAGAGTGTTCAAGGAAAAGGTATGCACTGCACAAAAAAAGCTGTGAGCCACTGACAAGTTCACAATTATAAGAATACGAAAAAGTTATGGCTTGTCATGTCCCATGCTTTGGATGCACCAATGGTAAATACAAACGATCAACAATTAAGGTTGATTAAATTGATATATTTATTGGCCAATTGTATTTGCGAGTCTTTCTTCCAGTCTCTTACAATCTTGTGTCAAACGTATTCTAGAGATGATCGGAAAACGCCGATCATTCCTCTTCGATATTGTTACATGTAACTGCCGCTGATGTTTCCGATTGGAGGTGGCTGGCGTTGGCACAAAGTCCTGCAGTCAGCGCCATCTAGTGGTCACTGAAAATTTCCATGTCACTTAATTTCCCATGTGACAAAATTGAACAGTTCCAACACTATTCTAATGAAAACCAAATAATAAATACCACAGTATGCGATATATGGCGCCTGCAATGTTGCAGTGGCATCATTGATGTTGTGCACATATCGAGTTTTGGACATTGTGGGCGTGGTAGAAATATGAATACCTTTTTAGCCGTTGTACCTAAGCGAATACACCTCATTATACTCGTTCACGAACTAAATCTAGAATATTGGGTTTGTACAATATCCGTTATGCTGTCCGTCCGTCTGTCCGTGTGAACGCATTTTTTTCTGCGCAATTGACTTTAAATTTTAAGTATATACTCGAGTAAGGGTTTGGGGTGCGCCCACTGGGGGCGTGGCAATTCAATTCCATCTATTTATCTCCTTCACTTTTAAAATGTATACAGACAGATTGCTGATGACCTTCTCTAAAGATCGCATCCAAACTTTTTGGCTACTCCCACTACCCACAATGTCCAAAACTCTATACAGTTTGTCAAACAATTGTTTGCAAAATGAAAACACACATAGTTTCAACTTTAATGTCATATTTTGTATGAAAAAATATACTTTTAATAATTTTATTTATAATATTAACATAATTATTGTTTATAACAACGCACAAAAATAGTTTAAATTCAATTTTAACTGCGAAAAACAATCAAGAAAACCAAACTTACATTATTTTTGAACTGTCAAGTAATTGTGTTGTAAAATGCAACACAACATCAAAAGGGAACGAAAAAGGAGTAACGGAACTAAGTACTTCGAAATATGTTATGCTGTTGCCTACTGATTTGTAAGATGAAAAAAGTCGAGCTTTAGCGTTTTAACAATTTATAAAGAAATCTGCCAAATAGCTTGCCAAACTGTTTTCCAATAGATTAATATCTTAAAACGCGAAAATAATGAAAATCGGTTACATCAGCTCAAAACAAATGGATATTATTGTAAAAATTTATGTATTATTATATATACTGCTGCGGAACTATGTTGTTTTTAAATCGGCGGAATTATATCGTTGCAAACCGATCATATTTCGCCAGAAAATAAGCGAGATAAATCCGCCGGCGAAATTAAGACGCTATGCAAAACCAAAGACAGTATAAATACTATTATTTATATTGTCTTTGGCAATACTAAAGCTAAAACTTCCTATCCATTTGAATGTTTTCTTTAAAATTATCGTCGCCCAATAAAACGACGTTAAGTGTATCGGAAAAAATTTTAAGGAATATAACAATTTTCGAATACGCGTCAAATCATTTCTTCAAATCCGGTATCTCGTTCAACAGCTATTAAGAAATTAAATTTTTAGTGTGTTTCCGAAAATAAGATGATGGATCCTATCATGAACCAAGAAACTTTTGTTTTACAACTTTTGGAAAAACTGCGAGTTTTGCGGGAAAACGCTAAAATCTTGTAATATGTCCATGTCATGTCCGTTCGTACGTCTGTATGAACACAGCGATCTCGGAAACTACAAAAGCTAGAGACCTAAACTTTAGATACGACTTTAGATCCTCCTAATCAATACGCACTACAAGTTTATTATTATTTTTTTCGATATCTTGCATCGTTTCATTATTATCGATTAAAATCGATTTTGAGACTTGGTTTTCTTGGCATATCTCGGAGACTATAAGCGTCTCCAAATTTAGTTTATTATGTTCTCGTAGTAGCAGACGTAGATCAGGAATATTTCGAATTTTTCGGAAACATCCCCCCATTCGCCTCATATATCAAATAAGCAATACAAGTACTACAGTCTTATGCTTTGGTTTGTACACAGACTAAAGTGCTCTTGTTACATCCTACAAATTTCATAACGATCCTATTGTTAGTTTAGAAGTTATTTAAGAATTAACTTTCCAAATTGGGGGCCAAGCACCAGAAGTAATTAAAGAAAATGTAGTTGTATATTGCCAAACCACGTGGTGGCAAGCGCCAAGTGCAGACGTTTTCTGCATGCGTGTCTCACATACATACATATGTATATGCACATTCTTTTTCGAATTCTCAAGCGATCGGTTGTACGTGTGTGTCCAATCTCAGATTTTGACGGGTGCGATAAAAATGCAACTGTGGCTCAGTGGTAGAGATGTTGCCGTGCGCGCTATCTAACTCGCTTTCGAATCTGGCTTGGGTTAACGGAGTTCTTTTTGCTGTTTATTTAAATTTTTATTTTATTTTATTTTTAAACTTATATGAAATATTATATATTGTTATTAATATACCCCATTACCATGATCAAGAGTCGATTCCATATCCTTGTCCAATAAAAAACCAGAGCACATTGTCCCGATCCCTAATTTTAGCTAAAAGCTGCATGAATCGACTTCTTCCATACATTTCTCCGAAAACTATCGTTCATATATTTTGAGTATGGAACTTGGAACAAGTATAAGAAAAAGAAGTATAGCATCGACATTCACATTTTATATTGACCCGCATTATATTCGATAAGATGATGTTAACAATTACATATTGATAGAGTGCGGCGGTTGCTATAACATGTATTTTTCACAATTTTTCACTTATAATTGATAATTTAAAATTCCCTTAACCAATTTTGATTAAATTTGTATTTTATTTCAACTATTGGTATACATACACAATCAGCTGTTCCAGTCCACTATCATAAAGTTATCTGGCAATACAGATTTTCAGAGTTAAAACAGACCCGGGCTGATTTAACAAATATTGTAAAATATTTACCAAATATACATGCAACCTCAAATCAAAGTCAGCTGTTCGCGCCAATTTTTAAACAGAATACTTGTTTCACGAAATCAAAATCCACTCGTTCAACTGATCTCAATTTTTTTAATTTCAAAATCACTTGAACCAATCTGTAAATACAGTTATGCACAAAGAAACACATAAATTCAATTAAACTAATTATTGCCCGCAATATAAAAAAATATGCATACAAAAGAACTGACTGGCAACACTGGTTATTTTTCCAACGCAAACGTATGAATGTCTAATAATAAAATTTTGGATATGTACACTAAACAAGGAATATCTTGCAAAAACGAATTATCCCAGATATGTGGCATATACCCAATACATAGAACATATCTATATGTTCCATATTTTGAAAACTGTGGGGGTGTCAATTTTAGAGGTTTCCCGCCAAACTAGTGAGGTACCATTCGGCGCGTATTCGAAACACAAATTTTAGAGGCGTGAACGAATTCCTGACGGGGACAGCAAATTTTTAAATTTTTCCAAATCCTTGCAGGTATATCTCATGAATCAGATGAGCTGGCACATGTTGTGCTATGTTTATACTCGTTCACAAAGTGAAACTAGTATATTGGGTTTGTGCAATGTCCGTCAGGCTGTCCGTCCGTCTGTCCGTATAAACGCAATTTTTTTCGCCGGTATTGAAGCTAGAGACCTGCAATTCTAAATATATAGTCGTGTATACCCTCGTCAGATAAAGTGTTAAGGGTTTTGGGCTGCGGCCACGGTGGGTGTGGCAATTCGATTAAATCAATATATCTCCCTCACTTTTAAAGCTAGATGCATAAAATGTACACCGACAGATTGCTGATGACCTCCTCTAAATATCGCACCAAATCTTATTTGGCTACTACCCACTACCACTACTACCACTACCGCGCCCACAATGTCCAAAGCTCGATATGTGCACAACATCAATGATGCCAGTGCAACGTATCAAGCGCCATATATTGCATACTTTGATAATTAGTATTTGGTTTCATTAGAATAGTGTAGAATAGTAGTGTTCAATTAGTTTGTCACATTAAGTGGTCACTGATCACTGGTCGGTAGATGGCGTTTGGTTGCCAGACTTTTTCGTATTCTTAGAATTTATGTGCGGCTGTTTGCGATTCTGCACTTGTCATATAACTTTGGTGCTCGGGTTCAATTCCCGCTCATGATGCAAAGGCTGGTCGTGTTTCTTCTAATAATTCAAACTCTTTCCAGTTCATAACAATTTCTTAAAATTATATTATTTTTTATTTCTGTTAGAATTTTTCATTTAATTATTAAATACTTTAACTTGATTTTCGTCACACTTGAAATTGAATGGTTGGTGGCGTTGGTATCTAACGCGGGGTCTACGTGTTAATTCTGCGGTATGGCCCGGGTTCGAGGCCGAGCGGAGGCAAATTCCATTTTTGTTTTTTATACTCGTTTATTATTATTTTTGTGCACCCATAATGCTAGGTTGCATATTTTCGTTGCTATTATACCGTGAACGAGTATTCCGCTGTCGGTTACACCCGACTGCAACGTTCTTACTTGTTTTCTTCTGGTTTAAGCAATACCTATTGCCGGTACATTACTCGATCTGATCGGTGATCGGATGATTACGACAATTCTTAATATATAAAAGGTTAAGCTCTAAAAAATGTGCGAACCAATCGTTTTCACACGCAACACAAGAATAAAGCAATCGTTATTTCTATCAATTAGCGATTACAATTGTAGCTTATAAATTATTGATAATACCTAGGATGCGACTTTTCATGTACGCAAATTTTTAAATTCATAACAGTTGTTAAATTCAAATATTCAGATTAGACTTGTTACAATCAATTCATAACATTCCGGCCTCCGTGAATCAAGGCAGATGCTGAAATTCACCATACACGTCTAGGACTGCTAACTTAGAAGCTTCGGAGTGTTCCAGTTGCTGTTTGCTACAAACTTGTCCATCCCGCGTTGTTGGAACGTCAATGATCTTTCCTTTCCTCCATTGGCCACGGCTCTCGTTTTCGTCGCATATGATGACCACATCACCTGTTTTGATTGGGTCAATTGCTGGAGTTTGTACTACATTATTCTGCTTCTTTTAACAAACCTTACAGCATCTCAACCTGTGGTACTCTTTTTTTTTAGTGTAAACACCATATTTCCTTTTACACTGCGCTCCATGCGATCCTATGTACCGCCAGAAGCTGGATTTCCAGGTGTATTAAATACCCACTCCATACATACCTACATCTTTCCATTGCCACCGCATTCACAGCGTCAATCTATTGTATTTTGCTAGCACCAACAAAATACTTCTGATCCTTATTGGCACACCGTTCTGACAGCAAAAGTTCTTTAAACACATAATGGCTGCGTCCGTTGATAAGTCTTTTGCCAATTCAAGATGTATAGCTCTAATGGTCATACACGTATACGGTGTTAAGAATTTTGCATTCTAGACAGCTAGACTTAACCTTATTTGCTAGACGACGAACAGACAGTACCCAAAACAATAAGACTTGATACCGTGCTGGAAGTCAAGATAGGCTGGCTATTCTCCAGTTGCCTAATTTCGTGGCTAAACCATGTTCGCTGAACTAATCGACATAGCAATATTTCGGAGCTGTTGTTTTCCTCGGCCCTCAAGGGCTGGGATAATTTGTACTTTCCATTAGTCTTGTTCTTGAATATCTTAATAGCTCGACGAACCCAACAAACAACTCTCAGAAGTTTTTCATAACTGGAATATTTCTCCAATAAGTCGAGTATTGTGTATTCCATAATTGCTTATATAAATTTCTAGCGTTGTTCATTAATTTGTTCATGTTCTCTTATATCCCCAGGCAGTATATGCCACTCTTGGCATTCTGTACGCAAAAACGAGGGCCCTTCTATCCAATTTTCTGATTTTCCCTTTGAAGACATGCGTGCTGCGACGTCGGCCGGATTTTGCGCTCCAGGAACCCATTTCCATTGTGAAGTGTCCGGCGACTTGCAGTTCGAGCCTTGGGACAGACAACGTCTTTATAGGACTACAGTTCGCTTTTCTCATGACAAAAACCAATTGATACTTCCTCCAGATATTTCAGTCTTCAGTAGGCTACGGTGGAAAAGGTTTCTTCGCTGGCATCTACACACATGTGCAACTGTACATCAAGCTCAGGGTTCAGAAATTGCATATGATTGCATCTGGGAATGGTTGCGTTTTTAATTTCGTCAATTTTATCATACCAAATTTTATGAAGGTGTTCCGGAATAATTTCATCCCAACTTGTTTTTGTTTTCCATAGATTTTGTATTAACAATTTTGCCTTTATAACAAAATGGGCTATAATTCCAAAAGGAGCAAATATAGATATCACCATCAACAAAACTTGGCTTTTAGTTGGAGGCGCTTTTGCTTCGGCGACTCTTTTTGGGAATTCCTTTAAATTTCAAAACAAAATAGAATAAATCCAAGCACTGATCCCAATATAGATACTATTTTCTCTATGTTTAACTCCGATTGACTTAACCTGGTTGGCATTTCTAATTCCTTCGTTGGCACATTTAATTTCTTTAAAAGTTCTGCTGCGTTTGATACAAAGTCACGTAGTTCAAACTTACCTTTCATATATATTTAACAACCGATTCAATAACTGAGTGCGCTTCGTTAATGCTGTTAGAACTATCAACATAGTCATCGCTCTTATCTTCGTAGGCTCTAGCGTTTATATTTTTAACGTACTGCGTTGAGCGAACTAGTTGATCCAAAAATCATGACACACATTACATATACGTTTGGTGGTTTGGAGCCCTCCAAAGAAATCTTTTTGAGTCCTGATCCTCTTTACGAATTGCGATGGAACATAATTATCTGGCATTTCGATATTTTCTTGTTTCCATAAAACTCCAGTTTCAAACAAATTGCCTAACTTTGTTGTTGTCTCTTTCAAAATAGTTTCGACTCTCATATCTAAGTCGGATAGTGCAAGTGTCCTAGGCTTGATTCCAAAATTGTCAATATTGAAAAACTCGTTTATTACATCCTGAATTCCATCTGTTTGATTCTTTCCATGTTCAACATGACATACAATTTCGTTTTGTTTACGTTCGTTTGATCCAAATAGTATCCAACCTAATTTTGTTTGGTGTGCCGAAAAGTTGTCGTTCAAGTTACAAATTTCAAGTGGCCTTATTAAATTGGGATATTGCATTCCTATTAACATTTTAGGAACGGTGTTTTTATCATTTTCGATTGGCAAATTATTGAGGTGTGGATAATGGTTCCAAAATACAGTTAAGTTCAGACTTTGACTTGGCAGCAGTAATTTATTAATTGTTTCTACATTTTTCAGACAGTGGTTCGTATTTTTGGAAGATGTGGTTTTAATTTCCAAATTAATTTGTTGAGACATTTCACTTGTTGATTTATCGCCGATCCATTTCAATGTCACCAAGTATTTTGCTCCTTTTAGGCCTATCATACAGCGACTTCTTCAATAAGATATACTGTAGATCGATACATGCTGTTATTTTACTTTCTCCTTTTGGCCCGACGATAGTTATAGGAACATATTTAAAAGGGCCCTTTGAGGGAGCTCACTTTTCATTACTTGTTGTGCTAATGATATTTTCCGTTTCGACTGGCCGTTCGTTTTCAATATTGAATGACTGTTTTTGAAAATGAAGTAAACGGATGTGTACCTTTTCGCATGAGTTTATCTTACCTTCTCGACGTTGAGTGCAATTT
Organism: Drosophila colorata; assembly: GCA_035041545.1. Classification (NCBI taxonomy): domain Eukaryota; kingdom Metazoa; phylum Arthropoda; class Insecta; order Diptera; family Drosophilidae; genus Drosophila; species Drosophila colorata. Next base: position 590,594 of record JAWNLD010000482.1, read on the forward strand.
TGTACTGAGTGTCCGGGACATAGGCCTGCCTGTGATTTGTTGCGTGTTTTGATAGTATTTAATCGCACAAAATGCCTTGCCAATTATTCTTCCAATTTCACGATAACTCAGATTTTCCCAATATAATTCTAATATGGCTTTGCGCAAATCTAGTGAAACTATCAAATGTCAAAAAGAAAAATTGCTCAGAAGCAAAAGGGTATTAACCCTCAACGAAATACACAAACTTTTGTTTATTCCAAAATATGATTATTTTTCAATTTCTAATTCGGCTTTACCATGTAAGAAAAAATTTTTTATAAAAATCGATGGGGCTCGCAGAGTCTTTAAGGCATGCTGCAATATGATGGGTTCAAATATCGCCTACAAAATTAATTCTAAAATACTTTACATAATTGTTTTTAGTTAATCCTTTCCTGTCTGGACAATGTATACTTGCATATGGGCCTAATGGCGCAAGTTTTTAGCAGAAATCCCCTCCATAATCTGTTCGATGAGTTCGTCTGGTTCGATGATCACGATCACGTTGATGGCTAGCATTATTTTTGCTCGAAGTAGGAAGCAAACTTCTCCCCTGGTTGCTTGATGATCCTCGAACTTGCGTCGTAGTTCAGCCTTGGAATGTTTTTCGCCCAATGTCAAATTTAATTGCCGCATTTTATTGGCGTGCAGCCAACATCAAGCTTTGTCCGTTAGCTTCGATATCAACAGGATACGTAAATTTTTTCCATTGTACGTATTGACGATGTTTCGTATTTGCATTGTTCCAATATGTGCGCATGAGGTTCCGTCGTAGTCCATTGCAATTGAAAATTACATTTTGCTGCAGTTGTTGTTTAACACTGAGATTATACTCGATATTACTTTTTATTGGCACTGCCATCTTCGATGTTATCGCTGTTGAAGTTGCGATTGGTATCGATATGATGGCTGCTGTTACTGATGAGATCGTCAATGTCGATAACTTTGCCACTGTGGCTGTGATTTATGACGTCATTCGCTGCTTGTCTTTTTGATCTTTCAATTTCTGATGAAATTCGTTGTAGCGCCATTTTGAGGCCTCGGTTTCTGCGCGCAGTTGATGACTTTGCTGCTCACGTCGCAACGATCAATTTTAAAATTTTAATAGTGAACCAAGCTATATCAGCAATCAATACTTTTATAAAATATGGTAAAGAGCAGGCAATATATTAAAACTTGTGAGTATAAGGGATGTTTTACATTTAAAAAAAAAAAAAACAATATAATAAAAAACTGATTTTTTGCTTCGATAATTTGGAAAATCCGCTAATTCGGACACAACCTGGTCTTTAATTGTCCGGATTATCGAGATAGTACTGTATTAAGAAAATAAATTTGTTGCTTCCGATTTTCGCTTATGATAGCGTTGAGATGGTCCCTATCAAGAACTAAGAAACTTTTGTTCTACAATTTTTGGAAAAACCTGCTAGTTTGGCGGGAAAGCGCTAAAATTCGATAAAATTGACAATGGAAACAGTTTCATTTTTAAGAGCTTTTAGGCGTACCCTGGCGTTTTTGTTGTCAAAAACGCAGGTAAAATTTAAAAGAAAATTGCGTCTACGATTTCGATAAATGATCGTTAAATTTAATATGTTCTAGGCAGTGAGTTTCCGCAACTTTTGGTTTATGCCTGGGATAATTCGTTTTTGCAATATATTTCTTGTTTAGTGTTTTCCTAAAGTTTTAAGTAAGACGTTCAGACGTTTACGTTTACGCTTTAAAAAAATTGAGATCAGTTGACGGAATAGATTTTGATTTGTCGCGGACAGCTGCCTTTAATTTGAGGTTGTGTGTAGGTTTGGTATATATTTTACAATATTTATTATATGTATATTAAATCAGCCTCGGGTCTGATTTAACTTTGAGTATTGCCAGATAACTTTCTGATAGCGGATTGGCCACTCTGCCGCTTTATTTTGATTTTGTATGGAACAGCTGATTGTGTATGTTTAAAATCGGTTGACGGAATTATAATTTATAAATTCTTAGTGGAAAATTGTGAAAAATACATGTCATACCACGCGCCTTAACTTATCAATCTGTAATTGAGAATGGTGTCTTCTCAGATAAAATGCTTATCGATATAAAATGTGAATGTCAATACTTTTCACCCTCTTCCAAGTTTCATCTTCAAAATATTTAAACGATAGTTTTCAGAGAAATCTATGGAAGAAGCGGATGTCAGGCAGCCAAACACACTATAACGCCCGTGATAATGCAAATTGAGTTTTTGCTCATATTCAGACACTCATCGGTGCGGATTTTGTTATAACTGCCTAACAGTTTCTTACTTTGTCCTGAACCCTGTGACGCTTGCCTCTGATCGAATACTTTGCTTCAATATGCTAAGGCAACTCGCCCCCTTTCTGGCTAGTTCATTTGCTACCTTATTCCCTGGAATCCCACCGTGGCCTGGAACACAGTAGATGGTCACCTGTTGGTCTCGCCTAGCTTGTTTAGGGACCCTGGGCATTGCCATACAAGCTCAACTACCACCTTATAAGCAGTCAACTCTGCTTGGCTGTCCGAAAAAATTGCTATGTGTACCTCTGTCAAGGTTGAATGAGGCACACCTCTCTATGGCGTGTATCTCTGTAAAATGCTTGCGAATTTCCCTAGCGACTCGTGGTAACGGAATCTAGGTCCACAGACCCCAGCTCGTGCACTGCCCTCTGTATGCCCTCTGTATGCCCTCTGTATGCGATCCGTCTGTATATCACATGGTAGGTTGTAGACAGTGTGGTCCACTCTTTCTTGCTGCTATCCTCTACTCTGAGGAGCTTGTTGAAATTATATTTTGGCTTTAATTTATCTTGCGTGTATTGCGCCAGCTGCTCAATCCGATGGCGTTTGTCTTAGACTGACCCCCTTTGGGAGTCTTAATTGCGATATATCCGCAACGAGTTTGACGTAAATATATTGATATGCCCAAGTAGAACGTCCAGCGCTGTTGAAGGACAGATACGCATCGCGCCTGAAATGCATGTACACGCAAGCATCTGGAGCTTACCCAGTTGCTTCGTCATGCATTCCAGTTCTGTGCGACCCGTCCATACCGCAGCGCCGTAGCTAATAATGGGGATCACCCCCTTAAAAAATCTTTTAAAAAAATTTTGCCCGCGACCACGGGTGAAGTGAAATTTTGATAAAATCGATGTTTCTCCCTCAGCCTTAAAGCTAGAGACATACATTTACCATTTACCTCCTCTAAAGATCGCACACTGGGGGCGTGGGGGCATCGATGAAATCCATATATCTTGGGCCGGGTAAGCCGCGAAAATCCATATCTCCCTCAATTTTAGAGCTAGAGTCATCAAATTTAATAAGCAGTTTTTTGATGATCTCCTCTAAATATAAAGCCGAAAAATTAAAATTAAGCCGACGTCCTCCCCCACAAATAAAAAAAAATTTTACAAAATAATAATTACGACCATGAACGAGTATTGAGCATTCGGTTACGCCCGTCTGTAACGTTCTTACTTATTCAATATGTTTTTAATAATTTTCGACGTGGCCTATCTCGTCAAGAGTGCGTTGATGGGCTAAATTCTCTTTGTGGTGAGCAAGCACCATTCACCAAATACTCTATGGGGCTTCAAATGACTTTAATCTCCACTTGAGTGTCTTTAAATCAATTTTTTCAAAGCAAGTATCAGCAACACTGCATGTTTTTTGTTCACGTTCTTCCGCAATTGAATTGTCAAGAAGGCTGATCACTTTAGTTTCTCCTCTTTCCACGATCCCTTCCAAATTCATCTCCAACACTGCAGAAATGTCTACAAGCTCATCTTCACTTTCTGCGTCACTAGAGACATCCCAATCAAAGTTTAAAATTCGCTCAATGTCGTCTTTTGACAGACTATTGTCTCGGTCTCGCTACTAAACACAAATAACTTAATAACTTTAAAAATTACTCACCTGATAGTTATTTAATGAAAAACAAATCTGATTTTAACACTTTTATATAAGTCTTTTTTGAAAACTATTTCATTTATACACTTTTAGTTTTTGTTATTAAAAAAATAAATTACTTATTTCAATACCTCTTCCGAATTTGTCAAAAATATTTTCGCTGACGCAACTGCAGTCAATTTAACATAACTTCGCTAAATGTTCTACAAATGAGCAACAAAGAGCTCTATGGAAGTTTATGCCAGAAGATTCAAAATTTGTAAACGGAAATGACAATTGGGACCTTAAAGTAGTAAAATTTACCTAGGCCAGATACATAAATATCAACCCTCGTCCACATTGGGCTTGTGAAGAAAACCTTTTCTTTTTATACTCGTTCACGAAGTAAAACTAGTATATTGGGTCTGCGCAATGTCCGTCATGCTGTCCGTCCGTCTGCCCGTCTGTCCGTATGAACGCAATTTGTTTCGCCGCTATTGAAGCTAGAGACTTGACATTTTAAATATATACTTGTGTATACCCTCGTTAGATAAAGTGTTAAGGGTTTCGGGTTGCGCGCACGGTGGGCGTGGCAATTCGATTAAATAAATATAGCTCCCTCACTTTTAAAGCCAGATGCATAAAATGTACACCGACAGATTGCTGATGATCTCCTCTAAATATCGCGTTCAAACTTTTTTGTCTACGCCCACTACCTCGCCCACAATGTCAAAAACTCGATATGTGCACAACATAAATTAAGCCAGTGCAACATGTCAAGCGCCATCTATTGCATACTTTTTGCTACTTATTATTTGGTTTCATTACAATAGTGTTGGATAACTGTTCAATTAGTTTGTCACATCAAGTGGTCAGTAACCACTGGTAGATGGCGCTTAGATGCTAGACTTTTTCGTATTTTAGAATTTGTGTGCGGCTGTTTGCTATTGTGCACTTGTCATATAACTTTGGTGCTCGGGTTCAATTCCCGCTCTTGATGCAAAGGCTGGTCTTGATTCTTCTATTCAAACTCTTTCCAGTTCATAATTTCAATTTCTTAAAATTATATTATTTTTGCTTTCTGTTAGAAATTTTCATATAATTATTAAATACTTTAACTTGATTCTCGTCACACTTGAGCTTGAATGGTTGGTGGCGTTGGTATCTAACGCGGGGTCTGCGTGTTAATTCTGAGGTATGGCCGGGTTCGAGGCCGCGAGGAGCCAAATTTCATTTTTGTTTTTTATACTCGTTTATTCTTTTTTTTTTGTGCACCCATAATGCTAGGTTACATGTTTTCGCTGTTATTATACCGTGCACGAGTATTCCGCTGTCGGTTACACCCAACTTCAAAGTTCTTACTTGCTTAGGTATAATTATGCGGGACCGGGGATTGGCCGAAACATTTCATTAAAGGAAATCATCATTGCTATGCAAATGGTTTTTAACACTCTATGTGTCACGGGTAAGCATAAGTATACTATACTATCAGTCTCTTCGCTATAAAGTTGCATTTTGTTTTTGTTTAAGACTAGGGCAGAAGCTAGTCGACAATAAAATAAGCTGGCAGCTATACTGCTAATATCTCCAACATTAACCCTTAAAAAAATCGGTCAAGCACTGATCAATATTAAAATATTATTTCGTACATAAGTTACATATACGCCACGGACGCTTGTATATGTTTAAAAAAGTCATCGAAAATAAATCTTATGCGATGAAACTTTAACTAAATATAATAATTATGAAGAAAGTATCCCACGGAAAAAAGGATTGCAATGATAAAATTTTAAGTATTTTCTTCAATTTGAATTTGTTCATTCATTTAATTTTAAGTAGTTTCTTCAAACGCAACATCCTTGTCTTTATACCTTGAACCCATTGAAGATGGGTACAAAGGTATAATGATTTTGTGCACATGTATGAAACAGGCAGAAGGAAGCATCTCCGACCCCATAAATTAGATATATCTAGCCATGTCCGTCCGTATGTATGAACGCGTCGATATCGGAAACTATAGAAGCTACAAACTTCAACTTTTCGCATATAGACTTGTCCATGGTACGCGCAGATCAAGTTTATTTGAAATGATCGATAACCCACGCCGTTTTCCTAAATCATTAAAAATTTAACACAACCCAACTTCTATAAGCTTATTTCGTATTTTTAGAGCTAGAGACACCAGATTGGACATGAATATTTTAATATACTATAGCACTAAGAGAATCTGTTGCAGTAAGTTTAATAATTTAACAAGATCGATAAAGAATCAAAGAAGTTATTAAAGAAAATGTTAGCTGAATTTTACAAATCTGAGAATCCTATTGACAGCAAACACTTAATAAGAGCTAGAGAGTTGAAGTTTTCTTTTTTTAAGTTCGTGTATACTATTTATATATATCAAGTTTACTTCGAATTATCGATAACCCGTCCAGTTTTCTTAATATCGATACTCTTAATATCGATTTTTGTTGGATCTTGCATTTTTAAGCATATCTCAGAAATTATTAGAGCTAGAACCACAAAATTTGGTTTAATAAGTTCTCGTAAAGTAAACGCAGATAATTGATATTTCGAATTTTGGATACCACCCCCTCACTCCCCCGAAATATGAAAAAATCACAGCACAATTCAAGTAATACAAGTACTACCCAGATCACATCTGGGTTCAGGGTAGCACCTAATCGAGCGCTCCCGACTAGAGCACTCTTACTTGTTTTTTAACTAAAAGTTAATTTAAACTCTTATTTTTTAACTTCTATATATGTTTATTTAAATGTCGTAAATAACCCTTTTTTTCAAAACATTCTCACAAAACCAATATTTTGTAACTTTTTTCAATAAAAGTTATTCTGTAAATTTTATTTTTAAGGAATTCGACGTTTCATTGTCTCCAATTAAATTAAATAATATATATATAATCAATAATAATAATAATCAATAAATATCCAAAAATTATAGCGTTATCATAATTAATACATTTATAGTTATACTTAATTTTTTTACAGGTACCATAAATAGCAAACGATTTTAAATTAAGTTGTTAAGAAATAGTCACTTTATAAACATTATCAATATATTGTATGTATATGCACAGTTAAAACTATGTTAAAGCTGTTCAAATTTTACAAAGAGCGGTTACCTTATTTAAAATTAAGTTTGCTTACAATAATAATGTTCGGGTTCAATGCCAGCATTTGAACGCATATTGCACAGACCTCAGACCACTTCTATTAGGCATATATTTTGTACCTTTATTATTTTGGTTCTATATAAAATGGTCATTTTGGGGACTATGCAACTTGGTTTCCTCACTTTCCTGTTCCCATTGTTTTCTTTTAGCTTGTAGAATAAGCTCTTGAAAAGAACCATATTCTGAGTTCTGGTGTGATTTGGCAGTAAGTCCTACATCGCCTTCGTCGTCGTACAGATTATCGTACGCATAATCGGAGTCGACATCGGTGCCCATTGATGTACGTCGCGGTATTTCCCCATCACTGTAATCGCCATCATCATTGTGCTGATCAGTGTTATCATTATCATAAATCGATTGTTGAATATTGTGTTTTTGGTAAAACATTTTCAATAAATCGTCTACTCGTTCAGACGACATGTCGGATACCATCTTAACAGCAATCTTCCGGCGAGCACGTTTCAAAGGCTTTAATGGTCTTTCAGTCAGTTCAAAATTAAACGAAGTTTTTAACGTTCTTTTCGAGCTTTTCAAGTTGTCAACCAAAGTTTGAAAAAGTCGCTTAAATTGATTACTTGACCGTTTATTTTTATGAGCTGTTGAAGTACTTAAGTACTTTGGATTTTCTTTCATAAAGCGATGCAGCAGCTCCTTTGTGCCTTTCTGATCCTTTTGTGATTTGAGGAGCTTGACTAAAAACAAGTATAAAGAAACAAAACGTTAAATTAATTGTTAAACATAAGAGGCCTTGGGTCAATTATGACGACTTTTAGCTTTAATCTTACCTTTTTCATGGGATAATCCAAGCTTATTTTGGAAAACTCCCCAGTCATCGCGACTATCAATTCTAGCATCTTGTACCTTAGCTGGAGATACTTCGCTATTCCTGATGTAAAATCCCCAGCAGTTGTGCTGTGTTGCTAATAACAGAAGCACGATAGCACGTATGTTCACATACATATTTAGTTTACCTCTTGTTTCTTATGAAGTACACAACCAAATAAAGTAATTGCTTGAATATTGCCGACTTAAATAGCAAACTGCTGCTGGATTTACAGTAGGTCAAATCATTCAACATAAACACATACCTACGAAAATGGCTCGGGTGTTCAGACAAAGGCCATCTTTCACACTATTCAGAAGTCACACGATAGAATGAGAAAGTATATACCGATTGAATATATCCGTCTTTGTTTTTCTAAGTAAAAGTTAACTCAAGCAGTGGCAATTAAAAAGCAACAAAAATAGTAAAATTAGCGCCTTTTCACTCTAGCCAGACAGGTAGCAAAACCGCCAGTCGCCGGCGGCTGCGCATGCGAGAATCAAAATGCAATTCAGCCGCCTCATGCGGACGACGAAGACGATGAGCCCTGAGAAACTGCGACATTGGTGCGCCGAAGCGTTTTATGAATGTAAGTAGGTCATACAGGTAGTGGTTCGCCTTTTAAATGTGAAAGGAAGTGTATATAAATCCTAGCGCCAGCCATAAAAGGATCAACTGCGCATATATCTGTCTTGATCTCTGTCGACAAATGAGTCGCTAATTATGGTTGAATGTGGGTTTAATTGATGTAATATAAATAATGTAAATGCGATTTGTGGTGCAGACCGACGAGCAAAGGCAATAAGTAATTACCTGGCGCCCTGCTTGTCCTCAACCATAATGAAATATCCTAGTCACAAGCACATTTGGTAATCCAATATCTCATCAGTTGTTATTATTATTATTTAAAGTATAGGATATAGTTATAAACTATCAACCTAACTATTTTAATTAACACTGGCTACTATAGCCTTCGTCTAAGACAAACACTACATCCATACACTAGCCTGGGATTCGAACCTGGATCCCACTGTTGTGCAGTTGCCTAAATGCCTAAGCACTTAGACAACTCATATACCGAGAACTGCGTCTCATCAGTTATAAATCTACAACTATGCAAGAACTAAATCAAAAATAATAAATAAAAATTTCAAAAGGTGTGGCATTTTTTTATTCCCTGTGGCAATTAAAGTTGCTTACAAAAGGGTATAAAAGTAGAATTCAGGCAGCCCAAGCAGGATAAGCTACCTAAATGTGAAATATCAATATATATCGAAGTGCATTAGGTATTAGCCAGAAAGCCCGATAAGTCACCAAAGTTCTGTGACCCAAAAGTATTTCTTAGTTTTCAAAAATGTGCAACGACGGCGGCAAGCCCAACCCTGCCAAATCAACCAAAACTGACAGAAGGAAACCGCGATATCTTAAATTTAAAGGAAACAAAAAGCCCTACATTAAAATGAATTGTACTTTTACAAGAAAGATCAGGAGTTTCCAACTAGAAGATACCCTGAATTCAGCTGCGAGCTGTCGTACATATAAACAATCACAACATTCCCCGTACATCCTCACAAACACATGCCGAAAACTGCGCACTTTTCTGAGCAAAAACCTCGACTATGGAAATTTTATTTTTGAATAACTTTTAGATAACTTCTAAAGACGATTATCTTTATGAAATTTCAAAAACTTAAAAAGAGAAAACGATATTAATCGATAAAACATTTTGAATTAAACCTGATCTGCCTATGGTATACACGAATTTACAAAACCAAAATTCAAGTCTCTAGCTCGGATAGCGATACCGACCAAGAATATATATTCTTTATGTGCTCGGACATTCTTTCTTCTACCTTCCTACCCATTTTTAATGGGTTCAGGACATGAGAAATTGTCCATCAGAGGCATACCATTTTAAAGTCAAAACTTCCTCGACGTGGAGTTGAGCAGGGACCTTCAGTGTCATTATTATAATAGTTTAGTTTCTTACAGAGATGCTAGCAAGCGAAAAATACTGGCAATCGTCAAAGGGTGCAAGACATAGCAAAAGACTCATAGGTATCAAGGTATATCACCCGATATACTCTTTTCACTTAATGATTAAATGTAAAAAGAGACAAAATATTTTTAAAATTCAATTATTATGATTTAAAAATTATGCTGGCTAACAGTAATGTCACAGTCATACTCATGTGTTTATTTATTTTGTTTTGATTAAATAAAATAAAATAAGTGAGAACGTTACAGTTGGGTATTACTCGTTCATAGTTTAATAATAATCAAAAGCCTAGCATTATGTGCGCAAATAAAAATAATAAACGAGTATAAAAAACAAAAGAAAAATTGGCTTCTGCACGGCCTAAATTTTTGGAAATTTTTGGGACACACATTCACAAAGTCACACACACACACAAACGCACGCAGCAAGCTGCGCAATTTACACATCGGCTGCGATTGGCCTCACTATGGAAAAGAAATTCTTGAATAACTTCTAGGCTAAGAGTATGATCCTTATGAAAATTCCAGTGCTTAATAAGAGCATCCAAATCTATGTACAAACCAATGCGCAAGTCTGAAGTATTTGGGATATTTGGTGTGAGGTAACCAAAAACCGAAATATTCATAATCTGCGTAATCTTTACGAGCACATAATAAACCAAATTTGATAGCTCTAGCTCTTATTGATTAAGAGAATCTAAAGTCGAAAGGTTTAGGTCTCTAGCTTTTGTAGTTTCCGTTCGCTGCGTTCATACAGACGGACGGGCGGACAGACGGACATGGGCTCGTCGTCCTGCTCAAGAATATATATACTTTATGGGGTCGGAGATGCTTCCTTCTGTCTGTTATATACATTTGCATAATACCATTATACCCAAGTCTGTACATTGGGTTTGTGCAATTTCCGTCATGCTGTCCGCCCGTCTGTTTGTCCGGATGAACGCAACTTTTTTCGGCGCTATTGATGCTAGAGACTTAAAACTTTGGATATATACTTATAATCATCTGCTTCAGACGAAATGTTAAGATTTTTTGCCACGCCCACTAGGAGACTGGTAAATCGATAACATGTCGATACACCTCAAATCGCATATCGATAAAAGGTGAATATTCCCCACAATTTTACAGCTAGAGTCACCAAATTTGATATGTAGATTGCTGGTCACCTCTACCAAACAGTGCGACCTTAATATACCGGCCACGCCCACAAGAACGACTCCCAGCCACCCAGCCGATTTTCAAAGCAAGACCTGTTTGACAATGCTAATGACACAAATTTGTCTGAAATGTCATAGGAAATCAAATCTTCCACATCGTCACTTTCCTCAAATACTTCGAATTTAAGTCAGCTGCCCGATACTTAATATTTTCAAATGAATCCATGCAATGAATACAACCCAAAGTCCATATACTTGTTGGGATCAAATTGTTGCCCTCAATTAATAAAAAAAATAAAATTGAAGATTGTGTCAATAAAAATATTCAACCTCAGTGTCCAAGCTTTAATCAGGAAGTCGAAGACGCAATACGAAATGCTTTTATTTATATCTAAAAAGCAATGTAACACCAACATCTGGTAATTGCAAACGCCAATGCAAGAATTTTGAAAAGACTTTGTTATACCCTGATCAATTACTGAGTCGATGTAGCCATGTTCATATGTCTGTCCGTCCGTCCATATATATGAACGCGTCGATCTCGGACCCACACCGTTTTCCTAAAATCAATAAAAATCTACAACAACCTCTAATTTTTTAAGCTTGTTTCGTAAATTATGAGACCTAGAGACACAAAATTTCGAATAAATATTATAATATATGTATACTATAGCACTTAAAGAATCTATTGCATTAGGATTAATCAAAATTGGTTAAGAAACACAGAAGTTAGTAAAGAAAATGTATTTGCACATTTGCAAACCACGTGGTGCGCCTGCGCCAAGCGCAGGTGTTTTCTGCATGCGTTTGTAATCATACATACATACAAATACATATGTATTTGCACATCCATATGCGTGAGCTCTTTTTCAAATTCTAATGCAATTTTTTGAGAATGTGTTCTATTTTCTTAGCTCAGATTTTGGCGGAGACAATTAGAATACTGCTGTAGCTCTGTGTTAGAGGTGTTGCCTGGCGGGCTACTAGACGCGATTTCAAATCTCACTAGTGTCACTGTGTTACCGGAGTTTTTAGTACTGTTTGTTTACATTTTAATTTTATTGTTTTTTTATTTTTTAAACTTAACACACCTATTAGTCCAAGAGCAAGAGCAAGAAAATGGGGAAAATTTGGTATTTGGCATGTACATTCTCAAAAAGCTTTCGCAGATCAACTGCAACCAACATTTGAAAGATGTAGTTTCCTATTTTGTACAAATTATTATTTTGTGAGAAATTTCACAACTGCGGCATACTAAAAGGTTCTAAAGCAAGCCTGATCATTATTCTTTATGTGAGTATGTATTATAAATTGGTCAGGTTTCTAGACGCGACTGTGGTGTCATTATAGAAACAAGGACATGGAGACTTTAAGAAGTGAGTTCAACTTCAGAAAATGTAACGTTTTTTAGATGTGGTTATTTTAAGTAAGAGAAACCGAAATGCTCTGTTTTGTATTTATTATTTATTGCTCTTTTGTCAGATTTGCGTCCCTTTGCATCTTTCTTTGCGTGTGGCCGCATTTTCCTATCAATGTACATACATACATATATACGGATGTATGAATTACTATCGTTTTTTTTTTAAACAATATAACTATTAAGTTAGCTTAAATCAATGGATTATTAATGTATAAGTTATTTCTGAGCTTAATGTTCTTAAAAATATTTAAAATATACAAAGTTGCGCCTGCAAGGGAAAAACAATTTTTAGCACTAGGTTTTCAAATTTGCGGCTACCAAAATACGAATCTCTTTTCCTAATACCGTTTATTTCTAAACATAAAATATTCGAAATGAATAAAAATAATACAATCAGTCTCTGACTAACAGTCGAAGCGATAAGACGTACTTTTCCGAACAACACATTGTTTTTCTTTAAATCAAGTCACTCATTTCTTCTCATCATCGTAATATACAAGAACCAAAGTAAAACTAACGAAAGTAACTAAGACTTTCCTACGATGGGGCAACCACCTGATCCACCGGATCGGTTTAAAAGTCATACAAATAAACAGATACACATCCCAGGACCTATGTACCTCATTGCACAACGTATCAACAATGGTGAAACCTTGACAAATTCACCGAATCAGGCCTGATAATTATTACGTTAGCGACACACACTACCCGAATATGTATACATTGGGTATGAACGTACAACTATAAGACCTTACATACCATTGCCTGTGCGCTGTAACATCTGCCTAAAATACGGACACACCCATTGAGTAATAAAATAATGAGCGGAAATTTGGATCACAGCTTTTATTACAGTTAATTCGTTGGCGGGAACGATTTAAGCCAATTTTATCCAATTAACCAACTTTTATTTTGAATTATAGTAATTACAGTAATTTTATTAACCAGTCGAAGAACCTTATGTTTTAACTGGACAAGTTTTAACTAATACCCCTTTAATAAATAAATTATGAGCTAATTTAGAGTCATTGCATTGAGTAATAAAATAAAGAGAAGACATTTGGATCACGAGCTTTTACCCAGAATACTTTCTGAGTGACGATGAGGTTCCACACATAAAATGGAAACGCAACGCCCAGTTGTCTAAGCGCGCATATTCTATTGCTGTGCCTTGCAAAGTCTCAAACTACGTCTTCTTCTTCTTGGCTTGGTTTCTACTTGCAGCAGGCCGGCCAATTTTTATAATTTTTCAATTTTAGGCGACCAGCAAACCCTTTCCCTGAGTAGGGTATTTCAACTTTTCCTAAGTGCTGCTAGTACTGATTCAAAACAGTCTAAATAAAATAGTATACCAATGTGAGGGAAAAATGTTAGTTCCTATTTGTTTCATTACAATTGGAACCATTATTTAAAATATGTTTTGTATAAACATTTCCAATATTAATTGCATACATAAGGGTAATTATGCCTTGACGCGCCTAAATAATACACACATTATCGAGCCAATGCATAAGTATATGTGTGCTCAGCCCTTTAACATGCATGAAAACCTGAAGGTTGCAACTTCTTTTCAACACGCGACGTCACAGCGGAAGTTTCAGTAGTAGTGTGCAATTTTTGCATACCGAAAAGAAGCCGATGTGACGTCACGTCATCGCGCCGAATTTCTTTACTATGCTACTCAGGCAGGCAAAAGTTCTAGCTTCTGGCGCCGCGCATCGCTTAAGCAACAACAACAGCAATGCGTCGACGAATGAAGACAGACGAGGAAAAAGTTTTTGTCTCTTTTCGGCGTTGGCTCCTGCCTATGATCTTAAGCTACTGCACTCATCTTTGCTTTTTTCTTGGAAACTTACGGAAGCAATCAGTAACTCGATTCCAATTAACAACAATGTTGACACGGAAAATGCCAACATTTGTAAAATCATTTTACAAAGTGCGCATTACAGCATCCCACAAACAAAAACAAAACAAAAACCTTTAAACATATAGTTCCATGGTGAACTGAAACTCTAACCACACTTAGAAACAATAAAACAAAAACTTGGAGAGCTTTGCAAAAAAGCATAACACAGGAAAACATAATAAAATTCAAAAAGGCAAACGCACAATTTAGAAGAGAACTAAAACAAACGAAAAAAACAAGCGACAATAGATTTGACAACAGAAATCCAACCCTCCACCCCTACTGCTAAAATATGGTCAAACATAAGAAGATTTTGTGGACTAAACTCATATAAGTAAATTCATTGTATTAATTGCCAAACTAATAATACAAATACAATATGTAAAAAATCTATAGCAAATACTTTTGCAAAATACTGGTCAGAAATATCACAAAATGACAAATTTACCCCAGAACTCATAACTCATAAAAATAACAATAATCAACATTCCCAACAGCCTTGTCCAACCTCCCTACTGATAGAAAATAAAATTGTTTATTCGGAACTTTTCTCTGCTCTTCAGTCACTCAAGTGTACAACACCCGGACTGAACAGGATATCCTATGATATCCTATGATAAAAAAATGCTTCCACTGGCCTCAAACATAGAATACTCAAACTATATAACATTTTTTAACACAACCATTCCACAATCATACAAAACAAATCTTACAATACCAATTCTAAAACCTAACTCAAACAAATTACATATCCAATCTCACCGTCCAATTGCATTAAACTGCCTGTTAATTATTATTATTAATTATTATTGGATAATCTCATTGCTAAACGCCTTTGGTGGCTACTTACTCAAAAAAAAGCTTTTAAACAAAAACCAAATTAGTTTAAAAAAAAAAGGCAAATCGGTTACAGATGCTCTGATGTATGCAGACCATCTAGTTACTAAAGCAATAGCACTAAAAAGCCACGCTTCTCAATTTTTGCAAAGCTTTTGATAGAATAGGAAGACATGCCATTATTGACCAACTTAACGAATGGGGCTTAGGGCCAAAAACAATTAAATAAATGCACAACTTTATAACTTATCTGAAAATACTAGTGCGTGTTGGATCATACAGATCCGAAATATGTCCATTAGCCAACGGAATCCAGCAAGGATCACCCATTTTAATAATCCTCTTTCTCATAGCCTACAACAAATTAGCCAATATAATTTCCCTAAAAACAATACACACTTTTGTGCATATGCAGATAACTTTCAACTTTTCATCAACTTCAAAAAAAACCATAAAAACACAACATTTAATTTGAATACACTCTTTTCAAACATAAACAATTGGTGTATGTACTCAAATGCAACAATATCACTACACAAATGCAAACAAATCCATATATGTTGGAAGCATAACTGCAATTGCACAACAACATGCAACGGGACTCAAATCCCAGTTGTAAATTCTTTAAAACTACTTGGGCATACACTTAACAGCAAATATAACTGGCATACACACATAAATAACCTCAAACAATCACTTTCAAAAAGGCTTCACATTATTAAATGCCATTGAGTAATAAAATACAGAGCGGAATTTTGGATCTCGAGCTTTAACTCAAAATACTTTCTGAGCGACGATGAGGTTCCAAACACAAAATGGAAACGCAACGCCCAGTTGTCTATGCGCGCATATTCTATTTAATTACTCAATGTCCACTTATATACAAACAGTGCTTATAAAACATAAAAGCAGAACACCAAAACTCTCTATTTTTTTTTTTACTCACGGTTCCCAAATAATTAATATAACCAGTTATGCAATAACTACAGAAAATAACATCCTAAAATATGGTCTCCTTCCTCACTTTACAACAGTTATGTCTGCAGAAATAATAGCCATATTTAAAGCAATAGAACTTGTAAAAAAACAAAACAAACAATATCTTATCTGTTCCGATTCACTATCATCTTTAGACGCAATTGAAAATAAAAATAACGACAATATATACCCATCTACCATAAGATCACTACTAACACACCATTTCCCAAAGATAAAACTCCTGTGGTACCCGGCCATTCTCGCACTAAGGGCAATGAGCTTGCGGACCAAGCAGCAAAAGCTGCTATACAAATGCCACTGATCCTCACTCCAAACTTAAACAGCAAAGATTTCAACAGACTTTTAAAAAAATCTTTAATTTGCAAGCAAAACTAAGCATTAAAATTTTTTACGCCCTGGTATAAAAATATAAACACGAAATAAATAATAATAATAATAAACACACATAGCCGACTACCTCTCCCATATTTTTCAACAAAACATAACCAGATCAGACCAAATTAAAATTATCAGACTGCGTTTAGGACACACTAAAATAAGACATCAACATTACATCGATAAAAATCTACCTCCATTTTGCCAACTATGTAACTCCAATTCAATTATTAACACTGAACATTTACTTGACCAGTGTCCTGCAATAAGAGCAATTAGAACTCTAATTGTTAGTACTCTAAAACCGAGTACGTGCTTAACAAACATAAATACCGAAAATTTAAAAAAAATCCTAGTTTTTAAAACAAACCATTATCTATCACGAAATGTAAAAATGAAAGAACCCCACCAACCTCATACAAGCAAAAGTAAATAAATAAATAACTTCCTTCTAATTGTAGTATGTAAGAAACTTATTATCATATTACACTGACACAAGTAAAAATTAAATATGTACATGTATATATAGAACACTTAAGCATCAATAACAAAAAAAAAAATTTAATTTAGTTAGATCCAATTTACTTCAACATAGCTCAAGACCTGTGCAGCCAATGCTATATATATTACACAAGTTTTGTTAGCCTTAGCTTTTATAACTAAGCTATCAATGTTGATAATAATAATAATAATAATAATAATAATTATAATAAGAATAATAATAATAATAATAATAATAATAATAATAATAATAATAATAATAATAATAATAATAATAATAATAATAAAATAATAATAATAATAATAATAATAATAATAATAATAATAATAATAATAATAATAATAATAATAATAATAATAATAATAATAATAATAATAATAAAATATTTAAGTGTTTATGCTTTGTTACAATGATATTTCACTTTTTACGTTAAATTGTTAAAAGGTGCCCGCCTAATGGAAATGAGCTTTCAATAAAGGCAAAGAGCTTTTAGACAGCGCATTTTTGATTGCAGGAATGCATTTCCGATCACAAAAGGTAGAGCGAGCGTCAATCGATTCAGTCTGTAGCCTGCGATTGCCCTCATGCCATTGAGTCATTGAGTAATAAAATATTTAATTACTCAATGACCTCATGCTAACGACTTTTCTGCGTATCGTCGATTTCCGATTACGAAATTACTAATTATTGCGAATTTTTCGGTTTTTTAAATAATTCGAGATATTTGATTAGTGGCAGTGAAAGTTATGGAACATAGTTAGTGGTTTGAAATTGTGTTTTAAAAAAATGCAATATATTTGATAAATATAAAATTTATATATTGTTTTAATATATTGTTTTAGGTACATAAATAAATACATAGGCATATTTTATAATCAGCAGTTTATCAGCAGTAAATAGGTCTCAAGGACAAAGAGTCAGGAATCAATTAAATAGGTCAAATTCTCAATATACCGAGCAGGCAAGAGCAAACAACGTAGTTTCCCAAAGAGAGCATAGGGAAAATGAAGAATGTAGCCAAATTGAAAGAATGAGTAGGCACGAAATACAACGCCAAGGCGAAGTGCTCGAATTCATGCAAGGCAGGAGGCTTTTGATGCCACTTGATGTCGCAGAGAGTAAGCCAGTACAGAAGCAATACAGATAATAGGATAGTAGAAAATAGGGGAAATGCAACCAGGAACAGGCAAGAACGTGCGAATACGTCTTCAGAGGATAGCAGATCTCAAGCTATAAGAGCTAGCCTAGATGGTTTGATCAGGTTTGCATTTGTTGCAAAGGTTTGTAGTTTCCACATCAAGTGGACAAAATTTCTCGAGAGATTACTGAAAGTAAGTGTAGTGCTATTGTTAGTTCAGATATTTTATATCTTTCCTCTACATTCCCTTCTGTTGGTAATAGGTATAGTTTTTGCAAAACATGCAGTCGCAGCATTAAATTAGGAGAAAAAAAAAACCAAAGGCTTTCATTACAAATGGCCTAGATTTCCCCGATCTTCCGGTTTGTTTGAAAGGCTTAACGCCTTTAGAGGAACGGCTTGTTGCCCCACGCCTTCCTTTTATGATAATTAAGTCCTTAGGATATGGCCGTCAAAATGCAACTAAATGTACCAATTCCAGTGGCTAATTTAGTTACGTCCCTTCCAAGGGCGTTCAATGAAGCCGAATTAATTTCAAGCGTAGGATGGAATATAGCCATGATTTTATGGCTGAAACCATTACGCCCTCCAAAGTTGCTGATGCAATTCGCTTTTTAGTCAACACCGAGCTCTATAGGAAGCACGAAATAGTGGCTAGCTTCCTTTTCGTCTGAAGGAGGAGGAAGTTCCCTTCCATGCATAAGCTGATGATAGAGACTTGGTCACCCAATTAGAAGAAATATCTGCTCAAGCCTCTACAAATAAGCAAAATAGGAATATAGAATCAGAGATAATTAATCCCGGAGGCCAAGAAATACTTTTAGAAAATGTCCCTACAGAAAACATTGCAAGAATAGTTATAGCTCCACGGAGAGGTCCTTTGGATATGATCGAAGATTGTGATTCAGAGGAGCTGGCCTTCCCAATTATCTTTGCTGGCATTAAAAGAAAGTGCTCAGAGAGTTTTACAACCATAGTTAGGTCAGAGCTTATAAATGTTGATAGAAGAGGTTGTAGAACAGACAAATTATTTCTTAACTATAAAAAGTTGAAAAATATTATATTAGAAACAATACTTCCATTTGCTTACGTAAGCACAGCGCCACTCAAGGCATTTCTACGGCTAACGCATATAGATATTTTAATACGCCACGATGATGGCTACATGGTTTTAAAAGGCATTCGCACGTCTCCTGCTCACTGGGAAGCAGAAAAAAAAAGGTTATGGCCATGATTAGGCAATTCGGTCTTCCGACCTTTTTTTATAACCTTCTCGGCAGCAGAAACTAGGTGGACGGAGCTGTTAGTTTTACTTACAAAAAACGTTGATAAATTAGATATTTCTGAAAAAATTTGCAGATTCGGTATTCCATACCCTCCCATGCCCCAAACAGAAATTCTATTCCCTTTATAGGATGCACAAAATACAGATGTGCACGTAGGAGTTTTCAAAAAATATTGGACTCATTAGAGTATCCGTTTGATCGTGAGGCCATAGATTTTCTTAGCGATGTTAATAACTTTTTGTCTCACGATCAACTTAACCTTAGTTATTATGCTATATAAATGCGCTTAGGCCTAGTTTAAAAAAGCCCAAAATATTTGTACAGTGATCTTTTGCTGCTGTCAGGCTTAACGCTTATAATCCTCACCTTTTTCTACTGCAGCGAGACAATATAGATATACAGTTTATATTAGATCCCTATTCTTGCTGCAGTTACGTCGGTTATTATACTAACAAGTTCCAGAGAGGTATTTCCAAATTAATTCATGAAGCAGGTAGTGAGATTAGTAGGGGCAATGTGACTACAAAACAAAAGTTACAACATAAAGGTCATAATATTTATTTCGCTTACAGAGATATCTACCCAGGAAACCGTTTACTGCTGTTTATGTATGCAATTGTCCGAAAGCAGTAAAGCTTCCTATATACAAATACTTCATTGCCAGAGCATCTAGCTAGGATACTTAAGTCCAGGCAACAGTTGCAAAATTTACCCAAAGATTCAACATCAATATTTGAACTAGGACTTTTAGATCATTATGTTCAGCGCCCCGACGCTTTAAAAGATTTATGCCCTGCCGATTTTTCAGCTTTTTATAGTTTTAGAAAAAGGCGTAGTGGGACTCGTCAGTATATTGATGATGCAGATGATATAGAAACACCGTGGTCTTCTCTTTCATTAGGGTACGCTCTTCGCGACGGTTGTGGCTTCGTTAAGAAATGGCTCCTAGTATAATTAGATATAGGAGATTTAATATTAATACTGATAGGAGCAATTACTTTAGGGAGCTGGTTATATTTCCCTTACAGGGACGAGAATGTAGACTTAATGCGTAGGGACTGTGAATTATTTTGTAGTCAAAATAAGGTGTTGATCAAGAGCAATCGTAGAAAATACAATAGTTTAGATGATAGTGAGTGTCAGGATGCTCGCGACATTGCAGTTCAGGAAAAAAGAGATGAAAATAGGGACAATCAAGAGGTAGTAGATGATAGATTTGGAGTCTTAGGATTGCCTGAAATAAATCCTAATATAAATGTCTTACTGATACTGATAATATTGGAGACTCAGAAGATAGTAATGTCCGATTAATATAACTTCCAGCTATAGTTTTAGCTGAAAGATTGGTAGATATTGTCAGATCTCTTAATTTAAAGCAGAAGATATACCATACACATGTTTTGCACAATGCCAAAAACAAATCCGTATTTCAAGAATTTGTGGTGCTAGTGCAGGCAAAAGCTGACATATTTTGGCAACTTTGCAATCTTTGTCCGTAATATACAATGCCCCAACAGGTAAAGCTGCTTTCGGAATCAGCGGATCAACACTGTATTCCATGTTTTATCTACCAGTAAAACAATCTGGCTCAGATTTAAGAGCTTTAAGTAATGATTTAGTCAATACATTGTATTAAAGGTAAATATACCTTAAACTTATTATTATAGATGAAATATCTATGGTATGATCCAAAATGTTTTCCCAGCTGGACTCCCGTTTAAAATAAATTTTCAAAAATTCTTCTCCATTCGGTGATATTTCAGTCATAGTCCTCGGAGATCTACGACAGTTATCCCCTGTAGGAGATCGTTGGATTTTCGAATCCAATTCTAATGATCCCTACAGTGCCATTTAAGCGTCTTCTCTGTGGGACGTTTTCAAGTATTTTGAGCTCAGAGAAATCATGCGACAACGGGAGAACCAATTATTTGTTTCTGCTTTAAATAATATGGCATCGGGTATCATGACAACCGATGACATTAGTCTTGTCCGGCCCCGCATATGTCAGCCATCGGCGGTGCCAGATGATGCAATTAACCTTTTTAGTACGTATGCGGCAACTGACAACTTTAATACTCTGAAGTTGAACTCCATTCCGACTGAACAATTTATTTCTACCTCTTATGATATTATAAAAGCTACACATTTAAATGCGGCAAATAGGGAGAGAATTTTAGAAGCCGTTAGTAGCTTTAGGCCGACCGAAACATAGGGATTATGTATGTCCCTCATCTTAAAAACCACTGCCAAACATATGATTACGGTCAATGTAGATACAGGGGATGGGTTAGACAATGGGGCATTTTAATGCAAATAGATTTTGATGCATCCACCACTCCAAATACTTTATGGATAAAGTTTTCGGAGGAAAGTGTAGGAGTTCTTGCCAATTCAGAAAATAGTTAAAAGTTTTCAATATAGAAGAAATAAGTAAGTTACTATTGACCGTAGACAGTTTCCAGTTATGCCTTCAGAAAGTATAACTATCCACAAAAGTCAGGGCGCAACGTATGGCAAAGTGGTGGTTCACACTACATCGACATTATAATCACTTAGTAAACAGTTCCGCCCTAGATATTTTCTTTTATAATACTGAAAGCATTCACTGTCATATTGAAGACATTCGATCGGAAAGGTTAATGCTTCAGTCGTCTGTTCTACGTTTCGTTGAGGCCTCAACATACTCAAACGAAAATATTGACATTCCAGGATTTACAATTGTTGTCCGTTAAGATTGCTAACGCAATGCGACCTAAAGGAGTATCATCATTTACGTTAGGAACAATATTGTTAACAATGTTTCACATTGTTTAAGCGGTACAACAACATCAGGATCAGTCGTTTTTGAATATGCCATATTTCGGTATAAGTCTACAGGTTTCTTAGTAGTTTATAAGCGACCGACTTATCCGTTAGCTATGTTTAAAACAGAACTTGAGGATTTATTTCAGCAAAATGAATATTTGAAATATAATAATAGTATTATCTTAGGAGATTTTAATTTATGTTTAAATAAATTGGATAGGTGTAGGGACCTCTATAATAATTTAATAGAAACAGGATTTAGAAGCTTGTTAGATTTGAAAACGTCGACTACCAATTGTGACTTACACATTGATTGGGCGTTTTCGAATATTTCCAGTGAGGACATTAGCGGTAGGACATTTGAGACTGTATATAGTTAACACATTGGTATTTCAGTTAGTAAAAAAATAACTTTTTGCGATCCTCCGAATTTGGGATTTCCAAATAACCTAATTCTTCGGATCACCAATTATTTAACTCTTAGAACTCAAAAAGTTGTACAGGCTTCGTCTCTAAGCCAGTTAATGTATCACAAGGAAGTCACCTTGGTCCGTTGTTATTCACATTGTTCATAAATGACCTCCTTTCTGTGATAAGTCACTCTCGGATGTATGCTGATGACGTAAAACTTTGCCAGACGTCTTCTAATTTTCTATCTGGCCAAAGGTTGCAATCTGATCTTGACAGTTTTAAAATCTGGTGTCAAGTAAATTTATTAAATCTTAATTGCAGTAAGTGTAAATTAATGTCTTTTTATAGGCGAACGCCCTTCTTGACCAATTATTATTATTATTTAAAACTATTTATACTTCACTTGTCCGTCCAATTCTTGAGGATAGATTAGATCATCAGGATAGAAGTGAATCCGTATAAAACCAATTTCTGCGCTTTACCCTCCGGGGTAATAACTGGAATCCTAATACACACATGCCTTCTTATCTTGGAAGACTTTTACTAATAAATCGTCCCTTTCTGATCGTAGAACCATGCTTGGTGTAATCTTCTTAAACAAATTAATTAACGGGCAAATTGATTCTTCCGAATTGATCATCCAGATTAATTTTGCAGTTCCGAACAGAATTACTAGACAGTTTTTACCGCTCTCTCTTTAAACCTGCCATAGTAACTATGCTAACCATAACCAATTTCTTCTATACCTAGTCTAAAAACTTTATTGTTATGTCATCTTTCTAATTGATCGCGTTTTTCGTCACCATACGTTATGCGGCGCGCCCCTCGGTCGGTTGGGCGAGAGTTGGGTGGCATTTTGCATGCCATTTTGCTGCGCATTAACAAGCCCTTGCTTGGTATCGTTAGGTCACTTGAATGTTCTGCCATTAGTACATCTACGTCCAATGGTAAATAACAGTTTGATGTTTCTCTTTTGTACTTAAGTGAAAATTTTTTTGTGATATAGTTGTAAACAAGTAAGAAATTGTACAATATATAAATTGTTGCTGAGTCAAGATTGTTTGGAATGAAAAGACGTCTGCGAAAAGTGGATAAAAAAAATTTCCAATTACCCCAACGACATCTAAAGACACATTAAACTAATGTGGAATCCCTTTGTTCGTAATTAAAACTTGGACATACACAAGCAGATAATTTGGTAATATTATAAATATAAATTCTAGAATAACTTCGACCTATTAGATAGCTATAGAAGCTGGCCTACAACTTTCGCTGGTCTTAGTTAATCATGAGGAAACCATTGAAACCATTTTTACTTTTTCTATGATTAATTAAATTAATTAATAAAAATAATTTGATTAATTAAAACACTGTTAATAATTACTTTTTGGCTATATATCGTAGGATCTTTAAAGATTTAAAGATTTTTGATTCGTAATGAAATCTGTATATGAAATTTTGACCACCATTTTCATGCCTATGAATAAGGTTGTCCGTCTTTGTGGTAAGTCGTAGGTACGTTTAAATATATTTGAAATCTATTTTATAATAAATATATATATATTTTTATAAAAATCGTTTATAAAGAAATGCATAACAAAATGTATTGTTTTATTCAAATTCGTATTTTACTTATTTTAAGAACAAATCGTGATTGCATTGAGAACACCCAGGATTGTTTCTAGAAAAAGTTGATATTGTTTTGAGAATGAATCGGGATTGCTTTAAGAACATTTTGGTCTTTTATCAATCTTACTTCGTTCTTTTTTTGAGTCCAAATTGGGATAGTTTTGAAAACGAATCAAGATTGCTTTAAGAACATTATACTGATTCATTAATCCTATTTCGTACTTAATTTGAACGCACTTGATTGATTTGAGTACGGAATACTAGATTTGTTCTCTGAGTGTACAAGTAGTTCAATTAAACTGGCTCTTTCTTGTTCTACTCTCTATGTTTGTTTTAGGTACTGCGCTGAAGGTCTATTGAAGCCTTATAAACTATTTACATTGTATAAATAGTATATTGAGGATTGAGCACTGCATCAGTCATTTGAGCAATTCCATGAACGCCACGACTGTGTTAAACTTCGTCTTGTCTATGCAAAATTGTGATTCGATCTACGAAAAGCAAATTTCGCGAAGCTCGGCCCAAAATGGAGGAACTTTTACAGCCACACGATTGATAGCAGTGTTTGAATCCTAGCCAACGTTTAAGGTGATGCGGAGCTAGCTGTTGGTGCGGATTTAATCGTTGTGTCGTCCAGATCAGATTCTAAGGCGAAAAATTTTGTGGAGTTGTGAAATTAAAATGAACGCGTATGTGTGTGTAAGTATGATTGACAGAATTTTGACGGCAATAAATATTTTGCGTTTTAAGCCTCTTTGTCGTTTGTGATCACGTCGGGGTCACCAATTGTCGCGGTGATTATTAGAGTGAAATACTACTGTATTACAATAATGTGCGACATCAAAAGTATATTTTTGTTGCTTTGTTCAGATCAGAAACTCAGAAGATTTTTTAGCTTAGTGTCTATTTCTGCCATATATAATATATACCACTAGCAAACAGATGTTATGTATACTTCGGTAAGGCTTTTGACTCTGTTAATCATAGGCTTTGTTTGAAGATGCTAAGCCCAAACACATGCTTTTTGTTTCATAAATCGTATATTTATATTACGTTAAATTAAGCTTATTTTTAAGTACAACAAATGTGAGAAGCTATGGGCAAATTACAAACAATTCGAAGAAACGATAGCGATCTAAGCGATCGAAACTGACTTAGAAGATAATAAGTGCAAAGTCAAACATGGAAAGACACATAATTTTTTGACTGCTCGTCGAATGGTTCCACTTACTGTCCGAAGTCTACCAACTCGTATCACGCCTTTTGATCC
This sequence comes from Drosophila colorata, assembly GCA_035041545.1. NCBI lineage: Eukaryota > Metazoa > Arthropoda > Insecta > Diptera > Drosophilidae > Drosophila > Drosophila colorata. The sequence continues at coordinate 616,255 of JAWNLD010000482.1, forward strand.
AGTCACAGTCTCTGCAACTCGTGCGATGGCCACTACGGAGGTGGCAAATTTTCGGCTTTGATGCAAACAACGTCATTGACTCGAATGGAGGGTTGTGGAGCGCGCCATTTAGAACGCTTTTGCAAAAGCGTCAAGTTCTCCTCACTCCAACGCTTCCAAAACAGCCGCCGCACGAAGATGACACGTTGTAAGCAATCGAGCTGATTGTAATTAAGTGGCATGTTGTTTGGCACGGGAAGCGCTGTGAGAGGTCAAGATGTTAAGATCCGCTGGGTTTTCTGAAAGTGATACAAGCGGAGGAGAGTTGATTATTGCCTGAAATTGGCATACCAGTGTGCGAAGCTCCTCGAAATCAAGAAGTTGACAACACCCTTACGAGCTCCAACCAAACTGCCTTGGTTGCGCAGCGTGTGAAGACACGAACTTAGCATTTTTGAGGAGGTCTACTGCGGACATCAGTTTAGTGTAAGAATGGCCCGCTATAGTCAACTCCTGTGACAGTAACTGGCCTGAATGCGAATACGATCCTTCGGCAAGTCTGCCATGATCTGCAGCAAATGATGGACCCTTTAAGTGCTCACGCGATTTGACTGACAATGTCATGTCTTTACAATTTGCTGAAGCTACCATGACTCTATGTTGAATTTCCGGTAACTCGACCGTTGGTAAATACTGCTGTGGCCAATTGCTTTTGGTCTCCACAAACTGGAGTTGAAAAGTTCTCGCGGAATGGCTCCCTTCGACAGTGTATAACCTGGGTTCATATCCGTTGGAATGTAGCGCTATTCCATTCCATCCGTAAGCTGTTGTACGGCGCAAACTCTGTTGGCGCCGAATAGGTTAATCTTTGAAAATTCTTCATGTAGCTATGAAAGCACAACATAAGAATCTGACCAGCAAAACAATTGACAGTCAAAACGCTTCATTTTGACTTCAGTTTTCGCTCACTAGTTGCGCAAGTATAGACAATGCACAGAGCTCTGGCTTGGGCACGGTGAGAGTCTTAAAGAGGCTACACGCACCTTCTAAACAAAGTAGTTTCGTTTGGAAGATGTTATTCTTGCAAGCACGAACATAAATGCATGCTCCATATGCTTCAAGGCTGGCGTCACAAAATGCGTGAATCTGTATCAGAGCATCTGGGTGCAGCACATAGCGCGGAAATATTGCGTGGCGGGCAACAGATAAGCCATTCCAAAGCACTGTCCAGGCAGTGTGCATCGATTGTGGTAAGCTCTCGTCCCACTCTAACTTGTCCCTCCACATGCGCTGGGAAAGAATTTTTGCCTTGGTCAAAGTTGGCCCTATCAAGCCGAGTGGATCATAGCAACGCGCAATGGTTGCCGACAAGTTGGTACCAAGTTGCAGTGCAAGCGTGAATAGCAGCTCATCGCGACGTGGCTACCACACAAGCCCAAGCGCCTTTGTAACATCGCTGCCATCGTTAAATTTAAGCATGCTCTCTCTTTTAGTCTCAGGAGCGCCAGGAAAAACTTCAGAACTGCTAGAGCACCACTTAAACGAATGTTGCCCTTAGCAAAAATCCCGTAAGATGGTCCGAGAGCATAAGCGATATAATAAAGGCTCGTCAGAGGCATTTATGCATTGCGCGTATGGCCAGAAATGATGCAGGCTTAGTTCCGCATGTTAAAGTATCTAATTGGTAGATTTGCAAGGTGTCTGTGGGAGAATCACGCCATAATATGCGCAGGAGCATATTATCAGGAGCAGTGATCCGTACGCAGCGATACATTTTGCAAATGTCTCCAGTGAGAGCAATGGGAAAGGTGCGAAAACGTATAAGCGTGTTAAGGAATTCCTCCTGTATTGTCGGACATGACTCAAGGATATTATTCAACGAAAGTCTAGAAGTTATTGTTATCGAATACAACTCTCAGCTTAGTTGTGCTATCATCGTTCATGACACAAGGGTGCGGCAAGAAATATTGACACTTGTGCACAATTGAGATGGGAACATGTGTCATGTGCTCCAGGTCAAGACATTCTCTGATGAAGGCAGAATACTGTTTCTTGAGACCAGAGCTGCGTGAAAGCTTTGATTCCTGACTTTCGAAACGAAGTTTAGCCTACAGAAAGGAGTCACCTAAAGAGTCGGTGCCGCGTTTGATGGGCAACTGACCTGAATATTCTCCGGAGAGCAATCGTGTGACATTTTTCGTGAAGTGAGCTTTACAAACGAGCTTCTCCTTGGTTGTCTTCCACATTGGCTCAAATACATGATCAATTTACCAAAAGCCAATTAGTCCAGCCGAACGCTGGGTTTGACGCTGTCCTTACAATAAAGGCAGAAAGATTGGGTGCCTGGTGCCCACCACCAGATAATATCTAGCCAAGCTGAATTTTCTGCAGTAATGGTAAGCCCGGTGCAAGCTGAAAGGGAGGCCTGCTCCTATGGGCAAATCAATCTGAAGAGGCACGTTGAACGACGGATCAGCTAGTTGAATTTTCGAAGGAACATCCCAATCAGCAGTATTTACTGAACAGCCAGGCAAATTATCCGTAATTGTCATCGCAATGACTGCAGGATACTCCCTGCAAAATCTGCAGTCCGATATTTTCAGCCTTCCGTTGCGAAGTTGGCATCTCCAATACCCGAAACGCCAGTTAGAGGTTTGATTTTGCGATGCTCGAGTTGGTTAGCGAATAGAGTAGTAACGAAATGCAATTGCGACTCTGAGTCTTAAAGCGCACGGCACGACATGAGCATGCCGGCACGATTCCGTACAAGGACAATGGCAGTGGTCTATTTTATTTTAATTGTTCTACATCGCTTATTCAAAAATGCGGACAGCTTATCCCACGACGGCAGCTCATTGATATACGAACTCTCCTTCCACTTGGCTTGAGTTGCCTTGTCAATCTTCGGAAGCCGGACTTGTACCAATAGGCAGACGACAATTTCTTGACAAGTTGCCAGTGACTGTAATGCACGCAAGTGTGAGATAATCCGCGTAGCTGACAGCTGCGAGCTGTCGTTACATACATTTAAAGCTCTTTGCATTCATACACACATTCACAAAGTCACACATACACACTCACACAAACGCACGCACTTATTTGCGCACTTTACACATCGGCTGCGCTTAGCCTCACTATGGAAAATAAATTCTTGAATAACTTCTAAACTAAGAATATGATCAATATGAAACTTTCAGTGTTTAATAAGAGCATCCAAATCTATGTACAAACCAAAGCGTAGTCTGTAGTATTTGATTTACGATGGCGATTGGGGGAGGTATCCAAAATCCGATATATTTATATCCGTATACTTTACGAGCACATAATTAACTAAATTTGATGGCTCTAGCTCTTATAGTCTCCGAGATATGCCAAGAAAACCAAGTCTCAAAATCGATTTTTATCGATAATAATGAAACGGAGCACGATATCGAAAAAAAAAATGATTTAACTTGTACTGCGTATGGATAAGTAGAATGTATAGTCTTTTAGTTTCAATGGGTTCAGAAGAAACAATCGTGATCTGCAACGAAACTGACTTAGAAGATAATAAGTTCCATGGCAAACAAGACGAGAGACAATTGAGTCGTTTCAGCCGCGTAGGGCGTGATGTGTAAAGACAAGCAAAGTGCATTGTTTACAGTTAAATGTTTTGGTGACGCGTAGGTCTGAATTATGTTAGTTGTCTGTTTCAGCTGCTGCTGCGAATAGGCTTTTACTGCATAAACTTAATCTTCTGGGAGTTCTAAATAACATAATTGTTTGAATTTCTCACTATTTAATTTTTAGAACCAAAAAATTTAATGTATAGACTTTGTCTCCAAGCCTGTTCAAGCCACTTCCGGAGAAGAAAGTCCGTTGTTATTGACGTTGTTCATACATGGCCTTCTATCTGTGATAAATCACTCTCGGGTGCTGTTGTACGCTGTTTATCTGTCATCTACTAATTTTCTATCTGGTCAAACGTTGCAATACGATCTTGACAGTTTTCAAACCTGGTGTCAAGTAAATTTATGATATCTCAATTGCAGTCAATGTATATTAATGTCTTTTTATATGCGAATTCCCTTTTTGAATAATTATTTTTATAATGTAAAGCCATTGAATGGGTTGATGATTTGGGTATTCTTCTAGATCCCAAGCTTAAATTTCTTATGCTGGTAATCGAGCCTTTGGTGTTTTGGGATTCATTAAAAACTGATCAAAAGATTTTCAAGATCCCCCTTTCAAGGTAAGAATTGAATATATACAACAATAATTGTATCCTTTTTCCGTCCGGGGTTATAACTGAAATCCGAATACTTACATGTCTTCTTACCTTGGCCCACTTTACTAACAAATCTTCCCTCTCCTTCTTATCAAGAATAATCAGTTATTTATTTGTTCGCGATCTTCGTCTCCGAATGTTATGCAACGCGCCCCTCGGTCGGTTGGCTGGGAGGTGAGTGACATTTTGGCTGGGCTCACGCGTTAACAAGTCCTTGCTTGGTATCGTTGGTCCACTTGAATGTACTATTGTTAGTACATTAACGTATAATATAAAATACACATTTATTTATTATTAACACCTAATTCGAACACAGACGGATATACATATTTATATATATATATATAACGCATTCATATATAACTTTTCAATGATAATAGTATTAAGTACTATTTTTTCTATTTATTTTTATATGTAATAAAGCTCTTTGTGGCAGTGCATAGATCCTTTTCTGGATTTTTTATGAGCATCCAATTGGATCTTACAATTTCTCTCCACTGAGATTCACAATGTTGTAGTAGTTGTGATCAGGAAAACGCTCGAGTTCGATATAGTCCATCTCAGTGTGAAGTAATTTATCAAGCATCTTTATTATTTCTACAAATGTTGGTCGCTCATTAACATCCTGTGACCAACAGTAGTACATAATATTATAGAGCTCTCTTCGACAATGCTCTGGTTTTTCTAGACGATAGCCATCCCTCACCTGTAAGTGTGAGCATACACCAATTTAATTAATAACCAAATTTTAATAGGTAAAGTATAACTAACCTTGCGCATAACATCAGCAGCGGATATCCCTGGATAAGGCGTTGACCCTAATGTCACAATTTCCCACATTAGTATACCAAAACTCCAGATATCCGACTTAATCGAAAATATATTATCATAAAGCGATTCTGTAGCCATCCACCTAAGAGGACACCAAATTTATAAGTATTAAGATAAATCATTTCTAAATTATCGAAAAAGTGTCAAAGTTGACATCTTTCAGTATGAGAATTTTTAACGACCTGCAAAATTAAAAAAATATATATATAATATATATATATAAGGGACGAAAGCTTGTATGGCGAGCATTTTTCATCCTTAAAATAGAACATTAACATCATCTACGTGCCGAATCTAGCCTTTTAATTTTGAGTTATATATGCTTTGACGATTTTTACTATATCTCTCTTTCTGACCAATCGTTCGTAATAACGAGCTTCTATACAATTTCCGAAATTTAACTTTTTAAATCCAATATGTCCGTTTTATATTTTTTATCTTGTATCAGCAGCTGAGTAGACTGGTCTCTCAATTTCAAAGCTATCTTTATCCAACATTGTATAGGTCCTTTTTATATCCTGAACCCATTGAAAATGGGTTAAAAGGGTATAATGGTTTTGTGCAAATGTATGTAACAGGCAGAAGGAGACATCTGCGACCCCATTAAGTATTATATTTTTAATCAACATCACTAGCCGAGTCGACTAAGCCCTGTCCGTCTGTCTGTCCGTCCGTCTGTGTGTCTGTTCGTTTCACGCGTTGATTTCAAGGATTACAAGAGTTAGAGAGCTGAATTTGATTTTTTTAAGTTCGTATATACCATACGTTGATTAAGTTTATTTCTTCCTTCTGTTCGTTACATACATATAATTAACACAATTCATATACATGATCTAGAGATGTTTTTTTTTTAAGATTGTCAGCCAGTATTTTTGGTTTCACGTTTAAATTAATCTTATTATATTATAGTGACTGTATCAAATTAATATTTCAAGTCAGAACAAGTAAAAAATGAGTAGTACATTCTGAGCAGTGTGGCAGTACTATTTTCATAAACACAACTACAAACTTAGATTTGGGAATCAGAAATTTATAAAATCAAAGCTATTGCGGAATTTAAAATTAGATGTATTTAAAATATCAACTTTTAAAAGTAAGCTGGCTTTTAACAGTAAGCAAGCTAGATCGATGTCAATACTGGTTTTTTCAACCAATAACAAGCAACCACTTTTTAAATATATTTACCTGATAGGCAGTTTTCCTTCGCTCTTGCGCTCGTAGATTTTAGATGTGATGATATCTCTTGCAAATCCAAAGTCAGCAACTTTGCATGTGTGCTCGTCGGTTATTAAAATATTTCGGGCAGCAAGGTCACGGTGAATTATCTGTAATGATAAATCGTATGTCACAATATTTATTAGGTACGGCAAGTTATATAAAAGGAAAATAAAATTTAAATTTAAAAAAGACAGTTCAAAAAATATGCTTGCAATTTTTAATCCATGACTAAGATGCAATATTACCATTAAGAAAATTTGCAAGATCTCATAGGAAAGAAAGGATCTCAATGCATTATAAAGTTACGGGCTATGAAGTAACAGACATCCCTGGGGATAATTAAGTAATATTTGTAGCAATGTATATACACGAAGTGTGCAAAAGGCGAATATGAATATATACAGGAAGAATTGAAATTCTGCTACGATAGTCCGACCAGATCGCGTTTTATACCGTAAGGTATAATCAGACTGATCAGACTATCGTAGCAAAACTTCAAAAGTTCGCCTGTATGTATATTTCTAGCCGCTTTTGCACACTACGTTGTGCTTCCCTAATTGTTAATAATGCCTAATTAATATTTTGTGTTGTCTCACTTGCTGGCATATATCGCCTACAAACGTCTTGGCATCGATTCCACTAAATTCCGGCAATATTCGAGATTAATTTTAGACCACCCATCCTGCAGCACGTGCTTCAAGACAACTTATGAAGAAATATGGTTTTGTAGAATTTTTAGCTCAAGGTAAGACCTCAGATTCTCGATGGGATTTGTGTCGGCACTCTGTGGGGAAGTTTTTAATTGCTTGGTGTTGCAACAGACCCACATTTTATGTGCACAAGCAGAATGTTTTAAATCGTTATCTTGTTGAAAGATATATTGATCCCGCTCAAATCCCATTTTGGTGGCACTAACGGCAAGGTTTTCTTTTAATATGTTAAGGTAGATATTGGCGTTCATAATGCCATCAATAACAAGTGCAGTTGCGTGTAACCGACAGCGGAATACTCGTTCACTGTGTAATAATAACTAAAACTTGTACCATAGCACTATGTGTATAATCCAGTATAAATTTAAAAAAAAAAGTTTGCCTCTGTGTGGTCATAATTGTCACCTAACCCGCGTGTTAGACATCCATTCAACTATTTCGTTATTGACAAAATTCACATTTAGTTATCTAATAACCTAACCTAGCCAGTAAGAATCAACATAAACTTCCAAATAAAAACAAGTAAGATGTCGGGAGTGCCAGACTAGGAGATACCCTAAACCCTGCGGCGAGCTGTCGTTACATGCATTTAACTAAATCCCTCTGCATTCATACACACGACACCACAGCCGCACTTAGTAAAATATTAAAAAAAATAAATAAAAAATAATGCTCGCCATTCGCGCTCGCTGTTATTTGCTGTCAAAGTTTAGTTGTGGAATTGCTCGCAAAATTAGCACAAAATAGGAAACTACAAGTATATCTTTCAAATGTTAGTTGCAGTTCATCTGCGAAATCTATTTTAGGAGTGTGCATGCCAAATACCAGTTTTTCCATTCAAATCGCCGATGTCCCAGCATTAAGTTACACTTGGACCAATAAGTGTGTTAAGTTTAAAAAAAAAAAAAAAAAAAAATTTAAATAAACAGTAAAAAGAACTCCGTTGACCCAAGCCAGATTCGAACCCGCGTTTAATAACGCGGCAGGCAACATCTCTACCACCGAGCCACAGTTGCATTTCAATCGCTTTCGTCAAAATCTGTGATTAGACACACACGCCCAATCAATCGCTTGAGAATTCGAAAAAGAATGTGCATATACATATGTATATATGTATGGGTGCACAAAAAAGCAGAAAACGCTGCGCTTTTGGTTTGTACATAGATTTGAATGCTCTAATTATTAGTATGTGTATGTGAATGTGTGAAAGAAAGCAAAGAGCTTTAAATGTAACGACAGCTCGCCGCTGGGTTCAGGGTATCGGGCGTCCCCGACTAGAGCCATCTTACTTATTTTGCATTTACTTTGTTCGGTTTGTATGATCGGCTTATTCTACCGCTGCGTAGTAAAAAAAAAAAATATTGCCTTGCTCTTTACGCATATGTGTCGATCTCTTTCCCCCGCTTCCGACAGTACGGACATGTTTATACAGATTGTTGTTTTTGTGCAAAAAAGGAAAGGGGAAAGAAGACGCGTGAAATATGTGTAAAGGGAACAGCTCAGTATGAAGCAAAATAACCAACAGCAAGTACAACAGTAAGTACAACCAAAATAAGTAAGTAAAATATTCTAAACTTTATAATGTAATATATGTATATAATAATAATTATTATTTTTTTAAAGAAAAAGAGGTAACTGCCAATTGTATTGTACTAATAATAATAATAATTTTTTAACGAAATAGAGGTTAGTGCAAACTTTATTGTACTAATAATGATTATTATTTTTTTAAGGAAAATTGTGAACTATGTACATATTTTAGCATTTATATTGTATTTATATTTAAACCATTTCTTTTTATGTCTTTTTGTTGCAGGCAGTACATATGTTGGAATCCACAATATCAGAATTTAATATGTATCAAAACGTCCGGGTAAAACGCATTGGCAAGGGTTTCACGGGTGGTGGGTTCCTACCCTTTCCTACCGACGATATCCCTGTCACCGACCTGATACCGAGAGCTGCTGGGTACATTTTCCATTACATCTTGGAAACTACAAAAGCTAGAGAGCTCAGCTCTTCGACTATAGATTCTCCTAAGCCATGCGCAAAACAAGTTTATAATTTTTTTATCTCGGAGACTATAAGAGCTAGCATCATTTAGTTTAATATGTGCTCGTAAGGGATACACAGATTACAACGCAAATCAAGTACTACAGACTTGCGTTTTGGTTTGTACATAGATTTGGATGTTCTTATTAAGCACTGAAAAATTCATAACGCTCATACTCTCATTTAAGAAGTAATTCAAGAATTCGTTATCCATAGTGGGGCCAAGCGCAGCAGATGTGTAAAGTGCGCAGCTTGCTGTGTATGTTTGTGTGGGAGGGGTTTGATTACATGTATGTAACGACAGCTCGCCGCTGGGTTCAGGGTATCTTCTAGTCGGGCACTTCCGACTAGAACCTTCTTAATAGTCTCAAATTGGTTCGATTTGGTTCGGATCGGTTCAAAATTGAAAAACGGTTTCGGGTTCAAACCAGTTTGGTTGAAACCTGGCTTGCAGCCTTGGTTCAGGGTATAAAAATACATTGGTGATGTTTGTACGCTCAAAGTCGTATGGAAATCAAGTAATGTTGTATATTTAGATATTTATTCAATATGTATTTATGTGATACTTACTCCGCGCGACGTTAGATAATCCATTCCCTTAGCAACTTGATACATAAATGATGTTAAGTCACCTGAAGTCAAAACATTTGATTTTCCGTGTGTATTTCCGTAATGCCTATAATATTGAAAGCAAACAATTTTCAAGTGTTACATTATTCAATTGTGAATACAATTGTATACACATGAATAAATAAGTTAGAAACAATTTGAAATTTGAATTTGAAATTTATTTTGAAACAATTTATATTTTTGTAATTTGTGGGGGAGGAAGTGGGCGTAGCCGAAATTTTCGGCCCTATATTTAGAGGGCAGAAAACTGCTTACTGAATTTAGTGACTCCATCGCAAAAATTATGAGATATTGATCTTTGTGGCTTACTCGCACCCAGATAAATCGATTTTCTACGCGAGTTGCTGGTCTCGAGGTAATGCTCCATGAGGAAAGAGCTTGAATAGCTGATTGACTATCTGAAAAGATATTCAAGGTGGCTTCCAATTCCCTTACGGTCTGGAATAAGAGTCCTAAATTTCACCCCGAAGAACTGTTGCGTTGTCTTCAACCCTCAGAATCCTCAGAAGGGTCAAGGAAGCTACCTTCTTCGTGTGCAATGACAGTGGATTCAACACTTAGACTGTCTCTAGTGCTGCAGTAGGACATGTACTCATGACACCGGTGAGAGTTAGGCATACGAGCCGCTGAAGCTTGCTGTATATTTGCATGGCCCTAGTCTGCTGGCTAATTTTAAGAAATTGTTATGAAGTGGAAAAAGTTTGAATTATTAGAAGAATCAAGACCAGCCTTTGCATCAAGAGCGGGAATTGAACCCTAGCACCATTGATCACTTGTTTTTGGTGTGACAAAATTCAATATAAATGCTAAGAAATAAGTTTTTTTCTGAAATTTCTTAGTTAATAATTTGTTTGAGAAAAAAGAAAATAGGTAAATTTTATTCCTATAATCATCTGTAATATTACTTTGTCCAAGAGTGTTTACAGATATAATAGAATAATTAATTACAAAATAATAATTTAAGCTGCATTTTATACTACAAGTTGTGACAAAACTCAACTCAAGTTATATGACCACTGCACAATCACACAAATTCTAAGAATACGACAAAGTCTGGCAACTAAACGCCATCTAGCGACCAGTGATCAGTGACCACTTAATGTGACAAACTAATTGAACAGTTATCGAACACTATTCTAATGAAACCAAATAATTATTACCAAAGTATGCAATAGATGTCGCTAGCAATGTTGCACTGGCATCATTGATGTTGTGAACATATCAAGTTTTGAACATTGTGGGCGCGGTAGTGGGGAAAGCCAGAAGAGCTAGAGACCTAAAATTTTCGACTATAGATTCTCCTAATCCATACGCAATACAAGTTTAAAATCGATTTGTATACTTGGTTTTCTTGGCATATCTCGGAGACTATAAAAGCTAGAGCCATAAAATTTGGTTTAATATATGCTCGTAAGTAATACGCAGCTTATGAATATTTCGGATTTTGGATACCTCCCCCACTTACTTCACTTATCACAACAAAAACAACATTAAAGTCTGCATTACCCAACTACTCAAAAGGCGTCACTTACTCCAAGGATCTGCGAGGTATGGAAGAGAACGAAATGATTAAAGAAATAACCAGCCAGAACGTTTACGAAATCAAAAAATACTCAAAAAAGAAAACGTTATCCTAAAAGAAACAGTACTCGTCATAATAAGATTCAACGTGTTGATTGGTTACGATAGAACAGCAGTACGTACGGACACTCCCAAAAATATTGTCAAAAAACTAAACTCTGCTACAACTGTGCCGATGAATCCTACATTGATCCCGAATCTACAGAAAAATGTCAATGAACCAAGCGATGCATCAACTGCACAGATCAGTACATTACCCCAAACCAACACGCCTGCACAGACAAAAAGTGTATTGTCTTCATCAAACCGCAAGATCTACAAGCCATAATTACAACAATGATACCTAACACCACCACCTTCACCATCTCTACAATGGTCAAGCAACATCAGGAAACATCGAAAACTCAGCAACACCTAAATCAACTTGAAAAAACAGACGCCCGAAGCCAACAACCCAACAACCCTCAAGACGTCACCACAAACACAACCAATAATATAAATTACAAAATACACATCCCACTTAAAAAAGCTAATGCGAAGCTCAGAAGAGCTATTAGAGAATTAAAAAATCAATCGATCGAGAAATCCACCCAAATGGTCCAGCATCTATCCATTGCATTATTAATCCCACCTCTAACACCCTCAAAACAAATCAAAACACGATTGGCAATATATTTGGAGACCTGTGGTCAAGTCAAGCCGACGACAATAACTGTTCACCCACATTCCACAATAACAAACAATCCCTTCTTTTCACCCGTGTCATCTACCCACATATCGGACACCCTTCAAAATAGAACAAAACATAACAATTACAATTAATTAATTCAGCACTTAACACACGCAAAGGCTCCACATCTGATCAAACAAGCTCCGGTTTACTTGCCGTTCAGTATCCTCCGACACTTTAACAATATTCTAAATACACATATTCCTCAATCGTACAAAACTAGCCTTGTCCTACCTATACTACAGCCACACAAACCCAAAACAGACAGTAAATCATACAGACGCATTTCCTTTAACCAATGCCTCGCGAAAATCTTAAACAAGATTATCGCAACGCGACTATGGTGGTTTGTAAAAACGAACAAATTTATTCACAACAATGTTCATCACTATCAACAGACAAATGTCAACACATACAAATGGAACTCCTACATTGCTATCCTCTCCTACGAACTTGTAACAAATATGCCAAGAGAAACAAATTCAAACATCTGAGAAGACAGACGTGACTTTCTCCTTGGCAAACTCTCCAAAACCCTTATCCACTCATACGACTCTCCGTTAAATCGAATCAAGACCAACCTCTAGAAATTTAAATATCCAAGCACACTTGACCGCATTATTCACACTTGCACAGATCTTCAAACCCATACAAACCAACAAAACCTATCCACAGTATAAAATTCAATATGGAGGCAGTAAACAAAGCAATAGACATCACACTTTCTTCTCACAAGGCCACCACACACAAAACAATTCTCCTCCATCAAAAACTGACTCTTAAACTACAAATTCCTTTACACAGACGGCTCCAAAATGAATAATAACATCAGAGACATAATTAATAATTAACTATCCCAAATTCATATTAGTATGGATCCCCAGTCATATTAGGATACTGGGAAACGAATACAGCCAAAGACACAACATGACTTCCACTCATTTACACACCCAATCTTAACGCAAGTGACATAGTACGATCCCTCAAAATACAATTACTCCAAAAGCAACATCTGTTACAAAACCGAACCTCAAATTGGCACAGTAAAATCTGCTGCAGCACCTCGAATAACTATTCCCTCAAAAATACCAACATCAGCCGACTACAACAAATGAAATACACCAGAATACGTCATGCCCACACAAACCTTACCAACATACACTATTTGGACAAAACTTTCACTAACACATGCCCCTACTGCAACAACACAACAATTTCAATTCAACATATTTTATTCCCCCTGGGAATTATAAAGGCCCTGACAGCCATAGCTTGCCTGCGCAACAGTTAGTATGAAAATTTTAATTTTAAGCTAGGATTAGGTAAATAAATAAGTAAATAAAAATCCACTACTAAACAACAATTTACCTTTCCGCCCGCGAATTTCTCAAATACGTTTGCAGCTTTCCACGACTCACGTATTCGAGTATAACAAAAGTTGGATCCTTATCTGTGCAGCAACCCAATAGACGAACAACATTTACGTGAGGCTCCAGCGACTTCATCACCTGCAACAGAAACATCAGAAAATTTCCTTTTGTGTTAATTTACATATATAAGTAAGTATAAATATATATACACTCAATTCTCTTTTTATGCGACTTTTTTTATAGCGATTTCGAAGTTATGCGTTATTTTCCATTCGATTTTTATACGGATCTTTTCACAAGATTTCAAAGTTATGCGTCCGTCTGTCCGTATGAATGCGATTTTTTTCGACGCTATTGAAGGTAGAGACTTGAAATTTTAAAAATATGCTCGTGTATACTCTCGTCAGATAAAATGTTAAGGGTTTTGGGTTGCGTCCACGGTGGGCGTGGCAATTCGATTAAATAAATATATCTCCCTCACTTTTAAAGCTAGATGCATAGCATAAATACCGACAGATTGCTGATGACCTCCTCTAAACTCGATATGTGCACAGCATCAATGATGTCAGTGGAACATTGCTAACGACATCAATTGCATACTTTGGTCCTAATTATTTGGTTTCATTAGAATAGTGTTGGATAACTGTTCAATTAGTTTGTAACTTGGGAAATTAAGTGGTCAGAGACCACTGGTCGGTAGATGGCGCTTAGATGCTAGACTTTTTCGTATTCTTAGAATTTGTGAGCGGCTGTTTGCGATTGTGCATTTGTCATATAACTTGAGTTGAGTTTTGTCACAACTTGAGCAACGGATAGTGGGATGGTGCAGTTAATTAATTAATTAATAAATTAAACTGATTAAATTAATCAAAAATTTCAATTTACTAAATTAATAAAATAATTAATTAAATATTCAATTATCTGTAAACACTCTTGGACAATGTAGTATGCTGATAATCTCCTCTAAAGATCGCACCAAAACTTATTTGGCTTCCCCCACTACCGCGCCCACAATGTCTAAAACTTGATATGTTCACAACATCAATGATGCCAGTGCAACATTGCTAGCGACATCTATTGTATACTTTGGTAATTATTATTTGGTTTCATTAGAATAGTGTTCAATTAGTTTGTCACATAAAGTGGTCACTGATCACTGGTCGGTAGATGGCGTTTAGTTGCAAGACTATTTCGTATTCTTAGAATTTGTGTGCGGCTGTTTGGAAATTGTGTACTTTTCATATAACTTGAGTTGAGTTTTGTAACAACTTGTAGTATAAAGTACAGCTTAAATTTATTATTATATAAAATGATTTCTAATTAATTATTCTATTATATCTGTACACACTCTTGGACCACCGTTGTCCTAAAATCGATAAAAATCTACAACAACCTCTCATTTTTTAAAAAAAAATTTGGTTGGAATGAATATTTATGTATACTGTAGCACTAGAAGAATATATTGCATTGAGATTCATCAAAATCGGTAAAGAAACACAGAAGTTATTAAAGAAAATGTATGGTAAAGTTTAACCAATTCGACAATCCAATTGGCAGAAAGTGCTGCAATAAGATGTAAGGGTTAAAGTTTAGTTTTTTAAGTTTGTGTATACCATAGGCACATTAAGGCTACTTAAAATTATCGATATCCCGCCCCGTTTTCTTACTATCAATATTTAGCGACTTTCTTGATCCGGTTTTTTTGAGCATATCTCAGAAACTATAAGAGCTAGAGCCACCAAAGATGGTTTAAAATGTGCTCGTTAAAGATAGGCAGATTACAAATATTTCGAATTTTGGATACCTACCCCCATACTTTAGACTTGGTTTGTACATAGATTTGGATGATCTTATTAGGCACTAAAAATTTCATAACGGTTATACTCTTTGTTTAGAAGTTATTCAAAAATTCATTTTCGTTAATAATTAGTTTTTAATTTTTAGTATTTTATATATATTTATGTGTGTATGTATATATATTCTTATATGGCCGCATAAAAATGCTAAATAAAAATATTTTTTTCTGAAATTTCTTAGGTAGCCATTTGTTTGATAAAAGAAAAGAGTTAAATTTTATTCTTATAATCTGTAATTTTTCTTTGTAAAAATAATAATTTTAGCAGCATTTTAAAATGCACCACCACACTGTCAGTTGATCAAGTTGTGACAAAACTCAACTCAAGTTATATGACAAGAGCACACCGCAAACAGCCGCATTTAAATTCTAAGAATAAGAACCAACCAGTGGTCACTGACCACTTAATTTCCCATGTGACAAACTAATTGAACAGCTATCCAACACTATTCTAATGAAAACCAAAAACAAAGTACCAAAGTATTATGCAAGGTGGAGGCTGCAATCTTGAACTGCCATCATTGATGTTGTGCACATATCGAGTTTTGGACATTGCGGGCGCGGTGGTGGTCGTAGCCCAAAAAAGTTGTGGTAACTTGATAAACGAGAACGGGACTCAGATGACTATGAACGAGAATGTGACTCAAATGACTAGAATGAACGATAATCAGGGATTTAGTTCAGTCGTTCAGCACAAAGATTAGTTCAATCGAACTTAGTCTGAACGAATCGATACAACTCTAGTGCACAACATCAATGATGCCAATTCAACATTGCTGGCGCCATCTATTGCATATTTTAGGTAATTAGTTTTGTTTAGTTTTGACTGCTTACAGACTCTGACTGCTATACTTATTCGAATTCTTAGAATGATTGATTTTACACTCATCGTATATGTAACTTGAGTTGAGTTTTGTCACAACTTTATCAACTAGTAGTGTAGTGGTGCAGTTAAAAATTCAGCTAAAATAATTATTTTTAATTATTCGTATTCTCTGTCAAGTATATATATACACACATAAATATATAAATATATAAATATACTACTCAAAGTCATTGACATTAACACAATTTGAACTGTTATCCTAGGTCATAACATTACATAACATAAAAAACATTTATTCTAACATAGTGTTAATCATATGCACCAACCGCAGCGGTCTCTAGCGGCCGAAGCTAGAAACAGTCACCCAAGCCACAAACCTTTGTTATACTCGTTCAGTTTCAATTTGAATTCTATGTTTATTCTTATTGGATAGGTTAGGTTATTAGATAACTGAACGTGCATTTCGTCAAAATCGATATGGTTGGTGTCGATGATGTCTAACACGCTGTTAAGGTGACAGTTGTGACCGCACAGAGGCAAACTTTTTTTTGGGTTTTTTATACTTGTGCTATATCCGCTGTCGCTAACACCCGACTGCATCGTTCTCACTTGTTAGGCTTAAACTCAGCAACAATCATGTGAGGGGGTAAACATTTTGGGTCACAAACGATTGTAAACGCATCATGAGTGGAGAAATTAAATTTGCTAATTCTTACGCTAACAGAAGATTTGCTAGCGAGATAGACTGACTCACAAGAAAATCTGGACACAAAGTCTTGTTTACGAGACGAAACAACAGTTGAATTCGGAGCTGGAGGAAGGTCTTCAGGAGACACCAAAGGCGTATCAAAAATTGTCGAAGGCGGTTGGACAGATTAAGGGGGCAAGCGAGAGGGAACACACAAATCGCAGGTTAGAGGGAGACCTAAAATTATAATTGCTAAGCCCGAGTCGAAGTCACTCGAAAGCTGCTTAGCAACATTATTAAGTATTAAGAATTGATTTCTCACAGAATTATACATTGAAAATCAATGCCAAATGGGCATGACCAACATAGTCCACCGGATAATTTTCGCTATCACGCCTAGTGAGACCTGCACATTTCGTATGCATCATATTCTCACACAACCAGCAATTAACAAATTGCGGTGGTGGTGCAGCCGGTTGACTGTGTAAGTTTTTTTGCCAGCACGACCTATTGAGATTACTTTATATATTAGACGACAAATATAGTAAGTCTCGTCCTAATTTGCTTTTAGGATTCGGCACATTTGTATAAAAAATAAGATTAATAAAGACCTGCCCTTAAAAATGTAAAACATATTCATCTGTTAACAATGAAAATATGTACAAAGGTACGCTGTTTTTTTTTTTTAATAAAAAACGATTAGTCAATCACTTCATTGTACAAAGTATATTCTTCTGCAGAAGATCTTCAGAAATACCTCAAACATATTGGAAACTAAAGTTTCGATTATCTCGAAAAATTTATCTTTCTATCTAAACTGAAGCTTTAACCGAAATCTGCAAATCGAACTCAGTTGAGCTTAGACAATGAACATTAAAATGTTTTCTTTGTTGTTGAATCAATGATAAATAACGCCTTTAATGATAAATAACGCGAGTTAAGCAGAAATTTAACACTGTCTAAGACACAATAGATTACCGAACTCTCGTGGTAATCAACGAGTTCTGTGACCAGCTGAGCGAACTCCGAAAAATTCAGTGCGCAAGTCTGCTAGCAGAGTACCCACCACAATCAAATTTAAGAAAGCATTCTGTCTCACTTATTATTGTACGCTGCAACAGGAATTAGTTTCTGCTCAGGCGTCAGAGCGCGAGGGCTCCTTTTTTCATTTTGTTACCCGTTTCTGCTCCGCGTGTACGTCCGTGTATCTGCAGATTCTTACACAAAATTAATAATGCGATAACAGCGGCGTGTGTCAAATTCATAAAGAATGCGGGACAACGATTCTTGCGAAGTTGGTTTCTGATGCTGCTCAATGTTCCCGTCTACAGCGGCGGAACTTCTTAAACGGCGATTGCTCCATTCTATTGTATGATTAAATTGATTTTTATATTGTGAGAGATTTGTTTTAGCATTATTGTATTATGGACTTTATTCTACCAAATTCTAGTTATGTTTAAATTCTTTCGATGTTAATTTCACTATGTAAATGTTTTAATAAAACGTACTATACTGTATACGTATACTTTACATAAAGTGAATAAGTGTGAAAACATTTCTATATGTACATGTATTTCTATATATGTATACATTCTCACAACAGAAACAAAATTCGAAAACAACAACTGTTTATAATATTCAATCAATATCCAAGTTGTCTAATGTATAGAGGCCATGTCTAAGCGTACGGGTATAATGCAGTACATTCTTAAAAATGTTACTTTTAATTGAATTTTGAATTATGATTTACGCGCATGGAGACGAGGAAATAAATATTTTAAAACATAAATTAAATTTTGTATATTATTATAGGAAGCTCAGCATATAGCATTTGGAATTTTAACCTCTCTTAGTATCTAAAAGTTGTACAGGCCTGTTGATGTGTATTAAGTCATGCAAGGTAAACGAGTAAGACTGCTATAGTCGGGACGGCCCGACTAGGAGATACCCTGTCATTAAAAACATTAACATTAAAAACCTCTTTAAATTCATACACACATACACAAAATCACACATACACACACACATAAAAAGCGCGAGCCAAGCAGCTGCGCTTGGCTCTCGCAATAGAAAATGAATTCTTGAACAATTTCTAACTTACTCTTAGTATGATCGTTATGAAATTTTCAGGACTTAAAAAGAGCACAGCTTTTGTGTAATTATGTATAAATGCAAAGGGGATTAAATGTATATAAATGTATACCCAGCTCGCAGCTAGGTTCAGGGTATCTGCTAGTCGGACTCCCGACTAAAGCAATTTTACTTGTTTATACTCGTTTATTATTATTATTAATGCACATAGTGGTAAGGTTCATAATTTAGATATTTTTATGTACACTGTGAACGACTAAAAAACTTTCGGTTAAGCCCGACTGCAATGTTCTCGATTTTTCTGGTCTGGAACCAATCTGCTATTTTCCCATAGAGCCTACATCTTTTTTTACCCGGTTTTTTTTACACAAATTTATTGAAATCGTATCTGTCGTGCAAAAAAAGAATTAGGTGTAATTGAATCCTTGTTAAAGAATACACAACAAATTAATCTACACATATCATTTCTCTTACCTCCAATTCGGAAAGTAAATCTTTTTTTTCAACTTCATCTGCGCTTTCCTTTAAAGTTTTTACAGCAACTGTAGTGACATCTCCAGAGCCTGCCAATTAAATAAAGAATGGTAAAGTTTAGAAATTGATAAATCAATTATAATTATACCAACGATCATTTGTAACAATGGAGTTGGTGATTATAAAACTGAGACTCTGAGACATAACTGAAGTACAGCGACTTTTAAACTGTCTGCAAAAGTAAAAAATGGGCTTGCTAAAAAAAAAATATTGGGTTTTATTTTTAAATAATTAATGTAGGTCATAAAAATGCGCTAGATGTAGTTTTTTGTGTACATGAGGTGGAGGAAGGGCGAAGGGCGAAGAAAGCCTTCGCACTTTATGTGATAAGGATATAGTATACATGGTCAGTCAGAACTTTTCAGTCGGGTGTAATCGACTGCGCAATACTTGTTCACCGTATAATAGCAGCTTGAAACAGACGACAAAGGTACAAAATATTATTAGTATTTTTAAAAATATTAACTTTTATAATTTGTAATTTGAGTGGCGTAGCCGAAATTTTTGGGTCTATATTTAGAAGAAGTGATCGGAAAACTGCCTACTACTAGCTATAAAATTGAGGGACGCGGGCATATACGAGTATAAATTTTACGTTTGAAGTCTCTAGCTTTAATAACGGTGAGAAATATCACATTCATACGGACAAACGGACCGACAAATCGTCGAACACTGCACAAAAACAATACACTAATTTCACTTCGTAAACGAGTATAATAAATAACAAGTAAAACTAAATAGGTCATTAGAAATCTGTCTTAAAATATTATGAAGCTAGCTTTAAAACCGAGGGAAATATATCGATTTGCACGCCCAGTGGGCGTGGGCGGATCTTTTTGGATCTTTAAAGGGGGGGGGGGGGTAACCAATACTGGTCTTACTAAATTACTAATCTACCAACCAAATTTGGGAGCTCTAGCTCGAAAGCAGTGGAAAATATAGGCTTTTGCGATTCATACGGGCGGGGTGACTGGAAGGCGTTTTAGTGGACGTGGCCGGGATGTCAAGGTCGCAGTTTTTGGGGGAGGTCACCAGCAATCTACACACCAAATTAGGTGACTCCAGCTTAAAAATTGTGACAAATATTAACCTTTTATCGATTTGCGATTTGAGGTGTATCGACATGTTATCGATTTTCCAGCCTCCTAGTGGGCGTGGCACAAAAATCTTAACACTGTGTCTGAAGCAGATAACAAGTATAAATCCAAAGTTACAATATACTAGTTTCACATCGTAAACGAGTATAAAAAGAAAAAATAATGCACGTACCCAAAAAAATGCAGGCTTGGAGATTCGATGCATTAAAAATTTCAAAATTATTGTTTACTGTGGAGGCCAAAATTTGTTTGCGATCTTTAAAGGAGGTTATATCTGTCAGTAAAAATTTGATGCATCTAGCTTTAAGCCCGACGGAGATAAATAGATTTAATTGAAATGCCTCTTCTCCAGTGGGCGCACTCCAAAAACCTTAACTCGGGTATACACGAGTATTCCAAATTTCAAGTCTCTAGCTTCAATACATTGCACAAACCCAATATACCTTTCTCACTTCGTGAACGAGTATACAAATTGCTGCAAGATTTATCGTGCTAATAGGAAGACATGCTTTATATATTATTTATTATGACCCAAGAGCAAAAATTAAACAATATGTTCTAAAATTATAAAACGAATTTAAAAATATAGCAGCACTGCTTTCAAATTAAATGGAGTATCCCCGCTTGTTGGTAAAAATTGCAATTTGTTATTTTGTTATACCTTTAAATTAAGCTACACTTTAAAAAATGTATGTAAACATACCCAAAGAATTTTCTTAGGTATATCTCTTATAACCTCTTTGATATACTTAGAAAATCTTGCATACATATTTTGCTATAGCCGTCGGACCGACTGTATGAACGCATCGATCTTATCATTTTTTCTCGATACTGTGCCCCATTTCCTACATGGATATGTTGGTTAAATACTCTTACAGACTGTAGTTACCTGTGTTTGCACAAAAAAACACAAATTTACAGCAGTTGGTTATGATATCTTTGAAAAGAAAAAATTGTGAGGACAAAAATTATTCAATCAACTGATTATTTTTGTATAATTGCTAAGTTATTTCCGGAAATCTTAGCAAAACAAAAATATTTTTCCAACAAAATCTAATATTTTAACCGAAAGTTCCTATAACAGCATATGATAAAGTAGTTCGATCCTACCGATGTCGACTTATGTAGTGCATGTAATGTATGCAAATCTGCATAATAATAGATTTTAAACTGACAGACTATTTTGCAAAAGAAAGACACATATGGACATGGATATATCGACACGACAGTTAACACTGGTTAGAAATATACTTTAAAGGGTCGGATATATCGACACGACAGTTAACACTGGTTAGAAATATACTTTAAAGGGTCGTGTGTTATACTATCATGATAGAATTATAATACGCAATACACAAATACCCTAAACGGTTTAATATCTTACCATCCATATCGGTAGCTTCGCAGCGCCAAACTTGTCCAAAGGCGCCTTCACCCAATATATTAAAGAACTTCAATCGGTGTCTTGGGAATTCCCAATGATCGATGTTAGCGTCACTTCCAAGGTCACCTTCCAGCACAGCAGCACTTCCGTTGGTTAACAAGACACTTGGGCAAGAAACTCCCGCAGTGGAGGCGACTATAGAAGCTTCTGCACTTGTTGAAAGCTGATTGGTTGACTGCGACATCGAAATAAGATTGTATTTGGTAGAATGATTTCGGTGTTATTGACGGCAACATCGACATCGTTTTTGTTGGTCAAATTCCCATGAGAGGTTAGGATTGGTTTTCATATTGCCATCAATAATGCCAGTTTTGTCAACGTCGTTTTTCATTGTTTGTGTCAAATACATTGTGTGCCATAAAAACGTGAAAAATCGTTAAAAACAAGTCAAAAACATTATCTATTAAGTGAAAAACTAAGCTGGTTAACCTTAAGCAAGTACAGGCATTATCACAACCTAGCCAAGATGCAAATTTCTTGCAGTACTGAGCCTAGGAAATGATGTATTTCCATCAAGAAAACGTATCGCTTATTTCGAGTAGGAAAATACTTGTAATAAGTATTTTTACTTAATTTTAGAGTTTTCCCCTTATTCTTAACCAGCTATACACATATATATATATACATACATATATATATATATATATATATATATATATATATATATATATATGTATATATATATATATATGTATAAAAATAATAATAATTTGGGATTGCGGTCTTTTGCAGAATGTTTGAGAAGACATTTTAGTTAAACCAAACCCAAACAATGTAAAACTAAATTTAATAATCATCAATGTATTTAATTAAAATGTAGAAAGCAAATAGCTTGATTGATAGCGTGATTCTTTTATGTTTGGGTACTGTATGTTTGGGGCAACCACGTTTAATGGTTGCTACCATTTTGATTTAAAATTTCTTTAATATTTGCATTGTTATTTAATTACCGTTATCGCTAGTTGTTGATCCCGTTCCCAGGGAACATAGCGATTTGCGAAGGCGGCAGGTCTTTGCCACTGTTGCATAACCATCGAATTGCGGCTGTCGTCTGTTAACGAGTTGCTGAGATGACTTGCATTGGACTTCTTGGCTAGCTCCTCCTTCTCCTTAGACTTTTTCATGGTTTTCCTGATGGCACACAAGCGGCGGCGACAAAGATAGCCAAAAATAGCGATAGCTACTGCAAAAACGCCGACAATTCCAAAAATAATTGAAACTGACGCAGAATTGATGCTGAAAATCTTTATGATATTCAGCTTGGCGTCATTTTCTTGTGACTGCGACTGGGATACTAGCGGGTCGTCTGAGGTGTAATTAGCTATTGGTGTCAGTTTGGTGCGACTACTCAGCGTCGTGGAGCTTTTTGCTACTTGGCGCGAGGTAGTCTTCGGATCAACTTCATTTGCGTTGTAATCTTCTGTTTGACTTACACCAGGTGTTGATATTGGTGGAAACATTTTTTTATAAGTAGGCAAACCAAAATTGCCACCGTTATTTACCGGAAACCCTTGTGGCAAATTAATGCTCGGCCGCCGATTGGGTAGGCCATTTCTAATAGACTGTACGCCGGGGAGCTGGTCAAATGAGGGTAAGAACTGCGAAATATTTTGCACGACGTTAGAAATTGAGGGCGGCGAATGAGATCCAAAGCCATGAAATCCATTGCTTTCACGACTTCCAAGTATGTTTATAAACACTTCATTTTTTGCAGTGTATCGCCCATCTGATACGGTTATGTAAACAAGAAAATTTTCACCGGCCTGAAAAAAAATTAATGGGTGTCTTAGTTTATTTCCAAATCTAAAATTGGACTTAACAGTCTTTATTTCTCTGCGTTTACCCAGCAAAAACTTCTAACCTACTTTTATTTTTTCAACATGTTATTGCACTAAAATATATTTAATTTGTTCTATTTTGGAAAAATCCAAAATTGCGAATAAAGAAGTCGCATCACTCACAATAACAATGATCACAAAATCTGAATTGTAATGCTCTTTCTCTTCTTAGCTTGTATAAAAAGTTTAGTTGCCCGCAGATTGAGAACAGAAGTACTAGCTCAGCGAAAAGCCACCAACAATTTGTGTTGTGTAAACAATTTATGTAGGAATTCGCGTTATCATAGAGCCGTCTACCAAACAGGAAGTTTTTGTCCATTTTATGCAAAATTATATTTTTAAATATGAATGCAAAGAAGGTTAAATGAATATTTCGGCAGCTGGGTACAAGAAATCTCCTAGTCGGGCACTCCCGACTAGCGCACTCTTATTATTTATTCAAAAGGTAACACTTACCCGTCCCGACAAACTCTCGTTGAGGTAGACCACACCCGTATCGGAATCAATCCGAAATGGGATTTTGCTTGGCGCGATGGGCTGTTGTTGACTTGAACCAGCTGGAGAGGAGAAACGCGGCTCAATGCCGAACACCAGGTCATCATCGTCTGCGTCTTCGGCACGAACACGATCAATAATCTGGCCCACCTTTTCTGCTTCCGAAATTCGCCAATTTCTTTCTCGAACATATAAAATCGGTGGAGCATTTTGCTCCTGTGCAAAAGCTGTAAAAATTTTGAATAATTAAAATATGTGTATACTACACAAGAACATTAATACTAAATTTAGTGTCTTTATTTCTTGCAATCCCCAAGAAAAGCCAAAAAAAAAACAAGCAAGATGACTCTAGTCGGGTGTGCCCGACTAGGAGATACCCTGAACCCAACGGCGAGCTGTTACAGATATTAAAACCTCTTTGCATTCATACACACGTTCACAAAGTCACACACACACACACACATTTGAAATTTGCAGGACTTAACAAGAGCGTTTAAGTCTACAATCTACGTTATCTGCATGCCTTTTATGGGTATGAACCTATTGAAAATGAATAAAAAATTTAAATTGGTTTTGTGAAAATGAATGTAGCAGCCAGAAGGAAGATTTTCCGTATAGATACAAAACGAAATTCAAGTACTACAGACTTGCGCTTTGGACTTGGTTTTCTTGGCATATCTCGGAGACTATAAGAGCTAGAGCCATCAAATTTTATTATGTGCTCGTAAGTAATACGAAGGTTATGAATATTTCGAAATTTGGATACCTCCCCCCATTGGCCCCCCATATCAAAAAATCAAATAAAATACTACAGACTTGCGCTTTGGTTTGTACATAGATTTGAATGCTCTTGTTACGTCCTAAAAATTCTCATACTCTTAGTTTAGAAGTTATTCAAGAATTTATTTTAAAAATGTATTTTTTATCCATGCTTGTCGCGTGCGTTTGTGAGTGTGCGTATGTGTGATTTTGTAGATGTGTGTATGAATTCAAAGCGGCGTAAATGTATGTAACGGCAGCTCGCCGCTGGGCTTAGGGTATCTCTTAATCGGGCACTCCCGACTAGACTACTCTTACTTGTTTTAATATATAACTGTTTCAATGTCGAGAGAACTTGTCCTGGAGATGCTCTATTACTTAGTGTGTACAAAAAAAATACAAACAAGAAAAACATATACAACAAGTAAGAACGTTGCAGCCAGGTGTAACCAACTACGCAGTACTTTTTCAGCATATAATAAAAGCTAAAAACAGCAAAAAGTTCTTAATTATTATTTGTATTTTGGAAAAATATAGATTTTTGTAATTTGTGGGGCCGGGAGTGGGCGTAGCTATTTTTCGACTCGATACTTAGACGACATCATCAGAAAACTGCCTACCAAATTTTGGTAACTCTAGATCTAAAATTGTGAGAGATATGGATTTTCGCAGCTACCCGATTTCCAATTTTACCTCGATAGATTCCTTTAAATAAATCGGCTTTTTGGCCGACGTGAACTTTACGTTAGTGATGTTAAAACAGATCGAAACAACGACGTATCGATGTTAACAGCCGCTATTTTTCCATAACTACCTCGATATTTATATGTGTGCATATGTAGAAGATCATTACTAAAAATCATTTATGCTAAAGTTGCAAAACCGTTAGTAGCAAAAATCTTAAAACGTTGTGTCAAGGACGGACAAAATGACGGAAGTTGCAAAAATCCAATAAACTCTTTTCACTTATTTTCCTTTAACAAAATTACTATAATATTGCCGCACCCTTAAGTTAAACAGAAGTCAACAGGACAGCAGCAGTAAGTATAGAAAGAGAATCCGAAAACAAAACACTTCGGGCCAGAGTCGAACTTGCCATTTTAAAGAAGTCAGTCACAAGAAAGTCAGTTTTCTCGGTAACTACGTTTGGGCTGTTTAATATAGTTGTATATGTATATATACATACCTATATAGCGGCTATTCAAAGCAACAATTTTAAATCAAAAATTTGCTGATAGCAGATTCCAAACTGGGAACGCAACTGCAACGCGCTGGCAGGCGAAATACACACAATAAAAATAAAACATTCCGTGTTTTAAAGGAGCATTAGTTAAGCTGATAAAATATAAATTGAATAGGGCGTTAGTCCAACGTTGGTCGACCCCGAAATAATAAAATGACTGAGATGAATTAAACATAGACTATATAGCATATACTTATTCGGTGAAATGCGCTTTTACTTTAAACTTGCAGCCGTACTCTTCTCATATTGTAATGCATAGATACGTCGAGAGCAGAAGCTGTTGAATGCAAACCAGTTATACTGCTTGCTGATGTATCTTAACCTCTTACCACACGACCTTCAGCTATACAGTGTATGTACATACATACATGTATATGTAGACATATCTCAACAGTGTTTGCCTGAAGGGGGGCATTGCGCTAAAGGTATATGTGTCTTGGCGCAGCGCAAAGTGTATTTAAATTTGCTGGAGACGGATTTCGAGAAAGAGAATCAAATTGCGTTCTGCTCGTGTCCGAGTTCGTTACAGTAACCGGTTTGGATAAGTTTTATTTTCTACTCTTGCAGGGAATACTATATATTTGTAAGAGAACGTGTAACAAATAAAAGAAGTCATCTTCGAAAAGGCACCCACTCAATAAAGTAAAAAAAATTCAAAAAAGAGAACACCGCCTTTTTTTCTAATGCTAAATTAAAGTTACTCAATATTGGATTGGATAAAATAAATATAATATAATGTGTCATAATTAGTTTAAAACTATTATTATTATATATCATCGTTACGCAGAAAAAAGCTGATGATTACAGTCTTGTATACGAGCTTTAGTTTAATATAAGCGGATGTTAATTTATGATAAATCATATACACTTGTACGTATTAATTACACAAGTAATAGATTAAAGTATACAAAATCAATAGTCAATAAGTTTTAACCAGGCAGTACATATGTCGGATCGCCTAGTTCGGACCAATTTATCATTTAGCTGCCTAAAAGCTATCGGATAACGAAATAAGTTTTGTATTAAACCTTTTTTTGAGATATGTTAAGTAAACATAGCAATTTAGAGCGTCAACTTCACTGTAGCATTTAGTTTTCATTACAAAATATACTAACCAGCTCCTTACACCAAAATCGGATTACTTTAGAATATGGCTCCAGCCAAGGATCAAGCATGACACAAGTTAAGTATACTTAAGTATTCATAATCTACGTATCCTTTACGAGAACATATTAAACCAAATTTAAATCATATACACACTAAAACACAAGGTTGTTGTACTTGAATTGTTTTTTTTTATACCCTGAACCCATTGAAAATGGGAAAAAGGGTATAATGGTTTTGGGCAAACATATGTATGTAACAGGCAGAAGGAAGGATCTCCGACCGCATAAAGTGTATATATTCTTGATCAAGACCAACAGCTGAGTCCGTCCGTCCGTCTATATGAACGCGTCGATCTCGGAAACTATAGGAGTTAGAGACATCAACTTATCGAATATAGACTCGTCCATGGCATGCGCAGACCAAGTTTATTTCAAATGATCGATAACCCACACAGTTCTAAAATCGATAAAAATCTAACACAACCTCTTTTAAGGTTATTTCGGTTATTTATAGAGCTAGAGACACCAGACTTGGTGAACATAAATATTTGAATATACTTTAGCACTAAAAGAATCTGTTGCAACAAGTTTTAGCAGGATCGGCTAAGAAACACAGAAGTTATTAAAGAAAACGTGAGGTAAAATTTTACAAATCTCTGAATTCTATTGACAGCAAGCACTTAATAAGAGCTAGAGAGTTGAAGTTTTGTTTTTTTTAGTTCGTGTATAAAATACGCAGAGCAATGCCAAACATTAAATACCCTTGCAGACATGAAGCAGAAATACACTATATTTATACCCTGATTCCATTACAAATTGGTAAAAGAGTGCATTGGTTTTATGCAAATGTATGTACGTAACAGGCAGAAAGAGGCATCTCCGACCCTATATAGTATATATTCATATATACTATATATATATATATATATACATTTAGGTGTGTATACATTTAGGTGTATACATGCGGCGTCCGTTGGTGTGTGTGTATTTGGATTTTTCTGTTTGCATGGATGAATACAAAGGGCTTTAAATGTTTGTAACGACAGCTCGTAGCTGTGTTTAGGGTATCCCGTAGTCGGGCATTCACGACTGGGGCGCTCTTATTATAGAACACATTTATTACAATGGCCTTCGGCTAAGACATCACTACATCAATACATTAGAAATTCGAATCCGGATCCTCATTCTTCAGTTCCCTAATTGCCTGGTCACTTGTATTATACCTTAATATATACATATACACACATGTGTATCTACTAAATACAATAAAAAACTTGCCTCGGGTTCAACGGTTTATTTTTTGTAAATAGTGTAGGGGGCTCCCAACAAACATATTTAAGCAACGCATCAACAAATAATGTGTCAAAACGTTGAACCAGTTAACAGCCCACACTAGATGTTGTCTTCAGTAAATAACATTGATCAAATATTTTACCTTGACCATGACTATTTCTCATTATTATTCGCCAGCAATTGAGGTTCAAAGATATAGATTTTGAGCTTGAACTTTTTACTAATATCAATACCAAACGAAGCGATATCAAAAATTTACCATAATAAAACCCAGTAGATAACACTTTAGAATGCTGTATTACACAGTTCTTTTTTTTTGGATTTTTTTTTGCGCGAATATACCCTGTATTAAGTGAAAAGCTGTACCGCATGTACATGTAAATTCAACTTGTTAAAATAAATACGTATTAAATTGAAATGTTAAAAATGCTGTTGCGAAACTAACTAGTCTGTATTTACAAGCTCTCCTACTTACCTTCAGATGTGAAGAGCACGTCAATGGTCGCTATGAACATCAAGACGATAATATATAAGCTCCACCGCGACGAAGTATTCGACATTCTATGCCTGTCAATAAAATGCCGTCTATGCGGATAATCCATTGTACAATTAACCGCTAAAGCGGCAAATCTATCGGTAAAACGAAGAATACAACCCGTTGATAATTATCCTAAGCAAATATACGCATTTATAAAGTAAACATAAAGTATAACATAACTATATTAAAGCAAAAAAATAAAAATTAACATCGCGCACACTCATTTAATAATGTATTTTGACACATGTCCTCCGCTATTGTGTCCGCCCATTATTGATCGCAACAGGCACCCAACAAGGTAAATTGGTAAATTTTGTAATGTGTGATGAGGTCTGGTATAGTCCATCAGTTTAGTAAAATATCCTGTCGACCATTAATGTGTGATAGTCAAGATGTGAGCACACACATGAAACAGAGCTTGTTTGGTAAGCGGTAAGCTGTAAACAAACAGCAAAAGGGAATGCTGATTTCTCTTTTGCTCATATATGAATGTACGGGTGCATGGCGCAATCGCTGGGCATACCCAATGCGTAAGCCGTGACGTCAATGTGGTAGTGTAAAAGAGACACAATATAAACACAAATATATTCAGTTTCATTATTGCATTCAAAAAGGGCTCCGTTTAAACTACTTCTTAAAATATTTTATATGATAATGCAAATGATGTTTTATTTTAATTTAACGCTCATTAACTTTTCACAATGACGTCACTCCCGCACATGTCAGAAACTTAAGTTTCCATATATTATGACATACATATACCGATAAAATATTTTTTTAGTGTATTTGGTGTCCAGTTTATAGATTTAGTGAACATCATTTCCCATTCTATCTTTTTCCCTTTACACAAATTATATTAATATTAACATTTACATTTTCTAAAGAAATCAGGTACACTTCTTTATTTAATATATACTGGCTGTGCACGGATTACAAAATCACATGTGTATGTTTTGAATGCAAACAAATAGAAAATTTATTTCATTAAAACTTTCTCAATTTACGATGCAGACGACTTAAAATACACGCGCCGATGCAAATATTATGACGGTGTATAGTATACTGATTCATGAGCGGTTGTCGGAGCTTTGCTTCAATCTCTTGAGCGCAACAAAGTCGAAAAACTTGTTTAAGCCCAGAGACAACAAACTTCTACAGCAACTCAAAATCTCTCTCTCTCTCTCTCTCTCTCCCTCTCTCGCTGACTATCCCCTCTTTGATCACTTCTCTGTGGAACGTAAAAATAATGAGTAGCATTGGTTTTTCTTGGACTCTTGTACTGCAATGACACTTCCGGCGGTGCCCGACCCATTTTTACCCATTGAAAATGGGTAAAAAGCGTGTAATGGTTTCGTGTAAAAGTATGTAACAGACAGAAGGAAGCATCTCTGACCGCATAAAGTAAATATGGACGACGAACTGAGTCGATTTAGCCATGTCCGTCCGTTTATAGATTCTCGTAAGCCACAAGCTGGTAATTTTTTTCCGATATCTTGCTCCGATTCATTATTATTGATAAAAATAGATTTTAAGACTTGGTTCTCTTACTTTTAGTTTATTATGTTCTCGCAAAATAGACGCAGATCAGGAATATTTCGGATTTGGATACCTCCCAAGTATCCAAGAATTCAAGTACTACAGATTTGCGACTGAAAATTTCATAAAGTCGTTATTCAAGAATAGATTTTCCGTTGTGAAGGCCAAGCGAAGCTGCTGAAAGATAATGCGCAGTAAGCAGCGTGTGTTTGTGTGTGTGTATGTGTGAATTTGTATATGGATGTATGAATGCAAAGGTGTTTAAATGTCTGTATCAGATCGTCGTTGGGTTCAGGGTATCTCCCAGTCGGGCACTCCAACTATAGTCACCTGATATGTTTAAGCTCTTGTGTATCGATTTATCGATAACCCGCACCGTTTTCTTATCGATATTTATAGATTTTTATACTCGTTCACGAAGTGAAACTAGTATATTGGGTTTGTGCAATATCCGCCATGCTGTCCGTATGTCCGTCCGTCTGGGGCTGGCAAATCGATAACATGTCGATACACCTCCAATCGCAAATCGATGAAAGGTGTAAGCTTCCTACAATTTTATAGCTAGAGCCACCAAATTTTATATATAGATTGCATTGACCTCCCCCAAAAATTCAGACCTTGATTTTTTGGCCACGCCCACTAGAATGCCACCCAGCCACCCCCCTCCACGAATCGCGAAAACCTATATCTTCCACAGTTTTAGAGCTAGAGTCCCCAAATTTAGATGTTAGATTACTAGTGACTCCCTTTAAAGATCCTTAATTATCGCTCACTCCCACTGGGGGCGTGGCATTTCGATAAAATCGATGTTTCTCCCTCAAAACTTCAAGATCGCCCAAAAATAGGATACGCCCACGGGGGGCGTGGAAAATCGATAAAGTTCATATCTCCCACAATTTTAGCTAGAGTCACTAAATTTATTAACAGTTTTCTGTTGACCTCCTCTAAATATGGGGCCGAACAATTTCGGCTATGCCCACGTCTTCTATCACAAATTACAAAAATCAAAATTTTTCCAAAATAATAATATTTAAAACCGTGAAAATAGTGTTACGCAGTCGGCTACGCCCGACGGCAACCTTCTTACTTGTCTTAAGTTTGTGTATACATACGCAGATCAGATATATTTAAAATTGTTTTTTATACCCTGAACACATTGAAAATGGGTAAAAAAGGTATAATGGTCTTGCGCCAATATTTATAACAGGCAGAAGGAAGCATCTCCGACCCCATAAAGTATATATATACATATATATGTGTGTGTATTTGTGATTTTCTGTTTACATACATGAATACAAAGGGCTTTAAATGTTTGTAACAACTCGCACGTGGGCTCAGTGTATCTCGTAGTCGGGCTTTCACAACTGGAGCGCTCTTACTTGTTTTTGCCCGGTTTTGTGAGCATATCTCAAAAACTATAAGAGTTAGAGCCACCAAATGGTTTAGTATGTTCTCGTAAGGTTCAAGAATATTTCGTTTTTCGGATACCTGCCCCCTCCCCATAAATATGAAAAAACCCAATTAAAATAATATATCCTTGCGTTTTGGTTTGACCATAGATTATAAGCACATAATAAATATATATATATAAATTTCATTCCTTTATTAGGGAAATTGTTTGTTGTGTGTATGTGTGATTTTGTGTATTTATTTATGAGGATGGTTAAAATGTATAAAACGACAGCTCGAATCTGGGTTCAGGGTATCTCCTAGTCGGGCACCCCCGACTCTTGTTATTATTATAGAACCCATTTATTACAATGGCCTTCGGCTCCATCTATATCTCCAACAATTTTATAGTTAGAGTCACAAAATTTAGTAAGCAGTTTTCAGTATTTTCATCTAAATATAGAGCCCAAAAATTATAAAAATCTACATTTTCCCAAAATAACAATAATAAATAAGGCTGTGAACGAACATTGCTCGGTCGGTTACACCCGACAGCAACGTTCTTAAGCAAGTTTTTGAGCATATCTCAGAAACGATAACTAGAGATAACAAATTTGGTTTAATATGTTCTAGCAATTCACGTAATACAACCATTTGTAACTATATATTGCACCTGGGATCAGATATCTCCGAGTCGGGCGCTCCCGACTAAAGCATTCTTACTTGTTCTATTTGGATTTGATACGAATTTATGAAAAAAATTAAGATTGCTGAGTTGGATTAAAATGTATTACAAACGAAAAGGTTTTTATATTACAAGTTGTAGTATATAAGAAAATTGTGAAGTTCGTAACTACCTGGTTTTGTAAGCACATATCAAAACTAAAGCTTTCCGGCCACACCGTCTTCCGCCCCCCAATAAATCGCAAAAGGCAATGTTTCCTTAAGTCAAAGTTTAAAACACACTGCTTATATGTTGCAGTCTTGGAGTCACAATCTCAATAACCACATTAAATATGAGTAAAAAAAATGGTAAAATGGTTGTGTGGAAATATATGTAGTATGGAGAAAAAAACATATCAGATCCAATAAAGTACAGCCGAATTACGATAATTCGAAATTGGAAGGGGACAGAATATTTTACGAATTATAGGGGTTTCGAATTATCGAGATTTCGAGGTTAAAAAAGAAAAGTACAAACGGTGCTTTTAAATTTCATTTCATATTCACATATTGTTTATTACTGGAAAATAAAAACAGAAACTTAAAATAATATTAAGAGAAAGATCAAGCTCTAAAAAATATTGTAATTTTTGATTGCTCGAGGTTCTTTTCACCAATCTCTTCAATTGATTTTTCAAAACTTATTAAGCAATCAAAAACAATTTTTTGGTCATTGTGATTTGAAACATTATATCGTACTTGTTAAATTTCCAATTTCCATTGTTTATTTGTTATAAGTTCTTCTTCATCGGCGCTATCATCCTTATCGCTCTCATTCATTATTATTTTCGCTCCATTATCATGTTTGCATTTTGAGAAATTGTTAAGGTTTGGCGTCTTCAATTAACACCATAATGCTTTGAATAAAATAAGCCATCAGTCTGATAATAATGATGGCAAATTTCGGGCATTATTTCGATATCGAGCAGAAGCTGGGGATGTCAAATTTAAACAGAATTTTCTGCAATTCGCGAATGCAAAATATTTGCAAATTTGCAAATGCAAAAAAGTTACCAAATTCAAAACGAGATAATTAATGGATATAAAACAATTATAACAAGATATATTGTGGAAAAATTATCTCGGCACATGCATGCTCAGTGATTGCAGACGAAACAACAGATATGTCAAATGTTGAGCAATTTTCGCTAAGTAAATAAAGGTGTTCGCGAAGACTTTCTCTGCCTCGTGGCTGTTACAGACGTAACCGGAAAGGCTTTGACAGAGGTAATATTAAAAAAAAACACCTCAGCACAAGGTAACGATCTAGGGGCGAACACACATTTCAGCCCCAAAATTTCTGATATGAAATTTGTTGACGAAGGATATTCAATTTAATATATGATCAAATCCAAATTTAAAACAAGCTGGCTCTAGTCGGGTGTCGCCGACTAGGAGATACCCTGAACCCAGCAGCGAGCTGTCGTTACATACATTTAAAGCTCTTTGCATTCATACACACATTCACAAAGTCACACATACACACACACACACAAACGCATGCAGCGTTTGATATGCTCTTTTTTTTACTATATGAGAGGTAAATGGGGGTAGGTATAAAAAATATAGAAAAAATATAAATATTTGTAATCTGCGTATCCTTAACGAGCACATATTAAACCAAATTTGGTGGCTCTAGCTGAGATTCTAGCTTCTGATAATATGCTCAAAAACCGGATAAAAATACCCGATAAATATCGATAAGAAAACGGGACGTGTTATCGATAATTTTAAATAGCCTTAATCTGCCTATGGTATACACGAACTTAAAAAACTAAGCTTTAATCTCTAGCTCTTATTGCAGCACTTGCTGCCAATTGGATTGTCAAATTGGTCAAATTTTACTACACGTTTTCTTTAATAACTTCTGTGTTTCTGAATGAATCTTAATGCAATAGATTCTTCAAGTGCTATAGTATAAAAAAAATTTGTGTCTTTAGGTCTCAAAACCTACGAGATAAGTTTAAAAAACTAGTGGTTGTTGTAGATTTTTATCGATTTTATGAAAACGGTGTGGGCTATCGATCATTTAAAAAAAAACTTGATCTGCGCGTGCCATGGACGAGTCTATGACGAAAAGTTTAAGTCTCTAGAGATCGACGCATTCATACAGACGGACGGACAGACGGACAGATGGTCAGACGGCGAGACAGCCGGACATGGCTAGATCGACTCGTCTGTTGATCCTGATCAAGAATATATATAAACTTTGATGCTTCCTTCTGCCTGTTACGTACATTTGCACAAAACCATTATACCCTTTTTATTTTCAATGCGTCATGCGTTCAGGGTATAAAAAATAGTACGGCACAGAAGCTGGAGTTTTTTGCGTAAAGTGCCGAAGGCCCTACTGCCTGAACAAATGTCTGAAAGCCCCCAACGGCCCTATCAGCTCCAAAAATGTACATTTTTTCCGAATCGCTTACAGCTATATATATCATATATCTTATGAACCAAATGGGCTATCACATGTTGTGCTATGTTTTTCTTCTAGTTCGGTATATCACTCGGTCTGATCGGACTACGTAGCAAAACTTCAAAAGTTCGCGTCTATATTGCTACCCGCGTTTGACTACCCCTAGCGCAGACTACCGTCAGCAGTCATTTGCACAATGATGCAGCTAGGAATCGATACCACGAGAATGGTGGGCTATGGATATGATGGAGCAGCTGTTGTGAAACATGCTTTATATGTTATTAAGCTGCACATTCACTCAACTGAGCTATTTAAGAAATGGAATAATAAAGCTAGTGCATCATTGGCCCATCAGTTGTGCGTACTGATAAATTCAATTGAATTTCAGTGTTCGGTTAGGAGCATAGCAGCTGTATTCTCAATAACTTTGCCACTAAGCGTACTTCTTCAGACTGAATCAGCCGATTTAGAAACAGCAATGCAATATGTTGCAACCGTTATTGCAGAACTGTAAGATATGCGGAAGAATGTTAAAGCCATATTTGAAAAAATATTTTCAAATTCCTCGAAATATTGCAACGTAATGAATTTCTTATTGTTATTTCAAGACGCTGTTTACGGCTGCAGAAAACAATGTCAGACGATTCTACATCAAAGAATGCTGCCAATTAGATTTTGAGAGTCGAAGTGTTTCTGTCATCTTTGGACTCTGCAATCTCACAGATTGGGCAAAGGCTATTCCAGCACAAAACAGTGTTTTTTGGGTTTAGCTGTCTTTAAAATTATGTAAAAAATTGTGTCCAAAAGATGAAGAAAATGCAAAAACACTTAAAATTGTATGGCAATTTCATTACATGCTCGACCACCGAAGGATAATCGGAATTCCACTTTGAAGATGACATATGGTTAGTGCCAAGTCCTTGCAAGAAACGATGCAAAAAACTAATGTGAAAGTTTTTCCAACTGTAAACAAATTACTATAAATTTTTGTGGCTTTGATCTGGGTATCTTACTAGTTTTGAAACTGGTTGATTTTAGGATGAATTCAATTCAGTTCAAAATTAAAAAACCAGTAAGCTGGCTCTAGTCGGGAGTTACATGCATTTAATAAAACCCCTCTGCATTCATACACACGACAGCATAGCCGCAATTAGAAAAATAAAATTAAAATAAATAATAATAATACAAATAATTGCTTGCGCTTCGCTTTGCGCTTTTGCGCTTTTATTATTTGCAGGCAAATTTTAGAAAGCCATAGTTATAAAATTTCACGCAAAATGTTCACAAAATAGGAAACTATATCTTTCAAATGTTGGTTGCAGTTCATCTGCGAAAGCTTTTTGAGAGTGTGAATGCCAAATACTAATTTCTCACCAGACCACCAATTTCACACCATAAACGCCTCCTTCTGACTGTTAGATACATTTGCACAAAACCATTATACCCTTTTTACCCATTTTCAATGGGTTTGCGCTTTGGTTTGTACATAGATTTGTATGCTTTTATTAAGCACTGAAAATTTCATAACGATCATACTCTTAGTTTAGAAGTTATTCAAGAATGCATTTTCCATAGTGGGGGCAAGCGCAGTGGATGTGTAAAATGCGCAGCTTTCTGTGTGTGTGTATGTGTAACTTTGTGAATGTGTGTATGAATGCAAAGAGCTTGAAATGTATATAACGACAGCTCTCCGCTGGGTTCAGGGCATCTCCTATTCGGGGAAACCCGACTAGAGCCATCTTACTTGTTTATTTTTGAATTTTATTATTTAATTTAAGAAATACAATTCCTTTCCAAATATACAATTCCAAATATGCCAAAATAAGCTTCAGTGTAAGTACATAGTGAACGACTTTAGCCAACTGTTATAAACGGGGAATGCTAATCTTTTTGTTCTCCCAATACTCCATTAAAGATGCATACCCGTAGATCATATTTATTTAAAAACCACAATCTAAATATATGTGTTTCAAAAGATATTTGAATTCATTTTTAATTTTTAATTTGTTGTATTTGTATTACATTTTTATCGAAAAACTACAAAAATTAACTTTTATGCTTTGAGTGTTAGTTAAAATCGAAAAATAACAGTTATTTCACGACTGTTAAATACAAATTGAAACTGTAATTATTTTGTTATATATATATAAAAGATATTTTTTGAGTAAAATAATAAACGGAACAAATAATTATTAAAGTGCAATTTTTACGTTAAGGATTTTTACGGTCCCTTTTTAAAACCTCTATTGACATTGCAGTCAAAGAAAGAATAGAAAAAAATACTTATTTTTTTACAATTTAATTTTGCTAAAGGCAAATAATATAGAACAGAGTAAAATTAAAAACAATCAGAAAATAAAAACTTGAAATAATATAAAAAAATAAAAACAAAAATTAGACAATAAAAACTTAAAAAAATATTAAAATATACAAAAATAAAAATACAGCGATAAAAACGTAAAAACAATATAAATTTCTCGGCGTGCGGTGCTATGCCTTCTGTCAGCTTCCATTTTGGAGGTGATGTTTTGAATTAGTCAAATAACAACTTTTTTTCATCATCGGTGTTTTTAGTGTTCACAACCACCTTGCCATTCGCTCCCAGCTTGAACTCGTTGAGAACATCCAATGAGTGTTTGGAGCTTGAACATGTTGTTGTAAAGAGTCAAAAGTAAAACCAAACACAAAACAGATGTACATTTTGAACGGGTTCGAATCCCAGGCCCGTCAAGTATATGGATGTATATAATATTATTATTATATATTATAATTTTTATTGTTGACTTTCCAAAATTGTAAAATGACATTCCTTATATTTTCTTATGAGAACCTTTAAAAATTAGTTTGAAGGTAATCAACTACTATGAATAGGCCCGGCGTTAATTGCCAATCACCATCACCAATGGGGATAAACAGATTTATACATATAGATAATTATACTTAATACTTCAATCGCAATCAAAAGAGTTTAAGAAAATAATTGAACAAATATATACAGATATATGCATATAGTGGCGTATCAAAAACTAGAAGTACACCTATACACCAGTAAACGGCCTAGATTGGGACTGGAATAGTAAGAGTAAATGAAATGCCGTAAAGCGAATACCATATTTCCCGACAAATGTATGACAAGAAAGTGTGATTTTTTTTGAACATTATTATTATTTGTGAGCATGAAAAGGACGTAATAAATGGTCACAAATTAAACGGTGTACCGATGTAAATTTGCACTAATGTTCAATTAGGAGTTGAAAACCTATTTAACTTATAAATATTAATAACATTTAAATATTATCAATATGTACTTCCTAACATGACTTCTTCTTTTGAGGCCAAGTATAAACGTAACCACGCCGCCTTGCTTGGGCCAAGTGTATCTTTAAAACATTGAAGGGTTAAGGTTACAACCTTAAGTGGGCCATTTAAAGGTTAACATAAATATAACCTTAAGCAATACGATTGCGGTTGGGATATTGTTGTTTTGTTTTTCTTCTGAAAAATAATATGTATTTACGCTCAGATTTAAACCAAAGTCTTCCATCTCAGTTGTTGTTTTTACATCCCACAATTTTACTATAGATTTAGTTCCATGATCACAAAATAGTCTCTAGGTAAGCATTACTCAATAAACTCGTTACTGCTACCGATAGAAATTTCTACAGAGGTTGGAATTTCTGAAAACGGTGAGTTACAGCGTTTTGGATTTATTAAATTAAGTTTAAAAACAAATATAAAAACAAAATGCGAATATGTTGCCTGTTTGCCCTCAGTTGCTCTCAAACTTTCGACTTTATTATTGTTAGCAAAGCTGTGAGCTTTGAATTGTAACTTTAGGAAATTTCTATTTTGTTGTTTTCCAGCTATTCCACTAGCGAATAAGTTCGAAGTTAACGCCGAAAAAGTGCGTTCATACAGGCAAATAAATAGTTGGATTTAGAAGGCAGACATTATACAAATCAATATATATACTTTTTTCACCACGTGGTAAAAGTTCATAAAGCAGTTACCACCCAATGGTGGTGCATTTTTCAAAATCGATAGAAACACTTATTTATTTATTATGCCATGTACCCATTAAAAACTGCTTAAAAAGGGAATAATCCTTTGTACAAATGTATGTAACAGACATAGGGGAATCACCTCCAACACCAAAAATTATATATTTTGTATGGTCAGCATCACCTCAGAGACTATAAGACTATAAGTTTAAGCTTGATATATAAAATATATAATATAAATATAAATAATATACATAAACCATTGTTTTATATACATACATATAATAAATATGATAAATTCAAAACGATAATTTCCTAACCGAACGATCTATGTATGTAAAACAGAGAGACTAGTTTTCATAAAAACAGACAGTCGGGCATTGCTGCACCGACTCGACTGTTATACTGCTCAGGAATATACATATGTACTTTTGTTTTGAGCCGGTTTTTTACCGTGTGTGCCGCTTGCGGAATTGTCATGTTCAAACCTCGTGACGTAAAAAAATAGTTATTTTCATTCATATTTAACAATAAATAAAAAATGGTGTTTTGCATTAGCTAATTAAAAGTTTTATTTCATTCTCTTGTATGTAGTTTCATGAATTTAAACAAGCAATGAAATGAAATTTAAACATGCATTAAATTAAAAGATAACTGTACAGAAATAGAAACTAACAACAGGCACAAGATGCAGAATATTTTAATTTTTCTTTACACATTTACACAAACAATTTTATTTTTGAGCATTAGTTTTTGGACATAATAATCCCAATACAAAATCAATTTTACATAAATTTATAGTCGATTTAGCTCTGCCCGTCTGTGTGTTTAAACGCATCGATCTCAGCCACTACAAGAACTAGAGAGCTGAACTTGGACTTTTTAAGTTCAAGTATACCATTCGCAGATCAAGTATATTTTAAATGATCGATAATTTGTTTCGTTTTCTTATTTACTGATAAACTATAAAAGCTAGAGCCACCAAATTAAGTTTAATGTGTGCTCGTAAATGACAAGCAAATTATGAATATTTCTGATTTTGGATGCCTCCCCCCATTCGCCTCTCATATTAAAAAAATCTAAATCAAGTACTACAGACTTGCACTTTGGTTTTTACACAGATTTGAATGCTCATGTTACGTTATACAAATTTCATAACGATCGTACTCCTAGCTTACAAGTTATTCAAGAATCCATTTTCATTGGGGGGCCAAGCGGAGCTGCTTGCGCAGTAAGCGATTTAAATGTGTGTAACAACAGCCTGGGTTCAGGGTATCTCCTAGTCAGGCACTCAAGACTAGAGTCATATTACTTGTTATACCCTGAACCCATTAAAAACGGGTAAGAAGGGTATAATGGTTTTGTGCACATGTATGTAACAGGCAGACGGAAGCATCTCCGAACCCATAAAGTGTATATATTCTTGATCAGCAAGACGAGCTGAGTCGATTTAGCCATGGTCGTCTGCCCGTCCGACCGTCCGTCTGTCCGTCTGTATGAACGCAGCGACCTCAGAAACTACAAAAGCTAGAGACTTCAACTTTTCGAATATAGATTCTCATAAACCATACGCAGAAGACTTGGTTTTCTTAGCATATCTCGCAAACTACAAGAACTAAAGCAAAATTTGTTTTATTATGTTCTCGTAAAAAAGACGCAGATCAAGAATAATTCGGATTTCGGAGAGCTCCTCCAGTCGATCCATATATAAAAAAAACGCAAGTCAAGTAGTCCAGATTTGCGCTTTGGTTTGAACATAGATTTGAATGCTCTTATTGACTCCTGTATTTGGTATCTCCTAGTCACCCTCCCGACTAGAGCCAACTTACTTATTTAATAGAATCTTTGTTCAAAATTTTTGTCAGTCATCGTTTATATACGGTATTGTAAAGTCGACCAGTCCTGCTTGTTGATAATGCGATAAGAATCGTTTGGTGCTTTATTACAAATAAACTGATAACAAGAAGGCCAAAAGAGCGCTGCTTGGAACATTGATAGGGCCTCCAGTTCAAGCGTATACTTCACTTTATGCACTAAGTTTTAAAATTGTGTGGAAAAACTCAATAATCATCCACTGACTTGACTTCTGTTTCTTTTAAATACGTTTGTTAGAAACATATTTTACGACGCATTACTCAGAAACCGCGTGAAAACGTAAGCAAAATAATATA
Source organism: Drosophila colorata (assembly GCA_035041545.1). Lineage (NCBI taxonomy): Eukaryota > Metazoa > Arthropoda > Insecta > Diptera > Drosophilidae > Drosophila > Drosophila colorata. The sequence continues at coordinate 657,666 of JAWNLD010000482.1, forward strand.
GAATTTAAATATTAACGAAAAGTGTCAGGCGCGTAAACATTCAATTAGTTAACTTTGAAAAATATAAGCTACGAAAAATCATAAGAAGTGCAAGTGAGACCTCAGAAAAAAAAGGAATGTTTTGTTAAGTCGCGTGTGCCCGACTAGGAGATATCCTGAACGCAGCGGAGAGACGTTTCATACATGGAAAATTAATTCTTGAATAACTTCTAAACTAAGAATATGATCATTATGAAATTTTCAGTGCTTAATAATAGCATCCAAATCGATGTACCCAAGCGCAAGTCTTTAGTACTTGATTTGCGTTTTTTTCATATGGGGACGAATGAGGGGGAGGTATTCAAAACCCAAGCACAAGTCTGTAGTACTTGATATGCGTATCCAAAATCCGAAATATTTATAATCTGCGTATCCTTTACGAGCACATATCAAATTTGGTAACGCTAGCTCTTATAGTCTTCGAGCTATATCAAGAAAACCACATCGATTGTTATCAATAGTAATGGAATGGAGCAAGATATCGAAAGAAATAATAAACTTGTTCTACGTATGGCTTAGGAGAATATATAGTCGAAAAGTTTAGGTATCTAGCTTTTGTAGTTTCCGAGATAGCTGCGTTCATACAGACGGACAGTCTGACGGACGGACGGTCAGACGGACGGACAGACGGACATGGCTAAATCGACTCAGCTCGTCGTCCTAATCAAGAATATATATACTTTATGGGGTCGGAGATGCTTCCTTTTGCCTGTTACATACATTTGCACAAAACCATTACAACCATTGTATAAACCGTTTTTACTAATTTTCATTGGGTTCAGGGTATTCACATTAATACTCGGGCTTCTCGCTTCAGGGTATCTTCAGGGTATCGGGCGCTCCCGAAAAGAACACTCTTACTTGTTATTTTTTATCATACAATGCTATTAGAATACATGTACATTTCATAAGAGTACAATGTTAGAACCAAGCCGACCAGCTTGTATTTACATACGAATGTTTTTTGCTAATTGTAATCATTTATTTTGCATTTATCTTTTCCTTTTTTTAAAACCTAGGGGCTCGAATATACGATCTGTTTTGGCAATAAACAGTGTTCGTTAAACATTTCCTAAAGACGTAAATGGCTAAACATGACCCAATCAAGCACTTATCGTACCAGGTGCAATACAGTAATATTATTTACACTCCTGCATATCGGTCAAAAACTAAGAGGCATTGATGGTAGTGTACAGTTTCACCATCAGTCATTAGAAAATAAATATCACTTTAGTGAGCCATATCAGGATAAAATAGAACAAATGGAAACACAAAAGGACCGAAAACTTACCGTACGGTTACCATCCAACACACTTCTTAAGTACACCTCCTATAAAGATGTTTCTATACTACACTTTCGAGTCCCATCGGATTCGCGGGCTGCGTATTTTAGTTTTAAGGCGTTTGAAGAATCAAAGAGTGCCTTTCGTAAGTGAAATATTTTTACTTTTCCAAAGAAAACTATTATTAGCATTGTTAACATAAATACGACTTTAATTTTTATTCATATTTACAGAAAGAAAATGCAAACCTAAGGATGTTACTCTACATTTAAAAGCAAACAGTTTTCCTGTTATAAGTCCAGAAAATATTACCTTTCCTAAAAATTTTGTAACCTCCGATGAAAGGTAAGTTTCCCCACTTTCCCCACTTTATTATTATTCTCTAATATGTTTAATTCAGAAATGTTTTGTTAAGGAATTTATTTTCGGATGGACGAAAGGTTTTCTGCCCTAAGTCATTCAGTTAAATACATCTAACATATGTTCATAGCAAAACTCGAATTTTGGGAGATTGTTTTTATTGAATGATTTCCAAGATAGTAATATTATCCTTTTTTCATACAACGTGGTTTGGTCCAGACGCCGCCACTATATGAATAGAATTTCTATGCTTAACAAAAATCAATCGGTAGTGTGACGCTTTCAGAATCTTATACTCTTTGTATATCATAAGTTTTAAAATAAAACAATAGATCGAAAATTTAATTTATTGTATTTAAACATCATTGTGTGAATAAAACAAAGAAACATGGCCAATTTTCCATATACATATTTTGCATGGGTATCACCCCGAAGATCAATGAATTTTCTTGATTATTTTATAAAAGGCGTCCTATTTTTTCAATTAACGGCGAACATTTTCATGCCATGAAAGCAGAAGGAGGCGTCTCCGACCTCATAAAATGAATATATTCTTGATCAGGAAGACGGACTGAGTCGATTTAGCCATGTCCGTCTGTCTCTTCGTCCGTCTGTCCGTCTGTATGAACGCGTCGAACCACTACAAGAACTAAAGAGCTGAACCTAAAACTTTTAAGTTCGTGTATACCATCAAGTTTATTTCAAATGATCGATATCTTGTCCCGCTTTCTTATTATCAGCTTTTATCGGTTTTTGAACTCGGTTTTTTGAACACATCTCTTAAACTATACGAGCCAGAGCCACCAAATTTGGTTTAATATGTTCTCGTAAATGATACGCAGATCAAGAATACCTCGGATTTTGGATACCTCCCTCATTCGCCGCCATATCAAAAAGCAAATGAAGTACTAATATGTATGCATGTATGATTGCAAATGTTTTAATGTATGTAACGACAACTCGCAGCTGGATTCAGAGTATCTCCTAGTCGGGCACTCCCGACTAGAGCCATCTTACTTGTTTTATATAAAGTTTTAAAACTATATGTACAACAAAATTTTTATTTTATATATTGTTGAATGTAATTCAACTGTATGGACTTCTTTGTTTTGATTTACGGCATTTCGTATTACGGGCAACATTTTTGGAAGTAGGTAAGACCGTAACGCGAGGTATGGGTATTACTTGTTACATCTCAAATCAGAAAGAACGCATAATTTGCAATGATAACCAATCAGTCGGTCTGTCAGTCAATACAAACAGCTTTATATAAATATTTAAGTTTAAGTACTCAATTTAAGTATTTTCTATAAAGATATATTTACCTAATGCTGCCAGGGCGTAGCACGAAAGCTCAAAAGCTTCTGTGAAGTCGCCGGAGATGATTGAGTTAAGGTAATCGATGTAGAGTCTGTTATCTAGAACAGATTTGTGAATAAAGTTGTTGGTTTCTACAAACCACCAAAATCGCGTTGCGATAATCTTGTCTTAGATGGAGGAGAATTCTGAACTGGAAGTATACCTGAGCTTGTTTGATCATATTGTAGGATATACGATCGTGTGGAGCCTTTGAGTATGTTAAGTGGTGAATTAAGCTCTGTAATTGTTATGTTTTATTCTATTTCGAGGGGTGCTCGAGATGGTGGGTAGATGACAGGGGTAAAAAGAAGGGATTGTTTGTTATGTGGGTGAAAAAGTTATTGTTGTCGGCTTGACTTGACCACAGGTTTCTAAAAATATTGTCAATTGTGTTTTGATTTGTTGTGAGGGTGGTAAAAGTGGGATTAATATTGCTATGGATAGATTTGGATGGGAAAAGACCGCATTATCGTTTTATGCTGGACCATTTGGATAGATATCTGATGTGAAGTTGTGGATCGATTGATTTTGTGAATCTCTAATGGCTCTTCTGAACTTCGCATTAGCTTTTTTCAATAAAAACATATTTGTTGCGTTAATATGTCTTTTAAGTTTGTTTGTTTTTCTCTGTTTTAAAGGATGTGAGTTGTTTGTTCCACCAGGAAACTGTGTGTGGAATTGAGAGGTGTGCGCTTTGGATGATTGTTTTTTTGATGATCACTGCTTCTTTGTTGGGTTAGTGGTCGGGTAGGTGATTGTGTTCATTTTGTCTATGGATTCTTTAAAGAGGTCCCATTTGGCAGCTTTGAGATTGAAAGTGGGCTTATCAATGTGGGTCTGGTATGTTGCATTTTTATAGAGGGCCAATTTTATGGGAAAGTGGTCACTATCGTTGAGATCGTCAAAAATTTCCCATTGGGTTTCTGGGGTTAAGTTGGATGATTCGAAAGAGAGGTCAATGTGTGTGGTGGAATAGTGTGTAGCTGTTTTGTCGTTGAGGAATATGTAGTCAGACTGGTCCAAGTAATTTGCTATCATGTTACCCCCATTATGGGGGCCAGTTGTTAAAATCGCCAAGCACTAGGATGCTAATGTTATTTGGCGGATAAAGGATTTTTTTTTTAGATTACTAGAGTAGTTCTTTTGTGGTGTTATATAAGCTGTTATTATGTTTAACTTGTGTTGGATTCGATTGTTATGCCTACCGCCTTGGATTCAGGGCTGAGGGTTATTTGGTTATAGCCAATGGAGTTGGAGATGGGAGATTTGAGGATGGAGAAATTATGTGGATGGTGGTGCGTGTTTAGAGAGTGTATTTCTATATGGGGCATGTGTTCTTTGATAAGAATTTGCAACTTCCTATAGATGTTTCGGAAGCCTTTAATGTTCTATTGAATTATTTTAACCATTGGAGTATGAAGAATATATGTTAGTATAGTATGGTTGTGTGGGGTGAGGTTACAGTGTCGTTTAAAGTATGGATAGGGGTGTCTTCGTGGGAATATATATATATTTGAAGAATGTATAATAAACCAACATTTTTATTTATACCTTTAACGAAAATATGTTATTTGTTACTTCATTTATTTTGCAGATTCAAAGTGTATAACCTGCAGTTTCAGTCTGATCAGCAGGAACACCGCATAGATATACAGGGTCCGCACATAGGCAGTTGGTTTGCAGTGGCTTTTGTCAGTTGGACAGATCCAAATAATGATCGCATTGAGCAACAAGGTACAAAAAAATTGCAATATATATTTATTTCTTGTCAGTATCAATATTCGACCCGATGTAGCCATTTCTGCCCGTCTATATGAACATGTCGATCTCAGAAACTATATCCTTAATTGTTAATAACTCACCTTGTTTTCCAGAAATCAGGGCGTACAGGGCTAAACCGCAGTTTTATTTTAATGAGCATTTTATTTGACCGATTTTTTTTATTATAGGGCTTTCTGCGTCATGCGATACGTTACTGTTGGCTGAATTGTCTGTGTCGCGATTCTATCCGATCATTATAAATGATGGACAAGAGAATACCGGTAATCTAACTAGTATGATTATTACTTACAAACAAGAGATGCACAATGCCAGCATTAGCGCCAATCAGGCAACTGACGAGGAAAATGGTCGACTTGACCCCGTCAAATCTGCAACAAACAATGAAATTATTTACAAGTTCTATGTGCCTGACCACATTGGTGTGGCTACCGCACAAATAACATTCGCAGAAGTGTGCGTGATCTGTGCAGACATTCGCTTTTATATTCAGGCAAATGCATTTCCATTACTCAGTGGAGGCCAAAGTTTGGCCGGCAACGAATACAACTTCATCTACAACACAGTTATTAAGCCCAATCAGACTGAACCAATCTCAATTGAATTTTATGTTCAGCCAAATACATGGCATTATGTACAGCTGCACTTTGATAGTTCAGCAGATGAGTCGTTGGATCAAGCTCCAATGAAAGCCGGAGGATCTGTCCCAATTACTGGATTTGTACCTAAATTTACATCGGAGACTAAGCGTCGGCATTCGAGACAGGCGCAGAATAGATTCCAACAACATAATCGAACAACTTCTTTGAGCACAGAAGTGCACAGCGTATCATATATTCTGCGAATAGATTTTAACGAATTAGAGCCACATAATGAATCTACACAGCCGCACTCGCAGGCAACAAATGACAGTAAAAATGATTGGCAACCAGTACGTTTCCGCGGAATGGATTTCTATTCTTTGCTGCGGCAGAGCTACCACGAATTTTTTATGTTCGATTTTGACTTGCAGCCAAATGCAAACGGTACAGTTCCGGCAATACTTAACCTAACTGCACAATCTCCAGTAGGATTTGCATTTGAACTTGAAGAGGTGTGTGACATTGGCGGTACGCTAACCTTTGCCGTTTCCATGAAGCACGAGCTTCGCTTCAGCACCGATCTGAAGCCAACTTCACCCACGACGTCACCACCGTCGGAAAGGGGTGGAATTCTAGCTGAGAAGCTTGTCAGTAGTCCACATGACGCAGGATTGGTAATGGAGCAGGAGCAGATGTCCCGCAACAACCAAAGCATGCAAATTATTGTATGCATGCATTTAGGCGTACCAGGCATACCTACCTGGCCGGATAAGTGCCGATATGGGCAACGATTAATGACTGCCACAAGCATAGTCAATAATACTGATATAATGGGTTCGATACACGTGCCCTTTCCAGAAAGTGGCCTCTGGTAAGTGTAACAAAATACAATTAAGAGTGCACTAGTCGTCCTCATACACACTTAAACACACAACCTGCCCTACAGTTTGTGGTATCAGGTCGGTGACAGGGATTTCGCCGGTAGAAAATGCTAAGAACCCACCAATCGTTAAACCATTTCCAGTGCGTGTTACTAGCACGTTTCCCGTTGACATGTCATAGGACAGTGTCAATTGGCACACAATTGCATCACAATAGACTTGCATCACCGCGGAATAGATGAAGAACCAGTGCTGGATCTTTTGTAATGCGCGCGGGTAACATAAGGTAGATCGAGCGTCTCTCGTTTTTCGCTCGGCTATTGGTATGGTGGTGCACCCTAAAGAGTCGGGCGAGGAACCGATTGGGACGGCGGAGCACCCCTGGGGAATAGGAGAGTAGCATGGGGTAAAAAAACCCACCCCCCTATTGCAGTCCCCGCGTGAATAGAAGAGTAGTCTGCACTATTCCTTTTGCTATCCCCGCGTGGTCAGGCAAGTGGCCGATTGAAACGGCGGTGCACCTCTAGGGAGGAGACAGGGGATAAGAGGGGCGACAGCGCTTTCCCCTCCATTTTCGGCTACTGTACGGAAAATAATCTATTACCTACATAAATGCCAATTAATTAAAAAGTCAATGCTTATTTAATATTATTTATTTATTTATTACAAGCAAATTGATCTTAATTTTCTCATGCGTTTCGATACATATTAAATTCTGATATTGTGGATTCCAACATATGTACTGCCTGCAACAAAAGGACATATAATAAAATATGTTTAAATATAACTGCAATATAAATACATAAATACTAAAAGTAAAAATGAATCCATTTCCGTAAATATTTGTTCATACACACTTATAATCTACATAATGGATTAATTCACAATTGGCACTTACCTCTGTTCCCTTTTCTTTAAAAAAATAATAATTTAATATTACTTACATATATTAAATTATAATGTTAAGAATAATTTTTTGTTCTTACTCTTACTTAAACAAGTAAGATGGCTCTAGTCGGGTGTACACGACTAGAAGATACCCTGAACACATCGGCATTGCATTCATACACATATTCACAAAGTCACACAAACACACAAACGCACGTAGCAAGCTGCGCACTTTACACATCGGCTGCGCTTGGCCCAACTATGGAAAATGAATTCTTGAATAACTTCTAAACTACGAGTATGATCGTTATGAAATTTTCAATGCTTAAACAGAGCCTCAAAATCTATGTAAAAACCAAAGCGCAAGTCTGTAGTATTTGATTTCGGTTTTTTTAATATGGGGGCGGATGTGGGGAGGGATCCAAAATCCAAAATATTCATAATCTGCGTATTACTTACGAACATATATTCAATTTGATGGCTCTAGCTCTTATAGTCTCCAAGATAGGCCAAGAAAACCAAGTCTAAAAATCGATTTTTATCGATAATAAACAAACGGAGCAAGATATCGAAAAAAAATGATAAACTTGTACTGCATATGGATTAGGAGAATCTATAGTTGAAAAGTTGAGGGGTCTAGCTTTTGTAGTTTCCGACATCGCTTCGTTCATACAGACGGTCAAAATCGACTCAGATCGTCATCCTAATCAAGAATATATATACTTTATGGGGCCGGAGATGCTTCCTTCTGTCTCTTACATACATTTGCACAAAACCATTATACCCTTTTTACCCATTTTCAATGGGTTCAGGGTATAACAAGAATGCTCAGGTCGGGAGTGCCCGACTAGGAGATACCCTGAACAAAGCGGCGAGGTGTCGTTAAATTCATTTTGTTAAACCCGCCTGCATTCATATACACTACACCACAGCCGACTTAGTAAAATAAATTTTCCCCATTTTGTTGCTTCACAATATTTAAAATCGCCGATGTCCCAGCATTAAATTACACACAGCATAAAATAAAATACAAATTTAAATAAACAGTAAAAAAAACCCTTTGACCCAGCGAGACTCAAACCCATGTCTGATTGCGCGCCAGGCAATATCTTTACCACCGAGCTACAGTTGCATTTTGATTGCCTTTGTCAAAATCTGAGATTAGAGACACACATCCACAACCAATCGCTTAAGAATTCGAAAAAGGATATGCATATACATATGTATGTATGTATATGTACTCGAAAAGTAAAAGTACTCACGAAAACATACTAAATTTGGTGGCTCTAGCTCTTATATTTTTTGAGATATGCCCAAAAAACCGGTTCAAAAATAATTATAAGAAACGGGGCAAGTTTTCGATCATTTTAAATAGCCTTAATCTGCGTATGGTGTACACGAAATTAAAAATCTAAACTTTAATTCCTAGTTCTTATTTGCAGCACTTGCTGCCAATTGGATTGTCAAATTATTACAATAAGATTCATCAACATCGGTTAAGAAACACTGAAGTTATTAAAGTAAACGTGTGGTAAAATTTGACAAATTTGCAGCAAATTGCAGCAAGTTCTGCAATAAGATCTAGGGGTAAAAGTTCGGGTTTTTATGTTCTAGTATACCATACGCAGATCAAGGCTATTTTAAAATATCGATTACCTGTCCCGTTTTCTTATTATCGATATTTATCGGCTTTTTATCCGGTTTTTTGAGCATATCTCAGAAGCTATAAGAGCCAGCCAAATTTTGCTCAATGTGTTCTCGTAAAGGATACGAAGATTATGAACATTTCGGATTTTGGATACCGCCCTCCTTCCCCTATTAACAGAAAAAATATTTCTTATTGCATTTACAGTCACAATTCTTACGACTTAGGATGCTCGTCAATATATAAATGTACTGTAGTTCAATAAGAGTGCAAAAAGGAAATTTCATGGAAATCGGTTAAGAAACACAGAAGTTAATAAACAAATGTTATTGTATATTGGCAAGCCGCGTGGTGGCAAGCGCCAAGCGCAGACGTTTTCTGCATGCGTATGCACACATACATATGTACATGTATGTTCACAGCGTGAGCTCTTTTTCGAATTCTAATGCGATTGTTTGTGCATGTGTGTTATATTCTTACCTCAGATTTTGACAAAGACTATTAGAATGATGCTGTATCTCGGTGGTAGAAATATTGCCTGGCGGGCTATCAGACGCGAGTTCGAATCTCGCTGTGTTAACGGAGTTTTTGTACTGTTTATTTAAATTTGTATTTTATTATTTTTTTTAACTTAACACACTTATTGGTCTAAGTGCAACTTAATGTTAAGACATCGGCGATTTGAAATATTCTAGAGCAACAAAATGGGGAAAAATTGGTATTTGGTATGCACACTCCCAAAAAGCTTTCGCAGATCAATTGCAACCAACATTTGAAATATATAGTTTCCTATGTTGTGAACTACTACTACAACTACTGCATGTTCAAATTTGTCTGCAAATATTAAAAGCGACTGCGAAGCGCGAGCTTTAGGCATTTTACAAATTTTTTCGTATAAGAAAAATAAGCATTTAAAATTAAAAACAAATTTCTTTGCTTTTATGTAGGTACGTCACTATGGGTTTATATTGCCATGGGGCAGAAACCGCGCGTGTTACCATTATTGACAGCGTCAAGGAATTTGTGCGCCAACACGCGAATTTGCTTCAAGAAATGCGAAGTCCCTGTGCTTGTGCTGATAATACTAAGCACTACACAACTTGCATCGGGTCCAAAGACTGCTTGACTCGCATGAACGAAACTGAGACGTTAAAAGTTAAGGAGTGCATGATGGATTCAAAATGCACCTCCGACTATCTGGAAATTACGCGTCGCTTTGAGGTACATCACAAGTCAGCTACGGAACAGCATTTTGCCCCGGATAACTGCAACACTTCAGTGGTGTTCTCCGTATCCTCGAGCCCCTGTGTAGCAGGGCGTTGCGGTCGTTTTGGCCGCTGTTATCATTACATGTCGGGAGGCTTTGTATTTTCAACATGTGTTTGTATGAAGGGATACCGCGGATGGGATTGCACAGAGGACTCTCAGGTACCTTCAAATATGTCCATCCTATTGGCATCGCTGCTACTCACGCTAAGTAACCTACTTTTCGCTCCAAGTATTTACTTGGCCTTTCAGCGCCGCTACTATACCGAAGGTGTAATATATTTCTTTGCAATGTTCTTTTCAATTTTCTACCATGCTTGCGACTCAGGGGAAGATGAATACAGTTTCTGTTTGGTAAAGATCGGCGTACTTCAGTTTTGTGATTTCTATTGTGGCTTATTAGCCATTTGGGTCACACTTATCGCCATGGCTCATATTCCCCAGCAATTGGTTTCCCTACTCCATATGCTTGGTGCCATTTTGCTTGCATTTGGCACGGAACTAAACAAGCAGAGCCTCTGGGTATTTTTAGCTCCAGCTTTAACAGGTATTTGTCTCATCTCAACTAGCTGGGGTATACGCTGCGCCAAGACTCGCAAATGGTTCCCTGCGAGACGTTACTTGACTATATTTATGCCGCTCGGTATGGTACTGGTAATGATTGGACTAGTCTGTTACGCGTTTCTCCAGACCAAGCAGAACTATCACGTAGTTCACTCCATTTGGCATATGGTTATGGCGATAAGCATTATGTGCTTGCTGCCATCACGCACATCTTTTTTGCCAAAGTGCTAGCACTCGTATTTCCCAATGGAGCATTTTCTTGCTTATCAGGAACTAAACTATACGCAGCTAACGTCCCCCCATTTTTAATATGGCAACAATCCTCGCATTCAGTCTTGCACTGATACATTTCTGCTCTATAAGTGTAATGTAGTACAATACAACAGATATAAAAACGCTAAAAGTCATATTTAAATAGTTGAGTAATTTCAACTCAGACTTTATCACTAAAATCGCTTCTTCACACCCTGTCCCTAAAGAAAGTTGTTAAATATTTTTTAAATATGTCGCCCGAATGTATATATAAGTATATTGAGGAAGGGATATCATTAACTATCATCTCACACTTTCAAAATGTTTTACTGTCTTATTTTAGTACTCTACAGGGTATCTTTCGTGTAGTATACTCGTCATTTATACAAGCCTAAGATAGTTCCAGCAATAGAAAATTATGTACATTTATTAAGCACTGTAGGATTAAGCCTTAATATAAGAAACTGAAATTTAAAATATGAATGTACAAGCCTATTGATGAAGCCTTATTAATCTTAATAGATATCATTTTTGAAATCGTGTTGTTTTTTGTGAACATACATGCTGTTAGATGAACTGCAGACTTATGAACCTTAAAAATAGTTAACAGGATCTCTTTCCTAATTCTAAGCAACTAATTACGAGAATGTAAATTTAAACAAGAATGTAAGTTAAGGGTAGGTACGTATGTTTGTAAATATTTGATTTTCGCTACTTCGCATCGTTGTTACTCCTTCGCCCTTTAACACATGTACGTGCTTTAAACAATAATAAAATTTAATCTGTTCACGAGGAGAGTACCCCTCAACTGATAATGTATACCCGTGTCATATAAACCAATTTAAAAAGATTTAGCTTGCGATAAAAATTATAATTTTCTCTTAAGGTCAAAAATAATTCGGATACGCGACACCCGCTCCCGATTATCACAAATTATTTTTATCTTAGGCTATCGTTCAATTCAATATACTACTTAATTCACTATATACGTGTGCACTGTCTCAAAACATACCTTCGGCATTCGATCACACACGAATTGTATTGTGCAATGATGACGCAAAAAAAAACAAAAGCGCATTCCGATTGACTCTTTATTGCCAAGTCTTGCTTTCATTCATGGTAAGTGAGTTTATTAAACCGGCCACATTAAAAAAAAAAAACAGGTGTGCTCTAGTAGGGAGCGCCCCACTAAGAGATACCCTGAACACAGATAAATAAAACTTCATTGTAGATTTAAAATTGATGTGAATTTTGAGTTGTATATATATACTATCAGGTATCAGCCGGAGTTTCCTGGGAAAGCGTTTTTTAAAACTTAGCTCTCACTTTTTACCCATTTTTCGCCCGTCGGATATTTTAAATAAGGTAAAACGTTTCAGTCGGGCGTAACCGACAGCGCAATACTTGTTTACGGTGTAATAACATCTAAAACGTGTACGTTATCTGTATACATAAAAACAAGAAAAATTGAAAATTTGGTGGCTCTAGCTGTCATAATTTAAGAGATATGCTCAATAGCCGATATTTCCCGATAATAAGAAAACTCTAGCTGCTGTAGCCTCTGAGATCGTATACAGACGGACAGACATACTGTCAGACGGACATGGCTAAATAGACTAACCTAGTGACGCTGGCCAGGAATATACTGGGGTCGGAGATGCCTACTTCTGCCTGTTACATACATACATTACCAAAAAAAAAGATTATGGTATTGCAGAAAATGCACATTGTAAACAGATAAACAGATAAACAAATAAATAAAAAAAAAAAATAAAAAAAAAAAACCAAAGCATTGACACCAGCTAGTTCCCCTAGAGGAACTCAAAAAGACGAAGGCATATTATAAGAGCATTTATATTCCAATAACAAAAACAAACATTATAACTTATTAAATTCTCTTAAATTCAGAAGAATTTGCGTCTGATTTCTGAAGTTTTCTAGTTAAAGATCCACATTCCAAGATCTTCAGATTTAAACAAATTAAGAAATATCAAATGTTTTAAATGTTTAAGCCATTATGTATATACGTCTGCGAATGTTACAAACTTAACATGTTTCGTTGATGTTGCCGTATAAAAAGAATAACGAATTTGTTTAATAGTATATTTTTGTAAAAATAAACGTTTTTTAAATCACATTGTCACATGCGCTTTGAAATTATTTAATTCAATTAACTTTTATGCTCATGGCTTCAAGGAAATCCCAATCAACTTATGTTAAATGTTATAAATGATTTTACATTCATATGTATGTACTTATCGTACACTGGCCGAGCCGTAGCGGATTTCGTTCTCAAATTGCTCCGCCTTCAGCGTACCGTCTATACTCTCACAATTTTTGTTAAAAACACTGTAAGCACTTATTTCATTGGATTTTTTGGGACCGGTTCTTGTGTTGAAGTATATTCCAAATAATGCAGACAACATGAGAAAAACTAAGCCAAACTTTAGCTCAATTGCTATCACGTATAATGTTACCCAGAAGAGAAAATATACACTCCAGAGTGTGTATTGTAAACATTTAGTCTCCTTGCCCACTTCACTATCGCGGTTGGTCTTTGACGAAAATCCATCATCTTCGCTCGATGACACACATTCGTCAATAGTTTCATTAATGATTGAAGACTCGGAATTCAGTGTTTTGGCTGGCTAAAAAGGTAAGAAGCACTACATTTTTGTCTACTAAATAAACATATGTATGTATGTCAACTGCCACAAGTTATACCTTGACGTCGATAGTAGTTTGGCATTTTTCCTGAATTGTGTCCGCGCACGTGCCTAGCATCCAAAATTGTTTTACTTTAAATTTAAAATTGTTTAATGTTTCTCTTCTTTGCTTTTGTTGTCGATATTCTCTCAACTGCTTTTGAAAATCTGCCATAAAGGAATTTATCTCATCAAAGTTTCAGCAAAGTTGTACAAAGATTGAGTTTCTTAACATTGTCAATGTTTTGACTAAGAGTACTCGATTAAATCGAGTCGATTTGTAATGTGTTTACAAACACGATACATCGACGTTTCATGCGATACGTGGTATTCATCGTCCAGTGGTATCGATACGGAACAACCTTTGGTATCGTGCTGCCACCAACCTATCGGCAACTTTAATTTGCATATATTTAATAAACCATGCAATAAAGCACTAACCAAATAACAGCCCCGGGCAATGCTATTACTGTAGTGTGAGGGAGAAAGTTGCACACAAACCCGTATCTCGGTCGATCCTCACAAAACAAACGGCACACTTACTCTCTTGTCTCTGAGATTGTGATCAAAATGAGGACCCGTGCAAAACCGAAGTTGCTGTGGGACCTCTCGCATAGAAACTGACCGGTATCGATGCGTAATAACATTTGGTAATCAAGCTGCCACTGACCTATCGGCAACTTTGATTTGCTTGTACACCTTTTCTTTTACACGAATTTTTTACACAAATCTGAAATAATACGCTTTAAAAATTGTTGTTTGGTTTAGCTGGCTCGATGTCAGGCGTCTTCACCTTCATTAAAACAATAATGTTTTAATTTGACATTTTTCTCTTTTTACACGGTTTTATATGATTTAACACTATTATAATTGCACTATGAATTCTTATGCATTTATTTATAAATATTTATTGTTTATATTAGTTGTACTTTATTTTATATTAATGAATTTCTGATAATATTTTCCGTTTCTACTTCACAATTATTATTTAATAATATATATATAATGAAATAAAATGGGTAAGCACTGAAAATAAATTCTCAAGTTAACTCTAACAAGAATTTTTTAATATTGTTTATTGTACTTTTAAGTTGTTTTTTTTTCCATAAAGCCAATGTATTTTTACACGAATTTTTAGGGAACGTATCTATCGTGTAAAAATAGAATTAGGTGTATTTATTAAACTACGCAATAATGTTAATACTGTAAAAAAGAAGATCAACCCAAAGCCGCATTTATTTGTCTCTAGCTACGGTAATTAAAACAAAAAATAACCTATTCTGTTCCCAACAGATACTTCGATGTTTAGTGTTGCCGATTTGTTGTTCAAGTTTTGGCGCCAAACGGATTTATATATGCAATGCGCATGCCTTTAAATTTGATTTATATATATATATATATGTACGAACATACAGCACACAGCATACACACAGCAGAAAAAATTGGCAAGCGAAAATAAAAAAAAAACGCAAAGCACTAAAATGGACATTTTTGAAAATACTTTTGTGCGAGGCCCCTCGCCTTCATACTCCGACGAAGCGAACTCGGAAACTGCTTTGTCCGTAACACTGCCCATTGGTGCTGGCGACATGGACTTGGGTCGCATTGATTCGAAGACGGACACTGTAAATTTCTTTGACGAGAAATTGATTTGTGCCTACGATGATGATAGCTGTTCCCATTTGCACCCCGGCCGCCAGCGTCGCAATAGCTTTGCCTTTTGGACTGCTGTCGTAATCCTTTTGATGCTGACCATTGGCAACTTGATCCTGACGCTCACAATTATGCGTGTACTGCGTTTGGGAAAGGGTGTGCATGGCATGGAGCTTATTCCCGAGGTGGACTTAATTAAATTCTACGACGAAACCGATTTGGATCGCATCCAAACAAACTCAATCGGAATCCACGGCTTCTCCGATGTACCTGTATCGATCAGCAGCGATGGGGAGGAAAGTGGGGTGCATTTGCGAATCTATCGCAGTGGAAATGGGGCCAGTGCTTTAAGCGAACGCGATCGGCTTGTCCTTAACAAGCAGGGGATAGCCATACAAGCAAATGTGTTTGAAATTAAAGATCCAGCCGATCATTCAACTGTTTTTACCACCCACCGACCACAATACAACATACCCGATGGTTTGGATGGTGTGCTACAGACCAAGGTGGTCAGTGCGAGTCGCATCTCGAGTCCGATTGACGTCCCTTTGCTAATGGACAGCGATGGCCACGTTGCCATTAAGGGTTCCGAGGGCGTTTTCATTGATGGATCTAACATAGAGCTACAGGTCGAGCATCATGTCGGCATTAACTCATCGCAAGGCGCCACAGTATTGGAGGCAGGCACAGGTGTTTTCTTGGACATGGATCGCATACCGATTGTCAGCTCGGAGCTGGGTCTACGCACTGGGAGCGTACAGTATAAGATTTGTGTATGCATGCCGATTGGCATACTCTTTCGCATAGCGATTCCACGCGTTCATAATGGACCCAAAATTTCGTGCGCCCATTTCGACAGCCAGTTTGATCCCTGCGAAATGAACAACTAAGTACGCAATTAAATAAAATCAATAATGTCAAGTTACTATGTTACGTAGCAATTTATTATTTGTATTTAAGAAAAATTTACAAGAACTTAAAAGGTTAGTTGGTATGCTTTAAGAAAACCTTACAATTTCCGAATTTGTGTGTTTAATAAAAAGATAAACCAACTGTATCCAAACGAAGACATTTTTTCAATTGCTCCGATTGCTGGATATAATACAGAAATGGTATTCAATTCGTTGAACGTGAATGTACATAATGAAAGGCGATAATCAAAAGAAAATTAAAAATTGAATTCCATTCAAAACTAAGATTAGGTAGATCAAAGCTAGTCAAGTACATTCGTTAATTCTAGATTATGATAATAACCGTACTGAGCTTTGCCTTAGCCTAAACACCGGGCGGTGGGGGCTCATCGTGTCTGGTAGATTTTGTCGACGTTAGATCCACCAGATTGTCTGGCACCATACTAAGAAGCTCTGCTTCACTTAGCTGCGCCAACCGACTTTTAGTCTTTGCCGCACCCTCTGCATTTTTGCTAGCTGAAATATGTCAAGCAATCCATTAGTATAGCTTGTCTTTGAGCCACATGCGATTAACTGTCCATTCTTACCCATGCCGTATGAGCTGTTTGAGGTGATCGCATCCTCCGGATTGTACTCCTCATCATCGTCGAGCGTTGTTCCATCATTCGACTCACTTTTCTTCTTTAAGCTGGCCAAAATCTTAGTCAGATTTGGTGGTATTGATATGCTGGCCAGTACATTAGATGATGACGAGGGTTTGCCTAGAATCTGTGGAAGCAAACATGTACATCAAATGTAATTCATAATAATAGTGCTCTCAAAGCACTCACAGATGGCTCTACATTTAGCAAACCGGCGATTTGCTTATGCTTAGCTGCAATTTGTTTATTTATTTCATGCACTTTGCGCTCCAAATCATTGTCGTCCGAACTTCCGCCGGGCGAATAGGGCGCATTCGGATCATCTAAGCTGGCCATCGGATCGATTGAAACGTTAGCTGAAATGTACATTGTTCATTTATTGCAGCTGACGAAGGCGTTCGCTAATGTTCATTGTACTCACTTTTTTGCAACTTGGCAATGGGCGCTTTGATGATGGCATCAATATCGAACTCGTCATCCTTGGAGCTTGTCGAGTGCGAGCTACGCTTGCGCTTCGGACTGCTCGGAGGCGTAAATGTCGTCCTAACGCGTGTTTTGCTTGACATCTGAAAAATATACACAGTGAATTAAGGACAACTAAATCGCTGACATCTGTAAGCTAATCCTACCTTGGCGGCAGTCTTATTGCTGACAGTGGGTAACGGCAGGGGCAGCGTCTGGCTTAAATTAACCAAACTTTTGCTCAGGCAGCGCACGATGATGCCCAGCAGCGTGTTTGGCCGTTGCGTATCCTCGTAGAAGGGCACACTGTCAGACGTATGTAGCACAGGCGGCAATTTGTCCTGGGTGCCCAAGGGGAATATATAAAAATCTCGAATTTGTTCCGAGTCGGCGCCTAAAACGCCAAGACGCTGTCGTGAGTCAAGATATTCAAAGAAGATGTCAAATTTGATGGTATTCGCGACGCCGGCAGGAAACAAATTGACAATAACAATCTCCTTGGTGGGACTCTTCTTGATCTTTTTGAGGTAGTCCCAGACATTGACACGCGTTATGCGACCAATGACATCTAAATTGATGGGCAACAGCATTTCCAATTGATTGGTGTCGCCGTTCACGGGATGAATAACCACGTCAAAGTCGGTGACATCCACCATATGCAAATTGCCAGTCCAAATTGCAGGGCTGGACAGGCTCTGCAAATAACGGGCGTAATTATCCAAAGTGGGTGTGGGAACATCAATTTTGCCTATCGTCTTGGTGGGCACTGGCAAGGCTTTCAATGTCGGCTTGGCGGGTTGTGTCAGATTCGCAGCCTCTTCCACCGTTTTCTCCGACTCCAGTATTTGGTCAACCAAACTAAAGGCCACCAGGGGAGGCTCGATTTTCTTTTCAGATGATTTCTTGTGCAGCGGGGATTGGACTTTTTCGGCGCGCTCTTTGATTGGCTGCTTCTCGCGTGTTAGCGGCTCCTTTTCTGTATCCAGCTCTTGCTCATGATGGTGCCTTTTGTGGCTGCGTTTCTCCTGACTACGGCCGCGACTGCTGGATCGACTGCGGCTTCTTTTGACACCACTTTGATGATGATGATGCTTGTGACTCTTGTGCCGCTTGTCCCGTTCCCTCTCCTTCTCTCTGTCACGCTCACGGCTGCGCTCCTTTTCCCGTGTCTTTAAAAGCTTCTCTTTAACAGTGGAACGTTCGTGGTCAGGCTCTTTGCTGGACACGTCTAAGGCGGTCGAGGTGTCTACAATAGCTCTTTTACTGTCGAAGCTGCCGAACGATTCTTTGTTCGCCTCTAGCTCTGACTCTTCCTCTGGCAGCGTTACATCTACTTTGGATTCAATTACCTCCTCACCTTTGTGCGTCTTCACTACGTAGTTTTGTGTGCATGACAATAGATCCAGCTCGGACTTTTTGATCATATCCAATTGATGGCGATTTTCCTCCTCACGCCACTTGGCCAGCTCTTGACTGGCCAACTCAGCTGGCGTCATTCTCACCAGCTGCTTGGGCTCCACCTGTTTGGCACATATTTTCTCGAAGAGCGTCTTATTCTTACGGTCCTTGATGTTAAACATGAGGGATCGATACTTGGACTTATACTTAGCACTCACATCCCTTCCAAACGAATGATACATTTCCGACTCTACTCTCTTCACAAAGTTTTCCACCTCCGTTGCCGTCAGCCACTCGGACTCCTCCGTCGGCAACTCAACTGCCTGAGCTTCCTTAATACGCGCCAGTAATTGATCCTTAAGAGTTCGTCTCACATTCAGACGTATTGGTTCAGGCTGAGACTTACTCGTGGATCTTTCCGTGCTGCTCTTTTCAGGCGAGCGACTAAGGGTACGCGTCGCCTTGATGACGGGTTTCTCCTTTTTGGCTGTGTTCGCTACGACTGCTGGCAGCAGCTGTATAGATCTGTTCAAAGTCTCGGTTGACTTTTGCACTGGTAACGACTGGTACGGAGATTTTGCTGCGGCAATCTCTGGCGAAGTCTGCTCCGGCATTCGCTTGCTTTGACGTTTCTTTTATCGATTGGATAAACATACATGTAAATATACTACAAAAGCAAAGTTCGGCATATACATACCTCAATTTCCAGTGCCTGCAGACTGCCAGACTGCACTACCTCAAAGCTGGGATTATCCTGCAGCCATTTCTTCAGCTGCTGAGCGCTGGGCGCCAGGTGACCCGTGATCGCACGTCCGCTTCGGCGTTCAAAGACATTGATCTGGCAAGTACAGTTATATTAAGGACGAACAAATATTTTGGAATACCCGCTCACTTGACATACCCGCTCAACCTTTGACACGGTGTCGGCCTGTCGTAGCACATCCTCAAACAAATCCTTCTTTTTGTTTTTTTTAGCTTCGAGCGTGCTAGCCAGCGGTGCCTGCGTTGCAGCTGATTGCTGCACCAGCTCCGGTGTTTTGATAACTGTCTGCGCCTGGACTGCAGTCTGTGCATACTTGCGTATGCATTCGTCACTGCAATACACAGATCTGGGGCGCGCTGGACGCTTGCATACGACACAGGTGGCATCTGTCAATTGGGAAGTGCCGCTGCTGCCACCAAGTTTGATAAAGTGCAGCTGCTGCTGCTGCATTTTCTGCTGTGGCTTGGAGAGCAGCTGTCGTTTTTGTTGCTTCACAAGCGGGCTACTTGCGCCTGTGGGTAACGATGTCATCAATGCTGCCGCAACCACCGGAGACTGCTTGGATGTAAGCTCCTCAAGATCAACTGTTACTTTGGTTTCGTTTGGTTGCCTAGGTGACGTCGCACTCTCCGCTGGCTCCACAGTTTGTTTGGGTAACAGCATGTCCGTGATGCGTGGTTGGCTCTGAACGTATAAAAACGGGTAGGGTTTAAAATAATTGTATCTATTGTATGCCTGTTTTTTTTTATTGTTACCTTCTCCTCCTGCTTTTTAACGCATTTGGGACACTTCCAGTCAATGCCCTTCTGTTCCATTTCCAGACCCATGGCCTTTGTAACACTAACACAGGTTCCGTGGTACCAATCCTCACACAGATCACAGCATATCATAAATCGATTATTGTGCGGCTGACGACAGATACACCATAGCCTAAAAGACAAGTACAATTTGAATATTATATAATAATTAACTGGGAATGTACTAGAATTCTTACTTGTTAGGATCATCATCGTCCTCTTGAGATTCTGAGGCATCCGGATCATTGAACTCGTGGCTTATATTCGGCTTATTTGATCTTCTCGGACGCCTGACGGTGCCACCCGATTCTCTTGGCATCTGTTTTCTGGCCAAACCGCCAACTTGAGACGAAAAACTGTCACTGTCCAAGCTGCTGCTGGTCAAGTGGCTGCTATCCAACGTGGGCTCCGTAAACGAAGTGGTGCTAATGTCCGACATGATCGTCGTTGACATGGGAAAGTTTTGGGCGCGTCGCTTAGCGCGTGTTGTGGGCGCTTCGATGGGTGGCAGGTAAATGACACGCCCATTGCCGCGCACAATTTTCATCTCGGGGCGTGAAGCCAACGTTATCGTTCCAGTGATGCGCGCGGGCGTGCTACATGCCATGGGCAAATTGGTCAGAGAACTGTTTACAACATTGGCGGGAAAATCAGTGGGCAGCGGCTGTTAATATAGAGAATAAAATGTATTAGAGTATTATTATATTGGTTAATTAACTATATATAAAAGTTAACCTGAGCGATGGCTGGCAATTGGCTGGCAGCTTCGAAGATTGGTGGCGCCACAGCATTTGCAATGGCATCCAAACCGCCTGTCTCCGTGCTGGCTAGGACCTGTTTGACAACCTCAGCCTCAAATTGTTTGTCCTCCTCGATGAGGCCCACAACATGTTGTAGGAAATCAGCGGTAATTTCATCCTCGTCTGGATTTTCCAACAAACGAGCGCTGGCTATGTCAATGTGATCCACAACAGCATTTGCTGTCATACTGGCATTGAAATTCTGCTGTTGCTGTGGGACATTGACCGCTTCCATTCTTGGTTCGGGCACTTGATCGAGACCCGCGGCGCTGCTCTCCAGCATTTTGACGAGCTTAGGTATGTTCTCATCGGCTGTGGCTGGCGGTTGCTCCACCAAAGACGCCTTTAGCAGCTCATCCTGTACAATAGAGTTAATGAGATCAAGTTGCTTGTCGTTTTCGGCCGCCAGCTCCAAAGAGCTCTGGTGCGTCTCGATAACAATCTGTGCAGGTAGTTTGTGGGAAGCGGCCGTCTCCACGCCAATGGGCATAAAGCCCTTGGAAGATGCTGCTCCTGCTACCGATGCCGCCGTTGGCAGCGAAACCTGACTGGACCTGGGTGTGTTGGGCGTATTTAGTAAAACTTGCTTGCTGCTATCCGGTGAGGATGTCAGCATTGTCGTGTTATTATTTTCAGCCAGTAGACTGTTTAGATTTGTGAACACTCCCTTGGGACTCGACAGATTCTTGTTGATAATAATCTCTTTGACTTCTTGCGGCGGAGTCACAAATCCGCCAGACGGCGCCGTCACCACAGGACCCACCTGCACAATCGGCGTTCTGCGCACGTTTGCTGCGAGTGCGGAGCCGCAGATTCGGTTTGCATCGGGTGTTAATGGAACGGCTGTGGGCAGGGATTTGTGCATTGGGCGCATTTTTAAAAATGATGTGCTGGGTATGCTACGACCCAGGGCAATCACTGTTGGTGGCGCCTTTGTATTTAGCTGAACAATCTGTCCAATTGCCGGTGCGTTAGTCAAGTTCCCATCTGTCTGCTCTTTGCGACGCTTTAAATGTGGAAATTGTGACTGTGCTGGTTGTTGCGGCGCTTTCGGTGCATGCACTGTCTGGCCACGGGTGGACTGCGTATGGGATCGCCTCGACAGCTTCTTAATGCGCTTGCGCTTATTCCCGTTACGGCTGTTGTTCATTTTGAAATCAATATCACTGTCGCGATCGTTGTCCGTTTCACGAGATTCGTCGCTTTGCTCGCTAAGCTCCTCAATGTCGGCGGTCTCCTCATCAGCGGTTGCCGAGCTGTTTGCATCCTCGTCATCGTCAACAAAGTCCTCCGCGGGGCTGCTTATCACTTTGACACTATTGCGAACTGATCGGGGGCCCGCCACAAAAATTTGTTGCTGTTGTTGCTGCTGCTGTGGCTGTTTGGGCAACTGCTGTCTATGCAGATGCTGTGGTTGCTTGGGCAGATGCTGCAGTTGCCTGAGCTGCTGCTGCTGTGGTTGCTTGGGCAGTTGTTGTAGTTGTTGCCTTAGCGGTTGCACCTGGTTTAAAGACACCACATTGAATCGCTTCTTAGTGTTCACCACCTTAATGCTGGCCTGGGACTGAACGATAAGCTTGCGTCCTTGGGCCATTTGCCTTTCCATGGCCAGTTTTTCAGCCGACTTCTGTGCCTTCATTTGCTCTGGCGAGGTGAACGGCGTGTAGTTGTGATCATTTCGGATGATCTCCAGCAGAGCATCTGTTTCTGGTGTGCGCTTGATTATCGATAGACCAGCCAACTCTGCAAATTTAAAGGGATACATTTAGTTTAGTTTAGTGATTAATTCGATTTGGTCAACAGTCATACTCAGAGCGTTTTTCACCACCAAATCGGCTGAGTTTTCCACATAGAACTGTTCGACACTGAGGCCCACAATTTGTGGGCGTTCCTTTGGTTTGCGACGCTTCTTTTGCTTCTTTGGGGCTTTGGGCTTGCGACCGGGTCGCTTTTTAACCTTCGGCGCCTCGGCTTCGGTTTCCGTTGAGTCACCGTTGTTCTCGCAGCCGGTGTTGTCATTATCATCGCCGGTAACGTGATCTTTTTCGCTTATCAGCTCATCACAGCCGCTCTGGCTGTCGTTATCTGTATCCCTATCTGCATCCGAATCTTCGCGATCGGTTGCCGCCGCCGCTTCAAGAAAACGCTCCAGTTCCTCCAGTCGCTCGGTTTCCTCCTGATCGACCATGCTTGGCGTCGGCGATGTCAGCCGCACAACGCTAATGCTCGCAATTGATTTTTCCTCTAAAAATAATTACACATATATTTTTGTCAACCAGGTTTATGCCAAGGAGTGGAGTTTGTTTTCCAACTGGCGCTCACCCATAATGTTCTCAATGGCACGCTTGTCAAATGAGATGCCATTTTTGGTGTACACCACGACCAGGTTGGAATCACCATCGACGCCATTTGGACGGGTACTTGGCGTCTCGCTGAACACCGAACTGGACATGGCAGCAACGCTGTACGGGATCAGCAGCTGTGTGTTAGTCTAGATCGGACCTGTTTTGCGTGCTCTTTTTCTATTTGCGAGCGATGATATTAATTTGTTTGCTCATGTCGCGGCCGCGTTGTGACGCCAACATCGGGAACTTGTGACGTAGCTGTGGACGTATTTGCGAAGAGCGATTTAGCTTTGAATACCTAAAAATAGAGTTGTGCTGCTGTAAATTCGACTGGTTCACAACAGGGATACGGAATCGCTCTATTTCGCGTTATAAAATGCTTTATTCAAAAATATGAAAATAGAATTCGCAAAAAATTGACTTTGACGAAAGAAAGCAGTGTGACCAGCTGCAGCCAATAGTGATGCGACAAATGTGTCACAATAGCGAGCGTGAACTAGTTTAGATAAATGCGCTTGTTGCAACATATTTGTCTGCTTGCAGTCGTTTTAATTAAATACGAATTCAATGGCTTACAAAGCATGGTATTTTGTAACATTTCATTTGCTTATTTAATAACGGCCTTATTTTCAATATTATGTATGGTAATATATATCCTTCTTCTGACTGAACATGAACAATCGGGGCAATGAAACATCAACACATAAATGAGCAACTCTCACTATCTCTCTTTGTATATCGATTTTGAAACATCGATACATTCTGTTAAGTATCGCTGTTGTCCGCTATGAGTGACATTGTTCTTTATTTAGTAGCTGTAAAATTTAAACGTTTGGCAAAATGAGTATTTCATGCAA
This sequence comes from Drosophila colorata, assembly GCA_035041545.1. Lineage (NCBI taxonomy): Eukaryota > Metazoa > Arthropoda > Insecta > Diptera > Drosophilidae > Drosophila > Drosophila colorata. The sequence continues at coordinate 681,895 of JAWNLD010000482.1, forward strand.
AATTTAGACGCTAGCTAGAATATCTCTCTTTCTTAATTGATTTAATAGTTGTACACGTAAAATATATTATCAAAACAGAACATAACTAACGGCTGGCTTTCCACAAAAACTTGGCGCCCACTGTAGATAACATTTGAGTAGAATGTTAAGTTAACAGACGAATTATCAAAACAAAAACACAAAAACAAAGAAACAAATTGAATTTACTAATTCCATTTTCGCTCCCAGATACTACTGCAAAAGTGCACACGCAGTCCGGCTGTCTTGGAGATAACTACACACCCAACAAACAAGGGAATAAAAAAGGCAAAAAGTAAACAGAAAACAACAAATAAAGCAGCGATAATCACCGTTTTTTTATTGCAACTCTCAAGTGGTTCATGTAGATATCGACGAGCTAATCAGGGCAAAAACACACCAGTTCCTCCCCGACTCTGATAATCGTAACGTCAAGAAAAATGGCTTGCTTTCGAATGGGATCCTGTCACGCGGTGCCGATGACACTGTTCAAAAATAATAGGGACAAAGTTTGCCAGGCAATTCTATCAACTTCGGTAGAGAGCCTTAAGTTTAGCTCGGGTCAGCTGCTCGTTCTGCTGGAGGGTGGCAAAGACAAGAGCTTGTACAATACTGATGTGGACTATGTATTCCGGCAGGAGTCCTACTTCCAGTACATGTTCGGCGCCAAGGAGCCGGACTGCTACGGTATCCTTAGCATTGATGTTAAGTCGGCTCAGCCAACTTCCATTTTATTTGTGCCCCGTTTACCCGAGGAGTACGAGACGTGGATGGGTGCACTGCTCAAGCCCGAGGACTTTAAGGCCATGTATGAGGTGAACGAGGTCTATTATGTCGATGAACTCGAAGCCTATCTGGAGAAGGCTGCGCCCAAGCTCATACTGACGCTCAGTGGCACGAACAGCGACAGCGGGCTCACAATGCAACCGCCGGAGTTCGCGGGCAAAGATAAATATGTGACCAACTGTGATTTGCTATATCCCATACTGTCGGAATGCCGAGTTATCAAGTCCGCGGAGGAGATTGAGGTCTTGCGCTATGTGGCCAAAGTGTCTTCGGATGCGCACATCAAGGTAATGCAGTTCATTCGCCCCGGACGTATGGAGTACGAGGGCGAGTCTGTGTTTCTGCATCATGCCTATGCGGTGGGCGGGTGCCGACACGCATCCTACACCTGCATCTGCGGCAGTGGCACCAACTCGGCCATCTTGCATTATGGCCACGCCGGTGCACCCAACAATCGGCCCATCCAAAACGGCGAGATGTGCCTCTTCGACATGGGCGCCAACTATTGCGGATATGCGGCTGACATCACCTGCAGCTTTCCGGCCAATGGCAAGTTTACAGAGGAACAGAAATTCATTTACAATGCCGTGCTAGATGCGCGCAACGCTGTGATGAAGACTGCACGTGACGGCGTCTCCTGGGTGGATATGCACAAACTGGCGGGCAGGGTGCTCCTAGAGCGTCTCAAGGCCGGTGGCATGATTAACGGTGATGTTGATGAAATGCTCGAGGCTGGCGTCTCGGGAGTGTTCCAGCCACACGGCCTGGGCCACTTGATTGGCCTGGATGTGCATGACGTGGGCGGCTACTTGCCCACTGAGCCACGTCGCCCCAGCGAGCCCTGGATAAGCAAGCTGCGCTTCGCTCGCATCCTTAAGGCGGGCATGTATGTGACCATTGAGCCGGGCTGTTATTTCATAAATCAGCTTATGGATAAAGCACTCGCTGATCCGCAAATTCGTAGATACATCAATGTGGAAATGTTTGAACGTTTCCGCAACTTTGGCGGCGTTCGCATTGAGGACGATGTGCTGATTACCAAGACCGGAGCGGAGAACTTTGCTATTGTGCCGCGCACTGTCGAGGAAATTGAGGCAACAATGGCTTCTAAATAAATAATTATATAGAGTCAAAATTTGTATACGTGAATATGGTGAAAATACCATTTAAATATATATATTATATATAAACCTTTAAATACCTTTACCATATTTGTCCATTGTCATTTGTCCACATGTGCATATATTTTAAATATATAATACAATACAAATATAAACTAATGTATTCATTCCTGTACATGACTGAAATAATGCCACATTAGAAGATACCTAGATCCTGCCATAGATCTAGATGCACATCATAGAAAAATTATTCTTATATTACTTTGGTACTCGTTCACGTATTGAACCTTTTTAGGCGCTATTGAAGCTGGACACTTAACACTTGGAATTTATACTTATAGTTATCTGCTTCAGACAAAGTGTTAAGATTTTTGTGCCACGCCCCCTGGAAGGCTGACAAATCGATAAAAAGATGAATATATCCCACAATTTTAAAGCTAAAGCTACGAAGTTTGGTAGGTAGATTGCCGGTAACCTCCTCTATATGTTTGATGACTTCCTCTAATATCACACAACATTTTTTTGGATTCGCACACTGGGGGCGTGACAAACCACAGTTGATCCCATGCATCTAGCTCCTTAAATATGCAAGATTTGCTAAAAACAATAACAAGTGCTAAAAATATATATTTATTGTTAAGGTCCAAATGTGTTGTCCATAACTTATGTTCTCAAACGATCGTCTAGAGCCTAAGCTCCAAATTTGATTACTTTGACTCTTAAATTTTGCGATCGTGGCGTTTAGACAGACATTCGGGCATGGCTAGATCTACGTAGTTCTTGGTGCCTACTTTATGAGGTTTGGGATGCATTTAACCCACTTTTTATGATTACAGAGTAGACAAAGTAAAAATTTGCTGTGCGAATCTCTATGTCTCTCAAGAGATTGGTTATGGCCTATAGTAGAATCCGAAAGGGCCTTATAATAGTCTTTTATTTTGTGACGGATAGTATATCGTATATAGTATACAAATGTATATCGGAGTCGGTTATAAGCTGGGGTCTATAATAATAATCATTACTTAGTGTTTCCCATCGTCCGAGACTCAAGTTGTGTTTATTGGCTTTCAGCAAACAATGTAAACGAGAAGAATGCCCGCAGTTCCATGTTGAAATCGAGCTATTTAAAAATAGGATCCTATTAATCTAATCTAATCCTATTAACAAGCCGCTCTGCAGTGAATTGCATTGCATATTGTAATTGAAATTGCCATGCCATGCCCCCAGCCCAATCACTGTTCCTCGATTTGGGACTACATGTACTTCTTGGTGTGGCCATTGCGCAGCTGTTGCTTTCCGTGACTGTGTCCATTGCTAGTCGAGGTTTTGCCGTTCTTCATATCATCGCTGCTGTCAGAATCCGGTATTTCGGTGATGGCAACGGCACTGCGACGTGGAAACCAGCCACGAATGGGACCTTTGCGCAGCCGCTTCTTTTGCATGGCGTTCGTTTGGTCCTGCTCGGTGTGGACGCGCTCACCAAACAGCCAGTGCCGGCGGAAGCGCGTCACCTTGATGATGTCGCCTGGCTGTAGGCGGATGCGAGGCTCGTCTGTGCAGGGCGCACTGATGCAGACGGGCCAGCCCTGTGAGAAGATCGGCAGCCAGCGGCCCGTCACGCGGCTAATGCATTTGTAGACGCGTGTCCGTGCACGCTTCTCCTCCTTTTGTGCCAGCTGCTCGCGCTGTGAATGATGTGTGCTAGGTTAGAAAAGCCTTTCAACGAGTTAGCCTTGCACTTACGGTTAGTGTGTATTGATCGCAGCCCGTGACGACGGGCCATTCGACGCCGCCGCCGCGCTTTTGGCACTCTTCGTTGAACACCTGGCGCAGATTTAGCCGCCAGCCGAGATCGTATGGATAGACAAACGGCTCATCGGTCAGGAGCCTGTAGCGGCGATAGAGCGCCTTCTCTGCAATCCAAATCTCAATGCCCGTCTGGTTTGTGACAATGGTCTTCAACTGTATGTAGAGCAGCATGCTCAGACCAATCACAACGCCAATGGCCAGGCCCATGCCCAGAATGCACATGACAATGCTGCTGATGGTGAACTGTACGCTGGCCAAATGCGCCAGTCCATGGGTCAGGTAGTAATAGCGGTAAATGCCGCGATAAAAGGAACAGCTCAGCACCACTGAGCCGTGCAGGCTGCCCAGTATGGAGAAGAGCAGAAAGTAGCTGAAGTATGCGTGGTTCGCCCAACCAACGCAATGGTTGATCCACGGGCAATGATGATCCATTTTCTTCACACAGCGATTGCCTGCAAGGGATTCACATATTTAGTTCAATTGGCTTGGCAAATGGAGGTAGCTGCGGTTCACCCACACTTGCGACAGTGATGCGATCGCGGCGCCTTGTAGCCGTCACACTCCTTGCAGTACTGCAGCCACTCGGTGTCCTTGGGTTCCTTGCACAATAAAAATATTTATGTACATATATATGTAAACTATGCGTGATATTTAAGAGTTTGATGATTTCGCCAAAGACGGCGCGCCATCAACTCCTACACTAAGCCAAAGGGAGCTAGGCGCAAGGCCCAACAACGCTCAGCTCATTAAATGCCCTACCCAAAACTGGGTGGTTCACCCGGCTAGCCAATGCCCATTGCGTCGCGTCTGGCGACTGGCCTACAAAACACTTATGTAAATTCAGGTAATTGCATTACGAGCACGGCTCCGCAGCGGCTGCTTCAACGTTCGCGTGCGAGCCTTTTGGCCATAAATTATTAGGGGCATGGGCGGCCAAAATTATTGGTGTCGAAAAAATGGCCACCGCCCCACCGACTAGTAAGTAGCCAGCAGATTTGATATTTGTCTGGCCAGCTTATCGTTTAGTTCGCCAACGTATTTGAGGCAAATTGCAGCGTTTAATTGCTGCATTACGCGCCAGCTGCGATAAAGGGTTAGCACGCGATGCCGTCAACCGCTGCTGACCCATTTGTTTTGGACACATGAATGCTAGTGCACGTTTCGTACATGAATGAGTCGGCGATTGCACTTGGCCCGCTCGGATTGGCTGTCTCCGCACATGCGACAAGTGGCTGGCACGGCTTTTGTTGTGCTAAACCATAGTTTCCGATCCAAAGGTGACGCGGCACAAATGGGCGAGCGCATGTCAGCAGCCGGACGACACGGCTCCTTGGCTTGTTTACAAAAACCAAGCAATTTCGGAGTGCTTAAGGATTCGCCTAGATATCAAGTGTTTAGTATAAGGTGTACATTTGAATACCCTTGCCGAGGTTATTCTCGAAATTCGGAGAATAATTTGGGTTTTTATTCAATATTATTTCTTAGTTTTGAAGCTTGCACAAAAAACACTTTATTTTCAAAATATCTCTCAAAAACCTATCAAATGCGTATTTCGTTGGATTGCCAACATATTGGCAAAATTTAATCAAAATCTGACTTCTCTATCATAGATACAATGACGGTGGAAAAACGGGTTTTTGTATATCAGTAACCATATGCGAACATATTTCACCAAAACAAATAGTTTCGATACGAACAAAAAGTCGAATCTGAGTATAAAAACATCTTTGAATATAACCGAAATTTAAGTTTTGACTAACGCGAGTTGCAAAGGAATTAGCTACATAGATCACAAAGAAAAGATTAAAAGAATACCTTGCCCACATTCACAACTATACAATATGTAGATTTACTATGAATGTATGTATGTATATACATATGTATTCAGTGCTCTGCATGTGCTCCGGACACTCCCCAACATTTGAATAGTGACCCACCATGGAGCTCGAGCGACCGACTAAAGTTGACAAACATTTTCCATGCATGCCAATGTCATGACAAAATGTTTTATTGTTTCTTTTGCTGCCTAATGGAGCGGGCTGGGACTTGGTCGTGCGAGGGGCTTATGATTCCTTACCTTTGGCTGCCATTGTTTTGGCAGCAGGCCGGGACCTGTCAGCGTGGCCATAATGTAATTGAATGTGGCCAGCGTGGAGAGCAGCAGGAACAGCGCCTGGTGGGCGAAGGCGGCAAACGATCCATTCGGTGGCCACCACATCGAGTTCATATAAAGCGTCGTCAGCGTTATGCACTTAATGATGCCTAAAATGATCCAAAGACAACACTCATTATGAATCGTACGCATGCTTGAACAACGGTTGGTGCCAATGCTCGACTTGTAATTGCACATTTCTGCCGTATCCACATGTGCCGTCGAGTGGTGTTGGGTTTGTGTGTGCGGGAGGGGGGAACGCTTTGCGTGCCAAGGAAATTAAATACATTTATTTGTTTTTATTATGCCCTGAACCCACTAAAAATGTTCAAATAGTGGGTATAATGGTTTCGTGCACATGTATATAACAAGCGGAAGGAGGCATCTCCGATACCATAGTTTATATATTCTTGGTCAGCATCACAGGCCGAGTCGATGCTAGACATGTCCGTCTGTCCGTCCATCGGTCCGCATGATCTCTGGGGCTATAAGAGCTAGAGACTCAATATTTGTATTTCTGTATACAATACGTGCGTGTGTATAGAACGATGTTCGGCTCGCAGCTGAGCAATGGGTATCTGCTAGTCAGGCACTGTTACTTGTTGTTATATCGCGACTTGATCAAGCGTTAACACAAGGAGCTGGCAATTATATTTTAACTAGGGAGCGGCGCAGAAGCAGGGGCAAGGGCAAGGGCGTAACCATCGTCGTCCACCCTCTCTGCGGTGGCAGCAACAAGCGGCGCCAAATTTAGTAATTAAGCTATGTACAATTGTATCGCCGTTCAATATCAAGGCTGCCTTTTCCGTTGCCGCAACGTGAACCGGATGCTTTATGGTAGTATTACCCTCTGACCCGATGGGCTTCAATAGTCAGATTGCACGCCATTGCCAGCTAGAATTGCGTACACTCGGAGAGTGAAGCGCAAATCCTTTCGAGAAGCAGCAACTAAAAAGCAATTAGCGCAGCATTTTACGCGAATTAAATGACGGGCCACTCCTTAAGAACGTCCGAGGCATCCATCAATTGGCAGTGGGAGGCGAGGGGCGGTTCAATGGCGCCAGCGACGGCGTTGACCGCCTCGGAATATGAAACACGATATTACGCTGCAGACACAACGCTAATGCCATGAGTGGGTTGGGTGGGGTGGGGTGGTGTGTGGAGGGGGGCATGCGCCTAATGTGGCCCATTTGTTATTGGCCAATTGTGGTTTTCTTCAGTCGCGGTTCATTCGCTTTGTTTGTGCGCTTACTAATTTGAAAATGTCATCAACTAGTCAGTTCTTATTGGACTCCGATAAGCACTATGCTTAAGACTCTCATGGGCGTATGCCTTGTTGTTTGCAGTGGTTTCGCTTTACTTACTCAGTGCTGTTAGAGGACCCCAGTGAAGAAAGCGCCGAAAACCAGATATTTCGGCGCTCATTGCTTAGTTTTAGTTTTTATGCTGACGACCAAAATGGTAATAAGACGAAGGAGCTTTGCATGCGAACAGGTAAACAAACACAGCGACCGTGACAGCGTTGCCAGATGATTGCAATGCGACGCACAACTTCCTATCGATACTATCGTTGTGTGCAATCGATTGTAGCATTGCTTAAATATTTCCTTGCATTTAGAGTAATTTACAGATTTTCAAAAGCAGCTGCAATGCAAGTTTTTTGTTTGTGCCACATGCTACCAATTAATAATTTTTATTTGCGAATACAAGTTTAACTTTAACAAATACGCTTTTATCTACTAAGAGGAAAAAAAACTTGGTGGCCTTTATTTGTTGGCCAGAATTTCAAATTTCATGCCATGCTCATGCTTCTCCAGCTCGCTAATAAGACTGGTCTTGGCAAAGGCGGCGCCAGGGGGCAGGACGCCGCCAGTTCCCGGCATTTTGTTGCTCTCGCGGAGTATGGTGACCGCCGTGGAGAGCAGGGCGACGCATGTGGAGCCGTAGCCGGGATTCGGACCTGAGACGCGTACCATTAGGGTCTTGGTCGGTGGATCCTTGTACTGGTCGGTGCCCTCGGCCAGCCGTTGCGAGCTGGGCCAGCCCGTTGCTTTCATGGTCATCTTGAAGTAGGTGCGCTCCATGCGCGCCTCGCTGGGTCCATCGCGCGAGACGAAGCCGCCGGAGAGTAAGCTGGGATACTTCAGCAGCAGGCTGCGACCGAACTGAAACTTGGACATCAGGCTGAAGAATAGGCCAAAGAGAGCGACCATAATGGCCATAAACCACGATGGGAAACCGATATAGGCGTGCATCTGGACCGGGCGTTTCTTGTCGTGTTCGTAAAGGAAGCGCTGGGAGCGCATGACCACCGAACGATCCGAGCCCGGAAAGGGCAAGCACACCTTGTTCACCTCCGTGGAGCGGAACATCGGGGGACGCGCCTTCAGCAGGGGAAAGAACTTGGGTAATCGCTCCGGAAACAGTTGCTGGCGAATTCCGCGCAGCTCGTTTGCGTGTGCCAGTCCGTAGACGGCGCTCTCCCAGGTTCCGGTGTTGATGGCAGCCCCGCCGCCGGAAGCATTGGCGTCCTTAACGCCATTGACGAGAAACGTCTCCACGGAATTGACGACGCCGTCGAAGTTCTTCTCCACAAACACAATGCCCATGTCCGCAGGTATGGAATCAAAGCCGCATGCACTGACCACGTACACACCGCGCTCCTTGGCGCGCTCGTTGTACTTCAGCTGCATCGTCTCCATGTACTGCGGCTCGCCGCTGACGTCCACGTGATGGGTGCCGGCCTCGATGCATGCACGGACCACCTTCTCGCCGTAGAATCGGTACGGGCCCGTGGTGTTGACAACGATGCGACAGGATTTGGCCATTTCGAGCAGCGCGGCCTCATCGTTGACATCGGCAATGACGATGGGTGTCTGTGACAGGTCCTTGTTGGCCTTGGCGCCCATCTCCTTCAGCACCGCCTGCAACTTCTCCCGATTGCGTCCGGCTATGCCCCATCGCAGATCCTTCAGCACAGAGACCGCCTCGTAAACGGTGTATTTGCCCGTGAAGCCTGTGGCCCCGAATATAATCACATCCAAGCGTTCCGCGGCCATTCTTCGTTCAAGGTCAGTGTCGACGTCACGAATGTTGAGCGTGTCTGTATGTCTGTGTGTGAGTTGCTAGTGGAAATCAAAGAATTCGTTATCACAACTTGAACTGTCAGATGTTGCTGCGTGTAAGCACTTTGCACTACTGTTTAAGTGAGCATTAAGAACACGACGAGAAACTTACCTGGCTAACTCTATTGATCAACTTGTGAGGGCGCACTTTGCTCTCAGGTGTGTCAATAAATCGCACTGTGTACGACCGTAGCAGCTATCTGGGGTCGGTTATTATTGCCGGTGAGGTGGTTGAGAATAATCGGTAACAATTGATTCTCACTGCACGCATTTGGCGGCAAAGCTTGTGAATAATCGAAGCAGTTCTATAGTCGGTACAGTGAGTCAAGGAGAAGCTAATACAAAAATATTCAAAATACATTAATTATATTTATTATTTTATACAGTAAATTCTTTGCTACCACTACCTAAATTAAATGAAATTCTTTGAAATGCATTTGTTAATGTGTTACTTAGGAACACATCGCATCCTTTACATAAAACAAAATTCGTCACGGCAGGATATCGATATTTGTTTATTCACATAACGATAGTTAGCAAGCGGCACATATTCACATATGCAGGCAATAGTGTTGTACAGCGGACTTCAATTTAAAGAGTAAGTTCAGTCGTTCATTTGTTGCTTGGTTGAATACGTTTAAATTACATAATTAATTTATCAATTAATGTATAAAAGGAAAATTGTTCCTGGCATATAAAATGTTGGTTTCTTTTTTTTTCAAATTTAATTTGGTAAATCATATTTATTTATTTATATAATATATATAATATATATATATATATATATATATATATATATATATATATATATATATATATATATATGTTTAAATATATAATAACAATCAAACGGGCAAAACGAATGATAATGAGACTCAATAATCTGAGTCGTAGTTCGTTCGCTCATTTAAATGAGTGGTTCAATCGAACTTTTTCGGAACGATTTGAAGCAACTCTAATGCAGACAAGGTGAACATGTAAACATCTCCCAAAATGGACAATCCTCGAGAGCATCTTCGTTGCCGCAGAAGAGGCTGCAGTTACACTACGAACAGGGCGTACAATTTGGAACGCCACGAACGTAACCATGACAAAGGCAAGGTGCCAATATCCCAGTGCCAGCCGTGTCCCCACTGCAAATACGCCGCCGGATCTCTGCACAATTTGATGCGACATATTAGTAAAAAGCACACAGAAACGACTGTTAAAACAAATCGTGTAACTAGCAGCCGGCAAGCAAAGGAGCAAGATGAGCTGCCTGTCACGCAGAACTCACTGATCAATCTTGCACAAATTCCGGAGCTGCAGCAACCTGTGGAACTTCCCATATTATTGTCGCTTTGGCATTGGAGCACGCCTCAGCAGCAGGAGAGGAATTTCATTAGGCGAAGCGGCCTAAAAGGAGAATGTACGATAGCGGAACGGAGCGTCAATCTGTTCAAGTATGTGCCAAAGGAGATACACATATGTTTAAAATAAAACATTAACTTACTGCAATTTGCCCAGATTGTACGCGTTGGTGAAAGCGCGCGGAGGTGCTCTCAATGTGGACGAATGGGATGATGTGGCAGCAGCCCTTGGCCTGCCCCCAGGCTCGGGCTGTAATGTGGGCGTCAAGTACATGGAGATAGTTTTCGAATTTGAAAAGAAAGAGGAGGAGCGTCTGCAAGAATGTCAGGATAATGAAGGTGTGCCGCCATGGTGGGACGACGGTGATTTTATAACCGATAAAAAGAGGTACAGGGACGAAAATATCGAGTTGAATAGCCAATTGGGGTCATGCATAAATCCTCCTTCTATAAGTGTTCAAAATGCTGTTGTTAAAATTATTTACGACAAGTATTTTAGCAATCATTTGCGCAACAGCCAACCCTTTCAACGGTTCCACGTGAAGGACTCGTGGCTGCGTGCGACAATGCTGAATTATCGATCGCTGTTGAGTCAAATACATTTGAAACATTGCTCTGCTTCCTGACTGCTTAATTTTACAAGTGATGGCATTATTATTAACTTATTAACTATGTTATCAAGTAAAATCCATTAGTTTTTTAAATATATATAAATATCGATTAAAGATGCCGCCCAGAAAGTAATCGCATTTCGCAACGTGAGGGAAGCGTGTGCAACCCACTTAATCGAGTAAAATATCGATATATTTCGCCATTAGTCAGTGTATATTCAACATTCTATATATGCATTTATTCACCATGTTGCCACAGTTCGATATGATACCATCAGCTCTAAAAAATCGAAATTTTATATCGAGCACAACATTGTGAATTCTGTTTTAAAGCTGGAAGGTCGTATGTGCGCAAGAATCAGTCGGCAAACTGATTTTCAAAAGTAACTGAAAACACAAAAGAAAAGTTACAACAAATTGCGAATTGTTATAACTTCTCATTAGATTGAACTCTGTTTGTTTAAATATACATATATAAATTAATGTGAGTGCGTGCGCGTTAAAAGTCATTTAAATTTGTGAGCACATTTAGGAAGCAGGACTGCGCATTTCGTGATTGGCGGCTGTTCATTTGTGCCTGTGTGCGTGTTTTTCTCCCTCTCTCTGTCCGCGTGTGTGTGTGTGCGTGTATGTCAGCGGCTGTGCGGCGCGAGAGCAAAAGGAGAATTTGCAAGAAAGAAGAGCCAAGAAGCGGCGTGTGAATCACGAGCGAGCAAAAGCGAGCGCACAAACTGAATCACCTCAGATTTTCTTGTTGGGAATCTTCAATAAGATACCGAAGAAGCCGATAAATCATAAAGAAAAAACCACGCACACAACAAATAAAGATTAAGTAATCAAAAGGAATTGATTGTTGCAAAAGGCGTGAAGCAAGCAGCAGCTGTTCAAAATGGAACACGAGGATAACGCGCACTTTGACAATTACTTGCAAAATCGCTTCGCGGAGAGTCTGCAAAATGCTGGGAGCGCCGACGTCGCTGCCGCCACCGCCGCCGCCGCCGTCGCTGAGCTGGTGCCCAACATTGGGCCCAAGTCTGGTGAGCACGATGACGACGAAGAATGGAAGTACATAAAAGAAGTGCAGCAGAGCGAAAAGCAACAGCAACAACAACATCAATTCTACGGCGAAAAGTTTAGCGACGTCGACGTTGACGTCGCCTTTGGCAATGGTATTGGTGTTGGTGTTGGTGTTGGCAACGGCAACGGCGTCGCTGTTGGCAGCAGCAGTGGTGGTGACGCTTACATGTCGCTCGGCATGGACCTAAGTCTGGGCAATGGCGTCGGCAGCGCAGCCAGCTACAGAAACTACGAAGCCAACGCTGAAGAAGAAGACGTCGAAGTAATTAAACACGATGGTGACTTTTCGAGCAATTCCAATACGACAACAACCTCCACCACGGGTGAAGTGGAGCCCAAAGCAGAGCAGATGCAGTCCAATAAGATCGAGCAGGAGCACGTGGTGAATGAGCATGAGCATGAGAATGAGGATGAGGAGGAGCCCAGCTCAGTGGCAACCACTTACGGCACCAGCAGCCTCAGCGAACATCAGCAACCGCAGGAGGAGGCCAACGATATCCAGTTTGATGACAAGGAGAACGCACAGCCAACTAACCTGGATTTGGCCGAGTCGGATTTGGAGCTCGAATCGCATTCGCAGCTGAATCCGAATGCCGTTGAGTTTGTTCCACACTTTGGCTCCCCCTCCTCGCCGGCACCGGCTGAACCGCTGCAGGCACTGGGACGCCAATTGCTGGCCGATGATCTGGTCGCGGAGAGTCCACGCAAGGGTGCACGTGACTGCAACATGGACACGATTGCCTTGCCCGACGAGTGCGAGTTCGACACTGGCGCCGACAAGCGTCCGCATGAGCTGGAGCAGGAGGACGACACTTTCCCCGGCGATCAGGAGCTGCCGGAGGAGCAGCTGCAACAGAATGGCAGCGATGGCCATCAACACCAGGAGCAGCGCATCGATCACGGGCCAGAGACCAGCGTTGACTTGGACGCCGACCTGGACGCGAACTTGGACGGGCCGCAGGCAGAGCAGGATTTGATGCACGCACAGAAGTTCCAGAATGATGAGGTCGACATCATGAAGCGCTCGATCTATGGCGACTCCATTGCCAGTGCCTCCATCGAGGATATTCTGAACTCGGTGCAGCCGCTGCCGCAACAAACTCCCGGCGAGGAGCCGCTCAAGGAGAAGGAGCTGCTCAACGTGGAGGAGAAGGAGCTCGTCTCCCAATCGCCCTCCATCGAGGAACTGCACAAGCATCAGCAGCAGTCGATCGATCCTATGCAGGCCTCGTTCTATCTGGAACACACCTCCAGTGATGCATTTGCTCATCAGGATCGGGATCATGATCAGGATCAGAGCCTGCTGCTGGACACCAGTGCGCCCATGTTCAGTCCGCTCGAGGATTCGCCACAAGTGGAGGAGCCAGCAGCACCAACAACTGTCTCAGCCACAGCCACGACACTCGAGCTGCACCCCGAACAGGCGGACATTGTGGACATAACTCCATCGCCTCTGTCTTCCTCCACCGAGGAGAAGCATCTTGTCGAGCAGACCAAGGAGCAGCAGCAGGAGCCACTTTTCCTGTCGGACAACGTGGACAACCATTTCTATGCCGGTGCTTCGCCCTTGGTAAGCTTGCGATGTAGATACTAGACCTCTTCCATTTGACTATAAAAATAAAACAAAAACACAGAATTAATTCATTCATTGCTATAAATTTGTACAAATGCATGTTATGATAAATAACCAGTAAGAGTGCCGACTAGAAGATATCCTGTACATACACATTCCAACTAATTGTCTGCTTCTTTCCCCAGCCTTTCATAGAAAAGGTATTCGTTAAAGACATAAGTTTATTGTCCGATCTATATTTAATTAGCCAAAATTGGTAACTCTACCTCTTATAATCGGCCAGATATGCTAAAAAAAACCATGTGTTAGAGTCGATATTTATCGATATCAATGAAATGGGAAGAAATATAAAAAATGATACTTTTGCCCTACGTTTGGTTTAAGAACTGTAGTCTGAACATGGCTAGAGTCAACTAGTGTTGATAAGGAATGTGTATGCTTTATTGGGTCGGAGATACGGAGGTGCAGGGTATAAAAACCGAAAATCAGTCATAATTCTCTAAAGTTGTACTTTTTTTTTTTCATGTGTATGTTAAATAAAACTAGGTGTTTGAAAACTTTTACATCCGTTGGTACCCAATCAAATCAAAAATTCGTGATTGTTACCAAATTCCTTGGTGTCGTTTTTTTGAAGGATTATTTTTCGTATAATTTGTTGTTTTTAAAACAACATTTTTGTATTTCAATTTAAAAAAAAAATGCATAAATTATGTAATTCATCTTTATAATTAACCAATTATAATTTCTATTAGTTTCATAAATTTTGTATTTTTGTATTATTTTTACAAAGCCAAAAAAAGAAAAACGGAATTATGACGCATGTTAGAAACATTTCTTTTGTTGTGTTCTAATAAGAATGCGGATTTCTAAGTAATTCTTATTTTTATTTTGATCAATATATTTAAAATCAATTTAATTCTTGATGAAATTAAATCGTAGCCATGGGACAGAAATAAGATTTATAAACATTTAAAATTAACGCTTTAAATTTCTTTTGAAGACTTGTTCAAGCCTTCACGAAATTTGCGTGTCGTGACTCGCGGAAAATACGTCATACCGCTGCCATCCCTAAGGTTAACTGAATGACTCATTCGGGGCATATTACGTATTTGTCAAAAACGTAATTATGCACTCGACATTTGTCCTGCACCCTGGATGTGTTTGTGTGTGTGTGTGTGTGTGCCGTTTCCGCCGTGTTTCCTTTTTGCTGTCGCTATCTTTGCCATATCGGCCGTCCCATGTGCATGTCCTTGCCATGTGTCTGCTCACCTGGGCCACGAGAAATCATTAAATTTGTTGGTATACTAGTTCGTCACAGCTGTCTGCGTGCATTTCGGCGCGTCCCTCTCTTTGCGCTTTCTTCCTTTTACGCGCTCTCTTACCCTTGCTCTCCCGCTCCCTCTTCGCTCTCTTCAAGTGCTAATGCAATTTAATAATATTAGGGCCAGGGTGTGTTCCGTTAACTCGCTCACTTACGCTCTCTCCCCCTTTCTCTCCTGCCTTTCTACACGTTTCTGTTCTGGCACACTCCACAGGACACGCAAGTGCTTTGTGTGCGTGCGTGTGTGTGTGTATGTTTGCGTGGTGTTTGGTGCCAAAGCTTAAGCGACTTTTGGGTGGGGTTCTCATTATTACTGCGCCTATAAGCACATGTGTATATACTCGTACACTGTGTGTACTTAAATCTCCATTTTTAAAAATAATTAAGGGCAACCCAAGGGTTGCTGCTGCTGCTGCTTAGTTTTTATTGCCTTTTTGCCTATGCCACTTCCTCGCTTTATTGCGGCTTTTGTGTCGCATCACTTTATGCTGTTGACCTCTTGGCTTGAAGGCAAAATATTATTGTCGCCATTTGGTCACTTGCTGTTGTTGTTATTGTTGGTACCGTGTTGAAAATATATGTATCTTTTTGCTGCCTTTGGTATTTGATTTCCGTTCCAATTGGATTTTGTGCTACTGGCAGCGCTTGCGGTCAACGATTCGGCTTAATGCATTTCTTGTCTGTGTCTGCGTGTGTGTGTGTGAGTGTGAGTGTGAGACTGTCTGCCAAACTCTACTCAAACTCGCTCTCTTGTCTATGGCGCTCTCACCGCTGTCTGCAATCTGCATGACCAGCACTAACAACAACAACTTCGGCAAGAGTGGCAACCTTTTCGCTTCGTTGCAAATTCCAGCTCCAATGCACACCAACTCACACACTCACACAGGCGCAGCTTTCATAATTACACAAGCGCTTGGGTTCACTTAATTGGGTCACATACGGTTTTCGCTTGCATGGCACATACACACAGAGACACATGCATGCATACTTATACAAGTTTTTATGATTTTTTTGTATGTGCTTTGTCTTGCACCGCCGCCGACGCGGCTGCAATCGACGCTGCCGTTGCTGCTGCTGCTGGGCATTGTGCTGCTATCGAACTTCCTGTGGGAGTTTCGTTGTGTGTATAATTTACGCCTGTAACAAAACGCTTTCTTCATGCTACCCCCAACCCTTTACTCTTTGTCTTCCTTTTCGCCGCTTGTTTTTGCATATTATTTATCTACATGAGCTGTGTCTTTTTGTTTATTTATTATTACATTTTGTTTTAGTTTACCTAAACAGAGATATCAAGCAAGCACGCAAAGACGTATCCATTTACATGTTCATGTACATATGTACATGTTGGTTTGAATCCATATTTTTCGCTTTTCTTTCATTTCGTTTCGTATCCGAGACAAATTTATATTGTTTATTTTCTGTTTCCAACGATAAGCAGAACTACAAGAATCAAAACAACGACAATAACCGTTACAGACAGCTTGTCACCAATCAGGGTCGCGCGGCGAATTTGTAAACAAAATAGGGCGCTCAACAGACTTGTTGCCAGACTTTTTGTCTTCCTATTTTATCCCAATATCATTTGAAGTGCCATTGGACAGATAAGCTGTGCAGGCACTGCCAATGAGTCGATCTTTAAAAGCCGTACGCTGTTAAGCAACAATAATGGGCAAATAATAATTTTTCTTGATTAAATAAGTGAACAAACTAATTTTCTAAGCGCATTCATTTAGAATTGCGCGCACTTTGTCGTCGCCTTATCACTTGAGTCTATTTATATATGTATTTACATACATATATCAAACGGCGCTATTCAGGCGACAAAATACCTACAATTCGTATGTGCATGTGTGTTCCTATAGGTGCATATATACTCATATATTTTGTAAGTACATCTAAATTCTAGAATATATACAAAAAACATGCTGATAAAAAGTTCACGCGTTTGTGTTATGACTCAGTAAACGGGGCCTGCACTCTCGAGTTCCCACACACATTCAAAAAACTACTGAATAAAATTAAAAATTTTATTGTTTCGATTGTTTTTTTTTTTTCCGTTGTATCTTATGCAAACTTTCGCCACAATTCGCATGACATTTGTTTAAACTTGTGTTTAATTAAAATTTGTGCAATTTACATAAATTAGCATCGTCATCACAGTCGCCGAGAATTCCATTGAAATGCTTTTTATTATTATAATTTTTATGACAATTGATGGACAGCTACACAAAATGTATAAACAAAAACCAACACTATTTTTTGTTGTCACATCGCATCCATAAAAATATTTAACACTGGGCCACACTTGTGTCACTAACAATTCTAAGCGATCTAAAAACAAAAGCAGATCAGCAATCAGGTATTTTTGTAAATAAAATGCGTATATGTCTAGACTAACTAACTACCCATAAAATGCAGGAGATTACATTGAATAGGTTTAACTTTGGAACTATAGAGGTAAATTTATAGAAATATTTTATTGCATCAAGTGGTCCGGAATTTTAATGAATGGGCGTGGCTTACATATTTTAATGCGAATTTATTTTTCCAATGGGGGGAGGTATCCAAATCCGAAGTCCGAATAATCCCGGTCTGCGTCTACTTTACGAGAACATGAGATATGCTTAGAAAAGCAGGTTATAAAATAGATTTTTATCGATAATAAGGTAATAGTAAGATTTAGAAAAAAAAAAAATAAACTTGTTCTGCGTATGGCTTAGGAGAATCTATAGTCGTAAAGTTTAGGTCTCTAGCTTTTGAAGTTTCCGAGATCGCTGCGTTCATACAGACGGACAGACGGACATGGCTAAATCGACTCAGCTCGTCGTCTTGATTAATTCGCACCATATATCAAAGCGCTACAGACTTTCGCTTTGGTTTGTACATAGATTTGAATGCTCTTGTTAACTGCTGACAATTTCATAACGATAATACTCTTAATTTATAAGTTATTCAAAAATTAATTGGCTTGCTGCGTGTGCTGGTGTGTGATAGTAAGAAGGCGAGAGGGTTGAAATGTATGTAACGACGGATTGGGTATCTCCTAGTCGGGTACTCCCGTGTAGAGCCATCTTACTGGTTTTTTAGCTGTATTGAGCCTAAAAATTGTGTCAAAACTTTGTTAAAATTGTACAGTAAAAAAAAGATAATAACTCAACTCAATAGAGGCACACAAACTGGTAATTAAGTCTAAAAATCCATTAAGATTATTAACTCAATTAATATTGCTTGCTTCTTTACTCTTTTGTTCGTATGTAATTTACACACTTGCATACTCACAGAGCGTGTTGCTGTTTTCTATAAGTGCCACTCGTTGTTGCGATCGCATGCAGTTTGGGCAACGGGTGGTCCAATTTGAGCTCTCTGTAAGCGCATTTGGCGTCTACTCCAATCCTACGCCCAGTCTCTTCTGCCCACACGGATAAGTGCTTAGATATACAGATACGAGTGTGTTTTTATTTGTGTGTGTATTTATATGGAGTTTGCTTATACATATCCTGTCTGCCCACCTAAGCACGAAAGTACGAGAAGTATATGTAACTCAACTGACGCCCAA
This sequence comes from Drosophila colorata, assembly GCA_035041545.1. Taxonomy (NCBI): domain Eukaryota; kingdom Metazoa; phylum Arthropoda; class Insecta; order Diptera; family Drosophilidae; genus Drosophila; species Drosophila colorata. The sequence continues at coordinate 700,393 of JAWNLD010000482.1, forward strand.
AATCAGGCCTAAATGCAAAAAAAAGGTTTCAAAAATCAGAAGTCAGACAAAGTCAGTAAATAATGTGCAAGAGTTGGCCAACTGTGTATGTGCACATGTGTGTGCATGTCTTGTGTGTGTGTGCGCAAAACGAGTTTCATTTTGCGGTCTCTCAACGAGGAGGAGGCCCCAAAAGCCAAAAGCAGAACAATTGCGAGACAAGCAACGGCGACGGCCAGAAATCTTGCTGCAATATGATTGCTATTGCCATTGTGTGGGTTGACTGAAGTCTGATTGCCAAAATGGCAAGAGCACACGTCTGAAGATGTTGCTGAAGCTGGAGTCATGCCACTTGAAGACGTTTTGCGGCGTCTAATTGCGGCATTTTACATTTTGTTCAAAGGAAATGGGGCTCTGTGCAGCAGCAGCAGCAAAAGCAACTGAAGTGCTTTTTATCTTGCAGATACAATATCTCATTTCGCATGCGGCTGTCTTTGCTGCAAATCGAATGCCCTCTCTCTGGCTTGCTGTATGCGTTATCTAAATTTATATTGCCATATGGGTACATACATATATATATATATATATATATATATATATATAAATGTTTGTATTTGTGGGCGACACTTTCGCTTGCTTTGCTTGCGCATCTTGCAGATACTTTTTTGCTTCCTGCTTCTGCACTGCAATTTATGCATGTTCTCCGCATTTGCGACTATGTTTATTTTTAAAATTCAAACCCTGTGCCAAGTTCAATAGCATCTCAACAAAAAAAAAATGTAAAAATAATTACTAAAATGGGCGACAAAATGCCGCAATGCATTTTGTGGCCCCTGCAGCGCTGACGGCTGACTGCTGATCCACACACACACACACAACCTCCCTTCAACGACAAGGCGGTGCAATACATTTGCCTGGAATATTCGCCAGTTCGCAACCAGCTCCGGCGGCCATGGTCATATAAATAGGCTTTCATCGTTGGTGCTGCACTGTCACAGGCAAATGCTCCAAAAGTTTTTTTAATTTAAAGTCATTTTCAGCCAGGCAAGATTTCCGCAACGGTTTCCAGAGGTGATCCATCTCGGAAAACGTCAGAGACCCGACGACGGGTTGCTTCTACGCAATGCTGCAGAGTAAAAATTCCGCTTAAGTTGAATTTGCCGCAGGAGCTAACTGAAAACGATGTTCTGTAATTTTCCTAACGTAAGGCAATTTGTATTTTTAAGTGGAATGTGTGTCGCCTCTCTGACAGCCATTTAGGTGATATACACAAAGCTCCAGGCGAAATATGAAGAGGAATTGACCAACAGTTGTTAATTTATTTATGGGTATAAATAATAAGCTTATTGTCGATTGTAACTTAGACCGCTGTGGTTCCAGAAGGGATTCTATTTTACATAGTTTCGACACGTTCATACAAACGGACGGACGGACAGACGGTCAGACAGACGGACATGGCTAGATCGACTCGGCTGTTGATCCTGTTCAAGAATATATATACTTTTTACCCATTTTCAATGGGTTCAGGGTATAAAAAAAACGAAAGTAGATTTTTCAATCAAACAATCTCTAAAGTAACGATCATACGCTTAGTTTAGAAGTTATTCAAGGATTCATTTTCCATAGTGGGGCCAAGCGCAGTCTGTGTAAAGTGCGCAGCTTTCTGAGTGGGTTTGTTTGTGTGCGTGTGTATGTTTGACTTTGTGAATGTGTGTATGAATGCAACGAGGTTTAAATGCATGTAATGACAGCTTGGCGCTAGGTTCAGGGTATCTTCTAGTCGGACACTCCCGACTAGAGCCATCCTACTTGTTTTCCCTTTAAAAGTGTACGACGGTCCCGTATCTTCCTGAGATATTAAGCTAGATACATTGCAGACGGGTTACTCACGACCTCTAAAGATTGCATAAAAAATGTGACCACTGATTACATTGTGAACGAGTATTGCCTTATCGGTTACACCCGACTGCAACGTTCCTGCTTATTGTTTTTCAATTTATCTTAAAAAACCTGGACAAATAAAAATTCTGAATACTTTGGTAAATACTTAGCAATATCGGAATACTATGACGATAAAAAAAGCAATGGATGGAAAATCTATCAGTTGAAAACTTTGTCAAAATTGTATCATTATTAATCTAACATATCAGAGAGCTCCCAAAAAATCTATAGGAAAATTAGCTATTTAAGTAATTTATACCCTTCCTATGTCTGCAAGCTTATGTATTTAATCTTCAATATATTTAAGGTAATCTTTTTAATTTTAAAATAGTATATAAATCTGACATAAAATCGGATATAAAATCTTTTATAAGATAAAACACAACATTAACCGAATTGCCTTTTAAAAGATTCTGGGTGAAACGCACATATGTATGTATAGTTTTTGGAATTTATATAATATGACTAATAAAGATGACAACATAATAATGAGCTCATGCCACCAACAACTCAAAGTACTTATGAACTTTATAAAGAGTACTGCGAACAAAACTTTCATATCTGCAATAACAAAGCTCTAAGAATTTACCGTTTACCCAGCAGTTAACGTTCAATTAATCACACCCGAGCCGAACATTCCTTGATAAATTTAAACTATGATATAATGAAAAGAAAGCGCTGCACTAATTTTTGCCAAGTTGTTTACCCGAATTCATTGTGAAAGCCGCCACACAGAGTGAGCGGGACGACGTATCTATTAGTTGCGAAAAATTCAAAATAAATAAGGTGCACGTTAACTACCGTCCAGCCCACCGATCTGCAGGTTTTTACAGCTTGACTCATGTTGGCTATAAAAACACAAAGATCACGAAAAAAAAAAGAAATGTGCAAAAAATTCTAAGAATATGACAAGAACCGGTTCTAGCACAACACAACCTGCAGGTCAATTTAGTTTAATTAATCGTAAAAAACGTAATACGAAACGTAACAAAACAAATAGAAAGATATGTCACTTCAAATTTCAGTAATAATAATAATAATAATAAAAATAATAATAATAATAATAATAATAATAATAATAATAATAATAATAATAATAATAATAATAATAATAGTAATAGTAATAGTAATAGTAATAGTAATAGTAATAGTAATAGTAATAGTAATAGTAATAGTAATAGTAATAGTAATAGTAATAGTAATAGTAATAGTAATAGTAATAGTAATAGTAATAGTAATAGTAATAGTAATAGTAATAGTAATAGTAATAGTAATAGTAATAGTAATAGTAATAGTAATAGTAATAATAAAAGTAATAATAGAAGAAACACCCATCGGCAGGTTGTGAAAAATACAGGCAAGTCATCGACAGACGCAAGGATTTTATTGTACTAAACTGCCTTTCAAATTCTCCAGAGCTGATTGCATATGCCTTGCAATCGCTAGATTTGGCCAAGAGTGTAAAGCACTTGGCAAAGACAACGGCCGCAAACGACAATGGCCATTAGCCGCAAGACATTTGCCCAGCCCGTGTCTACCGCGGGGCACGGCCAATGCTAAAGAACTCATAAAGAAAAAAGTGGCAGTGGCAGTTGTAGTTGTAGTTGTAGTTGTATTTGAAGAAGGTAAGCGCGGCTCTATGGGAAGCCAGGCCGCACGGCTTTTCGAGGGGCCTGCCTTAGCCGTGTTGCCAAACCGAAACAATGTTCGTGTGCTGGCGTGGCCAAGCGACTAGCAGCAACAGCAGTGTCTAACTTGGCCAGGTGTTTTTTTTTATGACTATTACCAACTGCGCTATTAACAATTTTTCTTTTGGCCTCTAAAACCGCCGAAGAGGAGCCCCTCAGTTGGTTATATAAGTATTGAAGTATGTATATCATATTATGAATTTTTCAACATATATACATATATGCTAAGTCCAGCTATCCATCTTGGCTTGGCTTTATAATCTTGGCAATACGTCGGTATATATATCTCATTCTCTTTGCCTCGTCGTGAGTCAGCCAACATTCAGCCGCTTGGCCAACAAAAGCAGTCAATTTAATGGCAACGGCCGACGCCATTCTAATGTATCTATCTATCTAACCATTCATGTGGCTGAGTGCAATGTGGTCTAGAGCAGCAGCTAGCCGACTCTTGTGGCCAAGCTGTATTGTAATTGTATCTTTTGGTTCTTTCGTGCGCTATGTATCCATTGAATACTTTCACAAAATCGCAGTTGAATCTGTTTCATGTCGGCGCGCCAATATACTTTTTTTCTTCTCTTTGTTGAAGCATTTATTTTCTACATATGATATACATACTATATCTTTTTTAATGAACCTTGTAATGCATTTTGTTTTTTTTTCTTTTTTGCGGTCACTGGCTAATGGCTTTGATATTGTGGCCGCTTCTTTATCACCATTGCCGATGGATTTGTGAGCGCACATTGAAATCCGAGTGGGCAATTGCCACAATTTGTTGTCCATTTAAAGCCTTTCACTAGACTTCGACACGGGAAAATTGAAGCGCATCCAATTTATCCTGCTCGTCGTTTAAATAATAAATTTAACAGACTCAAAAAGCACTTCCCCCTTTTATAAATAGACGCTCTGCCATATTAATTGAAGAAAATTTTTTCTTTTTGCTTTTCAACTAAAATTAACTCCGCCCTAGAGCAGAAAGACTTCAGAAAGCAGCTATCTTGATAAGGCACGACTTTGATATTATTATTAATTATTATGGGGTTGAGTTTTTAATTAATAATTAATTTAAGTTATCTTTTCCTGTTTAAAAGAGAATTTTATTCGTAAAAATCTTTCTGCTCTTGGGAGTTGTATTAAGAACTTAATTCATGAGTCGATTGTTTTACTGGTAGTAGTCCGTAGTAATAGTTATTAGTCCGATGTTGTTAGATTTTTGACATTTTAAGGCTTTATAAAAATTGTAACTAATCGGATTGGTCGAGAGATGTTCTCATGGTAGGAATATGATATAGCATAAAAACATACTGACAGACAGTGCTAGATCGTAGGATAGGCTATACTATATATGGCAATGTCTGCTTCAATGTACACTCTCTTTTTATGCGGTAGATACGTAACCCAGTGTCGAGCTGTCGTTACATACATTTAAACCCCTGTGCATTCATACATATGTACATACAAGAAATCACACATACACATACAAGTGCACGCCTCTTGCTGCGGAAGCAGCTGCGCTTGGCCCCCACTATGGAAAGTTAATTTTTAAATAACTTCTAAACTAAGAATAGGATCGTAATGAAATTTTCAGGAGGCCAAAAAAGAGCATTGAGCATTGTGTACAAACCAAAGCGTCTGTAGTACTTGATTTCTGCGTATCCGTCACGACAACATATTAAAACAAATTTGGTGGCTTTAGCTCTTATAATTTCTGAGATATGCTCGATAACCCGTGTCAAAAATTGACACTACTTACTATATGGTAATAAAAGTGATGTGTTCCATAATTTTCAAAAAGCGCATAAAACCAAAAAATTTGATTAAAAAGGACATGACTTACATTGCATAATTGTGATACGTTCCAATATTTTCAAAAAGTTCATAAGACCAGAAAAATGCATAGAAAAATCAATATTAACTTTTCGTTGCTGCTTCTTTTTTTCCAACGCAAAAAATAAATTTTTTATTTTAAAACTGAAAATTATCTTCCTAATCAACCAAATACTCGACTTTACACATCGAAAGAATTCTTAAAAAAATATTGAGCATACCTAAGTGGCGCTTTTGTATTGCTTATTCCTTATAGAACAAATATTTTTAAAAGGACATTCCCATACAAAATACAGAAGCAATAAAACCGCATTACTTCGAAATCTTTTAAAAAAAAAATTCGGATTTATATCGCATGGGAAAACCCGCATAACTACAAACCCACATACACATTTTGGGAAAAAGTTAAATAACTCACTGGTAGGGCAAAAATTAACACAGAATAAGAGCAATTCAATTCGCAAACTAGTTAGTATTTGCAATATAAATTCTATAATTCTCTAACGGGAGCTAGAAAACTCAATACTGTATTCTCCCATTAAAATACCTCACTAAATCAAAAACTGCTGGCAATAATTAATGTTCACGGTCTAATCTGTGCTTTAGTCGGCTACACCTATAACTATTTAGGTCTTTCTGCTTTAATCCAAAGTTCAAACAAAATTTTGTATGTCCCTACTTGTTGTTTTGCGGTTTATAAAGCAAATTACAATAAATATTTTCTCATATTTATTTTGGACAAGCCTTTCACAAATTTTCCCCAAGTAGAGAGACAATCTGCATACAACGAGAAAAGGCCCAAACTCAACCGCAGAACAAACGACGCGGACCAGCTCGTTCATCATCATCTTGATCATTATGAGCAACAGACGACAACGTCGCGTTGGGCTTTTCTTTTCAAACCTGCGAAAAGTATGAAAAATAAACTCAAGAGACCGAAAAGCAACAGCACAAAATAAAATTTAATTAACTTTCTATTCTTTTGCTTATTTTTAGCATGTTTTTTCTCCTTTTTTGTGATTGCAAAAATTTGTTGCGTGTCGCTGCTGTTGCTGGTGACTTTGGCCCAACGAGCAACTTCAACTTCGTAATCGTCACACCATCACACATATAATCTATGCAACTTGGTTTCGCAAAACTCGAGTAGTTTCTGTTTTGGGTCTGCTCTATTTGTGTTATACCCTTGCTGAGAGTATAATAATTTTGTCACGAAATCTGTGACGCATAACAAACCCTATAAAGTTTATATATTCTAGGGCAGTACCAATAGTCTGTCTGTATGTGGATCTGTTTCTATGCAAACTAATTTTAAAACTATCGTCATGAAATTAAGCGTATGTTCGTCTTTTTGTTGCAGGTAGTACATATGTATGTCGACCGGATCGGACTACTATGTCTTATAGCTGCCATATGTCAAATAATGAGTTTTTGTATGAAAAACTTTTTTAATTTTCAAGATTTTCGAAACAAACTTAACAATTGAGAGTGTCGTTATGCTCGAAACATATGTATATATATATTTATAATACTATCAATATCGGACAGCTATAGATATAGGTCCCACCGCAACAATTGGTCGAGAAATTAGTTTTAGTATGAAATACGTTTTTTTTTTAAGATTGCCGAACCAAAGCTTGAAGTTGTGAGAATATGTCATACTTTAGAAAGAGTATTTAATTTTCGGCCCCCGAATATAAGTAATTCTCGCGTCTTATTATGATTTTTTGTGGTCTTTGTCTAGTCTCGTTTGCGAAAATCTGTTACCATGGCCACTTGCCGGTTTTCCTACACAATTTGCGCTACATCTACTTGTTTTTTTCTTTTTATTGCCTATTAATTCTTTCATGAATGGCGTCGCCCATAATTCATTGAGTCAGAGTTGAGTGAGTTGGCGGGGCTGTCGCAGCTCTGTTCACTAATTGTCCGAATTATATTATATTTTGACTTTCTCGGTGTGTGTTGTCCGACGCTGCACAACGCCAACTGTTCCCAATTGATTGGAATTCGTTGCTGACTAGGCAAAAATATTCGATTTGTAAGTGCAAACAGATTAAAATAAATATCGAGCTGCATTTTTCTAGTCTTGTATAATTTCCACTCTGCAAGCAGAATAAAAAAAAAATAATTAAAAAAAAAAAAAAATTATAAATAAAAAGAAATAATAGAGCAAACAAATAAAGCACTCACACACAAAGGGTGCCCTCCTGGCGTTGGTTTTATGCCTCAGCTGCAGTTTTTTTTTTTAAATGTGTAGAAAAACAATGAAAATAGCATAAAATTGTGCATTAATCAACAATGGAAGATTAATGATGTGCAGCATGAGCTGCTACCAAAAAAAAAAGAAAAAACAGAAAAAAGATCATAAAGCCAGACTGCTGCCAACATTGGCAACATGTTGCGTGCTGTAGTTGCATGTGGCTCGCACTGCCTGCTGCCTCTGCGGTTTCTTGACACACACAAACACGCCACACTCAATTTCAACATCATTAGCATTATGTACCAAGAGTAACAGTTTCTGTAACAGTAACAGAGCAGCGAACAGTGCTTATTATTATTGCACAGTTAAGTAGTCGCAACGAAAGAAAGAGAGTGGGAGAGAGAGCGCGAAAAAGACTGCACTTAGTATGCTCATTGAATAGTTTTTGGCTCAATTTGCCTTGTGTCAACTACATTGAGTGTGCCCGAACTTTTATAAATAGAAATTACATAGACGCACATCATTTTATTAGCATGTTAATGTGTGTGTGTGTGTGTGTGTGCAGTGAATTCTGTTGCTGTCGCTTAATTTGGCATTGTTTTTTATAGTATGCGATCGCTGTCTTTTGCCACCGCCCAGCACATGCTTAGTCATCGCCTGCTCTTTCTCTCTCCCTGTCCCACTCTACGCATTATTGAGCATTTAGCTATTTTATTGTTATTATTATATTCACCTATTGTCAGCGTGCGTATGGCCAAAAACAGTTAGACCCAACTGCTGCCAACTGCATGCCATATTTGTATGGGCTTAATGGCCACTGTCGTTCGTTCGTTCGGTTGCCCAGTTTGGGCTTCTAACGAGCCCATGTGAGACGACTCAATGCAAGTGATTTGTTGCCTTTGCGCAAAATTTGCGACTCTATAAATTGTCTTAGCATGTTGTTTGCTGTTTGCCAGTTTGGATTTGTTGAGAATTTATTGGCATCGCCAGCGCCACCTGCCCCTGATCGCAGCAAACTAGCATACAGACCCCATGGGCGGCCGAAATGCAAATGTGCGCCATCTGTTGAACTTGATTTGTGCGAGCTGTTGCTGGTATTGTTGTTGCTGTTCTTGTTGTTTGCTGTTCTTATTGTTGTTGTTTATGGCACAATTTCGTTTTTGATTTTCAGTAATTTGCACGGCCGCACACAAACAAGAACAAGCAAAACTCTCCCCACCGTTTGCTGATCTTATCCACCTTACCTCACTGCTGCTCTTCTCTCTGCATATACATACATACATATGTACATAGAGTTGACGTCAACGCACTGGCAATTTTCGTGCAATTTCATTTGCTGCGCACTTTTCACAATTGTCATCAGCATTAAAATTCGCCGTGTGTATGTATGTATGTGAGAAGTGGAGACTGAAAATGTTGATGTCATCGTTGCGTTTTGTTGTTTTGTTGATATTGCTTTTTCTTTGGGCAACTTAAATACAAGAGAGACAAACAAAAACAAAAAAACACGCATACATATATATAGTATATGTACATGCAAACATACTTACAAATATAAGTCATCCACCAGCAGCGACGTCGCCGTCAATGAATATGTTGCGTTCATTGTTGTAGTCGCTACTGACTAGATTTGCTTGGCGCCGTTGTTCGTCTTAAGTGTCAAAATCATTTGTCAATAATAGAAAAAATCATGCACTTAAATGTGATACTTAAATGCAAACACATGTACATATGCATGATGTGTATATGTACATGCAGGCACATATGTACATACACAATTGAAGTTTGCAAAAAGTTGTTTTGCACAAAGCAAAACAAGTCAACTTTTGGCGAACAAGCAGAGACAAGCAGGCCGGCCGGCGAATTGGCAGCGACGCAGAGTTGCCAGCTCGGTCGACAATGACGCATATTTTTGGGCTGATAAATGCCAAGCAATTATCGTGCAAGAGAACGCCAGTGCGAAGAGAGAGTGTTAAATGTAGGTTATTTATAAATGGCAATTGGCATTACATAATTTAAAACCGCTAATTAATTAAAAAAAAACATTCTGCGGGCTGCATTTGATGAGTCATCAACATCAGAAGCATCTGACTAAGCTGCGATTTAACCGGTTTATTTTTTTTTGTTTCCTACTTCATTTTGATTGCAACTTTTTCGGCTTCAGCTCACTTTTAGCCCCATTACGCTTGAGCAACAAAAGAAAGCCAGCAATTGCGCGAGTGGGCCAAAAGTGGGCAGCAAAAACCGACAAAACACCGGCAAGAGCGGCAATCGCAGGCAACAGCGGCCCCAACTGGTGGCATTTGCTGGTCAATGACATTTTAAAGCGGCTACAACTGCGACGGCGACAGCGACATCGACAGCGACTGCGACGCCGACTGCTGCGGTCTTGCGTTGCGTGCTAGAAGAAAAGTGCCGGACAAAATGTTAACGCTACATTTGTACACCCTGTCGGACCGCCGCCAAAACTAACGCCGAGTCACAGTACACGTTTCCTGTCATCTGACTTTTGCTTTGCTGTGTGCTGTGTGCTATGTCATCGCTGTTTGTTGTATTTGCTTGTCGTTGTTGGTGTTGTTGCTGCTGTTGCTTGCCCAATAGCAGCAATTGTCATGACATTGCTGGTCGCGCTGTGCTAGCTGCTTTCTCACTTTCACAAGTTCGCCGCATCTGGCGACTCTGCTGATGTCATTATCATAATTTGTATGCATTAGTAATTCGAGTTGTTGTGTGTGCGTGTGCGTGTGTGTGCTTACAACCCTGCAAATACGCAGACAGCTGACGAGTAGCAGCAGAATCTGCTTTTCGTGGCGCGTGCTTTCTCTTCAGCCCCCTCCGATCACCATTTGTCATTTTTATAGCATGCTTAAAGGGGTTGTCCTCAATTTGCTCAGTCCGCCATACTCTTTAGGGAATGATGTCAATTACTTTATGTATATGCTATGGGACATTGAAAGAAATATGACCCTATGCACCGACGCTTTTAATTTGCAAACAACTTTATCTCTTGGTTGAAAACACAAAAAAAAAAAAATAGGTGTCTTGATTCACGGTTTGAACAAATGCCTTGTCTCTAGGCTCGGTTCGTGAAGCATGATTTCCACATCAATGAGCTCACGTTTTGGTTCCAACATCACATCGACATATTATCTTAGATTTAATAGAAAAATGTATTATACAGTATATTTATGTAATATTTATAGTATTTTATTTAATTTAATGTTCTTTTTTTGTTCTCATTTATGCAGCTTTTAAACTAAACTATTTAAAAAAAAATAATGGTTTGGTCGGGTTTTTTTGGCTGCATTTTTGGATAACTGGTTAGGTTTATCATTAAAAAGTAGTAAAGTGGAAGTCTGGATTCAAATAGGTTAAATTTAATAAATTAATAGATGATGTAAATTGTGACGGGCTTTAAAAATGATATACTGAAAAATTTGTAATAGAGGATAAAAAATATATATTATATAAATATAATTAAAACAAAAACATTTTATCCAACAACATACACATATGCCAATTCCTCTTTATAAATGCTTAAATACCGAATTATCATTGTACCACTTTAGACTTACTTAGAGTAAGCTCGTAAGATAGTCAATTCAATTTTCCGAAACAATTGGTTTAATCGATTTTAAAGAGAGTGTGTGAGCTCGCAAATTTTATATTTATCTTATTTTTGTAACCATCTTATCTTGGAGCGAAAAGAATTTTGCGTTTATTAAGCTGGAAACTCATCGGTTGGGTGATTTATTTTCGCTGGCATTGCCACCACCATAAATACTTCTTGCAGATATATATGTATGTATATACATATATATAATACAGTTTGCATTTGGTGGGCGCTGTTATTTTTAAAGCTTGCACTCAGAGTTCGCTTGGAAAGGCGACAGACGGACTGACAGGCTGGGGGAATAGGTTACAATATATAACGCTATAAGTCTTGACGCACAATTGCAAACATACCAAAAAAAATAAATAAAAAAAAAGGAGAAAAGAAAATCATTCACACGTTTTTCCAACGAATAGCCCCAAAAAATGAAGACATTTCCAGTGACTCCATGAGCTCCATGTGCTCCGGCTCATTGCATTTATCGATTTAACAGGGACAGCGGGGCGCGAACGAGACGCAGCTGGTGGGGTGGGGTGGGGCGGGGCGTAGATGACGATGTCGACATTGTCTGTGCGTGAAGAGAAGACAGCTACAGCCACACAGACACAATTCAAATGCTGTAGTTGTGTTTGTTGCTGTTGTTATTGCTTAGTGCCTTTTGTTTTTCGGCAGATTGTTGTTAGTCATCATTATCATTATCATCATCTGGGGTATTAACATTTCAAATTCATTGTGAATGATGCATCCCAAGTGCTGTATTTTCTTTTCAAGAGCATTGCTCAGTCGGATTACAAGTTTTTTTTTTACATAGTATTTTATCTTTGCCGGTCTTTAACGAGTTTCCTTTTGTTTCTGTTTTCTTTTTTGCAGGTGGAGTATGCTGATTTCAATACAGCTACCGGCTATGGAGTTCACAATGAGGAGGCACCTGCTCTGGCGAGTAATCTATTTGCAGCGGTGCAGGATTCGGCCAAGACCGAGGGGCACTTTGCGAACGAACTGGAAGAGAAGGTGCAGTTTATGCAGGAACAACTCTTCCAAGAGGAGCAGCAGGAACAGTATTTCCAGGAAGAGCAGCAGAAACAGCCATTCCAGGAGGAGGCACAACAGCAGCAGCACTTCCTGGATGAGCAGCAGCAACAGCACGGACTCTTCGAGGAGGAGCCGCAGCAGCACATCCAGGAGGAGCCGCAGCAGCACTTCCAGGAGGAGCAACAGTTAAACTTCCAGGAGGAGGAGCAGCTGCACTTGAAGCAAGAGCCGCAGCAGCTGCACATCCAGGAGGAGCAGCTCCAAGAGCAGCCGCACTTCCAGGAGGAGCAGCTGCACGAGCAGCCACAGCAGCCGTACTTCCAAGAACAACAGCTACTGGAGCATCAAGAGGAGCAACAACAGAAGCAACATGAAGACTTTTTGTCCAAGGAGCAGCAGGGGGAGCAGCAGCCACAACAGGTGGAGGAGGAGCCAGCTACTAAACAGGAAACACAAACAAACTACAACGAACTGCAACTGCAGAATGAACTAAGCGAGGAGGTGACATTTGCCCATCAGCTCAACGCTGAAGCCGCACCCTACACCAACGGACTCGCCAGCGCCGAAACGCCAGAGCCAGTCGTCGAGGAGCCCTCAAAGGCGATGGCTGCCGAGAGTGAGCCACTAGGAATGGAGCCGGTTGTGGAGCAGCTGGCTGAGCCGTTGCAACTGGAGACCCCAGCTGGGGTCCTTAGCGAGCCCGCAGCTGATGGGCAGCTAGCCGAGGTGGCGCCAGTGGCAGACGTGGCTGTTGCCGCAGTGGCTGCCACAGCAGTTGCTGGCGCTACAGTGGCTGCTGCTGCTGTGGCTGCTGCAGCTGCTGGCAAGCCCAAGATCAAGGCTAGTCCCACTGATGTTGCCAAGAAGCTAGTCGGCAAGACAGCAACAACAACTACTGCAGCCAAGGCCAAGCCGTCGCCTGGCGCCATCACCAAGCGGACAACAGTGGGCACAACAGCTGCTGCCGCGCCCAAGTTGGCCGCGGCACGCCCACGCACGGCACCAGCTGCTGGCGCAGCCAAAATAGGCGCTTCCACAACAACAACAGCAGCAACAACCACTGCATCCAAGGTGGGCAGCACAGCCGCGCGCAAGCCGCTGACCGCCAGCAATACGGCTGGCAAGCCGGCACCGCGTTCCACTAGCAGCACATCGGCCAGCGCACGTCCGGCCACAGCACCGATCAGCAAGGTCGCCGCTGCGAAGACTGCGTCACGCGGCACAACCACCAGCACCAGCACTTCAACAACCACAACCACGGCCCGCAAGTTGGCAGCCAATGCGAGCAGCACTGGAGCCACAGGGCTCACCTCGCAGGTCAAGTCGCGCCTGCAGGTGACAGGCAGCAAGCCGGCGTTGGGCAGCAGCCTTGTCACCACATCCGCTGCCAAGCCGAAGACGCTCTCTCCACGCAGCACGGTGGCGTCGACGCTGCGTAAAACGGCGCCCGTGGCAGGCACTGTGAGTGGAGCGCGCAGTCCAGCCAAACCGGTGGCCAATGGTGTGGCTAAGACTGTCCATCCTTTAGGCTGTAGCACAACCACCATTAGCACCACCACCAACAGCAGCACTCGCGTCAAATCGGCCACAGCCAACGGCAGCTCCGCCAGCAACACAACTTTAACCACGACCAATACAAAGACTTTTACGGCTCGCCCGGCACCCAAGTTCACCCATACTGCGCATAGCAGCGGCGCCAGCAGTGCACGTCGCCCACAGCTGTCCGCGGGCAGCGGCGCTGCTGGTGCTGCTGCCACGCAGCGCAAATCGTCGCCGGTGAAGAGCGTCTCCAGTTCGCCACTGAAACCGAAAGCCAAAGAAACCGCTAAAACGTCACCAGCTGCTGTAATGAAGATCAGACGACCCACAGGCAACACACCAGCAAAGGCAGCGGCCGTAGCCCCACCAGCAGCCGAAGCTCTGAATTCGAACGAACTGGAAGCCGCCAAGTTGGAGCCGCTCACTATCCAGAATGGCGGTGGCAATGGTAATGGCAATGGCCTGCACGATGCTTTGGAGGCGGCTCAAGAGGCGCTGCCCAATGTGGAGCCACAGCAGCAAAATCCTGAGGTGGCACTGCTCGATTTCTAGGCAGGCCAAGCTGCAGCTGAAGAGTTGAGTTGGATGATGATAATGGAGAAAGAAATAAAAGCTACTTTACTAATATTATAAACATATTATGAAAAAGTATTTTGCGCATGAAAAGCGAACTGCGAAATTTGAGTGCGACCCTCGTCCCCAAAGTTGTGGCTCAGTGGAGCGTCCACTTTACATTTTTTGATATGCCTTTTCTCCCCCCTTTCCAACCACTACCGCACCTTTCCAAATCGCTTACATTTTGGAGTAGCACAATTACGATTTTTTCAAGTCCCAAAGTCGATTAGTGTTTTGTGCTATTATATTAAAGGTTTTCCTTTTTGTGTGCTCGCTTTTGCTCATTTACTTACTTTTAGTTCTCTTTTTTTAATTTTAAATATTATAATTGTTCCTCACGCTATGTTATCTTTTTGCTCATGTATTTAACGAAATTTGTAATGTGTCTATTTAAGTTGAAAACGAGAGAAAAATCTTTGGAGCGCAAAAAAAAAACGAGAAAAATATTACAAAAACTAAGTGTTTTTTTTATAAAAAAAAACCATACAAAAATATCAAAAAACGAAAATATCGAACAAAAAAAAACAATATATATTAAACTTATGCAAGAAAATGTGGTGTAAGTGTAGCAGAAAAAAATTTAAAAGAGTAGCTCGTAGTCGGCATTCTAACACGTAATATTTTAAATATCAAAACTAATCCATTGAAGAAAAAGCATCAAAAAAGAAAAACTTGCGCAGCTGATACAAATTTTGTCAGCAAAACGTTGGATTCTAAACCAAAGTGCGCTATAAAAAAATTTTCATTATTTAAGAATTTATGTGTTTTTACTGTCAACTCTTGGGTGCTTCCTTTAAATGCACTCCTACACACACACATATATATAAACTGTATACGTAGCATACATATATACGTTCCTCCAACTTACATTAAAAAAAAAACAAACAAAAAAAACAACAATGTTTATACGAAACTCAAACTTTTTGGTGTGGTGTTTGAAGCTCTTAACCCAGTGTTTTATCGAAAAAAGAAAAAGAACAGCAAAAATACAAAAAAAAAAACATTTTATTTTCGTTGAAGTTTTCTGGTTTTGATCATATTTTTAAAAATCAGTTTCTCTGTTCCGCAACACTCAGCAACACACACTTTGATTTGTATTGTATTATTAATTTTTAATTTGTTACTTATGCAGCGAGAAAAACAGCATCAACAACAAACACAAGCAGAACATTTAATGTAACTTTGCACACTTTACTTTATGTTTAAAACGATATTACCAATTAAAAACTAAAAAACAAAAAAACAAAAATCTCAAAAAACAACATTTGACAACTCTTTTTTTTTGTTTTATTTTCGAATGTGTCTTTCTTTATTTGCTTTATTCCCAAACAAGTGCTTTAAAATCCCATTGCACAGAAAAAGTTTTGATTATAGTACTAGAGATGGAGAGTTACCAAAGCGTCAACAATTCGAATTTATTGTATGTACTTAAATTATGCATTGAGATACCAATTTTGCCTGCTTTTTTGTAAAAGTTAAAATAGAGACCCTCAAAATGGAACCATTTTTAGTCGTTAAGTTGCTAGATTTGAAAATTTGCCTATAATACAATATATATATATATGTTTACATATATATATATATATATAAATCAAATATACAATGCGTCTGCATGCCGGTCAATAAGTTAGTAGTCGTACATTTAGTATGCTACGATTCGTATATATATACAAGGTATATATACTTATATACGTATACGTATGCATGCATAATAATCGTATTTAGTTAGTTATTCAATTTGCGTTATGGTTTGCATAATCCCGCCCCAGTGCCCTTCACTTTCGTTTGCCTTATTATAAGTAAATTGCTAACTTAAAGCTTAAGCTAAATTACAATTATATTTATTGCTAAATACATACAAATATGGACAAAAATAAGTTGAAAGGAAAGTTAAAAAATGACTAATAGAGTTGTAGAGTCGTAGACCGAACCCTGCCCGCCTGCCTACTTTGCATTGAGAACCCCCCAAATGTTCACGGCCGTAATTTGTTAGGCTTGACTTGCCACAGACCCGTAAAGCTCAGAGAGAGAGACTGATCCAGGTGATTCATTGGCCAACAACTGCCGTAGTTGGGTTTGGGGCAGGGCTCTGGCTCTGGCTGTGGCTGTAGGCTCGTATACCGAATACCGCTTACCGGTTTTCTTTTTCTTACGATGCATTTCGGCCATATAGCGCATTTAACTAACGAATCAAATAAACATTTTTACATATTTTATACAAATGGGAGGCAGGAAAACTGAAAGTACTACACACAACACGTACTACTTATATGCGTAGCTCTAAATATTATCCATATATATTTAATAATTAAAAGTTGAAAGACAAAAAAAAAATAAATAAAATGACGAAAATACTAAGTGAAAACTAATATTATCAATATACAAACATATTACGAAAAATATACAAAACAAGCAAACTAACAAAATACAAATTAAATTGCATGGATACATTAACATACATTCTAATACCGCTAAATATACATACATACGTACATAAATACATCATATATCAAGTCAACAAGTACATATTGTGAACGTGTAGCAACAAATGAATAAACCAACTAAATGGACAGATATTGCAAAAATAAAAATGTATTACTAATAAATGTTAAATATACAAAATATACCAAAGATTGGAATTATCTTTTTCTTTTACTATTTAGTGGGTTTTCATCTAGATATATGAAAAACATTAAAAAGTGTGTTCATATGTACATATGTATAAGCTGGATCACTTAAGATTAATCGAAAAGTGTGGAATAAGTCTAAATGGTTGTTTGTTTATTCACCCTTATTATTTTAAAACAAACGTGAATAACCTTTTAATTGCGAAAATTCTTTTGACTGCCTGCGTTTTCATTGCAGTGAAAAGTATTTTTGGATTGCAATTAAGACAACTTAACTAATGTGTTATTTAAAGTGACTAATAGGAAATTCGTGAATAATTAATAATTCGATAGATTTAATGCACTTATATTTGATATTGCTCCCATGGTAGCTTTCTCATCTGAAAGAACAAAACGTGTTTTATGTAACTAAATTTCAAACCACTATTATATGAGACACAATTGCTGCATTATTCATGGTCGAGTAGCTTGAAAAGTTATTCATTAGCACAAAAAAAAAAAAAAAAAAAACCGACTTGCATTCACCAAAGAGCATATTTCATATATATATATATATATATATATATATATATATTCAGGACCCCAATTTTTGGGATCTAGTAGTTTTTGCAGACGAGTTTAAATTTAATATATTTGGCTTATTGGTTACCCAATGAAGAGCTTAGAAAGGAGAGCCTTAAAGCGATAATAAGGCATGGAGGGGAACCTTAATGGTTTGGACCCGTGTGTCTGCATCCGGGCTTGGCCAAATGGCGTTCTCTGATGGAATAGTGGATAAGACAAAATACCTCAAGATTTTAATGCAAAACTTGCTGCAAAGCGCAGAAAATGTTGGCATAAGAAGCAGAAATTGAAAACCGATAATCTTGGACGAAAAACTCCGAGAAAGTGAGAGATCTTACCAAAACGTTGGTAGACTCAGAGCCAAAAAGGCTTTAAGGCATTATTTCTTCCAATAGTTTACACACCACGCACTAAAAGTTCATTTTAAAGCGGTAAAATGTTTAAATATATTACTTGAAAGACTGGTTTATTTAAGATGTGAGCTTAAAGTTGCAGTATTTTTTTGTGTTCGTATACCGTTAGGGTAGCTGTTTTGTGTGTTAGCGCAGCGGACTTTGTGTTCAAAGTTCTTAAGCTTAGTAAAGCGGCTTAGTTAAGAGACTACCCAAGACACAGCCCTCTCTTTCTTATTAGAATGTTGCTTTCATTTTTATTAGATAATTTACCGTGAATTTCGTCACATAACTAAATGTCTAACACGCAGTTTAAGTGTCAATTATTAGGTAGGTTCCAGGTTCAAGACCACTCAACGCAGAGCATGTTTATTTCAAATGGTCGATAACCCACACAATATCCTAAAATTGATAAAAATCTACAATCTCTCATTTTTAACATTATTTCGTATATTATGAGAGCTAGACACCAAATTTGGTTCACATGAGTATTTGAATATACTATAGCACTTAAAAAATCTATTGCAAAAAGTTTCATCAATATCGGTTAAGAAACAGAAGTTATTAAAGAAAACGTGTGGTAAAATTTTACAAATTTGACAGGTCAATTGGCTGCAAGCGCTGCAATAAGAGCTACAAAGATCAAGGTTGGTTTTTTAAGTTCATGTCTGCCATTCGCAGATCCATTTAATTTCAAATGATCGATAACCCATCCGTTTTCTTATTATCGAAATTTATCGGATTTCGTCCCTGAGATTTGTCTCACAAACTATAGCAGCTAGAGTCACCAATATATGTTCTTGTAAATGATGCGCATTCCGAATTTGGATATCTCCCCCCATTCATCCCACACATAAAAAAAAACGCAATTCAAGTACTTTTGTGTTTTGGTTTATACATAAATTTGAATGCTCTTGTTAAGTTTTCATTCATTACGATCATACTCATAGTTTAGAAGTTATTCAATAAATTAGTTTAAATAGTGGGGGCCAAGCGCAGCTGCTGCGAGTAAAATGCGCATTATGTATGAATGCAGAGGTTTAAGTGTACGTAACGACAGCTCGCAGCTGGGTATAGGGTATCTCCTATCTAACTTGTTTTTTTTTAAATATGTATTTTAGTTATTATTACACTGTGAACAAGTATTGCCCTGTCGGTTATATCCGAATGAAAAGTTTTCACTTGTTTTTCAAATTAAAATATAAATTTTATATTCTACATTTACATTTTTGTGATTGGCCTTTATAGGGTCGGCGACGTTACACATGTTAGGTCAAAATCAGAATACCATCTGAAAGGGTATACGATATATTAAAAACAAGAGCTTTTCTTCCTTCATAAGGATTTTTGAGATTTAAATTAATTGAAACTGAAAGGAAATTGAAAGGGACGTGCATACAAGACTTTAATATAGTCAGATTTGAATGAAATATTTGATCACGTTTACTGTTACTACTACTGTGACACTTACTAGTAAACATTTGTGTACCATTTATTTATAGCCATACCAATTTAACCCACAGTTAATAATTAATTATGGTGGTCAAAAGGTAATTATAAGCAAATGGAGAAGATTGACTCATTCCCAATTGGCATTATATAAAATGAGCAACTGGTCGCTCTCCACATTGCTATAATTAATTGGCTAATTAGCGCTCCTTGCAGCTGCGACGCTGAACTCATTGCAGAGATGTCCCTGCACCGCAGCTGCAAGGAGCGCCGCCATGAATTGTGCTCGTTATGGTAAGTGACCTAACCGCGCCCCCAACTGATGACCCAACGACGCCATTGTTCATTTGCATTGTATCGCATAGACGATGGGACCGAAATGAGCTAAGATGCGAGGACGATGACGACAGCGATGCAATGGGAGCGCCGCTTGCTATGTATATTGGAGAAAGAGCAATGAAGCACTTGCGTGTGAAATCGTTTCTCTTTGGCTAGCATGAATCACTCGAGCGACGATGGCAACCGCGAAGTGTAATGAATCATGTGCCAAAGGGGCGATGTGACTGTAAAAAGGGCGCCGGCAGCAGGCACAAAGTGGTTAAACACAAACACTAAAGACGCATTCACATTCACATTCAGGTTTTTGTTTGTACGTGTTGAAAATTTTCAATTTATTCTCGTGGGTCTTACAATTTTTTATTTGGACAGAGGCGCCGACCGTATAGGCAGCGAAATTGTGTGCAAAAGCGCAATTGCCAACAAATGTCAACAATTAGCGATTGTCGGCTTTATTTGCACGTCGTTTAATATTCAAATAGGATTCTTGAACAGGCGCAGACATTTATTGCCAGCTTATAAAACTAAAATCAATGCACTAGTTTGCATTGGGCTCTGGATTACTGTTAAGAACTTAAGACTAGGATATAAGAACTGTTAATGCAAAAGATTAAACATTTTTAGCCTTCTTAAAAGATTTGGGCGCAGAACCATTCTCCTGTGCGGGGCGTTTGTTGAAGGGTTTCTTCTTCTGGTAGCTATTGTTAAAGTTGCTGCTGTTCTTGTTGTCAAACTTGTTAAACCTGCCTGGAGCTCCAGTTGGTGGCCTTCCTTGGAATTTATGCGTGTTGGGTCCATGTCTCTTTGTAAGCAACTTGTGCTTTAGCATTGAGTTTGGCTCCAAGAAGATCGGCTGACCCTGCACCAAGCGCTCATTGAGTAGAAAAGCCTTGCAAAATCCATCCTCTGTGACAAATTTGATGAGCGCCTTATTGCTTAGCAATTTAATGCTTTCAATTTCTCCAGCATCGTTAAACACCTCCGTCAACTGTTTTTCGTCGACGTCTGAAAGTAAAAGAAAATCATTATTAAGCAATGTTAAACAGGACCAAGAGATCATTGTCTGTACGCACCAGAAATCAAGTTTGTCACCAAAACGGTGCGCACCGAGGTGCTGTAATGGTATTTCTCCAACTTAATCTCCAGATCTCCGACGGTCTTGCCCTGCAGCTGCTTGAACGCCTTCTCGGCCTGCTCGGCGGCTTTGTATGTTACGAAGCATAGAACGCTGCGCGTGCACACAACATCAATGTCCACAATATCGCCGTGCTTCTTGAAGGCCTTTTCAATTGTATCCGTTTTGAAGGATTCATGATTGCCCGTGTTAGCGACAGTTAAAGTGCATCCTGGTGATTTCACCGGCTTGCTCTTGTACGATTCCTCGCGCACCGTGATGAAGCGCGAGTGGAAATCACTGCCGTGCAATTTCAGCGCCTTAGGCAATGCGTTCACCGAATTGAAACGCACATATGCCGTGGGCAACGTGCGATTGTGGGAAAAGTTGACTGACTCAATAGTGCCGCAACTCTTGAAGTGCTCCGTTATCTGCTCCTTAGTAGCATTTTGCCCAATCAGGCCGACGACAACGGTGCGCTCATTGAGCTCATCCTTGTTATGAGGACGAGAGACATGCACCACCTGCCCATTGATTGTCAGCGCTTTCTCCTTGGCAGCAAGTGCGGCGTCAACAGCCTCTCCAGACTCAAAGGCAAGAATCACATTATTGCCGCCGATCTTGCTCTTGACGCGATTAATGATGGCAATCGGTCCAAACTTGGTAAACACGGCAACGAGATCAACGTGCTTGTACTCTGCGGAATATAAAAGACGCATAGATAACATTAATAGATAATATATATATAAAGCGAAGTTTTCCGACGAGAAAAACACTCTGCAAGCTGCAATAAGCGGATGTGATTTTCTTCTTTGCTCAGCCCACACTATAGAAAATTCATTCCAAGTTTATTGTCCGATTTATAAAAATTTGTATGCCTTAAAAATAGCTTAAAAATATATATTTATGCCAAAGCGCAAGGCTGTACCCTTTAAATCTCTTATTCAAAATGTGAAATATTCGTGATCTGTTTTTGCTATTCGAGAATACGCGTATGAAATTTGGTGGCTCTAGCTTTTATGTTCTGTGAGATATTGCTACAAGTAGACAAATAATGATCAACTTATGCTGCGTCTGGTATAGGAGAATATAAAATCGAAAATTTCAAGTCCCTAGATCTTGTAGTTTTGGAGATTGCTGCGTTAATACAAACGGATATGTCTTAGTCAACTCAGCTCGTCGCCTCGGAAAACTATGTGGTCTACTGAATACTTAACGCTGAACACATAATAGAGGAAAAAAAAATAAAGATGAAGGTCCTAGAGTTTTGTTCTCTGAAGCTATATGGTCTTTTTTTACATTCGAAGAACAGCAAGAGTTTGCCGCAGAAGATATTTTAAAACTTGTTAGTTTTAAACAAAATTGCTTTTAAAAAGAAAAATTCAACATATTGATAAATGAAAATTTCAGGTCAATTAATTGCTTAAAGGATGTATTTATGTATAACTTAAATTCAATGAAAATAAAATTCAGTTTGTCTATTTAATTCAATCCATTGCTACTTTTCTTACATTTTTGCTTGTGTCAGTATTCTAGTTAGTTTGGTAGTTCTAAATGTCCGAACTAACTGTTACAGGCATTTGCATAAAACCATTATACCCCATTTTCAAGGTGTACAGGGTATACAAATAAGTGCAAGATTTGACTTACCAGTTGGTAGATTGGAAACGAACAGCAACTGCTCCTTGGGTGTTTCGGGTGGGATACGGGTCACGGCAACTTTTGGTATGCCGCCCTTTTTGGTTGTCTCTTTCTCTGCTTCTTTGCTCTGCTTGCCAATGGGAGCCTCGGCGGGCTCCTCGTCGGAATCGTCGTTCTCATCGTTGTCAGAATCCGCGGCTATATTTTTGGACTTGGATACCTCGCCAGGCTCAACTTCATCATCATCATCATCCTCGTCGTCGTCCTCCTCGTCTTCCTCGGCCTCCGAATCCACTAAGTCTGCTGCACCTTCCGTCTGGTATAGAAGCGAACATCACGTGGTATTTGCATGCTTTTTTCACATTTTCTTTGCTCACCTCAGAGTTGCTGCCATCGTCAAAGTTGATGCCATTCTGCTCCTCCTCGACGTCGGAGTCGTCGCTGGCCTCTACCTCCACTTCGGGCTTCTTCTCCTCAACCTGCTTGGCCTTCGGGCCGCGTTTGTTGTTGCCCGCAGGCTTCTTGTTAGCCACCTTTTTCTGTGCCATTTTAATGTGAACTTCTTTCAATTGAATCTGCAAACTGTGAATAACGCGTGTTGCGGTATGCTCAAATGCACGTGGAAAAGAACTGTGAAAAAGTGTGACCGTGCCAAGCGAACAAAAAATTACCTATGATGTGGCAACGTTGTGTGCCATTAGTGCTGGACAGGGGCTAAGTGAACCAGTTAATTTGTGCGCTATGTAACACTGCAAACGGTAGATGGCGACAGAAAAAGTTGTGTAGCGCTGTTGCTCATTAAGTATACATAAAAAAAAATTAAATTACACACATATTTATTATTGAAAGGTGCCTGAAAACGAAGAGAGCGTGCGAGCAACAACTAATAGCAGCAGCAGTGGCGGCGCACAGTGAGCACCAGCGTTTAGGAGCGACGACAACAACAACGCAGCACCAACAGAGACAGAAGCAGCAACAGCAGCAGCAGCAGCAGAACGTCCAGAACGACGTTGACGGTGACCGCGACGACGACAATGAACACACTGAGCGCTAATACAAACGGAAGCGGAGCTGGATCGACGGGCAGCTGCAGCGGCAACGGCAACGGCAACGGCGGAGGCGCCACAGCCAATGCGGCCACAACAACAGCCGGCAGTTCAGGCAGCGGCGGAGGTGGGGGTGGTGGTGGTGGTGGTGGTGGTGGTGGTGGTGGTGGTGGTGGTGGTGGTGGCAGCAGCGGTGGCGGCCTTGACGAGGTCGGAGGCGATGCCAGCTCGCGCAGGCAAGCGACGCGGGTATTCAAGAAGAGCTCCTCGAACGGCAAAATCACAGTGTATTTGGGCAAACGCGACTTCGTGGACCATGTCTCGCATGTGGATCCCATTGACGGAGTCGTCTTTATCGATCCGGAGTATGTCAAGGACCGCAAGGTGTTTGGTCAAGTGTTGGCTGCGTTTCGATACGGGCGCGAGGATCTGGACGTGCTGGGTCTGACATTCCGCAAGGATTTGTACTTGGCGCACGAGCAAATCTATCCGCCCATGCAAATGGAACGGCCCATGACCAGACTCCAGGAGCGGCTCATCAAGAAGCTGGGCCCGAATGCGCATCCATTCTACTTCGAGGTGCCGCCCTATTGCCCGGCATCGGTATCGTTGCAGCCAGCGCCGGGCGACGTGGGCAAATCCTGTGGCGTCGACTACGAACTGAAGGCGTTTGTGGGTAAGTTTCTTTTGAGAGATATTCGTGGATATAGACATATCTACATTACATATTTGTGTGAGTTAGTTGGCGCATGTGTCACGCGCGGGGTTAATTAATCCAACTGCGTCGACTGCGCAAAATGTCATTGTGTGCGCCGCATGTTCGCTGATGACGCAGCGCAGCCACCTAATTGGAATTCGACGCCTCTAATTGGAATTCGACTCTATTGCTGTTCGCTGTCGCAGTCGCTTTAATTAGGCGTCTCTTTGCTGACGTTCAACGTTTTTTTTCCTACATCGGCACTTACATAAATGCCTGCTTCTTAGAAACTTGACGCAGCTGGGTATCTTTATTTCGTTGGTGCTTAGCTCAGCTAAAAAACTACAGCAGCAATGACCCAAAAGCGTAATTACCGATCCCGCTCTGCGTCTCTCGTGCCGTTCTCGTGTTTCCTCTTGCGCCTCTCATTCTCATTTTGCAACAACAAATGAAATTGACAACGAAAAAAGAAACAAAAATGCTTGTACAGCGTATTTAGCAGCGATTTATTTGGAGTTACACGCGCATGTTTGCGTTTCGCACGCGCATTCGCATTTCTCACTTGGGGTTGTCTCTCTGCGCTCTGCTCCAAACTCAAGCTGTCTCGCTTTGGTGCCTATTGCCTTAGCTCTCCTGCTGTTGTTGTTGTTGTTATTGCGCACAATTTGCTATCTATGTACGTGTGTATGTGTGCGAGCGTGTGTGAATTCGGTATTGTGGTCGCTTTGCTTTGTCCGTTAATTTTTGGTGGTTTTATTGCCCGGCGTCGACATTCTTATCTACCAGCAATGCCGCCCACTCTGCCCCCGCCACCATTGCTGTTGCCATTGCCAATTTGTGTGCAACCATAAAAAGATTATTGAAAGCAAACTGAAACCAATTGGCTTTTGGGTGGGCCTCAGTGGACTACCCTCTGCTGCACAATGTACGCCAACTTATGGCACGCCCCAGGCATTAACATTTATTAACAAATGTGTATGTATATATACATGCACGTACATAAAAATCAACTAATTAAAATCGAAAATAAACAATTTTAGAATTTGCTCTAAAGTTTTCCGGAACATCAGCAATTGACTCGCGAGAACGTGTTCAAAATGATTTTTATACTCGTTCACGAAGTGAAAAGATTAAACTCAATTCTCTTTTTGTGCGAAATTTTTTTTATATGCGATTTCGAAGCTATGCGGTTTTCCATACGATTTGTATGTGATTTTTTTTTTACAAAATTTGAAAGCTATGCGTTTTTTTTTTATATTTTGTGAACCCATTGAAAATGGGTAAAAACGGTGTAATGGTTTTGTGCAAATGTATTTAACAGGCAGACTGAAGCATCTCTGACCCAGTGTATATATTCTTCAGCAGGATCAACAGCCGAGTCGATCTACTTGTCCAACTGTTTGTCCGTCCGTCCGTATGTGTGAACGCATCGATCTCGGAAACTATAGGAGCTACAGACTTCAACTTTTATATAGACTCGTCCATGGTACGCGCAGATCAAGTTTATTTCAAATGATCGATAGCCCACACCGTTTTCCAAAAATGAATAAAAATCTAACACAACTTCAAATTTTTAAAGCTTATTATGTGAATTTTGAGAGCTAGAGATACCAAATTTGGTTGACTTTGAATTTGAACACTTTATACTTTATACTTTAGCACATAAAGAATATGTTGCAAAAAGTTTTAACAAGATCGGTTAAGAAACACAGAAGTTATTAAAGAAAACATGGTAAAATTTGACAAATCTAACAAGCCTATTGACAGCAAATACTGAATATAAGCTAGAGCGTTGAAGTTCGGCTTTTTTAATTCGTATACACCATACGCAGATCAAGTGTATTTCGAATTATCGATAACCCAACCAGTTTTCTCATTAAAGACATTTATCGATTATTTGACCAGGTTTGCACATTCCTCAGACAGAGCTAGAGCTAGAGCTAGAGCTATAAGAGCTAGAGCCACCAAATTTTGCTTAATATGTTTTCGTAAAATATACGCAGATAAGGAATTCTTCGGATTTTATATACCACCGCCACCGCGTCCAAAATATGAAAAAATTCGCAGTAAAATAGATAAAATTCACAATAAAAAAACAAAAAAAAGTACTGCAGCCTTGCAATCGGTATCGTTAAGCTGTTATTATGCTGTAAACGTTATTGTGCAGTCGTTCTTCCATGTTTCTTTTTTATTTTTCTACACTAGAGTGAGATCTGGTCGAAAATTGGGGAGGTTGTATTTTCTAAAATCGGTGAAACACATCTTTGATAATCATTATTATCAGTTAAGGTATGGGACTAAGCCATAAACTGCCAACCAAACTAGCTTCTACTAAGACCAGCACTACATCCATAAGCTAGCCTGGGAATCAAACCTGAGTCCTCATTGTTCAGTCACTTAAATGCCTCAGCACTTAGTTACATATAATACATTTTCACATTGATCTTTGCTAGTTAAGAGGAAAAGCTTTCCACGCCTAGATCGAGTCATAGATCTAGCTCCCTATGTACTGTTTGGTTTTCAATTATTAAATATGCGGCTTCAATTTCAACTCGTTTAAATAAAAAAAATTGTAACAGATACTGCAACCATTCAAATTGCGGGCTTCGAATAAATGCAATATTATCGTTATTATTATTTGCAACTGTTGTTTATGCATTCGAAATGCTTTTGAAACATATACACGATCTGTCTGATTTACGTGAAAAATGGTTGTGTTGGGTTTGTTGTTATTGATAGTTGAAACAATGGAATTTGTTTATTATTTTTATTGTTAAAGGCAACCGAACAAGGCTTCAATTTCAACTCGCTTAAATAACAAAATTGTAACAGATACTGCAACCATTTAAATTGCGGGCTTCGAATAAATGCAACATTATCGTTATTATTATTTGCAACTGTTGTTTATGCATTCGACAGACCAAACGTTGATAGCAGCCATATATATATGTATATACATATATGTGTATATCAATTTGAATGTATTTCTCGATCAGTTGCAAGGGCATCTATACTTCTGGCATGAGTACTTGACTAGTTGAATTGTTTTTATTTACTTGGCATCTGTTGATTTGTTTATTTAATGTGCTCTGCTCTGGGTTAGAGCTGCCATGTTTTTGGCATAAACAATAAAACCTATAACCCACAGCCATCGCCCTAGCAGACGCCAACCAGTCGCTAGATTTATGAGCTCAAAAATGGAAAGTATTTTAAATTATTTTCATTTCAATTAAAATTTATGCAAAGAACTGAAAATTTGTAAGCAGCTTCCCAGTACCGATATAATGGTGTGACGGCAATGCGCGTTTATTTTTATCACATTCCTTGAAAACATCCCATGTGCTGATAGTTTACCCAGTAAATCATCTGGTTGCTAAGCTTTGTGTTATATTCGTGACGCACACAAAACAGAGTAGGACACACCCCCAAACCAAATATGCATAAATATGTGCATATATATATATATATATATATATATATATTTATATATGTATATATATATATTTTTTTTATTTATATATGTATATATATATATATATATAAATATATACGACTGGTGATAAATATGTAATTTGTTATAAAAACAAGTTAAGCACAAAGCGCTTACTAATGCTGTATGTGTATTTATCTAACAATAGGCGAGCACATCGAAGACAAGCCACACAAACGCAATTCGGTGCGTTTGACGATCCGGAAGGTGATGTATGCACCGTCCAAGGCCGGTGAGCAGCCATCGATTGAGGTGAGCAAGGAGTTCATGATGAAGCCCAATAAAATACACTTGGAAGCGAGCCTGGATAAGGAGCTGTATCATCATGGCGAGAAGATATCGGTTAATGTGCATGTGGCTAACAATTCCAATCGCACTGTTAAGAAAATAAAGGTGTGTGTCCGCCAATTCGCCGATATTTGCCTCTTTTCGACGGCCCAATACAAGTCCGTGGTGGCCGAGACTGAATCGGAGGATGGCTGCAATGTGGCGCCGGGCTTTACGCTTTCCAAGGTGTTCGAGTTGTGCCCCCTGCTAGCGAATAACAAGGATAAATGGGGACTGGCACTGGATGGCCAGCTAAAGCATGAGGATACAAATCTGGCGTCTAGTACGCTAATTACTAATCCTGCACAACGTGAAAGCTTGGGCATTTTGGTGCATTACAAGGTGAAGGTTAAGCTATTAATTGGTTCGCCACTGTTGGGAGGCGATTTGGTTGCCGAGTTGCCATTCACGCTGATGCACCCCAAGCCGGAGGAGGAGGAGCATCCGGTGCTTGGGGATCGTTCGCCACGCGCCAGTTTGGCAGCGCCGCTGCTTAGCCTGAGTGATGCCGGCGACGCAGGCGCTGCGGCATCCACTGCACAAACGCCAAAGGATGTGCCAACCACCACGAACCTCATACAGCTGGACGATGATGAGGCACAAGATGATGATATTATCTTTGAGGATTTTGCGCGCCTGCGCTTAAAGGGCGCCGAAACAGAGGCCTAAACGTTGCCAGCCAATGTTTGTCCCCGTTAGTTGTTTGTGGTGTTGCTTCGAGCAACTGCACTTTTAGATCGGCCTATAGACATGCGTACGCGCTAGATTTATTGTCCAACTCTATATATCCAAAAATATGGCATTTGTATCATATGATGTCTATGCGCAGCCTCTGATTGTAAACTTTATATACATAGGCACGGTACATAGTTTTATATTGCTATTGATATGTGTAGGCCATACGTTTTAGTATCTATAGTATTTAAGCTGAAAGTGTACGAATTTTTTGGAAATGTGAAATTGTCTAACAAATACACACGAAAAAAACCCCTTCAAAAACACAGACCAACAAAGTCGCCTCCAGAAGATTAAAATATGCACAAAACTTAAGCAATTAACTATTGTAATGGTTTTGGCCATTGTCTTTTATAATTACAAAAAACATTAAGAAAACCACGCGCAAATCTTTGTTAAGAGATATACCATCTACGCCAGTAAGCAGAATTTTATTAAGTTTGCTCCACTCGGTTTGTTGTTAATTCGTTTAAACGGGCGGTGCAACGTTTATAAGCTTTAAATTAAAATCATTTTTGTATTTAGTTTCCGAGAGCTACAAGATTCTTTGAACATGAGATTGTACATACTATACATATGAAAAGAAATATAATCTAAAAACGTTTATGTAATTAAACAATGAAATGCAAACAATAGATTGTTAAATCAACAACAACAACAACAACAACACCATTGCAAGTTATATATAGTGTAAAAGCTTTCCAAATAATTATATAAATACACATATATAAATATGTATTTTGATTTCTATGCCAAAAACTGGACTTTATACAGCATAGTTTAAGTTTACTCCGACTGAACCTTAATAAATCTCGAGACGCTGCTTTCCAAGTACATGTATTGTAAACAATCTATTACCGATTTCCGTCACATTTTTGATTTTGCTGGCAATAAATGAATAATAGCTGTTTTAATGCCATTTTGTATCAGTTTCGCACTTACATTGTAATCTGTAAGTTTTGAATAGATAAGAGAGCTATAAGGCAAATCGCAATATTAGATAACTCGAATCTTATCAAAAAACACACAGAAGTGTGTGTTTGTCTGTTAGTTATTTGGAAAGTTTGTATATTGCTCGGCAAGCTGATTTTTTTTAATTGTTTAACATTCCATCACGCGATTTGGTTTTTACGCTGTTAGATGGCAAGGAGAGGTATGTGGAATGAGTTGGGGCATTAATACCCTATATGATATCTCGTTTGATTATGTACTCGAATATACGTCAATGTATAACAAATTGGTTTTGTGAATCGAAAATATGGAAACGAAAATTAACTCGAATACGAAAAGCAATTTTAACTAGAAAATTTATAAATATATATATATGTACTATTTTACATATTTATAATATAACTGCAAGCTATCTATCAGAGGTGCAGTAATATAATTTAAACAAATTGGCATTGTATAACCAATATATTTTTGACATAATTTCATAAAGCATGTGAACATAAATACAAAGCAGTGTACAATTTAGTTCCTTTTGTTGTTTTGCGCTTAGTAATGAGGGAATAATTGTATTATCCTAGGTTTTATTATAAATAATATACTTTTAAGGTGATTATATATATACAGATTCTAACAAAATTTCCATTTAAGGCTTTTAAATCATACACGCGATTGTGAAATTAGCTCGAATTTGTTTTCAGTGCCCAAAAGCAGCAGAAAAATGGTGTAAAATAATAGTGAAAACCAATTGAAAATATATTTTAAATTGCATTTTTATAACGCGTATATTTGTATCTGTAAGATAAACTTACGTACATACGTAGCATAAGTTTGTTAAAATGTTTTTTATCACAAAAAACAGAAGAAAGCTAAATTAACATGGAGAAATTAAATATTAACATAAATGTGCATTACAAACTGGTAAAATGGATACAATATAGAACAATTCAAATAATTATGTAGATAAGTCTATAAATGTGAACAAAAATAAAATTATATATATATATATATATATATATATATATATATATATATATATGTATATATATATATATAGCTCTAGTAAATGTACATGAATATATCTTAAATATGAATATGTATGTACCAACATATGTAGCGCAAATATAAAGCATTTATGTATGTATGTCTAAAAGTAAATAAAGTTAATATTATATTAAAATGAATGTCCCACTAAATCAGCTTATCAAGAGTATGTCACAATTATATTTAAAAATTTTTATAATACATTTTATATTACAAATGTGTTTATACAAAACAAAAAATATAAAAAAATAATGGAAAAGAGGGGAGAACCTGTTTGTAGCTGCACAAGTTAAGAATACTTATTGTATTTTTTAAGAACATTTTTGTCTGGTACCAAAATGCATTCAATTTGATAAATGTTAATGTTTAATGCGTAAGTACGTACATTAAACAAACATATTAGCTATTAGAGTGAAGAGTATTATGAGCTGTTACCTAGCCCACACAGAAGACCCCACGTTTATAAAGAATGCTAAAGATCTAACCAACTAACGCTCTTTGCAAACTTTCATAAATATACATAATTACATATACAATATACATATTCAATGTAAATTATCATTAATAAACAGAATCGAAAATTGGTTGATATATTGCTAAACAAACCCACGCGTGACATGAACGATAAAGTCTATATAAAGTGAATCAAAAGTATGTATGCCTACCTGCATCTAAATAAAGCATACGATATATAAAATCTATGTGAATATGGTCAAATACCCTATGAGCCCATTAACGAAAAAAGCGACATTGAATGTTGTTTTGTAAATGTTATAAGTAACGATAAAAATGAAATAAACTAATCTAATTGTTAGCTACCATGGAGCAAAGTTAATGTATGAGAATAAGTTGGAGCTGTGTCCGATATGCCATACCCGAAAGCTTTAGCCAGAGACAAGTGTGAAAAAAATAGGAAATATTATTATGCTATGTGAAAATGTCATCGATAGAACATCAGTATTTCAAAATATAAATGTGTTATGAATATTCAGTTTTATTTCAACTTTTATTATAACGTATGCATTTATTTGTCTTTTAAATATAACCGATGTCCGACTAATTATAATATTTGTATAATTTGTGTGAACAAATCTAACGTCTAGTGTTAACAAAAGAGCAACACAAATCTATGTATTCCAAAATATATTTTTTTTAAACTGTCATCGTTGTTGCACCTTTTAGAATAATTCATCAGTTATGAAATATTTATGATGTGCTTCTGACGTCGGCAGATCCGCTCGGTGTTTTGCAAATTGAAGAACAATTTGCATTTTGTTTTTGCATAAATAGTAGTTATATGTGAATGTATAAAAGCTACTAAAAATATTATTGAGAGAAAAAAATTGGGATTAACCGTGGAAGCATATGAATTGAATGAATAACAAATAAACACAGCATACATACAAAATATGGCTAATTGTGAACAAAATAAACGATTTGCAAGCTGATTAAATAAATAAATTAAATATTCAGTTTTTATGCAAAGTAAATAAACAACTGGTAAGTGAAAATATAAAGTCATGGAAATATGATGTGACATGTGGTACAGGCATGATTTAAAAGGAATTAAGCTGCTTAAATTTACGATAAAAACTGAAGGCAAATTAATTTAAATGCCCCAAAAAAAGATTGGCTTTTTCTATTATATGTTCATAAAATGCATAATGGTGTGTTTGAGACTTGGCATTCAAATTGACCCATTAATAACCAACGTAAATTGCCCCAAAAATGAGCACAGCTACCCAAAAGCAGTTCCTGGCTCCAAATGTCTACAGGCAGATAGAGGGTATAATAATTTATGCACTTCACATTACATAATAATTTATTAATGCACAATGGACCTGAAAGCGGCCTTGTGGTTAAGACTTTGCAGCGGAAGCAGACAAACGGAGACGGAACTGGCTTCCTGATGATGAACCCGTCATCTCTGCTGTGGTATGTATGTATGTATATATAAAGCAAAGGACGGAAAACCGCAATACGAAAAAGCCATTTGCTGTTTGTTGTTTGTTTAGCCCGCGCTATTATGAGCACTTAAAACTGGCTGCGGCAACAACAATAAAAAGCTTTAGAAGGGCACGTAACATTTTGGTTGATTCGTGGCAGCCCTGTCTTGGGGGCTATGTCAGCCGGCGACCACTGAAATTGTCACAGGGACTCGAGCAACAATTCTTCATTTCCGGTGCAGCTTAAGAGCCATGCTTCCTTCCCGTTGTTTCCCGTAACCCCTCTTCTCTTCCATCCTATTTCCATGTACCTGAACGAGAACGCGTCGACTACAAGGACGGGCATGTGCCAGCAGACGGTAGGTTCCGACAAAAAGTCGAGCAGCACTGCCAGCTACATAGAGCGGAAGTTGCTCGCCTGCCCAGCCGGACCGAAGCTGGCTTGGCTCCCAACGCGCTTTACACACTGTATGGTTTTCATTTCCGGTTTCCTGCGCTGCTGAGTTACTTAAGCGGATTACAGAAACAGTAGCAAAGACAGCGAGAAGCGCCCAGTTGCGCCTAATGTAGAACGCATTCCAGATATTTAGATATTTTTATTGCTATTGATGAATCCTGGTAGGCACACCTCATTTTTATTAACCTGTAGTTTTTAAAATAAAACCAAACCATTGTATTACTTGCTTTATCTGCTTATAGATTTATTTCGTTACAAAACGATCGAATGTTTTTTAGGCCACCACATTGCAGTTGGCACTGTTCCAATCCTTGGCCGTGTTGATAAAGAAATTTGTCAGCTGAGTCATGCTGACGTTAGAGAGCAAATCATTGACTCCGGGCAGCACATACTTGGCTATCAGTTTATCAACACTGGGTTGAAACTCCTGGGCGAGCAACGAAATTAGCTCGCGACTCCATCGATCGTAAAAGTTGTTTGTTGAAATATTCCACAGTGTGTCCCAGTTGGCGATCCTTACATCAGCCAAATAAAACTGCAGCTTCAGATCGCTTACACGCAGTCCGTTGGGATTGGTCAGGCTCTGGGCAAAAGTATATTCACCCACGAATCGCAGTTGCTCCAGTCGCTCATTGAGCAACGTGTATTGGCGCGTGGGAAACGAGAAACCCAGCATGTTAAAAACGCCCTCCATTATTGTTGAGCCCAAAATTTGAAGCTCCGGGAACAAAATGTCAAACGTGGCGTGCAATGTGTTGGCATCGTATTGGCCATTCAGTATCACGGCATTACTTAGACCTGAGATGCGGATGTTGCTCGCATTGCCCACAATGCTTGTCTCTCCTCTAGTGTAATTGAAGGAGGAGAATTCGTTGATCAACGGCTCCATGATGGGAATATTTTGGGCAGCATAGCCACAGGGCGCCATCTTCTTAAAGGCCTGAAGGAACGTTTCAACGGCGTCACCATAGTTGACCGTGTTCGTCAAGGGTGAGGCACAGGTGGCGGCCACTAGTAAGACCAAGAGGCCCACCTTTGCCATCATTTTGCTCGGTTGAAACTGAAACGAACTCTGTAGAAAACGGCTCGCCCTTTCATAGTTGTATGTTTATCTATATATCGGTTAAATGGGGTTTTGATTGATGACATTTCGATTAAATTTACCGTTTCGTGTTTTTTAACAGGTGCTGCATGACTTAATGCCGACAATTTGCACATGAATAAGTGAATCATAAGTCTTATGACCAAATTAATATTTGGATATAGATCGTTTTGTATATACAGAAAGAACTCTTATACAAATTTAAAGTTTTCCTCTTGGCTAAAATATATAAAATAAATAAATATGTGTTGATATATATCATTAAAACAAATTGTTTATAAATAGTCTTAAAAGTTATATTTTATGAAGATATATTTTGGGGGAAAGTTTTTCTAAGAAACCCTTGGTTTTTCTAAGAAATGTTTACCTCAATATTTACCTTAAATTCTTCTAAGAAACTTGAAATACTTTTTTTTTATGCCCTGAACCCATTGACAATGGCTAAAAAGGGTGTAATGGTTTTGTGGAAATGTGTGTAACAGGCAGAAGGCGGCATCTCCGACTCCATAAAGTATATATATTCTTGGTCAGCAGCAATAGCCATTTGCCTGTCCGTCCGTCTGTATGAACGCGTCGATCTCATCCACTACCAGAACTAGAGAGCTGAACTTCGACTTTTTAAGTTCGTGTTTACCATACTCAGATCAAGTTGATTTCAAATGATCGATAACTTGTCCCGTTTTCTTTATAAGCAGTGCTTATCGGTTTTTTGAGCATATCTCATAAACTTTAAGAGCTTTGCCACCACATTTTAATTATTAGTTTAACATGTGCTCGTAAAGGTATGTAACGACAGCTCGCCGCTAGTTTCAGGGTATCTCTTGGCCGAGCACTCCCAAATAGAGCCATCTTACTTGTTTTTTACTGATACTGTTAGCAAATATTGTTTTGCGGCTCAAGCAATTGGCTGTCGAGAAATTGCTTTTTACATTTAAATTAATTGGTGATTTTAACTTATAAATTTATCAACACCAGGCAAAAACCAAGTAATAGTAAATTGGTTGCGAGTATTTGGCGAGATACCCTGTACACAACACTACCTGCCTAATTTATAGTACATAATGAAAACTCCAATAATAAAAATGAGTTAAGATAACAGTTGAGATTTTTATAAAAAATCCACTTTTGTGTCTATGTTCACTACGATCTCCAATTTTACGGCAATTTACTAATATTTCAAAACATATTAAAATTTGCAGTGCATACTTTTAGACACGAATGAAATATTGCTTCTCTGTAGTGTGCATTCTAAACAATAGTTTAACTTACTGAGAACAAGCTTAAAAGTGTGCAATGAAAGCGTTTGAGCAATAATCAAATTGTTACTCTGAAAGTTTGCTAAGTGAAATAAATAAAATACTTTGGAAGTATTGAATATATACATATCATAATGAATAATACTAATAAGTGAAAAAACCATAATAATAAAATAACTATAGTAATAATAAGAAGAACAATTTTAAAGTGACATTTTTGATTAAATTTATCTAGTTTTCATATTAAAGAATATTGCCTTTAAGCCTTTCAAATTATATATATAATAATGCAGACAATGTCACATGTAGTGTTAGACATCGGCTTCTATACTTATAGAGTTGATAATTAATTGAAATACAACAGCACCCAAACCAATGAGAGATCGGCTGAAAAACATAAGTTTCATACTAAGTTTCCTTTGTCTGTCTAATTCTTTGTACGTACGTGTCTTTGTGGTGCCTAAACATATAAACTAAAGGCCGAAAAATATATCCATGTGAATTATTCTTAGCATATGCCATTACATCTTAAACCCAGCTACTTTTTATAGAATGCGAGTTGTATTATTTGCTTTTGTTATTTATTGTACATTTACACAAGTTGAACAGTCCCAGCTTTACAGTCTTAAGCCTTAACACTGCAACCAGCCTTATTCCAAATCTCGGCTTGCATAACAAAGTAGTTAGTCAGCTGGGTCAAGTCCAGGTTGGAGAGAAGGTTATTGATGGTGGGCAACACATACTTTCCGTAGATCGGGTTGATGTAAGGTTGAATCTCCTCGGTAAACAGCAGAGAGAATGACCCGATGAAATCGTTGAAATAGTTGTTAGCGGCAATGTCCATGAACTTGTCCCAGTTGTCGGCCTTCACGTCAGCCACGAAATACTGCAGGTTGAAGTCGCTAATGCGCAGACCATTGGGATTGCTCAGGCTCTGGGCAAAGGTGTAGTCGCCCACAATGCGCCAATCGGTCAGTTTCTTGTTGATCAGAACGCTCTGGCGTATTGGCATTGGGAAGCCGCCAATGCTGAGAACGCCCTCCACCTCATAGGAACCCAGAATTTGAATCTCGGGGTACAAAACATCAAAGGAGGAGCGCAGTGTGCTGGGATTGAAGCTTCCGCTCAGCACTTGGAAGTTGTTCAGACCCGAGATGCGGATGTTGCTCACATTGCCCACAAGGTTTGTCTCTCCGTTGTTATAGTTGAAGGCGTAGAAGTCGGTTGTCAGCGGAGCCATGGGTGGAATATTTTCAGGAGCATAGCCACAGGGTATCATCTTCTTCCAAGCGTCAAGGAACATGTCAATTGCCTCACCATAGTTGACCATGCTCTCGTCCTGGGTGACGGGGGTGGCGCTGGCGGCGGCGACCAGCAGCACTAGAAGGAACAACTTTGCTATCATTTTGCTTGGTTACAAATGAACTGTGTGAGGTATAATTTGCACGCGTTGGCTTTTATAGTCGAATCGTTATCTGTGGATCGTTCATGGGGCTTTGATCGATCGCATTTGAATTGGCTTTTTGGCAATTAGGCGCCTAGTTTCATAAAGTTTACATTATTTCACTTTATAGGATTGCGCTAGTCGGGAGTGGCCGACTATGATATACCCTGAACCTAGTTGCGAGTTGTCGTGAGTGAGTGAGTTGTTTTATGCATTACAAACCATTTGCAACACAAAATCACACACGCACGCTGTAAGGGTAGAGCTATGTTATAGAATTGGAAGACCTTTTACATTCACTGACCTAATAGATATCCTACTTAGCTCGCAAAACAATTGAGTTTTAGAAGTTATAAAATCCTTGCGTCGCGCTGAAAGACAGCGCAATTTGATTTCAAACTCTTGATGAAACTCTAGAAGAGGCTTTCATGCTATCTTCCCCTCGTGATGTAATACTCAGCGCTGGTTCCGCGAGAGGGAAACGGGAAACGGAGAATAGGGGTGGTTTTAGTGGGTGAAAGTCCCACACGTCAATTAAAAAAAAAAATGAAACATACAAACGCACACGGCAAGCTGCGCACTTTACTCAGCGGCTCCGCTTGTCCCCCACCATGTAAAATAAATTCATGAATACCTTCTAAACTAAACGTATGAAGGTTTCAGGACTTTAAAAAAACCATGAATGAATGCACAAACCAAAACGTACGTCTGTAGTTGAACTGCGTATTTTTCATATTTTGGGCAACTAGGGGGAGGTATCCGAAAACTTAAATATTATTGATCCGTGTTTGCTTTAGACGGACGGACAGATAAATAGACAGATGGACATGGCTAAATCAACTCGGTTAGTAATCAAGAATATATATTTTTTATGGGGTCGGAGATTCCTCCGTCTGCCTGTTACATTCAATTCTTCAAAACCATTATACCCTTTTTACCCAATGTCAATGGGTTCATGTTATAGAAATCAATGATTCAACATGATAAGTTTGTTCAATTTAGAGGATTTAATTTGAAGGAGGCCGTTCTACAAATGACTCAACAGTGAACTGTGGGCTCATACGTAGATCAAGAATATTGCATAGGCAGATATCGAAATCGGCACTTGCTACCGATTGCCTTGTCAAATTGTACATGTTTGTTTTAATAACTTATATTTTTATACCCTGAACCCATTGAAAATGGGTAAAAAGAGTATAATGGTTTTGTGCAAATGTATGTAACAGACAGAACCAAACATCTCCGACCCCATAAAGTATATATATTCTTGATCAGGACGACGAGCTGAGTCGATTTAGATATCTCCGTCTGGCCGTCCGTCCGTCCTCTCTCGGAGACTTTAAGAGCTAGCGTCAATGAATTTGGTTAAATAAGTGCTTGTAAAGAATACGCAGACTATAAATATTTCGGATTTTGGAAATCTTCCTCCATTCGCCCCCCATATAAAAAACATCAAGTACAACAGACTTCCGCTTTGGTTTGTAGATAGATTTGGATGCTCGTATTATTGGATGCTCTCTTATTAAGCAATTAGAAGTTATTCAAGAATTAATTTTCCATAGTTGGCCAAGCGCAGCTTGCTGCATATATATATACATATATATGTATATCTATTTGTTTTATTTATTGGACGTTGATGTACTAACGGCAGTACATTCAAGTGGCCCAACGATACCAAGCGGACCCAGGCAAAATGCCATCCACCTCCCGCCCAACCGACCGAGGGGCGCGCCGCATAACGTGCGGTGACGAAAATCGCGAACTATTAGAAAGATGGCATAACACTAGAGTTTTTAGACTAGGTATGGAAGTAGCATTACTTGTTGTATGGAAAAGATTATTATAGTTGGAACATAAGATCCGAAATGGGTTATGGTTAGCATAGCTACTATTACAGGTTTGAAGAGAAAGCGGTAAAAAGTTTCTAGTAATTCTGTTCGGAACTGAAAAACTAATCTGGCTGATCAATTCGGAAGAATCAATTTGCCCGCTAATTAATTTGTGTAAGAAGATTACACCAAGCATGGTTCTACCATCAGAAAGAGAAGGAGGATTTATTAGTAAAAGTCTACCAAGATAAGAAGGCATGCGAGAATTAGGATTCCAGTGATAGCCCCGGTGGGCAAAGAGCAGAAATTGTTTTTGTACGGATTCAATTCTATCCTGATGAAACTTGTATTGGGGACACCAAATACAAGATCCATACTCAAGAATTGGACGGATAAGTGAAGTATATAGAGTTTTGGTAACCTAGGGATCGTCAAATTCTTTCGACCAGCGCCTTATGAAACCCAGGACACCAAAGGCTCGATTAGCAGCAGAAGAAGTATACTTGTCAAACTTAAGTTTGGGATCTAAAATGATACCCAAATCATCAACCGATTCAATACGATCCAGTTGCTTACTATTAATAAAATAATTGTTCAAGAAGGGCGTTCGCCTATAAAAAGACATTAATTTACATTTACTGCAATTAAGATTTAATAAATTTACTTGACACCAGATTTGAAAACTGTAAAGATCAGATTGCAACCTTTGACCAGATAGAAAATTAGAAGACGTCAGGCAAAGTTTTACGTCATCGGTATACATCAGCATTCGAGAGTGACTTATCACAGAAAGGAGGTCATTAATGAACAATGTGAATAACAACTGACCAAGGTGACTTCCTTGTGATACATTAACAAGCTTAGAGACGAAGCCTTTAAAATAAACTTTTTGAGTTAAATAATTGGAGATCCAAAGAATTAGGTTATTTGAAAATCCCAAAAAGATGAAGTTTATGCAGTAAAAACGAATGACTAACGGAGTCAAAAGCCAAAAGTCAAAAGCCTGAAG
This sequence comes from Drosophila colorata, assembly GCA_035041545.1. Classification (NCBI taxonomy): domain Eukaryota; kingdom Metazoa; phylum Arthropoda; class Insecta; order Diptera; family Drosophilidae; genus Drosophila; species Drosophila colorata. The sequence goes on from JAWNLD010000482.1 coordinate 740,274, forward strand.
TCAGTGTAAATAACATCTGTTTGCATTTATTTTGTAATCCCTTGATAACTAGACGTGAATTCCAATAGGGTAGTGGTGGTAGATCTAAATTTCACAAACCCATGCTGTCAGGGTGTTGCAGATGTTGCAGTTGCAGTTGCAGTCACACAGTCACAACACTAAATATGGCAAAAAATCCACATGTTAATCTTTGTTTAACACAATGAAAAGTTAATTATTTCGAGTTGCAAGAAAAAACACGTCCGTTGCGAATGCGAATATATAGTTCTTGAGTCTGTAGTACTTGAATTGCGTTTTTATGATATGCATAGTAAATGTGGGGACGGGACGGTTTCTTACGAGAACTCGCAGCTGGGTTTCGGGTATCTTCTAGCAGGGCCCTCCCGACTAGAGAAACTTGATTTTAATGTTTTCAGTCTGCGTATTTTTTTTTAAAGAGAAGGAGAGACAGCAGAACAAACGGACGAATATACTGAACAAAGTTTTATGACTAGAATGTTAATGCTAATTACAAATAATTTAATAATTTATATATATATATATCTGTATGAACGCAGCGATCTCGGAAACTACAAAACTTTTCGACTATAGATTCTCTTAGGCTATACGGAAAACAAGTTTATATATTTTTTTCGATATCTTGCTCCGTTTCATTATTATCGAGTCTAAGAATAAAACTATAAGAGCTAGAGCCACCAAATGTAAATTATTATGTTCTTGTAAAGTAGACCAGACCCAGATCAAAAATATTTCGGATTTTGGATAACTCCCCCATTTGCCATACTCCCTACTTGCGCTTTGGTTTGTACATAGATTAGGTTTGTACATCATTTCATAACGATCACATTCTTAGTTTAGAAGTTATTCAAGAATTCATAGGGGTCAAGCGCAGTTGCTGAAGGTAAAATGCGTAGCAAGTTGCGTGTGTTTGTGTGTGTGTGTGTATGTGTGCTTTTGTGTATGTATGTATGAATGCAAGAGGGTTGAAATGTTTGTAACGACAGCTCGCAGCTGGATTCTCCTAGTCGGCCGTTCTCGACTAGAGCACTCTTAATTTTTTTTTTTTTTTAGATAGTTAGGTTCAACTTAAGTTTTTTAAAAATAAACAAATTAAAAGAACGCACGAAACCCAGATTCACGTACCGAACAACAAGACCAGAGATTCGTTTCGTTCCGTTAACTGAACCTCTGCCATTTTTTTTATACCCTGAACCCATTGAAAATGTGTAAAAAGGGTATAATGGTTTTGTGCAAATGTATGTAAATGACAGAAGGAGGCATCTCCGACCCCATAAAGTATATATATTCTTGATCAGGATCAACAGCCTAGTCGATCTAGCCATGTTCGTCTGTATGAGCGCGTCGATCTCGGAAACTATAAGAGCTAAAGACTCAAACTTTTCGGCTATAGACTCGTCTATGGCACGCGCAGATCAAGTTTATTTCAAATGATCGATAACCCACACAGTTTTCCCAAAATCGATAAAAATCTACAACAATCTCTAATTTTTTAAGCTTATTTCGTAGAATATGAGACCTAGAGACACCAAATTTGGTTCGAATGGATATTTTTATATACTATAGCACTAGAAGTATCTATTGCATTAATATTCATCAAAATCGGTTAAGAATCACAGAAGTTAAAATAGAAAACGTGTGGTAAAATTTGATCAATTTGGGATTAAAGTTTAGTTTTATAAGTTTGTGTATAACATGGGCAGATTAAGGCTCTTTAAAATTATCGATAACCCGCACGTTTTCTTACTATCAATATTTATCGGTTTCTTTAATCCGGTTTTTTGAGCATATCTCAAAAACTATAAGAGCTTGAAACACCATATCTGTTTTAATATGTGCTCGTTAACAATACGCAGATAACAGATATTTCGAATTTTGATACCTACCCCCATTCTACCCCTACTCAAAACAAGTAACGCAAGTCAAGTACTACAGACTTGCGCTTTGATTTGTACATAGATTTGGATGCTCTTATTAAACACTGACAATTTCATACCGATTATACTTTTAGTTTAGAAGTTATTCAAGAATTCATTTTCTATAGTGGGGCCAAGCACAGCCGATGTGTAAAGTGCTCAGCTTGCTACGTGCGTTTGTGTGTGTATGTGTGACGTTGTGAATGTGTGTATGATTGCAAAGAGCCTTAAATGTATGCAACGACAGCTCGCCGCTGGGTTCAGGGTATCTCCTAGTCGGGGACACCCGACTAAAGCCATCTTACTTCTTTTATTTGGATTTGGAGCCATTCTAATAAGCCAAGACAGTACAAAATTTTCTTACTTAGAATAAAGGTGCGAAGCGGCGACAATCGTGGGAGCTTAAGATTTGTTTTATTATTCTGATATTCAATGTGTGCGTTTTCCTGAAATAACTATGCTTTATTGCGACCTTATTTTTGTCCAGATTTGAATGTGACCGGAAACCGGAGTTACCGTTCTCAGTTTATTTGTTCAGTTCAGTGTGAACGCTAGTAAATATATCTGGACTGCATTTTAAATATATTTTATCAATTCTATTTTATTATTTAATTTTTTTACAATTCAAAGATTTTAAATTCAAATCGCCATAATTGACCTGGCGTACATACATAAATCATATTAATGCTAAGTCCTGAAATTTAATTAAAATTAAATAGAATAGATCTTTTAGTTTAGTTCGACAACACATTGTGTGAAAAGGTAGCCGATTGCCAAACATTCCACACATGGCTCCGCTGACAACCGACTTCTACGCCTTCAACTACAACAATGGAGAGACAAACCTTGTGGGCAATGTGAGCAACATCCACGTCTCGGGTCTGAACAACTTCCAAGTGCTGAGCGGAAGCTTCAATCCCAGCACACTGCGCTCCTCCTTTGATGTTTTGTACCCCGAGATTCAAATTCTGGGTTCCTATGAGGTGGAAGACGTTCTCAGCATTGGCGGCTTCCCAATGCCAATACGCCAGAGCGTTCTGATCAATAAGAAACTGACCGATTGGCGCATTGTGGGCGACTACACCTTTGCCCAGAGCCTGAGCAATCCCAATGGTCTGCGCATTAGCGACTTCAACCTGCAGTATTTCGTGGCTGACGTGAAGGCCGACAACTGGGACAAGTTCATGGACATTGCCGCTAACAACTATTTCAACGATTTCATCGGGTCATTCTCTCTGCTGTTTACCGAGGAGATTCAACCTTACATCAACCCGATCTACGGAAAGTATGTGTTGCTGAAATCTGGAACAACGCCGGCTGCTCTGTTCAGGCTTAAATGTCAAACTTAAATAAACACATAATAAAGAAGAGTTGCAAAAAATTTAGGAATGTTATATGACACATCTTTTAAAAGATGGGCAATCAGTAGCATGGGTGGCACTTATCAAATGTCTTGGAAAAAGTTTAGATTTAGTTCACACCAAATTTTAGCCGAGATTTCAGACAGTCATGTTACAAAAAAATGAGTTTTGATGTGGCATACCAATTTGCCAATGGTTTCATTTCTAGATTTATACAAGTATATATTAACAAGTCGGTATATGTCACATTCGTGCTGAGGAGAGACACCTCTCAGTGATGGCGATACGGCGACCAGCAGCACTAGAAGGAACAACTATGCTATCATTTTGCTTCGTGAATGGTAGAAAGAATTCTGTGTGGATTTCGTCGCACGCGTCGGCTTTTATGGTCGAATCGTTATCTATAGATCACACAAGCGGCGCGTTGATTGATCGCCTTTGAATTGATAGTTCAAATTAAGTCTTATCTAATTTATATTTAGATCTTCAGCATGACTCACGGTGTTGAAAAGGCTGAACATTGTCTTTGCTGGAGTTCGCTAGAATGATTCATTGCCTAAATCCCTTTATATTTTTGGGCTTAAGCGTTTTAGAAATGGACTGCTTAAGTTTTGCTTTTCAATTGCAGTACTTAGTTAGAACTGATAAGGCCATGTACTTTTCAGTTATATTTCCCAGTTAATTTATATTGAGCGGTTAAAATGTGCATTAGATAAGATTTAAAATAAATTATAATTGTTAAATGCACGTTAAGTGTCCATCAATATCTGGAACTTAACAAAGCATCTACCGGCCTTTTTGCATCATTTGCAGTTCTCTGAAAACGTTTCCCAGTTTTGATTGGAAATAAAAGTGTTTCTTTTGTGTTTCCGATGAACATTAGAGTCCACTTCTCAATTGCATATGATGTTTGTGTGTGCGTGTGTGCAAGCAAATATTAATAACTCTTGTTAGTTGGCAAAAACTTAGACAGAAAAATTTTTGTATACCCGTTCACGAAATGGAAGAGTATATTGACTTTGTGCAATGTCCGTCTTGCTATCCGTCCTTGTGCCCGTATCAACGCAATTTTTTGCGCCTCTTTTGAAGATAGAGACTTGAATCTTTATTCTTTCCAGGCAGATCAAATGTTAAGATTTGTTGGCTACTTCCACTGGAGGCGTGTCAATTCGATTTATTCTATATGTATCCCTTAGCTATATACATAAAGTTTCAGACAGATTGCCGAATTGAGATATAAAGCTAGATATATATGATTTTACAGATAGATTACTGATGATTTGGGGACGGGTAAGCCGCGAAAATCAATACACAATTTTAAAGCTAGAGTCACCAAATTTGGCAGACTGTGCTCGGTTCCTTCAGTGTTCGACCTCCTCCAATTTCGCCCACATAAATTTCAAACTCGATATATATTTTTGCAAAACAACAATAATAATTATGATTATAATTACAACTATATTAATTTTTGATGATTTTAGGCTGTTATTACTGTGATTGCGCAGTCTGTTACACCCGACCGCAACGTTTTTACTGGTTTTTTGTACCATTGAGTAGACACTGGAAATCAGGAACTCACTCGTATTTTGGTAGTGGAAATTCCCTCTTTTTCGAGGGGGTGTGGTAGGGGTTGGTTGTGAGGGTGCGGATTGTATTATTTGACTGCTTTTGTTTCAAAATTTTCATTTGGTTGGACTGTTGCTGTTCTTTCTGCATGTATGGCTATTGTTGGCGCTTGTTCTTGCTTTGTTTGAGCATTTCACTTGAAATGCAAAAGTTCAATTCACTGCAGGCGCCATTTTGCTTTCCTTAGTCGTGTTGTTTTGCGTGCCGTGCCGGAAACAAGCTGCGTTGCTACCTCCGTCTATGCACACACACACACACATACACCCACACACATACACACACGTATCAAATGAAACAAAGCAACAGAGGCTTCTGCAACGGACAGTTGTTACCGCTGGGCAAAGACGTCCACATCAAGGATGAATGGCTGGCTGGTTGGCTGGCTGCTCGGACGGTCAGGTTGGTCTCGCTGTCTCCATTGCACCCTGCATGTGTGTGATTGAATGGACTTTGAATGTTGTACAGCACTCAGCACGACGATGACCATGACGGCGTTTGCCGTTCGTTTTTCCATGCAAATGCCAGTAAAAACATTTTTCGGACACAAATCTAGAGGTGGTCGTTTCTGGGGGATGATGTGTGTGGCGGGGACTGAGCGGATAGGTAGTTGGGCAAAACAGCTGCTGCTGCCCCAGGGGTCGTTGATGATGTTCATAACATGAGTTGCGCCGGACGCACTGAGTCTGGTGAGATGCAGTCTGTATGCTAATTCCCAGCAGGAAGTGCTCGCTTATCTATGGGCATACATATGTATATAGAGGCACACATGCGAATGTGTAGTGCAAGGAAATGTGGGGGGAGGATGACCGGAAAGTGTGCTCGCGGCTAAACAAGTGTTGCCAACATTTTTGGGCACATCAAAGTGACAACTGACCGAATTATATTTATACTAATACAAAGTAACTGCTCATAAGTATGTTTGTATATGCTTCTAGATGTGTGTGTGCGCGTGTCTGAGTATGTGTGTTTGTGTGTATGTGTGCTGCCTTAATTTGTGCGGCCAGGTACTTGATGCCACTCCATAGAATGTGACCACAACAAAGCATGGCCCACAGCCAATTGCGTTAGATACAATGCTAATTGGGCCAATGGTTTGTATGTTTCCGTGAGGGTCGAGACTTGGGGTCAGGCGCGGGCACGTGCACGGCTACAGGCACGACCTCTTGATAATACATGCAACAACAACTTGCCTAATAGAAATTGCGCCACAAAAACCACATTATGCCGGCGCGTTGTCGCTTTAAGCTTCTGGCCCAGTACCTGAGAGATGTTAAGTTGCTGGCGCTTGGCCTCTTTGGATTTGCGTTGTGTTACCGCAAAACTTTTAAAGTTTGTTTGGGTTTTGTTGTGGCTGCCACTTTCGTCTTTGCGCATTTCGCCCACATGTATTGACTAAATTAATATTCTCAATTGAAAACTTTTCAACAATAGTTGGCGCTAAAAGTTTTTCAAAGCTATTACACGGCGAGAAATTTGCTGGGAACCTAGATGGGTTTATATATCGCATGAAAGTGTAACAGAAATTATATACTCTTGTGTACATTTCAACATGAAATTACTGATAAGAATGTAAAATGTAGAAATCTTTTGTTTACTAAATTATTTTCGACCGGTGAATCTCCGGTGAAACACTGACCACTCACGACTGTGAGAAAAAATTTATTTAAATGTTGTTCTTTCTACATATTGCTTATACTTTTACTTTTGATTTCCTGATTTATGGGTTGGCAATAAGCTCTTACTAGTAATATCAGTTTAGCTTAAATTAAATTCAATTAGGTCAAATATTTGTTTGCAGTGTTAAGCGGACACACCGCAAAACTTTTTGAGCATTCCGTAAATGAAGCTACGTTCATGGGGAAAAGGGGCGCTGAAGAAGAGGAAATATCTTCTAATAAGTCGCCAGCTATCTGACATTCAAATCTTGGAACATTTTCAAATTCAATTTGCAGTGGGAAAACAACAAAAGCTGACACCCCCAAGACGCCAAACCGCAGGGCAACAACAAACACGCCCACGCCTCTAGAGATGCATTGCGGCCTGGCCTGGTGCCAGTTCCAGTTCGTCACCTGATTTGCCAGAGAAGTGAACAAACATTTCTGAAAACTTACTTGAATAGATTATTAGGAATTATCAAAACTTAATTTAGCTTAAGCTCTGTTCAGTTCAGTTTGCTTATGAAAGGCGCTAAAGTTGGATGGCATGCGGGAAGGTGGTCGGGCGGAGGAGTAGGAACACGTGCGGTGCTTCTGTTAATGAATGTCTGAATTTATAACTTGAAATCAGGTGGCAAACAATCAGTGCACATCACTTGAAAGGCAGCTTTTGAAGTGGTTGCGAAACTTTTGACTGTACTGTAAAGCCCATTGATCTTGCCAAGAGTCTTTGTTGTCATCGCTGCGTAAGCCCCAGGGCTAAGCGGCTTAAAGGGCAGCCCCAGCAGTGCTGGGCACTTAAATTTTTAACACATGCGATTTGCGCTGTAAAGGAAATAACAAAATCTGAGCCATTTCATCGCTACGGGCAACGTTTATTAACCGGACTCGGGCGATGTCAATGTCGTCATTGACATCACATTGATCTAATGAGGCTACCAGCTAGCTGGAAACGCTGTCTGGCCTGGCATATCCAGCTGTGTAATTGACTTCAATTAAATAAAGCCAACGACACCGACAATTGCACGTTGCCTTTGTGCCGGGGCCAAGCAGGCTGGATTGAGCTGGGCTGGGCAGGGCTGGGTGCGCGGAAATAATGGAAGTGCGCTGGCACAGCTTAAGCTAAAGTTGTAGATGAATCCATTGCTTTAGTTGTAGGTTGGGTCTTTATTCCTTATGCTCGGTCCGGGCGACCTTTTAGCGTCACTTCCTGGAGCCCACGCAGCGCCGTGCCCAGCACTCAAAGTGGCGTTAATAACGTGGTACAAATTTACAGCAGCAAAATAGAAATACTTAGCTTACCTTGGGGCCCGTGCCGGGGCCGATAATCGCACGGAAAACGGATGTCCAATTAGTTGTGTGCCAGCTTCCGGCTGCCGACGACGCCGCATCGCTTTCATCAATGCGTATCAACGTTTGCCTGTCAATTGCAGTTCGTTTTCGTTTTCGTCTTCGTTTTCATTTTCCATTCATTACGTGCCGGCAAGTGGACCTACGGATTCATTGTAACCATTTTTGATGCCAGTGGCATAATTTTCATATTTGCGTGCTTCTCAGCAACTGACGACGATTTGCATAGAGAGACGCGTATACGTATGTATATGTGTGCTCTATCTGATTTATATATGCCCTTTGGCAGAGTCGTTCAACTTAATCAATGCGTATTTATGCTCGAAATCCTTGGGCTTTGCTTGTGACGCGCTTATCGCACTGCATACTTTTAGGCGTTCATGGCTAAAAATTGAATAAAGGATTTACGGTCTTAACTGGAGGCAGCGCCCAGCAAATGTCATGTCAAATGCGTGCGTGTGTGCGACTGTGTGTGTGTGTGCGCGTGTATGTGTGCGTATGTGACAGGAAGCCAAACAAAGGCAACATGTGTAACTTGTACGGGCTGCCAACGTCTACGTCTACGTCGACGTCGACGACGACGACAACGCATTGAAAAGGCGAGAGGCTGGAAATCTATTAGAACGTGTTTCGCTTGCCAACCCGATGCCGCTTGGCAGCCGCTCCTGCCTGGCTGTTTATATTTTACCCGAGGGCATAATAAGCTTGCCACTGACTGCTCCTTGTGATCCTTCTGCTCCTTGTGCTCCTTTTTATTTCAGCAATCGCATGCGTGTGTGTCTGTGTAATATTTACTTATGATTGAGTTGCGTGGTGGCAGCGCTAGTGACACCCTCACACACACACACGGCACAATTTGGTAAAAGATTGCGGTTGCTTTACTGATTTTCTCACCCATTTTGTGTTTTTTTTATTTTATCCTCTACGTGTATGTGTATGTGAGGGAGTATGAGATGAAAATTTAAATTGATTTTGCATTGTTTGACTGTCATTGTTGTTGCTTTTGTTGCCCTCGTCTTCGGGGTTGTTTCGCTTTTTTTTTTTGCTTTTTTTTGTTTTTATTTGTGGCCCTGATAAACTGCGACCCACACATCCGCAATATTCTTATAAATTTCAATTTGTGCACCATAAATGCGGGCATGAAACATGGCATGAGAATGAGTTAGCATTCTATGTGCGTAATGGGTAACTTTGCTAGATATTTCAATGTACATATTGCAAGGGCTAGCTTTCTGCAGATCGGTCTCACCACAGTTCATTGTAGTAATCTCTGAGACATGCCCAGTTTACAGATTGTTCGGCCATATCGCTTTGTTATCGCGTTCTGTCTTCCAAAAAGAAGAACTTCATAATTTTTGGCTGACTATTTTGGTTTTGGATGGATGAAAGCATCGCTTATAGCATGGGAAAGGAGTTGACTTGGTATATTGGACAAATTATCGACAGGTAGATATAATTTACGATAGTAACAAACCTTTTTATATAAAAATCTGCAACATAAAAAGTGAAATCTATGGTACAAATCGTAGCTTATGTTATTGGATTATATTGTTTCATTCTCTGCATTTCCGTTTTATCATTTGCTCATTTATGCCACCGCTTAAATTCCACTCAACTCTTTTGCGTCGTAAATGATTTCCACAGCACCCTTTGTGACCCGAACATTATTTGGTTTTTTATGAAATTGTTTTACGCCTTTCACCGTGCATCCCCTTCGCTGTTTTGGGCCAACGACTGGACGACTCTTCCACCCGCCTATCAACTACAAACTTACTTTGTTGGCTTTGTTTCATTTTCTTTAGCTGCTTTTTTCTCCAGCCGCTGTTTGCTGTTCATACAAATGTTTATCGACTTGTGCGTTGATTTTCCGCTTGCTTTGGTTTTACAGCGCCCGCTCCTTGAGAGATTTTCGGGGTTTCCATTGCCATGGCCGTAGCTGTAGCCGTAGCACGTGCACGGTAGGGTTAAACATCACTGACACTGACATGTGGGTGTGCGGGCCAAGCTTGGGACTGCTGGATGTTGTTCTGGGTAGGTGGGGCGCGTAGCCGCTGAACGCATATGTATTGGTAATTGAATTTATTGTTTGACATTCAAAGTACCGTTGAGTCAATTACGCTGGAAAATTGGTATCAAAATATTTACGAGCTGTTTATTGCATTACGCAAGTTGATGCTCGAGGCCCCACCAACCCAAAGGTAATGCAATTTACATGCTGATGCGGCAGCCCGATTACGTATATCGCAAATGGTGTATCATTCGAGCAAGATTATATGGATGGAGGCAATACATGACAAGACAAATAGCATCGAGATGATTTGCTGAAGTGTAAATTGCACCAACACCTCAATTAGACGGGCCTGTTCTGTACCCGTGCGGCAGATACATACTAAAATAATTGCGGTTCATTTAACACTATTACCCAAAATGCTTGTTCCGTTTCGCAAGTGCGCTTTGGGTGTGTTCGCCAGGTAAATGCAAATTGAATTTTTTGGCATTCGTGCACCACACATGTCATTCAATCGTTATAACGGCTTACAATCTTTTAGCCAATTATATTCATCTCTCCAGCTAAACTGACTTTTTACCTACCTTTTTACCTAAATTCTTGTTTGATAAGAATTAATTTAATGAATTTATTTTTATGTCAATGTGAGTCCCAAATATATATAGTACGTACAATCCAAATATCCTCTTTAACATTGTTGCTGAAAGTAAAAAATTATCATTAATAAGAATTGATAAATATTTATAAAGTTACAAACAGCAAGATACTTTTTATACCCTTAATCCATTGAAAATGGGTAAAATGGTTTGTGAAAATGTATGTAGCGGGCAGAAGAAAGCATCTCCTACTCCATAAAGTATATATATTCTTGATCAGAACCACGAGCTGAGTCGATCTAGCCATGTCCGTCTGTATGTCCGTCTGTCGGTCCGTCTGTCCGTCTGTATGAGCGCAGCGATCTAAAAAGCTACAAAAGCTAGAGATCTAAACTTTTCGACTATCGATTCTCCTAAACCATACGCAAAACAAGTTTATCATTTTTTTTTTCTCGATATCTGTCTCCGTTTTATTATTTTCGTTTATTATTATTCGCCCATATATAAACGCAATTCAACAGACTTTCGCTATGGCTTGTACATAAATTTGAATGATCTTGTTAAGTCCAGAAAATTTCATAACGATCATACTCTTAGTTTAGATGTTATTCAAGAATTCATTTTCCATAGTATGGGACAAACACAGCTGCTGAGAGTAAATATATGTGTGTATAAATGCAAAGGTGTTTAAATGTATGTATGTAACGACACATCGCTGCTGGGTTCAGGGTATCTCCTAGTCGGGCACTCCCACCTAAAGCTATCTTACTGGTTTCTCTTGGTTTTTATGTTTTTGAGAAGGAGAATAATGACACACAGTCAGAGAAGTATTTATCATACACCAGCTGTTGCTGGAATATAAACATACAGGCATTAAGGCTTAGGCTGAAGGCCACCTAGTCTATTTTCCGCGTTGCGCTGTTGTAGCCGAAAATAAAGCACCCTTTAGTGTTCAATTTCGAAAATCTAAAATATACAATAGCTCACATATTCCTGCAATTTCAATTGTATTTACGTTTAGGTTTAAGTTTAAGTTCTGTTAACTATCTTGTCTTTGCTGGGCATAAACATTTGCCACCCACTGTGCAGATATGTTAAGCATCCTAGCCTGACAATGCTGTCAACATTTGTCATATTTGCTGAGGAATGGATTCTGGGTGTGCTACATTGTTACTCAACTCGATAACAGGCTGACCGACAGCTGGGTCATAAGATATATGAGCTGAGGAGTAACAGTTAATTAGCGCGACTTCATCAAACCCACAAATGCCCGGATGACCTTACAGACGAGCATGCAGATATATACGCCAACATATGTATCTGTATCCTTATATGTATCTGTATGAGATATGCATGCGTTATTAGCAACAACAATAACAGTAAAATCAACAACAATAATAATGGCAGCCAAACCATGCAATTAAATGCAAACAATTTGCTATAATTTATGTGCGGCGACATTGGTGACTGCGCCACAAAATGTTGCATGAAGCGACTAATGCATAGCGGAAATATATGTGGCCGCCATGGCTGAAAGCTGCCACTCTGTATTCGGGGCATATGTATATTTCTCTGTGTGTGTGTATGTATGCGTGTTAATTGGCTCAACCCCAATTGAAGAATTTGCTGACCTGTCTCTGTTGAAAATTTGCTTTGCAAATTTTGCATAAGCGCTGCCGATGCAAGGATAAAAAGTTTAAACAAAAACTGAAAGCCAGACCAAATGTTATGAAACAAAATAGGTCGCGTAATGGGAAGGGGGGGGGGGTCAGTTGTGCAAATTCCCAAAAATTTGCATATGTAGCTACCAGTATAAGCAATATATATTAATGCAATTAAGTGATGCGTTAAATGCATAAACAAAGCACACCAGAAAAAATGGTAATAATAATTTCTATTGTATTTTAGCGTAAAACATGCTGTATTAACAGCATTTTATGGTTAATTAGTCGGGTTAGTTGAAATTTCAGCTTGCGCTGTCCTACTGCAAATTTCGCTGTCGAATTTACGAATTTCATGCTATGTCTAATAATGAGAAACCAATCGCTAAACCGATTGTAAAATGATTAGCACACAGGTGAAGCCAAGCGTATGACCATTATGCCATTATTATTGGCCACCGCAATCTTGGCCATAAGCTCGTTTTCATTCCCAGGCATAACCCTGCCTGCCAGCCCAATGCAAATTGATGCACCAGCCATGACGCTGCTGCGCCGCTTTGGCCAGCATGTGTCTAATTTAAATTAATATTATGCCATGCAGCAGCCACAGGCATATAGCATATGGCATACGGCAACGGCACATGGCAAATGGATTGTCCTTTGGCCCTACGCTTGGCTCCTTTGTGCGCAACGGCCACGGCAAATTGAAATTGAAACTGCAACCGGATGTAATTGGGCTTGCATATTGGGTGGACCGTCGGGCCATTGGACGGTTGGTCAGTCGTTTCGGTGGTCCGTCCAGTCCATGCGCAGATAATATCATTGATAGCTTTTGCCACAATTTGTAACCACAATAAGTTGTTTTTGCGGCAAAAAACGACAGAACTCTGGCCCACGGACACAGGATTCGTTCTATGACACTTGCAGTCGGTCATTTATGGTATTTACGAACTGGGGTCTTAAGCTCGATTCGTGCATGCATAGGGTTCATTTGGCCCAATGCTTTGTTAGGCTTTGCTGCCTGCAGTTGATTAAGGCTCTTGTCGCTGGGCTCGATTTCATTGTTACCATTGCAGGGTGTGTGTATGTGTGTGGGTGGGTGTTGCACAAAAGAACAGGAACGTTAGTAATGAAATTTGTAGTCTCAATAGTTGGACATTGTTATGATGATAATCCGATATGAACTATGAGAGCTGCCATTGTTGTGATTACAGTTATGGCTTATGGTAACGAAAAGCCCAATATGCTATTCTTAAGTATTAATTGTTATGATGCTACAGGAAATTGAAATTGGCTTTTCTTGTGCACTGTGTAGGATAATTTATTATACTTAGCTGTCGCATACCTTATGGCTTTTCATCTTTGTGCTCATCTGCAAATGATATTAAGCCAGTCAGTTGTTAAGTAAATATATACTTAAATACCCGAGTATAGTTGCAGCTTAATAAATGCCAGCTGTGCTGCTACCACTGCCAAAATCTACTCTAGACTGAACCAACTACACAAAAAGTCTGTTTACAACATAATGAAAAAAAATATATATGTGTGTGTGTATATAAACAAGGCAGGAGCAGATACAAAAGGAAGCCAGCGAGTTGGAAAACTAAAAACTATCGCAATTGTTGTGACTTGTAACTGTTTGCAATTGTTTAACTTTGGCCAATAATATCACCTGCGTCACCAGGCAGCCAACAGCTAAACTAAGCTGCATTTAGCTAAGGGTTTGCGCTGGCTGCACAGACAATGGGACAACAATGAGGGCCAGCAACAAGTAAGCAAAAGTGCACGTATTTGCCGTTTACTAAGTATTTCTATGACTTTGTGCCATTGTTTTTGCTGCTGCTGGGGTTTTTTAGAGGTTTACTCGAGCATTAAATAAGTCAAAGCGTACACAGTGACAACGGCGAGGGGGCGCGGTGTGGGTAAGCCATGGCCAGCTGCCCGACACGCTTGGAACAATTGTCAACAGTGCGCATTGTTGTTAACAACGGAAACTTTTCAGTTTTACTTTTGCATTGCAATGCGCTTTAAAAATAATTTTCTTATCTGGTTGGGTAGTGTAAATATAATTTTTTTTATTTAATTGCTTGCTTGTTTATAACTCAACTGATTTGAGTGAGCAAGAAGATTACGAAATGTCATCAAATACAAATTTTAAATTGAATGTGATTTCTGTATTTTGATTAGCTTAAGCTTAGGGGAATAAATGTAAAACATGCAGAGATGCCAGAGACTGAATATACTTTTTTATCTTATTGTAAAGTTAGTGATTTTTAAAAACCAAAAATAAGGAAATGTACGAAATCCGAATTGAAATTCCGGTTTTGAGCTTTTGTAGTTGGATTTTGATCAAATATGTTAAGATTTTTATTTGGAAAATTAATAAAGTCATCTTGTTTAAAAATAGGATAAAAATTAGGAAAAAACTAAAATTCAAGCAGTGTAAATTCACATTAAAACTTGTTATGATGCGTTTGGTCAGAATATTTTCAAATATGTTTTTTGCTATATCACCGTCTAATCAAAAAGTTGCAAGTGTAAGATGTTTCATGAGCTGGCTTTGCGACTAAGATATTTGTATTTTTCTTTTTTACTTGCAGAAAGTTTTCGCATGTGAATTATTTCCGCAATTATTTTGAGCAGTTCTAGAACTGCAATAAATTGTCACAATCATAATTTTTCATTGCGCGACAATCAAAATTAATGCAAAAGTAAATGCTCAACTTAAATCAGGGCATTTGCAAAACAATACGCCTAACGTAGCGTAAACGCAGCGACCCCAAAAAAGCACATAACAATATTTTGAAAACGATAACTGTCAGCCCAATTCGAAAAGGGGTGCACCAGGCTAAGGGGATAAGGGTGGGGGATGGATAAGCATGCCAGTCGCATGTCATTAAAATGTTTCCGCCGGGGGACGCTGGGATGTTGCCTTTGTCGGTTGGCGTTGCTAATCAGCGACGCTGCTAAAAGGTATTCATATGCAAAAGAGACGCAATGGGGAACGCCGACGACATTATTCATTGCAAATGGCAAACGGAAGGGATCTATACTCAGGACAATATGTGCATGTGGGTGCAAGTGAGTGTGTGTGTGTAAATGTGGAATACCGAAACTTAAGCGCCGCTCAAGGTAAAATATAATCAAAAGCCGTGAAAAACATTTTTACACGTCATTAAACTCAAATTCAGCAAAGCGTGGCATCGCATGTTACAGCATTCAGGGACTATACACACACACACACACACACACACTCACATTGGTGGCTGGCATATGGCAAATCTTAGAAGCTGCACAAGATTGATGTGCCTCGGCTTCATAAATAAATTAAAGCGCGTCTTAAGAATCAAATTGTGATAAACTTTAAATGCTCCATAGCATCGTCACCGGGCCACATTACAGCTGCAGAGTTCGCTGCTGAGAGTAGTTTGTTGAAAACTTCTAATTACCGTGTAATGATTGCGAGTTACATGCGTGTGTACATGTCGGTATGTTGTCGGCGACAGCGATGCCCGAAACTGCCACGCCCCTCCGCCGTCTGTTCCACCAGCAAGCCACTGGGTTGCCACTTATGAATAATAGCTTTTATGACAACTTTAGGCAAACGTCAAAGTTGTCAGAGTTGCCGAAGTTGCCTCCGTTGTTGCTGTTGCAGTTATTGTAGTATTTGTTATTATTCCTGTTGTTGTAAGAGCTTTATATATAAAATATGCAAATCTCAACACATTCATGTGTGCACATAAATACATATGTTTATACCTTGGTTTGTCTGTTGTACATTTTGTGAAAATTGAATTTAATTAATATGTATTTGCAAGCAGCAAACTAATTAAATTTCTTATGAACTAGTCATATTTAATGTTTCAATTGACGAAATCAATAAAATATTATTTGCAGATGCTTAAAGCCTGTCAAAAACTGAATTCTTGCTTTTGAAAGTCCTGTTAGCTCTTGAACCGTAAACCTTTGAATTGTTAATTTTTAAGCTAAATATGTGTGGGACTGTATGTGTTTGTGTATGTGTGTGTGTGTGTGTGTGTGTGTGGTTAAAAAGGACAGCCAACTTGTGTGTGTATCTGAGGGGTCACATTGATTTAGCCTCTGGGTCATCCAAGCACAAGTAATAAAGGATGGGGCTTCTAAGCTTAACGGAGCGATTTAGTTTCTATCTCATGTGCGCTTGTCCGCTTGAATGCACATTATTAAATTTAAGTAGCTGCCGCAGGGGGGAATTCCCAGAAAATAAAAAAATCTGGGCACATCTATTTTTTTCACCATGATTTTATAATAAGTCTGTTGCGTAACCTGCATTGATTCCCTCCTCGATAGCCAGCCACACAAAGACATACATTATGCATGAGTACTGAACATTTGAACATTTTGGGCAACTGACATCCGATCGAACATGTTTCGGTTACAGTTTGAAACAAAATACTCATTACTTTTTGGTTACGTGGACAGGCAATTTTCACAACTGCCGGGCGCAGGCATCAACCATCGCTGTGCCCCATTGCATTACAATAACAGCATCAAGAGGAGCAACAATTCCAACTACCAACTGCCCGAAGGCTTTGGAAAAAACACAAAGCACACACAACTTTGAAGATTTACAGTCCTTAACGACTGACAGTTTTGTTGTGCATTTGCGTTTTTGGCGACTGTCAAAATGAATTGTTTTGGTCGCTGCCATTGCCCGTTAGCTCCGGCTGTCCCGGCTGTCCCGCTTGCTGTTGGCAGGACACGCGGTAAATTACATTATCAGAAAAATTAAATTAGTTACCTGCCAGCGGCGGTTGCAAGCGGTTGCGGCTGAGTCTGCGTCTGCGTCTGCGCCTGCCACGCCCACTGACAGATTGTTTCGCTTTCGCATAATTGAACGAAATGCTTTACAGAATGAGACACAACCAAAATTAATTTACATGCTCATAATGTTCTTGTTACGCTTTACATTAGCTAATTAAAATTGACTTTATCATTTGCTTATCAAATTGCCTTGTTATCGTTATCGTTGTTGTTGCTGTTCCTGTTGCTGTTGCTGCTGCTGTTATTGTTGTTGTATTTGTTGTTGGTTGCTACTTTACTGTAGTATGTTTTTGTGCGGTGCTCCCTTGCGGCTGTGTTCGATGGGTATTTAAACCAAAAAGGATAACGAAATTAACAAAAATACAACTTTCTAAGATAATTTAATTAATTTAATTTTTTGAGGTGCGTGTCCATGTTAAGAGCACTAAGGAAAGCCGCTTTGTGTAAATTACTTAGGAAGAGTAATTAAATAACTGGGCTTAGATCGAATGCAGAGTGGAGGAACAGGAATTCATAAAAGGTTTGGACGAAATTGAAATTATCTCAGCTAAAAAAATTTGCTAACGATGGTTCCATCTAAAATATAGCAATTTCGAAAGAAAAACTTTCCAATAATCTAAATGGAAAAATTTGTGAAATCATTAGACGATAAACCGACCAGAGAAAAAAAAATTACAGGATGAACTCCTTACATTTTGAAGAGATTCCTTTTCTATATTTTAAAGGAATGTAAAGTTGACATGTAAGTTGAAACAAAAATCTACACAAAACCATACACTTTTCCAGCACACACGCATAAAAATCAATTCACACAAAAATACACACATGGCAATTACAATAACAATAGCAATGTTAAATAATGGACCACTTCTGTGCAGACCAACCACAAAATTGTCTATAAAATTAATCACTTCACCAAATTGTGCAATTTGCGTAGCCAAAAATTAACTTAAATATAGCTTTTTTGCATGCACAATTGCACACGAATCTTGTGGTTATGCCTACACAAACGTGGGGAAAGAGAATACAAGGTCCCGGTGCTGCCACAAGCGCAGGCTGCCCCAGAGTGACGCTACCGGTCTCTGAACGCTGCGGCCTAACCCATTGAAAG
Source organism: Drosophila colorata (assembly GCA_035041545.1). Lineage (NCBI taxonomy): Eukaryota > Metazoa > Arthropoda > Insecta > Diptera > Drosophilidae > Drosophila > Drosophila colorata. The sequence goes on from JAWNLD010000482.1 coordinate 758,379, forward strand.
CCCGAAAATGTATGGCAATTAGAGTGGCCATTGTGTGTTAGTCAGTCGTTAGCCGCTACGATAGAGAGGGGGAGGAAATGGAGCTGCTGGCGAGCAGGCGAGCGGCAGTTGTAGCCGGCCAAACTATTAGATAGCAATCCCGTGACTGTGTCGTTGTGTGCTGTTCATTTGGCCGCATTTTCTGGCAGCTACAAATGGCCCTTTGCTGTTTTCGTCGTGCCGAGTAATTTTTCAGAAGTCGCCTTGCATTGTTATGCAGCCTTATTGTTATTGCATAAAAATGGCGACTGTCGCTTTCTCCCTTTTACACACACACACGCTCTCTATTGCCCACACATGCAACAGTTGCAAATTGAGCGCAATTAAGCGCCGCAATTAACGTGTAGCAGTGTTTAACCTGTTACATAGCGTCTGCTTCTCTACGTGCCGGCCATCTGAATGGGGGATTTTCTAAATTTTAATGCTGGCCATTTGAGCGGCACATGTATGCGGGCGTAAGTGTATGTGTGTGTGTGTTTGTGCAATTGACGTCCATTTGTGTCCCCACAATTGTCGTCATTGCCATCGCTTGCATTTAAGCGCGCACATTTTTCACGTCCTCATTTTTTGAGGTCTTCTGGACATTCAAACGCATTATTTTTAACGCCAATTATGTACACACTGGTCAGGCTACACTGCCAGCGTCTATAAATTCGCAACAAATGCCGCGGACTCTTGATTACGCCTATTATGTTAATGGACGTACGTGTCGGGCTTAATTTCCATGCCGCGTAATCATTTTCCAGTTAACTAAAAATTGTGACAAACCCTTTGATATTACCCCACTCTAAAGCTCTTGAAGTGCTTTAGACTTTCAAATACAAGTAAATAATAATGACGTATAAATAACTGATTGCAATATCATCAAACAATAGTTTTGAAAATGTATCAAGATTCGTAGATTCAATTTCATAGAATCCTCTTTAGATACGAATTTTATAAGACGAAATTGAACAATGTAATTACTTTGCTCCCACTGCAAGTTATGAAAGTTAGAAAAATTTTGAAATTTTTGAATGTTTATATTTTGTAGAAGGAAATAATAGGACTAGTTATACTTTTATATTTAGGTGGACACAAAATGACCTATGAATGTACAGTCTGTTTAACTTTACCTAAACTTTTCTGAATTCGTGTAAATTGTATTCTTTAAACATATCCGCAAGCATCAAAAACTTCATACACATGCAGGGCATGATTTGCAAATAAGAATAATTTGGAAATTGTTCGTATTCTATGATACCTAATATTTTGCGATTTATTAATTCCTCTTGTCCACGGTTCAAGTAACGAAATAAACTAGCAAAATCTACATGTGCAGATATCTTTCAGTTAGTCAGATGCGATGGTATTTCTAATAATTCCCAGAATATGTGGCTCGGTGAGTTCTGCAAAGCGCGTGATTTAATTATGAGGCAAGAATTGTCAGTGAGGCAATAGTGGGGGCGTTGCAGTTCAATGGGCATAGCAGTTGGACGATTCCAGTTTGGCAGGCCGCCGGTTAAATATGCGAATGTTTTCCACTGACATTGAGGTTACATAGCTGATGCGACCGCAGACGTAGCGCGTGCGCATGCATACCTAGTTCTGTATTTCATAGCATACTTTTGTGCATTCGTGCATTTTTGAAATGAAAATTTCGACATTTCTTAATTATGTGCACATTACAGCCAAATGGATTAAATATTAACTATGTTATGCGAACTGCGGCAAAGTATTTTTGTAGTATTTTAATAATATACATTATTTATGTGTGTTTTCTAACGCTTAATTTTATGCAATTTGAAGGGTAGATAAAATAAAGTATTCTATTATTTTTTGGCTGTCCGCCGGCAATCATAAAAATTCATAGACCACAATAATACGCTTGAGTGAAGTTCCACACACACACATATTCTCACCACCACACCCAATCGTATGTCCATTTCAATTTTCTGGCAAATCAAAACTGTTCACATACAAAAACCGTTTTGAGCCATAACAAAACCTCATCAAAAGAGATGTGTGTAGACAGATAAAAATCAAAATTAAATCGAGCGAATTCATGCGCAAGAATTAATAATTTCCGTTTTGTTTTATTCGTAGTTTGCCCAAGGAAGTTTAAATGTGCATATATATAGATATGTGTACCGGAAATTAGAGAGCTATTGGGCACAATAATTGCAAATCGATTTGCACAATGAAATCGTAATAAACTGAATGGTAATTACTACAATTGATGTGCACCAAATAGATATATATTTTTTTGAATTTGCATTTTTATTAAATTAGTCAAGTTTATTAAAATAGTATATAATTGCACAAAATAAGCGAAATATTTCAATTAAATTAAAATAAGTAATAGTTTTAATTCAATAAAATAACTGTTAAATTCCATTAAATTATTCGTTTAAAAATTTCTTACTGAGGCTTAAAAAAACAGAATGAATTTATGGTTCTTGGTCAAATGTATAGCTTTACTTATTGTTACTATTATTAACTTGTCTCGCTGTCATTCGCAATTGCATACATGAGTGATGCTCTCCAGTGTATGATGGTTATTCCGGAGAAGATTATATGCAGAGCGAACGTGCGCATCGATGTTAACGTCTGTTGGGTTTTTAGAGACAGTTGTAATATTTATGACTCCATCATACTAAATCTAAAAGTAAAATAATACGAGAGTTTTTAGGATTTAACGAATAGCGTGTAAATTACTGTTTGGAAAAGGAAATACATTATACTCACAGTTAATTTCAAATATTATTTAAAATTTTAGCTGCACATTTGAATTGCTCTATCATAAATCAATATTATGCAATATTTGCGATTTAAGCTGGCATCCGCGATAGCTCAAAACACAATTAATTGTTCACAAAAAAAATGTCAAATTTATATACACAACACTACTGAATAGTAGCGCATTCAATAACTTGTATGTCCCAAGCTCAAAATAATGCACCCACATCCCGTTACACTGACACAAGCACACACAGAGCACACCCATAACTGAAAAAATTATTGTAGACAACCTTGGTATGTATCGGTATAACCAACATTCTCTGTTGTATTTGGTAAGCCAGAGCCAAACCGGTGTGTTAGTCATAACCAAGCCAAATACCCATCCTTTAACTTTGCCACGCCCATGCCAGCATATTGTGTTTGCCTTTAGCCGGTATCATTTTTTTTACTGTTCAGTGCAAGAGTATTTTCTACGTTATTGGCTATTGACTTTTTACGCCGTTTGTTGTTTTAAAATTGCTCATTTCATGCACATGACTGAGCGCACGTACCCCATTTTTTCCACCACTCAACTAGCATATATACACACTCGCACCGGCATACACACACGCACACACACAGACACACACACTTGTCAACAAAAGGGGGACGCACTTGAGAGGGGCCTGACAGCCCTTTGACTGCTGCTTTGTATTGCAGTTGACTTTTGAAGTGTTTTTATAAAATGGACAGCCCGCTGATTACAAAATTGTGGCCATCGCCAGGCTACTTGGGTATGCAGCAGACAGCACAAAGGCGCTAAGTGCAGGCCATGGCCATGGCATATAGATGAGGTGTGGCAAGCGGCTCGATTACGTGCCGTCGCAGGTGCATGAAATTGCACATGAAATTGAGTTATGACACATGCCTCAGTGCGAAGAGGTGCGACGTTGGGGTTGCGTTGGGACGCGTTCATTGCGTGTAAATGATGCGGCCCAAAAAAAAATTAACGGAAAAAATCATCCCAAGCAGCTGCTCAGGCTACGAATAAATTTGCTCAGATCACAGCTGCTTGGGGCTTGATTAACGATCAAGTACCAAAAGAAGTAAAAACTTTCAGTTAATAACTTGCAGTTTGATTGGCACACCTCTCATGTGGCTTCTGAGATACGAAAGGGATACAAAGAGGGCACAAAGGTTGGCTTTATCAACAGTGGAATTTAATTAATGAGCGCAATTTACTTTCTAATTAGTGCAACCACTCGCAAGCACCTTGGCGATATTTGTGATTGATATGCCAACATTTAAGTGTAAATTTCGTTATTTAAAACCCGGACAGGAACGCCCTACACCCAGCGAGTTGGGGCCAACCTCTTTTCGTTGGCAAATTAATTCAAGTGCGTAAATTACTTGGAGCTACCTCAGGTGATTGCCAAGTTGCCAGTCTACCAAATGATGTGGCTGCGTGTGAGCCAGGCCTTAATTGAAATTTTGGCGGTTGGGCCCAATTACTCCACCGTTTGGGCCTGTGAGTGTGTTGTTGATTTGCGGTAGAAATAATTGCAAAGGTTTTCACTTTAGCCAAAGTGGACTGGGCTGAGCAGAGTTTGGGACAGCGTACAGCTGTGTTTGTTAAGTTCTCTTGCCACCATTGACTTGTACTAGGGGTCAAGTTAATTACGTAACCTACCAAAGAACGATATTAGAAAAAATATATTATTTAATACTATAATACAAAATTTGGTATATATCATTAGTTAGCTAAGTTAAATGACATGTTTTGCAATCTTTTGCAAGTTTCTTAAGCAATATGCTCGTGAACAAATCTGAGCTATTTTCAGAAATTCATAAGCTACGGCAAAAGAAAAATTTCTTTGACAAGTCGCTTTTTAATTGCATTCCAAAACAAAAGCGCTTGGAGCAGTCTTTGTAGAAAGTTTTTGTCTTTTCCCTATGTAGAATACTACTCATTATTTTTCATGAACAAGCAAAAGACACCTGAATTCCGTTGAATTAAATTCCTTGCATTTTCCTTATTGCAAAGCGCAAAATTTTATTAATAAACCTAGTGAAAAGGCCAAAAGGACTGGCTGTGATTTCTCTTAATTATACCCTGTACGCAAAATATCTACAAAGGTATGTTGATAACATTGATTTAAATGGACATACGCTGGGTATGTGCGAGTCAACATGCAAGGGTACCTGTTTCTTAAGACATTTCATTTCGGGTCAAATCTTACTACAAACTTATATAAACATTTTTATAGAAACTATTTCAAAGCAGGAATATTGAAAGGAAATTGAAATCTTTTGATATCATATCACTACACTTTTCTATTAAACTTTAAGTGACACAGAAACTATATGTTTATCAGATTTAATATAAAAATGTCAAACATGCCACACTTGTACAAAACTGCATAAAAATAAAATTTTTAACTTAAGCTGGTTAAATCTGTGACGTTCATCAGCTGACAGGTGAACAGGATAGCTTATCCTTAAGCGAATGCACCCAATTAGCTCACTTTTGTCCGCACATGTGCAACATGTCCGTGCGCTGGATTAAGTGAAGGCTTTCAAACCAGAAGATGGCTAACATGTGTTCTTGTTGGTTTCAGCTTCGCAAGTGGCAAAGGTTACTTTATTATTGCATTAGTCGGGTAGTCGCTGCTTTTGATGCTGACCCGGAGAGGACTATAGCTAGGACTGAGGGTGCTGCACTTTTAGATCTTTATCACAATAGGGTTGACATTTTGACCCATTGGCTGCTGGCCTTTGGGCAGCACTTGCTTTGAATTAACTGCGTTGTGCACTCTATTCTACCTTGGTGGCTATGGTTCATGCACAAAAGCATGAACGAAGCAAATAAAATGCCGTTGAAGAGATTGTTTGACTTGCAGATACCCTAGGAAGGTATAGAAGGTATAGAAGAACATACAAAATCTGGCAAGCGACACCTAATCAATTTTTGTGTTTTTTAATTGGGTAACCATCGTGTGGCAATTTTAGGGAAACACATATGACAGGAAAAAGTTTTCTTCGTGTGGCAATTTTAGGGACACACATATGACAGGAAAGAGTATAAGTTAGCCAATAAATATTTGAATATGCTATTTTTATATTAAACACCAACACACCACAAATTTGATCTAAATACAAGCTTTGTGACAAATTGATATTGGGGTATATATATTTTATATAACGTAGCTACGTTTTATTTTCAGTTTCCCTTATATGGACCATATTTCACATTTTGTAGATCTAGGGTAAAATAAAGCCAACCAAATTGACAACATGATTCGAGTATTATGACAACAATTGAGTTCTCTCTGGCAGCTTGGTTGCATTTTAATTAACGAGCAGGCCACAAAAGTATACAACAAATTAGTTTGCTTTAAATTTTGCCAATAAATTATGAATGCTTTTAAAATTATTTTAAATGCTGTTGTAAAATTGTTTGCAATTTGGTGCTGGCAGCTAATTGGCAAACAAAAAAAATATATGTATTTAATATGCAATTTTCAATATGTTGGCATTATTTTCTAGTTACTTAATTGTTGTAAAGTAGTAAAAGTAATTAAATATTCCATTTGTTGTGTTAAATGCTGCAATTAAAAATACAAGCATGAATTAAAATGGCTTACAAAATTCGCAGACAGACAAAAGAGACGAGAACGCCAAAATCAACGAATATATAAACATATATATATATATATGTATATATATACATATATAAATATATGTACATATATATATATATATATATGTATATGTGTGTCTGTGTGTGTGTGTTTATATCTATATGTGTTTATACAGACAGACCTGGCGACAGGCAGACTGCTACACCCACTGATATGGCACTTGTGGGTCGGGGGAGGATATGGCGGCGGCAACAAACGCAAATACAAAACTGATTAAATATGCACTTTGCAGCATGGAAAACGCGGAATAAATTAAAGTGTTAATTTAACATGACACATTAGTGCTGCCCATCTCACATATAGACGCACACACAAACACTTCAACGAGCTCCCACACACACAGTAAGCACACACTTAGACAAAAGTTAGCTTTGGCTTTTGCCTTGGTTTCAGCATTGGTCTGTCTGGGAATGCTGCCTGATTTTGTTTGTGCTTTTATGCGTGGGTGTGTGTGTTTTTTTGGGGACGCGTATGTGCTGCTAATGAGCTACGCTGTAGCTTCTGGTTTGGGGCTGCGTGGCATGGTAACAGCATAGGGATTAAGGCCACGAATGGCCATACCCGCAGCTGCCGTGTGGCAAGGTGTTTGAAGTAATTACGAGTATGCTGATGTATTAGCATTTTCAGACGTTATTATTTTTGTTGTTGTTGCTGCATTTTAAATGCCATGTTGAGAGCTGGAGTGCAGGAAAAACAACAACAAAATAAAAAAAACTTTCAAGTTTGTTTAATTGAATTTGCGGTGTTTTAACTGCCACTTGTTCTATACATATGTGTGTGGGAGTGGGAGTGGGAGTAGCTGTGTGTGGTCGCTGCTGAAATAATGCATTTAGCTGAGTGCTACGAGGTGTTTGGCAACTTTTGCGCGATGTTTGTGCGCTGCTTGATAGAATCCAACTGATGGCTAAGATTTTTAAATTCTTAAAAAACTATAATGTCAATTTACTATTTTCCACAAATAAATTAATCTGAAGAACACTCCATTCATTATCAATAATCTTATAATTATTGGTTTTTATTATCTTTCATGAAGTGAAAAGAGTTGATTGGGTTTGTGTTCAGCGTGCAGAAAACAATTTTATCTCTTTTTATTTTATCACCATTAATACATACATTTATTAATTTAACAAGTTTCTTATTCTAAAATGTTTTTAAAGTGGCGACGTTTAAATCGCCGTGTTGGGATTTTTCAGCCAAGGGGTAGGATAGGCGGCTCTTGTGATTCAGCAGTTTATCGTTGTACCGACTGCTGTAAAAGGAAAATCTGGTCCTCGACCGTGGCGAGATGAAGCGAAGTGTTGCACATTCCAATCGGCACCAGTTATTAAGCGCAATTGTTTTGCATGACCTGGACCCGAGCTTGGTTGGATTTGACTGCTATTCCACAAATTTCCTTTTAATATCTCCATATGAGGGCAAAATGTCTGATATCAAATTTTATGTCGAAGGATATTTCATTTAATATATGTATGAACACTTCCAAATTATAGTCGAGTATTGTGCACTTTATGCAAAAACCGCCAGTATTTTTGTACGTAAAAATTACGACTTTTGTTTTGTAATTCGTAATTGTTTATATCAAGGGTGCAAATCCAAAACAAAAAAAAATATCGTTGATTCGGTTCACAGTTCAAACGAATATTTCGGCTTTAGGTTCGGTTCATGAACCTGGTTTTTCAAATTCATGAAACCAGGTTTTAGTTCGTACCTGTGGCCGTAGGCCTTATTATAAATTTTGAAAAAAAAGTCAAAATTCATTTTAATTAATGTTCAACTAAATTCATTTTTTTAATATTTCGACATGATCGACCAGCCGCATCAAGATCTAAAAATGAAAAATGCGTGAAGCTAATCGTGCGAAAACGTCCGCAAAATAGGGTGGATTTTCCAAAATTATTCAATCCACAATTATTATTATTCAATTACAAGCGGGGTTTCCATCATTTCAACATCATGTTATTAATATATAGTTATATGAAGCTTTGAAAATGACTGAAGCAAATCAAAAAAGTTGCATACAACGATTTTTCAGCATTTTCTGGGCTTGGAGACAGAATTTTTTAAAATCGCGTCGTACTCACTTTTGAACTAAGACGAAACTACTGTGAAATTTCACATTTTAGCCCTTATGGTTTAGACGTTGATTGCCAATTAGCATCAATGGGGACAACCAGATTTATATGTAGATGGAATAACCTTCGACTAAAAATGTTATATCTTAAAATTTGGAGCTTGCATGTTCTTTCGCCACAATGTTCTTACCTCGTGTAGAGGTGTTTTTGTTTGATATCAGACATTTTTTGGATTTTAATTTACTTTTGACAGTTTTACTTTGTTAAAAGTTGCTTAGTTTTGATATTTAATAATATAACCCATTACCAAGATCAAAAGTCGATCTCATATACCTTGGCTAAAAAAAACCAGAGCACATAGCTCCCTAATCTTAGCTGAAGGCTGCCTGTCATCCTTCAGGAGCACTGCACTGTTGTTTAAATATTTTGAAGATGAAGATGAGAAGTGGATGAAAATGAGTATCGATATTCAGATTTTATATCGATAATTAGAGAGGAGCGAGTATATATTGATATGGCGCTTGCTAAGACTTGTATTTTCCAGAATATGTTACGAAGAATTATTAAGAAATTCCGTCAACTGATTTTGTTTAAATCAAAAATTTTAACATTATTTTGGCATTTTAAAATTATTTTCATTTCATTTTCATTTTAATATAAAATTTCAATTTTATTTCTATGTGAACTGATTTGACTTTTCTTAAAGTGAATCAAAATCAGTTTACGCAATCCTTAAATACAGTTATGCACAAAAAAGCAGCTCAAAATGTATAACAAAAAAAAAAAACTGACTGGCACGTGTTATTTTAGCAACGCCATTTGGAATCTGCGGGGCGTCAATTTTAATGGATTTCTTGGTTCGTGATAGGGAACTAGTCTACAAAGTTCCAAAAGATATCTGAAGAACTAAAAATAATTTTTTTAACATCTTATTTTCGGAAGGACACAAAAAAATGAATTTCCTAATAACTATTGAACGAATTATACGATTAATGAATGAGGTACCATTCGACGCGTATTCGAAACAGAAATTGTTCTTCTGTCTCAATGAATTCCTAAAAGCCCCTAACAGAATCACTTACAGCTCCTTATCTTATGATAGCTCAACTATGACATATTGTGGTATGTTTTCTTCTTTTTCTCGATCTGATCGGAACATTGTACCAAAACTTCGCGTTTATATTGTTTTGTATTTTTTGTATTTTGCACACTTCGGTGTGCTTAGTCACTAGCGCCACTATCATCCGCAGTGATGTGATTTTGTGAATGTATGAATGCAAGGGGATTGAAATGGATGTAACGACAGCTCTCAGCTGGGTACAGGGTATCTCCTATTGGAGCACTCCCGACCTGTTTCAATTCAATTCAATTGTTTCATTCTTACTTGTTTCAATTCAAGCCCTATGATTTTCAAAATAAAAAACGTTTTCCAATTTGATGTCAATTGGCACATAGAAATTATAAATTCTAAAATTTATAACATACAGAAATTTGCACTTTTAATGCATAAGACGTTTTCATTTGAATATTCGTACATTTAAGAATTATATATTAATTATATTTTCTGTTTTTAAACACGGGAACTGGTAAGCCGTTGAAATCCATGTCTCCCACCATTGTGGTGCTAGATTCATGACCTCCTCTAAGGATCGTGCCGAAAAATTTCGGCTAAGCCTAATCTCGCCCGACAATTCTGTGAACGAGTATTGCACAGTCGGTTACTCCCGACTACAACGTTCTGACTTGATTTTATTACAAAAAAAAAATAGTTTTTCACTTAAATTTTTTGCGAACATTTTTTTTAATTTGGCTCTTCAATCGCACCTGAGAATTCTTGTTACAGCCGCTATATAATTACAAATATTAAAGGCTTTTAAAAGGAATTATGATAACATTATTTATTTAGCGTATTTAGTATGATAAGCTTTTGAAAAGCTTGTCAATTTTAAGGCATTTATTTTAAATGTTATCCTATCTTATCTTTCTGCCAACTCTTAGGACCAATGTAGATAAACTGCAGTTTGAAAATAACAATAAAACGACACCCACATAGATCGTATAGTATTTGAAAATATATTGCATATATCTGTTGTACCTCTTGTTGCCGCCTTTACGGGTAGTAAATTGCAGAGCTAATCCCAGCTTTGGTTACAGTGACGTGTAATTTATGAAGTTGTCAATAACAACGAAGCTAAGCAAAACAAAGCTCTGAGCCATTGACTCGGATATGTGTATATTTTTAGTGAGGCGTGATTAAATGTTGGTGCTTCCCCTTTGTGTGAGCTACTATAAACATGGCAGGTGGAAAGTGCTAGAGCAATTGGCAACGCTTAATCGCCTGCGCGATGAATGGCAGTAGAAACAGAAACAGCAGCAACAGCAGCTGCAGTTGCAAGGGGGACGGCAGCGAAATCAAGTATACGCGCCGTGTACATATTTCTACGCATTGGCAGAGACACTAACTTAAATAGCAGTGACCAGGGATTGAAAAGCACGAAGGCAAGCACACGGACAGAAACACACATACTCACACAAGCACACACACAGAATCATAGGTCTGTGCGACAGTTCAATGAAAATAATGAAAAGCGAAAGCATCCTGGGAGTTTTATTACAATTGATCACCTGTTACGTTCATTGGTAATTGCACCCAGAGCCATACTAAATACACACACACTCATGACGAAGCCGTTGTCCGAACTGAGTGAGTGAACCAACGGAGCGCATGATGCGCAACACCCAAACCAATCCTCTCAGCCAACTCCACCCGCAGCCAATGCAGTCGCAATTGCTCCTCCGTTTGGCTTTGGATTTGGTACATGAGGTCAGCTTTTGCGTTTGTCTACCTGCTCGCTCTTAGATAGAATGATCCTGGTCGTGTGTTTGCAAATGGCATGCGACTGTTATACGGGAGTTCAGAGTCGTAGCAACTGAGTACGCCAGCGCCAGAGCCACCGCCTCCGTACCCATTCAATGTGCGCTATTTTACAGTTGCCGTGTGTGATCCCAATATGGCTTCGGGACATTTGTTACAGTTGAAATGTGCTCGTAAAATGTTTTTCGACTGCTCTGCTGGTTCTGCTCTAGCAGCGGGTTAAAAATACAGAACGAGGGCGAGTACAGTCCGGTCGTGGGTGGACGGGGCGTGGTAGCCGTTGCGATTGCCAACAAGTAAAATAAATTGTTGCATTTTAATGTGCTGACCCCCGTCACCACACTTCCCCCTGTCCAGGTGCGTGTTTGTGCACTGTTGCGGGATTTATTGAATTTTAAATTTTAATTTGCCATTCAAAAAAAAGTAAAGAAAAAGAGTAAGAGAGAGAGAGAGAAAAAGAAAAAGAAAGAGGAAGGTAGAGAGAAAGCGAGAAAGGTCAATCGATGCTGCATCGATAGCAATCGAAATTGCCTTATTATTTTATTGGCACGACATTGCCTTAGTTTTTTTCTTTATTTATGTATGACAGAGAAACTATAATATTATTTTTTTAATGGAAATAAATAGCAAAGTGTTTATGATCTAATCATCCTGTTGCTCCTCCTCTGCCCGTTGTACTATTTTTGTTAGAGAATTCTTGCCAGTTTTGGAGCAGGCGTCATAAAGAGAGTATTTAATATATGTAATCTCGGACACCATACTTCTGTTAATTAAAAAAAAACTTTACGAAGATGCGCCTTAAACAAAATGTAACAAATATGTACATAAGCGCTTTAATGTAGTTTCGGTATTCAAAAGTCCAATGAGAAGTATACCTCTTCCTATATCTGGTTGTGGTTGGTTGGGCCATTGCAATTGACATCTTGCCGTAACCGATTGCCACTTGCCCTGTACCGTACCTCTCTTGCTGCGCCAACAAGTCAGTTACACCGTTGCCACGCCTGCTGCACTAACGGTTGCACTGTCACTTGTCAAACGTGTTGCACTGCTTTGTAGTCCGGCTCGGCGTTAGAGGCATTTGGTGACAATGGCAGCCGGGATTATCATTAACTTTAGTTGGCTTAACATTTCCGACATGCCCACCTGAGGCAGAGACATATCACTGCAGTCAAATGGTTTGTTAGTGTTTCTTTTATTTGTGCAACTTTTGTGATGCCGCGCATAAGTATGCCACGAACTTTGCATGCGCCGCGCCTAAAGCGCTAAGGGGCGCAACGGGGCAAGAACGTGCATAACTTTTAATGAAAAACAACGCATTTGGCTGTTAATAATAAAATGCGACAGCAAAGGCTGGCAAATTATGTTTATTATTTTATATTACTCGGCTGGAATTTTTCTTATTACCGTAAGGAGTCGCACCTTTGCCAGCTAAGCAAATCAGTTGCCCGGCGGGCAACCGAATGCCGAATGCTTGTCAACATTGCTGCGTCCTGCCTGCACCACCCTTAAGGTGAGGCAAATCCGTTTGCCGCAAGACGACATTTTCTTCTTAAAAGAAGAAAAAAAAAAAAAAGAATAAGAAGAAGAAGAAAAGTTGGGCCAACCCCTCGGCGCATTGTATTATTCTTTTATGCGTTTCTAATTTCATTTAGCGACATTCGACATCCCCCCTAGTCGCGTCTCGTGCAGGTAGCTCGAACTTTGATAAACATTTCTTTGCCTCATCTTTGGCTCGCCTGCATTGTTGTTCTTATTGTTGCTGCTTTTTTGTGTTATTGCTGTGTGTTCGGCGTGCTGAGTATTTTCTTTTAATTTACCTCCTACCCATTACCTCCCTCGACTTTGGCAAAATTAGATTATAAATATTGCTACCAGCATTTTGCTTTGCTTTTCCCATTTGTGTTCTTTTTTTCTCTCTCTCTCTGTCGTTTTGTGTGCGTTATTAATACGCATGTTGTACTTTTGCTGTTTTGCATGCGCCAGCAACTACGACAACAAAAACAACAGCAGCAAAGAACAAACATTTTTGTGTGTTTGTTTAATATTTGAGATTTCCTTTGGCACTTTGGGGGTGGCAAGCGGCGTGCTGCGAGACGAGCTGTCTCAGTTCAAATTATGTTTTAATTTAGTTAGGCTGTTAACGTTTTCATTTGCTGCAGGCTAAGCGCTGGCCAGCAACTGCGATACGTGGCTCGATTATTGCAGGCTGCTCTCAAGTAGAATGCTTAAAATAATTTGCTTCGAAACAGATGTAGAAGGGATTTTTTAATATCTACACTCCAAAAAATATAAAAGTTGGCAAATTTTTTTATTTGAAACAAATCTGCCCTTTGGAATTTATTTTTCTCGTTTTCCTAAGTTCCCAAATATAAGATTCAAATGCAATACTCAATTTAATTAACGGGGAACTTCTATTAATACCGTTTTAGACATATGCATGTACGAAAGCTCTTCAAATGAATATTTTTCCTGTTTCATTAATTTAAGAATCTTTACGAACGAAATGTTCTTGAAAACATGCTTGGATTTAGTACGGCGTTTTTCTGTGAGTGCATAATTATTCCACACATTGTTGTGTATCAATCCTAATTTCTGCTTAAATAGTCAGTGAAACATCAACATTATCTGCTTAAATATTCTGCTTAAATAGTCAGTGAAACATCAACATTATCTGCTGGTACCCTTTCGTAAATATTAGTTTCAGCTGCATAATTAGGCATTTATTATTTCCTATCTAATTACAGATGGGGCATTCACGCATTCTAATTATAATTTCGGTCGAAAGGTGTAGCAGCAAATAATAACATATACGAGAAGTTCGATGTTTTCAATATTCCGAATTCTCAATAATCTTGTACAACATATTGAACATCGTTGTAGTCGGCTTTATCAAAAGTAAAAGAGGCCATAGTATAGGCCAATTGTATATAATATAATATAATATAATATGCAATTTTTTTTAAATTCCATTTTTTATAGTTTTTGAATTTAAACGATTGAAATACGATAATTATACTTATTATATATATATATATATATGTATATATAATATATATTTTTACATCGATTATAATCGTTCGAATTGCTATAGCTAGCTGTCTCTGTAAGAGTATAAACTGGTTGTTATTACTAATAATTGCATGTTGAGTTACACACACACACATACAAACAACGAATGTTATACTTACTTACTTACACTACTCATTAGTCAATTTCAATGTTAATTAGTTTTCGGCATTATTATGTGCAATATTAATTTTCACTCGGCATATCGAATGCAGCTATTACTAATGTGATTTGAGATTTGCATTGTATTGGTTTCGTTCAACTGCAAGATATTTTGCAGGTATCAGATGTGTTTAAACTATGGTTACGGCCAGGCGGCAACAGTGGCAGCCGCATGAAAATCAACAAGAACATAAACCATCATGCAGACAAATATCAGGTACGGTGTGCATTGTGTTGGGTGCTACATCAAAGTCGATAGTTTCGATGGGTTCTCGATGTCTTCGAGGCATATGTCAGTAGCTGCGGCAGCGACTGCGGCTGCGTAATGAATGTGATTTGCAGACCTTAACATTTGTAGAGTGTTTAACAGCTTATAGTGATGTCATTATGCGCCTCTTGTGGTCCTGGTGGTCATCCTTTCGCACGGGAGTCAGCAAACATGCTTTGCCTTGGACAGCAGCATCGACAGCCCCACCTCAGGCTTGCAGCTATGTTTGTTAAGTTCTAATTAATTCTGTTGCTTTGCTGTTGTTGTTTTGGTTTTGATTACATTTAAAGCTTAACCTGATTTATGCCCATCATTTTTCAATCTGCATGCAAATTGCATAGTCATTTGTGGGCATGGGTTAATTGCTCTAAGGCATTTGAATTTGCGAATCAGTCACGCCCTGAGCAATACCTTGTGTTTTTGCCGAGTGGCCGGAGACTATGATTATGTTTATATGAGATAACAAAGTACGGAGGGTATCTAATGTTATAATTGATGTATATATATATATTTACGAAGAGCCAAATTAATAAGGCCTCTGAAACTAAACCAAACATTCGTTTACCATAATTATAATTTAAAATATTTCAAAAGAATGATTTTAATAAGTTTAAAGGCAAGTAAAAAAAGGACGCTTTGCAAAGGAAAAGACAAAAATGTGCTTTTTAATATGTAACAATCCATTTACCCATACAGACTGTACCTGGCTGACCCTTTTTATACGACCATTCACGTCTCATTGTTAACCAAATGCATTAAACTTAATTTAAAATGCTCGTATTTATATAAATTAATTAAGAACTCCACTCTAATCCATCAAGTGTAAAAAGAATTTTATGCTTCAATTAATTCTCATCATAGAAATAGCCGTAATCAATTTGAAATAAAAGTCCCAAGCCACTTTTCTGGGTCCTTAACTAAAGGCAGCTATACTGCCAACAACTTTGGAAAAAAGGTTTAAACGTGAGCTCATGTGTATGTATGTACATTGCTGTTAACTTTGGAAAGAAATAAATTTACTCACACTCACACGCCGGTTCAGAAAAAAGCTGCTCGGTGTAAAAAAAAACAATGCAAATTGAATACCGGGTCGGGCTTTGGATCCGGTTTGTTTCTTTTCAGCCTGACTGTGAGCCGGTCACACTCTCAACCCCATACCCACGTGGTGCCTTCTCACAAGCATTAATTAAAAGTAAAATTATAAGGTTCGTCTTTTTTTTATTGGTTGCCATACTACATCTACATATACTCATATCATATATGTACGCATACATATGTATGTACATATAAATGAAAGTTCATAAATAAAAACACATTCAGCGAATGTAACAGTAGCACGACGAGATCGGAGCACATGGGTGGACAGCTTAAAATCGGGAGCCCATCCTCGAACCGCTGTCCATTTGGCAAATTGAACTCGTGTCCAAGTTTTAAGCAGATTACAGACCATTAAGCATTTTTTATATAATTTGGCGAGTGCGGGGGTTTGTGAATGGGAGGGGACAATTTCTGCGTTTAACATATGCGAAGTCATATAAATATTTTGATAAGGGTTGCCTGGCCAACGGCCTGCGAACATATTTTGCTGACGGCCATATGATTGTGGGAGTTTGTGTGTTGCCAGCGAAGGGTTGGCCGTTGAATACACATCATGACTTTTAAGTTATCTCTTTTTAAATTAAAAAAAAAAAAATACGTCTAAAAGATAATAAGACCCCCAGCAGCATGACCAAAAACAACAAGAGCAGTAGAAAACTTCAAAGTATACACTTAGCTTCAATATTTATGTGTATATAGTTCTGACCTTTTCGCAAATCCCTAAAGTGCCTGCCGAAAATGTCATATTTTGTTGACAAATTGAATGGATAGGGCAGGGGCAGGGACGGGGGCACCTTGATGCTGGCCAGGCAAGTACCTGTCATTCGCATTTTATGCTAATTCATCTCATTAAAATACAAAACAAATGGCACAAAATGTGACATACATTTGTGCCACTGTCTGCCTTCTACTCAAGTCGTACACATTTTGCATATTAAAGTGAAATTTTAATGCGCTCGAAATTAGCAGCAAGCTTTTAATATCTAGCTTGACAGACGGGTCTACCATGTAGCTTTAAGTGCTGAGAGTTAATGCCACGCCCCAGTGCGCCCCATCGCAAAATTGCATATGTCAGTTACAAAAGCGGCCGTCTCGTCGCACAAACTTACAAATTCATTTTGGGTTATTCCAACAATAAAACAAGGAAGGACGTTTTAGTCGGGTGTGATCGACTGGGCAATACTCGTTCACCTTATAATAGCTTAAAACGGACGAAAACGGTCTTACATATTATCGTTGCTTTGGAAAAAGTGTGCGAGAGTGGGCGGAGCCGAAAATTTTTCGTCTCGATATTTGGCGGAGGTCAGCAAAAACTACCCACCAAGTTTGGCAACTCTATCTCTAAAATTGTGGGAGATATGGATTTTAGCGTCTTACCCTGCCCCAAGCTATACGAATTTTATAGATTTGCCAAGCCCCCAGTTGGCGTATCCATAACATTTTTTGTGCGATCTTTAAAGGTGGTCATCAGTAATCTGTGTGAAAACTGATGTATCTAGCTTTAAAGCTGAGGGAGATATATCGATGTTATCGAATTGTCACAAACAGCTTTTTACATTGACTCTAGCTCTAACACTGTGTAAGATATCGATTTTCGCCATTCACGGTTTGGGAGCTCCGGTGCCTGGATGCGGTAAATACATAACAAATTTGGGGAGTCTAGCCTCAAAATTGTGGGAAATAATAACCTTTTATCGATTTGCGATTTGAGGTGTATCGGCATGTTATCGATTTGCCAGCCTTCCGGTGGGAGTGGCACAAACTCTTAAGACTTTGTCGATGCAGATAACTACAAGTATATATTCCAAGTTTCAAGTCTCTAGCTTCAATAGCGCCGAAAAAAGTTGCGTTCATCCAAACAGACAGACGGACGGACGGACAGACGGATGGACAGCATGCCGGACATTGCACAAACCCAATATACTCTTTTTAGTTCGTGAACCAGTATAAAAATCGCAAACCGCAAGCAAATAAAGAGAATGCCTGGAATTTGTATTTGTGTTTATGGAGGATGTCAAAGTGGGCACTGCGGGGAGCCGGGCAGAAGGGGGATTGTTGTTCTCCGCGGTTGCCAAATCACAGTTGCAAAAACTGTTGAAAATTCCATTAAACTTCGCGCAAATAACCGAAGGCGTTCAATTCTAACCGACGTCGTTTATATAATTTTGTTGTTTGCCATAACAAAAACAAAAACAAGAGCAATGGCAACAACAAACCAACAAGTGGGGGACCAAGAGCGGCGGCCAGTTGGCTTCGGGTTTGGGTAGGCGAAAAAAGTTATACGTGAAACTTAAAACAAGCACAGGGTACTACCTAGCATGCGTACAGTCTACGTGCAGGGTGCGGCATCTACTTGCCAAAAGTTGAACATGTCTGACGTGCGCCGCGCTCTTTTCAGCGTGTTTCAGTGCTGCCAAAATCCAGATAAATTAACTAGAGCATACTTAATAATAATCCCTGAGCCAAGGTTCTTGCTTTTGCATATCTAGCCAGAACACACAGGTCCCCTATATATGTATGTTATGTATGTAAACTCCCATACACAGCCACAAAAACGTATGTAGCTTGTTTCATTTGTTGTTGTTGCTGCTGCCATCATACATGTTGCACTTGTTTGCCCCTAGCTGATTTTTTTTTGCCAGGATGCATCGGTGCAAGTGGCATGTATCGTATTATATGTGGTAGTTATTGTTTCAAGAGCACAGGACTTGCAAAATAATTTCATAATCTTTTCAAATTAAAGTTTCTGAGGCACGTCAGAGTCGAGTCCTCCGCCTGGCATTTAAATTAACAAAAAGTTGTGCACTTAACTATCTTTCCCAAACTGTTGTTGAGTGTGTTCTTTGTGATGACAGGTCTTGCCATACGCTTCATCGCAAAGTTTATAACCAGATATAGTTGATTTTACTGTCGGTCTTGAACGCATCTGAGATCATGCAGATTGACTGAGTGATTACAGAGTCAATTACCTTCAGGCAGACTTTCGAAGAGTAAAAGATAAATGCATTTTATTGCCCTTTGACTTTCCTATAGCAAATATATATTTTAAAGGCAATTAAGAGCGGTTGTAAACATAAAATAGTTAAAATAAAACTATATCTTTCCGGCGGTATTTATTCGAATCGGCTTTCCCTCAGATGATATTTGATTAATACTTGAAGTATGGCAAAATAAACTACTTTTTCCGATGGAATATTAGATGCGATACGCTTATAAATACGCCATAAAGAACATCTTTTAGGAAAAGGTAAAACAGAAAATTTGAGCCCTTCTATTATCACAGACTTAAACTTTAAACTTGATAAGATATTCGACATTTATAAGGCCCTCGGGTGTAAAATTAATATTCCAAATCTGTTTAATGTGTTTTGCATATTCATATTGTGAATAAATTAATTGAATGCTAACCAAGGCAACTGAGCATTGAAATATTAATTTCCAAGAATCGATTCGGGTCAAATGATAATTAAATTTGAACCTCTTTTAAAAATTATCTTAAAATTGTTGCATTTTTTATTAATTTATTAATTTATTTTTGTTGCCAGGCAGCTGCTAATACGGCTCTTAAGAAATCTGAATTCAATATGCTCTAAAATATGTTGTCCAAACACAAAAACCCGATTATGAAGTTGTTTTGTGGGCGGCTTTGAGGCTGTGTGCTTATTGTGAGGCGCTGTCATAAATTTGCCTCTATGCAAATTGTAATTTCAATTGAACGATAATTAATTGCATACTATGCACATGACTCTACACACAAGCAAACACATAGACAGGGCAAAACCAATAATCAACACAAGAACAAGCAAATACAATGCGCAGCTCATGATATGAAGGGCAACGTAAGGATTAGATGCGCTTCAAATGAGTTAAAGCAAGTGTGTGCATGCATGTGTTCGTGTGTGTTAAGTATATTTTGAAGGCATTTATGTATAACTCAATACCAGCTGAAATTCTAAAGCATGTCATTCTACATATCTTGCGGCAGCATCCGCAACAGCTGCAACAACTTTTTCAATTATTCAGCTCTGAGAATTATGTGGCAGTCAAGTGCACTCAAAACTTTTGTTTGTTCCTTGGACAGGCAGCTCTTTCTCCCGCTGTAACTGAAAATGTGCTTTTGTCTATGTCATACAATTAAGGCTATTTACTGGCTAAGTTATGCAGCAGCAACAGTGGGCACCACCTGATGAGCTTTGCATTTAATTTAGTTGTTACTTATTTATCTTTAGCTGTCGACGGCGTGCTCGGCGAATGCGCAATGTGTTATCATTTCATCATTTTTACACTTCTTTGTGCTTCATCAAATGCTTAATTTCATTTTGTGCTCCTAATTGTCATTTCATTCTTATTGTTTTAACATTTTTTTAAACGGCATTTGCGTAACAGTTGCTTCTTCAGCTTCAACAAACTTGAGCAGCTGCTGGTTTCGTTCCTCCCAACTTCTTTTGGACAATCCGCCGCGGGCGTCGCTCCCTTGCGTATTTAGTTTGCTTCAACGTTGAACACTGCTGAAATTGAAATAAAATGTTTTAAATCAAATATTATTCTAATTATCCCCTAAGAAAATAATGGCAAAAACTTTTGTTGCCCCCCACCCCTGACAAGACGGCGCTCGGCCAAGACAAGTCCTACTGCGAAGTGCCAAGAGCCAACTACGTTCCTTATGCGCATATTTTCATGTAGAACTCGTTTCTTTGTCACGGATACTTCATTTGGCATGCGTGCAAATTCTGGTCTGTTGAATTTATGAAGCATGCCGAACATTTTTCGTCTCGCTTTTATACCCTGTACCCATGAAATTGTTAAGAAATGTTTTTATTGTAATTATGGAAATTGCAGCAGAGAGAGGTAACCATATCAAATATGAATGTCCTTGATCAGCTACTACAATATAATGTATATTATTTTAAATTATAAATTAATTATACAGTTAACAAACTATGTAAAGGCATCTATTGCAAAAGAAATCAGCGCCAAGGCTCCGATTGAATTGACACCAGGGTATTTTTTAGTTAAAAGCTTTTCGATAAAATCATCGTATAATAACTTACTGTGTTCTGACCATATATGGTGTTGGGTATTTTGAGGTTTACTCTGTTGGCTTGGAAATTATGGTTACGTAATAGCTAATTTTGCAAGTGATACTTCTTTTAAGTGGTTTCAAAAGTGATTAAAGATTGCCTCTTAAAAGTATTTGAATGTTTCTAATTGCTGCAAGTAGTTGAAATTTATGCATGTTTAATGAAATATTAGCTTTGTTTTGCAATAAAGTAAGTAATTAAAAGTATAGTATATATAAAATCATTTTCAAACTTATTTTAACAATTTCTTACAAACTCTATGATCCCTTTCAAATCTACATCTAACATATTTTCAACATTTTTGGTACAAATATGTACTGTTGAAAATCCCTTACAATTTGATTTGGTATATCTAAATTCCCTGGATTGGGTTGTGTCAGTTGTTGTATTCGAGAATGCATGTATCAAAATAAAAAGATATTTTCCCACGAACGGACCTGCATAGTTAGTGCCCCAACCACGTATTGCTGTAATTCTATTTGGATCGGGTTTTTTCGAACTGGCATTTCGAACTATCATTGTCTGAAATAGGTAAACGTGATAAACTTTCCGTATTTAAACTCACTTTTGACTTTTACTAAATAATTCGTTAATCGTCGGTAGCTGGTGCTCACTCACTAATATTGCAGGATTTAATGTTACATTTCCGTTACGTTTAAGAACTATGTACTGAACTTTTGTTGCAGATAATCTTTTGATTCATCATTACACTTACACTCTAAAATTTTTCTTATTTTCCTAGAAGATTCATTAATACTGATTTTAGTTTTCAGAAGTTATCTTTCCATTTCTACATTTTTGGATAACATGTCAGTCATTTTTTTTAAGTTTATCTCATTGTGTACAGAAACCCAAATAATGTAAACTTTGTCAATACAGTCTTAACTTACACATTTATGAATATCTTTAACTTAAAAGGATTTTGACTCCTTATTGTTCACTAGTTCAAATGCCTCCAGGCTATCATAGAAAATTACTTTTTTTATATTCATTAATACTAATTAAGTTGCCAGTTTTTTTTAAACCAACTAGCTCAGCTCATACTTTTAGCTATTACCTAACTTATGCTCGGTTCCATAAGTCCATTGTGATTGAGGCATCAGTGTATATTATATTCCAATTGAATCCAACGAATTATACTTTTGCATAGTTTTGATGCCCTGAACTATTCGTTTGATATGTTATTCTTGTTCCAGGTATAGGATTTTACCTTACTATAATTTTTGAACACGAAAGGAATTTACCTCAACTTGTTGAAGAAATCATTTTAAATTCTTTGAATGTTTTAGTATAAATTGTTAGCATTTTGAAAGTTACTATAATCTCAAAGATGTTCTTGTTAACACGTTCTTTTTAGACATAATAACTTCTTAGCAGCTTGTGAGTGAGTTTCTTCATAAATGCTGGATGTGTTTGAAGTAACTCCTATGCATCGTGGTCCACCTGGGGAAACTTTAAATATTTACTGGCCCGAACCCCAAGATTGCCTATATACGTATACTTGACAGAGCATATTCCTGTTTCGACATCATAAAGCCCATAAAAATGTTTACTGCTATCCTTTTAGTCTGAGCCGTGATTTTACTGTGGTCCCCAGTTGTAGTAGTTTGAGATTGTAATTGGTGCTTTGTTTAATTTTCTTAATTCATGTTGGCATTCATAATTCTACCTAGAAAACAAGAAAGACGAGAAAGAGAGAGAGAGAGAAAGAAAGAAGAGTGAAGTCAATCGCTTGTTCTTTTCTGCGGAGGAGGTCTCAATCGAAATCATTCTAATTAAGGCTAGGAAAGCTCTAAACGAAACTTTCTTGACGTTCTTCTTTTATAACAAACCTGATCTGCGCCACTCGTCAGCAAGCTAACATTGTAAACCATTCTTTTTTCTACGCAATGTTCAATTAGCGCCGTTTGTGCTATATGAAACGAAATATGGTTTGATTTGCTTCTGCCCATAACATAACTCTGTAACAGATGATTTCAATGGATTGAAATTTAGTTCTATGTCTTTGCACAGTAGACTGAAATCTTCTAATTTGCTTTGAAGATTGATCGATCAACTATCAAATTCCTACTGATATTATGCAAAAAGATCAACGAATTGAATTAACTGTGTGCTTACGTCAATAATCTGATGTAGTCTTTCAGTATAAAAGTTAAAAAGAATAGACGAAAGGCTCGAGCCTTGAGGGAAGCCATCCTTGATTTCAATAACGGAATTGTCGAGTCTGAGTAGTCGTGTGCAGAAGAAGTCAGTTATACACATTCACTCTCCATTATTGGCTTTAATCATTTTAAATTTACACAGTTACACGCGTTACCATAGACTTGTTAATTTTCTTGTTTTCTGCCACTGTGTTTACTAAATCACAAATGCACATTGCTGATTTCAATTTCTGTCACTGTTAAGAATTTGAAACAGGTGTTTTTATACCCTGAACCATTGAAAATATAATATAATATAATGGTTTAGTGCAAATGTGTGTAACGACAGTTTACAGCTGAGTTCAGTATGTCTCCTAGTCGGGCGCTCTCGACTAGAGCACTCTTACTGGTTTTTAGTTTCTTGGTTGGAATAGATTGCCGGATTTAAAATAATTTTCTATTGAGCGTTCTCTGTTTGCTTTTTTGTTTGTTCTTATATATTTCAGTTAGAATATCGTTAAACCCGTATTTCTGGGTTTTGTTTTTCTATTTATTTTAACGTGGCTGCCTTAATTTGACCTTTCAAAGTCCGGGCTTACTGATCTAGTTTACCATTTATCTCTACATTGTTTAAGTTTTTAAGTCTTTTTTATTGACAAAAAACTTGACCATTTGCATAAGTTAAATCTTACACTGAACATGTTCATGAGTCGATGTATACCTTTAAACCACCTACTCCTAAAACCACCTTCTTTAAGAAAGAATCTCCAAAAATTTCAGTCTTTGGCTTTAAAATCTACCGCTATAATTACGACAGAGACGGTCTTAAACTACGAACATACTATTGTAATGTTTTTAAATTGGTAGTTTTTATAATCCGGGTGTTATGCCGAAATTTGTCTACACTTTCTTACCTATCATCTCTGTGTTTTTCAATTAGTGTAAAATGTTTAATTTTGATAGGAGGAATCATTTGAATGCTTTGATAGTTTAGAGTGATTTATATTAACAAGTTGTTGTAGTGTTGATTGTAAGTGGGCATTCTTTAGATTAAAAATTTATTAACTGATTCAAAAAGTCGGTTTGACCATTAGAGGTTTAATTCGGATACGTATATTTGTAGTTAATTGAGTTAGTTGTGTATGGCTTCAAGGAATAATATGAGATTTGTGTTGGCAATACTGGACTGCTGACCAGTCTGCTACTGTAGAGGAATTTTTATAGTATTTGATTTGTTTATTCGTCTTTGTTCATAATTTGATTATTATTTATTTTTGTTAGTGTTAAGAGGGTTAAGTTGGTGTCATAGTCTTCAAGTCTATCATAGTTTTTGCTAGCAATTTTTTTTTTTTTGGTCACAGTTCTAATAATGTATATTTATTTCGAAAACTAAACAATCTTTATTTTTGTTAATTTTTGTATTACATCTATTATCGATAAGCATAACAAAAGCTATTTATGAATTTTAATGAATTGCTTTTAAAGTTTCGCTCCTGCGACTGAAGCTGATTGTTATATTTTAGGCATATCCTGCGCACGTTGTGCGTATTAGCTGACATTAGTCATATACAAAAGGCCATTCTGCTCAAAAATAAAATTGAATTTGCGCACACTTTACGACTCTTTCGTCGCCGTTTGGCACTTAAACCAAATTAAAAAATAAAAAAATCGCACATCTCCGGCCGCGCCCATTGCCGTTGGCATGCGAAATATGCCATTAAGTTTAATTCAATTACAATTTCATATAAGAAAATTTTGAAAACGCATCTTTGGCCTTCCCCCAGTGGCTGGGGCTCTCGGGCCATTCTATTGAATTCAATTTGCCATTAACCCATTATGGCTGAGCGCGCAATAATAAGCGAAGGCATTGCAAGGGCGTCGACGGCAGAGCGGGCGTGGCATATGTGGACGAATATGCAATAACACATAAAATGCTTCTTTTTTTGTGTTGCCACTTGGCCAACTATTGAATACTAATACACGCCTGCACGACCACACACAAAGCGGCCCTTTGAGAGCTGCGCGTTGTCGTTGTCATCAGGCAGGCAGGTGCCGCCGGGGAAATTGCCAGAGAAGCGGCAACATCAACAGCACGGCAACAGCAGCAACAACAAAGACCCTGAAAGGTGTGACGCGCATTAAAAAGTGGCGAGGCAGTGCAGAATTTTTCAATTTTCCAGCTTTTGTGTGTCAATAAACGTTCAATTCACGAGCATCCGCAAAGTGCCTACAACTGCCAAAGCACACACACAGACACGTGCATTTTTGTCTGAGTTCCACATACATGTACGCAGTTTTTGCTTAGTAACGTTGCTTTATAATCATTTCATCATCTCGGCGCTTCAGTTGCTGCCAACCACCAGCAAAACCCAGCAGCGCCAACCACCAACAATGCCAACAAAAAACAGCGTCGTTAGTGGCTTTGCGCTATTTTTTATTTTTTGCCTGACATTCGAAAGGGGTCTTATTTTTTTTCCATAATCCTTTTTTTCCAGCGGTGCGCTATCCTTGGGCTATCATCATCCTCCTTGGTGCTTTGTAGGCGCTGCTGCTCTCGGTAATAAGCTGTTTTCAAAAAAACAAAAGAGTTTCAGCAGCAGGAGCAGAGGAGTAGTAATTGCTCCATTGCAGGCGTTGTTGTCACATTTACCATTGCTAACGCTTTGGTTGGTCAGCATCAACGGTTTTTGGCACGTCCTTGTAGCACAACAAAATGTAATCAATTTTTGCCTTTGCGCCTTTGTTGTGCTTCAATGTATCAACCTGGTGCTTGTCTTTGAAACACTCGCATGGCTCGATTGGCTTGTTTGATCTAAGCCAAGCTAAAAGAGACAGAGCATCCCACATACCCTCATGTCAATCAATAAAAGTCATGTTACAGTACAAAGTTGGCTTGTGGATTGATGAATACGATAAGGAAACAACTAGTCGGGAGTTCCCGACTAGGAGATACTCTGAACCCAGCTGCGAGTTGTCTTTACAAACATTTCGACCCCCTTGCACTCATACATACTTCTACAAAATAACACATATACACACAAACAGACGCTGCAAGCAGCGCAGCTTACTTGGCGCTTGACCCCCACTATGGAAAATAAATTATTAAATGACTTTTTAGTTACTCGTATAATCTTTATAATATTTTCAGGACCTAAAAATATCATTTAAATGTATGTATAAGCAAAGCGCATGGTGCATACTTCAAATGTGTTCTTTTCGTATTTGGGACGAGTGGGGGCAGCTATCCAACAAATGAAATATTCTTGATCCAAGTATGCCTTAGCTGTCAAAGTTAAAAACATGTCTTTATATCGACACTTATCGATATTAATAAATTGTTTAGTGGTTTGGTATAGGAGACTGTAATTGCCGAAAAGTTCAGGCTTTTGTAGTTTCCGACTCGCTGCGTTCATACAGGCGGACAAATGGACATGGGTAAGTCGACTGAGCGAGTCGTTCTGATCAAGAATATGTATACGGAAATGCTTTCCTCTGCCTGTTGCAAATATTTCCACAAAACCATTATACCTTTTTACTCATTTAATGAGTTCAGAACATAAATATGGTCAACTGGTAATAAATTATCACAATCGTTTTCTGAGCATTAGTTAAATAAATATCAAACAACTTTAATAAGTCATAAACTACAGTAATCTGTAGCTTTAAAATGTATTGCAAGATGTCAGGAAAAGTATTTCTAATCATGATGGATTAAAATATCAAAAGTAAATAAAGAATTAAAATTTCTTTGGGTAGGCTAATCCCAAACAATAAAACATATAACATTTGCAAATTATTTACGGTGAATTAAAATATTAAAGATATAGATATAGATATATAATTGCATATTAAATCTAATATTCAATATTAATTTTACACTGTCACTATAATTTTTCAACTAACAAGTAAAAAACTGAGCTATATTAAATGATTAAGAAATATAGCTAGAAATAAAGCCATTGTGACTACTGCATTGCTAATAAGAAATGTCACAAAACATGGCTTTGTACTTAATGAATGTGAGAAAAATGCTGTAGGGAGAATGTGACTACAAATACTCTAAAAGTTATGTAAGTAATGTTAATGAAAGTAAGAGCATACGAAGTAGAAATCTGAATTCGATCATGATCTTTCTAAATAGTAAAGTTGAAGGTGGTTTTTAAGCAACAACTAATGGAAGTTTTTATTAATTCTGCCATATTTTAACTAATTGTCATTTCGATAGTTTTACTATATTCTAAACCGATTCAACTGCCATCCACATATGTGCTGCCTGCATCCAAAAGCCATTCTTGCCATGTTTTATTAGGCATGTCCTCCTTTGTGGAAATATAACGGAGTAAAATACCTTACCCAAGGGTACGTAATAGAAACTGTAGTGCACTTTTGTGCGTGACACGCGGCACTCAACTTCCGCTTTGAGTGAAATATAACAATAATTTTGTTTCATAGCTACTGAAAGCAAAACTCAATTTGAGTATGGCCTGTGACCTACGCTGACATATCAATCAGGATTTAACAAGTAAATTTATGCACATGAGCTGCAAACACACGCACACACAAACACTCACAGCTGCAACGCCCTTGGCGTTTGCTGTCTGTTGAATTGTGTTTTGCATATTTGAATAGTTTTTATTTACTTGAACTCACAATTGCACTTTTGCCATTACTTTGGCTATTACACTGACGCTTTTAACGACGACACACAGCATGTGTGTATGCGTGTGTGTGTGCTCATTATTTATGCATAGGTGTTAGCGTTGCTGGGTGGCTTTCTCAGCGCTGTTCTGTGTCTTATGTGAGCAGCTTTTCTTTGCATACATATTTAAGGAACAGGAACCTCGTCCTGTTCTCTTTCCCTCCCTCTTCTTGTGAGTGCCCTAAGAATGTGTGTCTGTATTTGTGATGTCTGTGTTATCGTTGATACCATTTATCCTATTTTTGCATGCAAAGAGTTAACAGCCATATTTGCTGCCACTGCAATATATGCATGTATGTACGTATACGTTATGCAATTTTAATATGTTTTGTGTTTTGTTTCCCTCATTTATTATTTGTACAGACACTCACACTCACACTGTGAATGTGTGACTTGACCTTTACTTTTTTTGGAGTAAAATTAAATAAGAAATAAATAAAAATAAAAATATTAACATTTATTAGTCTGCATAGCGGTCATATCTCAGTTCAGGTCGCTAATTGCACAACGGCAAACTGAACTTTTTTAATTAAATGCTGCAGCCGGGAACCTTGACAAATGCGCCGCGTCTCGGCTGTAGCTAGCCACAAATCTTGGTTAATGTCAGCTGACACTTACGTTCGTCTTGACAAATACCCACAACATTTTTAGCCCAGCGTTTTACAATTTCTAAGCAATTTATACGAGTAGCCGCCTGCACTTGGCCGTTATCTGGCGTAATTACGATTTTGCTCCTTGCCGTCCTTGCAGGAGGTGAGCAAAAAATTGTTTATTGTTGCTACAGCCAGCGTAAAAGCAGCAAAAAGTTAATTGAGTTTACTTTGGCTAAGGGTAAAAACGTTGACAAAGTTGTAAAATTACAGCACGTGGCACTGCAGCATTGCAACGCTGCAGGAGCGCAAAACTCTGTTAATTTATATGAAAAACTGCATAAAAGGCGACTCTTCAGAGCCGCTTCCCCCCCTTGGGTGCGTTTCGATATTCAGCGTTACCACAAATTCATTTGCCACGGCCGACCTGTTAATGATATTGCAAACTACATTTGCCATCGGTTGTTTGATGAGCGCCACAGACCCTGCCACTGCCGTGGGTACGGAATAATCGAACGGCAGTTGCAAAATAATTAAAATGTTAAAAAGAATCCCGCTTGCCCTCCGCCAGCCCATCAGCCTCATGTGCAGCCGATGTTTCAGCTAATTGCGGTTTCCGTTTGTATGGGCCTTGAGGGTCGTTTGTCATTGACGTTGCATAATTGGTAACAAATTTTTGTTTTTATTTTTTAAAAGTCACAAAAAGGGGTTTTTCAATTATGCACAGTCCCTTTGACAAAGTTGGGTCACTAAAAGTTAAAACTATAGTTACCCATTTATTTACCATTTCATTGATTTTTTAAAGTTTAATGATAAGCAATTTGTGTAAGCAAACTTAAATTATCCATAATTTATTCCACTATAAAACATTTAATAATTGTTACCTTGTTTAGAAAATTAAGAATTTTCTCTTAACTTTCTTACATTTATCTCTTATGTCTTGAATTATTATTTATTATTTGTTTAGTAACTACATAAATATTTATATAATATTATTAAAAAAAAAAAATAATAAAACCTGATTTAAAAATTTAAAGTTACATTAAAAATATTTATAGAAAATATTCATATCATTCATTTCAATCATGTTTCATATTTTTTACTTAAAGCTGAATAGACGTTAAAGATACATTTTTCACTTTGAAGTTAAATCTTATAAATATAAGTATCAATGCTCTTACTAATTGATGCCTCCTTGTTGTTTCGAATTCAGTGTAAGCAGCTTCCAAATTGTATTTTGCCCTCATTGGGAAATAAAAAACTTTTTAGAACTATAAGCCTTCCTAAGCATCTTTCAATATTTTCGTTTTCGTGTACGTTTCCTACGACCAAGCAATTGATAGCGATTTACATGCAACTTGCAACTGACTGCACATCAATTGATAAAAATAAGTGAAATACGATTTTAATAAGGCAAGCCATAATACAGTCAATGGTGAAAGGTAAAAATGTTGCAGCTGAGTTTCGGTATACATCCTTCAGGCTTCCTTGTAGCAAAAGGATGCGTAATTGATTGCTGCTCGGGCTTCCTGCTGTGCCATACGGATTGCTTTGATGACGCACAACGGGTAATATGCTTTGTACTGACGATTATTGCATATGGTCCAAAATCAATTTAGAATAAATGGAACAGCTTGTGGGATTCAATTAAACTGCAAGCGCCAACCAACGCTAGATGGCGCCAACAGTTATGCAGAAGATGGTGACGCATATTTTTCGTTTATTGCTTTTATTGCAAACATTTTTAGTCTGATTTTTGCATATGTGTTGACTATGCCATAGCTACGGCAGCATGTGAAAGGCATAGCATGAACAGCAGCAACAACAGCAAATACAGCAACATCAACAAGAACAACAAAAATAAGAGCACGATGTCTAGAGCTGAGCAACAGTCACGTAAATCCAGAAAACCGTTTGACTGCCAGTAACTACACATCCGTCTTAAGTTGTCTGTGTGTGAGTATGTGTTAGCCTGTGCGAGTGTGTTTGTGTTTATATTTATCTATTTCTTTGCACTGCTTAGTGCCGCCTGTGTGCGTGTGCTTTGTTTTTGTTTTGTTTTTATATTTGTTTTTATTTACAGTTTTTTGGTTTTATGCCAGTTTTAATCTGCCGTCGTTTAGGCTTTGGTATTCGTTAGTTTTGTTTTGCTACAGCTTTGATTGTTTTTGCTCTAAATGGGAATTGGCCAAGAAGCCATGGAGTAATTTATGTAGCGAGAAGCACTACTGACACTTGGACGACACTCAGCTGAGATAAAGAGGATAACAAATTGTGCTCATGCAACAGATTTCCATGCCAAAACGCTTACACAAACACTAACACACACACACACAAACTCGCTAGCGCCCAGACAGCTGTGCTATGAGAGAGATAAAGAGAGAGAGAGAGAGAGAGCAAAGAGCGGAAGTCACAGAGAGCGTGCGCAAATACGCTCTGGAAGGAACTGGCGGCTGTGTCCTCACATTGGCAACTTGTGTTTGCCTACATTGCTAAAATAATTTCGTGCACTACACTGCGTATGCTTAATTTACACAACGGGTGCATCTTTTGCAAATAATTCCACTTAAAACTGCTTGCAACTGCCGAATGTCAACCGCTTTGTGAGCCTTTTTGAAATTTGGATGTGCCGCGCACAGCTGTTGTCCTGTCCGACTGGGGCACGCTCTCAGCGAGAATTCACCACGCACCCGAGAAATCAGCGAGTGTGCGCCGCGCTCACAGTCTGTGGGCAACTCTCGCTGTGAGTTGGGTTTAGTAACGAATAGTCAAGGTGCGAACAAATCAACGCGGTTTGCACGCTGCACACAGTGTGGCATAAAAAATAAATTCTAAAAATTAACTAACTAAGCGCTAAATGTACAAAATTGTTGGCAATGACAGCCGAAAAGTAATTGACACCCAAGTGCGTTGGCCAAACGCGAGTTGACCAAGTGCCACAGCTGTGTACCGTGCATTGCAAATTACGGCATCGGCCAGGATATACGCCAGGAACGCGTCCAGTGCTACACTCTTTGGCAAGGTGTGCGCGTGTGTGTGTGTTTCAGTGAGAGCACGCGAGAGTCGCTCGCATTGGTATTGGTGTCAACGACAACGTGCAACGTGGCGCGTGGCAAAACATTCGAGTTGTTTTATAAATAAATACATTATTTAGCCAAACTAGCAACAACTGCGACACTACTCACAAACTGCACTATTTACATTGAACGAGCCCGCGTTAATTGAGCAAACGGAACTTGACCCCCTCCCTCCGCACGCACATTTGCCGCCGCGCTAAAACAGTTTTTAACGACCGCGTTATTACTCATACGCCGCCGCGGCCGCGCTGTCGAAATGTTAGCATGTGGCGTCGTCGCCGTCGTCGACGTCATCGTACTAATGGTTTAGTGCCGCCATATGCGAGTGCTTGCATAATTTAGCATTGATCATGCAACCAAAGTATACCAATGCATTCAACGCAAGCTACTGAACCTTATTACTGTATTCAATTCCAACTAGATGCGCCCAAAACTCTCGAAAGCCAAGTAAACCCAAGGCGTAGTGCACCGTTTTAAACAAAACTAGAAAGAAAAATTACAAATAAAACAAAAAAAATTAGAAAAAAGAACTTTTGGAGTGCCTCAATGGGTTGTCGTTGTCGCAGTCGCTGTCTGCCTTAGCCCCACCATCGACAAGCTCTTATTGTTTCAAGGCTGTAACTTATGTCGCTTATCTGTGTGTGTGCACCTGTGAGCAAAATTCATACTTACGACGCTGCCAAGTGCCACTTGGCAGGCAACAACAGCAACGCCAACGCCATCGCGCACGTGCAACGTGCAACGTGCAGCGTGCACGCAGCGCCACAGGAAAAGTGAAAACACTCGAAAGTGACTTTTCAGCACGTCAAGCTGACTAGTGAAGCGTAGGTAAGCCACGACGTTGTTGTCGTTGTCATCATCGTCGTAACGACGCCTGCAATATATCCTCACACGGCCAACGACATCGCCTACAGCCTCGGCTCGCTTCGACCCGCCAAACGAGAACGCAGCCAAGCAAACACAAACACAAACTGAAGAACCACCCACCAGCACCTGATCCACTAGCTCTGTTAACCGCCAACTGGCGCCTGCATGCATCGCCACACACGTGCCGCTCACCAGGACCCCGACCACGACCACGACCACGAGCGAGTACAATAGCAACAACTGGAATCCGCATATTGCGACCAACACAAAAGAGGTGAGCTGAGTTATGCCGAGTCGTTCAGCTGTTTGCCAAGCATATTGATATACGACTATGCATAACTGTATATAAGCGTGTATATGTACATGCGTACTCATTCAGAAGTACAGTCAGTGCCGAAAGTAAATGATTTGGGTCACATTAATACATGCAAGTCTTGCTGACTAGCTTGTCAATAATTTATTTGCAATTGTAAAGTTTGTATATTTCATACCATTAGTTTTCAAAACTTGGAAAAATACAATTTTTTATATATGTACATATGTCAGCTTTTTGAAGTTTAAGAATTTGGTTTAGGTCTAGTGAAAATTGGGTTGTTCATATAGGTTTTTATAACGAATTTAAATACATACATATAAGAGGAAATTTTATTTAAAATTAGTTTTTATTTATTGTCTTGACTTTTATGAACACAAAATAAATTAAATATTTAAATGTATTAACCAATTAGTTTTCCTGTTTATATTTGGCTAAAACTACAAAAAAAAGTTTGCGCATTATGATCTACATTTGCTCCACCTTAATTTAAACCTTACTTACCCACTTTATGAATACAAATAAGCAATACGCATACTGCTTGAATTCAGTACGTACGCTATGCTAAAAGAGAAAATAGATGTCATTTACTTGTTGTTGGCTGTATATGTATATTGAACATACTACTTATATACATACATATATATTTAAGTAAGCTTCATTGGTCAAGGCAACGAAGGTACCATTTAGTGCGTTGGTGTGGATTTTCATGTCCATGTCCTGCTATTCATTTCCTTTTCCGAGTGCCACATCCGGTTACCCATTGTTATGCCAGTCGCTTGGTCGCAGATATCCATCTTCATTATATGGGCGCGGGCGCAGCTTTCTGAAGGCTTGCGGTTACTTGCACTTGCCAACAACAGCAGCTACAGCAGAAGCAGAAGCAGCAGCATAAGCAGAAGCAGAAGCAGCCGCATCGGCAGTGGCGACATCTCCGCCCATCAGTTGAGGCAGCACTCGTGCCATTTCTTCAGCTTCACTTCACTCCAGTTGCGCCTTGCATCCAGGCTGCCTAGCTGGTTGACTGCCTGGCTGAATGTCTTCTACCCAAATGTCATGTCTTGCTGTCAAATCAAATCAACTGTCGTGGCTGGGGCTGTCTGCCTCGCTGGCTTGCCAGTCAACGACCACTTGTTAGTCTGTAATTTGCGCTCACACCAAACCCACACACACACAAACACGCACACACACGCACACATTCGCCAGCCAAACAGCCAACCCCACACACACACACACGTCAAGCACAGACACAGCCACTGAGGCACAAAGCGCTTACGCTTTTTGCTTGGCTGGCAGCCCAGCAGCTGAAACTGGTCCTGCTCCCTCAGCAACCTCTCCTGGAGCTCTAGAGCTTGGTCGGTGGCTTCTGTCATTTGTTGAATCTTCGCGCACTTCGCCTTAGTCATTCAGAGCGCATAGCACGCGTTATATTATTTTTTTATGTTTTATTTTTTGCTAGAATTTCAACGAGTTTTCGGACTGAGCCGCGTGGGTTTCTTTGTTTTGATGGCGACGTTCGCTCTCGTGTGCTCAACATTTGCCATTTGCTTTTCGCTATTTGGCATTGTCTGGTCTCAGATGGAAACTCACCACAGCTTACAGTTCAGTTCCGTTCGGTTCAGTTCAGTTCGGTTGAGTTCAGCTCAGTTCGTTTTGGGTTTTTACTTGTACTTGGCTCTGGCAAAGCCATTGCGATTGCGATTGCGATTGCGATTGCGATTCTATCGCAAATTCAATTTTGATTTCCTGCTTCAAATTTGCCTGGCGCAATTTGATAATGTGGCATGCAGCTGCTGCAGCTGGCCAATGGCTAATGGCAGTCTCCCTTACCCTTCTCCCCGTTGCACTTACCATCTTTTTACTTTAGAGCGTGATTAGTGTGTCATTGTGTGCACGTGACTGGAATTCAATTTGTCGAATGCTCATACAGTTTTTAGCAGCTCATTTGGCAAACAATTCTAATGACAGTTTTATGCATATAACTTGGCTGGCAATTCAATTCAGGGCACACACACACGCGCACACACACACAGACCTTCACTTCGGTTGGCTGTCAAAAGGCGGCGGCAAAACTATTGACAAGCACGCCCACATGGTGACACCTAAAGGGACGCCATGCCGCGTGCAAAGTGAAATCCATGCTGGCCAAGAGCTGATAGCGTTGCCGTTGTCTGACGACGATGTGCCATTGCCGCATTGCCTACAAAAAGGCCAACGAATATTGCCAGCCGCCTGCTGTTTGTATTGTTTCGCCAGCACATGTGTGTGCGTGTGTGTGTGTAAGTCTGGCCATGGCGTCGTCTCCTGTTGCGCCTTATGCTTTCGCACAGCAGGCAGTGCCAGTTCAATGATTCCGTTGCAGGCATCGGCTCACAAAAATGGCGCGCAACGAGCGTTGTGGCAACCGTGTTCTTCTTCTTCTTATTCACTGCTGGCGCTATTGCGGCTGCGACTGCTGCTTCTGCCGCTCCTGTTGTAGCCTGTCTGCTGTGGCAACTTCAATTCGAATTGAATTTTATGTGGGTCGTCTGCTTGCCGCCAGCCGCGAGCCGCCGTCTGCCAACGCCCATAACAGCGAACAGCAGTAAAAGAAAAAAATGTTTCACAACGTTTGTCTGACATTTCAATTGTGGTTTCATTTCAATTCGATTTTGATGACACAGTCAAGACGTCGTCGGCGTTGCGGCCGCAAGCCGCAACAACAACGCCAACTACAATGGCAACAACAACAAAAATATCAATACGCTAGTGTCGTTCGTAATATGGCAGCAATTTCGTTGCGCTACAGCTTGTGGCAACAACAACAACAACAGTAATTGGAACAACAACAAAAGAAACAAGCGCGACGGCTTCATTGCAAATTGAGTTAAGTGCCGAGCCACATGCAACGGGTCTGCTGGCTGGCAAATGGTAAGGCTCATGTTTTAGTTGTTCCTTGTTGTTGGCCTTCTAAGTGGGTCAAATTTTAAGGCGCCAGCGGCACTTGAACACTGAACACTGAGCGCTGAGCACTAAGCGATTTGCTGTCGCTCAAATGCCTGACAGCTGTGCGCTATGTATATGATAGTCCGGTTTTCATGTCGTGCTACCATATATCAGCAAACCTAGGACCGAGGCAAAGGCCAAACGGATGACGTCATCGCGCCAGTTAATTAAGTCGCATTGAATGCGATCAAAAGAGAGTTGAGAAAAATGGTTGAGAAAATATATATATATATATTTATATATATATGTCTATAAATCCATTTGCTACTACCTGTCGCCGGGTGGTAAGACCAATAAACTTGTTGGAGCACAATGGCAGCTGATGAATGCAGTGGGGTAAAAAGCATGTGACCTGCCGGGAAGATATTAACAAAAAGTACTATCAACATTTTATCAAAATATATTTAAATTTAAAAACATAAAATAAAATTAATAATTATAAATTAAAATATTATTTTATCTTTAACTGCAGATTTTAAGATTTTTTCAAACAATGGAAAATACCTTCGGCATAATCTCTTTTTTTTAACGGGGAAAGCCACTCTGTGCAACACTACGTAGAAACTATTTTAAACAAAAATAAATATTGTTAAGTTTTAAAATTTAGTCAAAAAACCTGGCGAAAATATTTCAATAACTCAATTGTGTCCTTGAAAATCAATTCATCCCGCCCATCCCCATGCCGAGCCGGTCGTCTACAGATGTAGCTGCTGCCACGTGAAACTTATGTTTTGCATAACAAGTTGCTGCCGCGGTAAGTTAGGCAGACACGTCGCTCCAGCCCACCCCGTCCCGTTCCCTTCTCGGCTGCAACTATTGTGTCAATTGTAGTCTCTGCTGTTGACATTTACTCGCTGCTGACACACTTTAAACCGCAATTGCTGTGCGCCTAATTAATTTGTTGTCACTTGTTTGTCATGGTTAATCATAAAAATTTCACGACACTTACCGCCCAGCTTAACTTCGGACATGCTTATACCCAGTAGGCACTTTACATAAAAGGCACGCAAGACTTACGCAAGAATGTGTGCGACTTAAAAGCTGACTTATTTGTTTGAAGTCGGTACCTAAAAAAGAGAACAGTCTAATCGAGGGGTATTGCTGCGCCGAGACCTCCACAGTATTGTTTTTCCATTTGTTTCGTAATGAATTCATTAAGCCTCAAGGCGTTACAAACAGGCACCCTCGACGCACGCGAGCGGTTTTCAGCACTAGTCAGTTGCACTTTCAGTACGGGAGAAGTGTTGAGGAATGCGGTGGGCGGGACAGGGAGAGGGGCGCGAAGGGCCAAGGCTATTTGGCCTGTCTGCGCCTGTGCCTGTCAAAACAGTTAACCACCGGCTTGTCAATTTGGGTTTTAAATTTATGTGTT
The DNA here is from genome assembly GCA_035041545.1 of Drosophila colorata. Lineage (NCBI taxonomy): Eukaryota > Metazoa > Arthropoda > Insecta > Diptera > Drosophilidae > Drosophila > Drosophila colorata. The sequence continues at coordinate 795,485 of JAWNLD010000482.1, forward strand.
CGCCGCTTTGCCTATTTGCGGTCGAAAGTTGTTCTCCAACTTGACACTGTTGCCGTTGGCCAGCTACACGACCCCCCCCTCCAAACCCTGCCCTATTCTGTCTCTTCCTGGCCTGCCCAATGTTGGAGTCATGCCCACTTAACAAAAGGATATTGCGCACAATTTCCGCTACGCGTCCGGATGTAATGGTAATCAATTGATTGTTTTATTGTAAATTAATTGTGGGCATGCACATGAGCAATACTACGGCTGTTGTTGGTAGTTGCTTAACCCTTGCGACCCCGTTACCAAATCTCCTCTGCCAGTGCTCTTGATTGCTGCTGCTGTAGCCAGCATTGTTTATTGTTTTTACGCAATTGTTTGACTGCTGGCCTGAGCGGCCTCTGTTGCTGTTGATTTAAAACAACCAAAAATGCGAAATGAGTTTACAAACGGAAATTGAGTTTTTGGTTAACATTGCCAAAAGCTGGTTATTTGTGCTGTTTTTTCATATGTTTTTTTTTTTACTGTTTTGTACTATGCAGTAACTGAACGATAAAGTTCCTTTTGTCAGCTAGAGGCCAAATGTTTTTTTACCAAGTTGTTGCTGCCGCAGACAGCACCCGGACGTGAAAGGCAGCAGAAGCATATAAAGATTGCATAGGCGACTATAAAAAGATTTGCTGTACAGTTTCGTATAAAATGATGCCACAGGAAATTTGAATTTTATTTTTAGTGGCTACAGAGAACAAATTTCAATATAATAAAAAATATAGTTTGTTTTTCTTAGTCCACCGTTTTCTTATTAGCACTGCCTTTTCGGCTGTGGTTGTTGTATACCGAGCCTGTTTTGTAATAATTTTAAACTCTTTAGCTTACTCCTTCGGCAGATGACGGAGCAAGTCATGTCTTGAAAGTTCGCTTGAAGTATATTTCTTTGCTAGATCTATTACTGCATCAAACAACAACTACATTTTGCACTTATGTATTTTTCAGATTCAGTCTTTAAACAATTCTAAAGAAATGTGCACAAGTTAAACCATTCTTTTATTGCATTTGCATTTAATTTTTCGCCAACAGTAATTTAATGGAATTATACACTTCGTTGATTTTTGCACAATGAAAGTTGATTGATTAAAATATTAAGTTCTGTAATTTGGATTGCATTTTCTGCATAACCACGCAAATTGTGTGTTACAGTTAATATATTGTGTATCAGCCACATATATGTGTTTGGAAAAGTACTTATTTTATTTCTGGCTTACATCATTCCCATAGCCCCAATCAATTACAGCAGAAAACATTTATCATAATTATCGGAAAATCTTTTGCTAGTTAATTACGTTGTGCTCTCTCCAAAGTGTTTAATAAAAAGAATTTTTATGAAGCATAATCCCAAATATAGGCCCATCAGTGCTCAGTTAATACAATAGCGAAACAAAAGTTCGAAAAGAACTTTGCGTTGCTTGACTTAATTTTTGGCATATCTACGCCCATGACAAATGACAAAGTCGTTGTCAACTTTAGCCATAAAACCAGAAGCACCAACAACACCACCAACACCACCACAGGCAACCACCGTAAGTTAACAATCTGTAGCGCGTCTCGCCTTAGACGCGAACGCTCAACGTTTTGTTTGTGTGTGTGTGTGTGTGTGTGTGTGTGTGTGTGTGTGTATTTCCCATCATCATTAACTCATCAATGTCAAAGTTTATCAATGAAGTCTGAGCTAAAACAGATTTAGCGTAAAATTAACACAATCTAACGTGGCAAGCTGCTTATTGGAAATCAATTTCGTGCCTGTCTGCCAGGCAGCTGACAATCTGAACTGTCGCGCAACAGCAGCTATTCAGACAGGAAGATATATATATATATACCAGTATGTGCGTTTGTTTGTGTGTGTGTGTGTGTGTGTGTGTGTGTGTGTGTGTGTGTGGCACTGTTATACTTAAATCAATTATGTGCTCGGTTTATCATATAATGCCGTCTCAGTTGCGCTCGCTGCATCGGTTGCTTTATTTAAGTTGTTGACTGTTTGCCCAATTTCCAGCTTCTTAATTAAATTAGGCGATTTATTGGAGTTTGTCATTGCCCCCAATTATTGGCTCCACGAAAATAATTGTCAATAGTAAACATGGCATGTTTACACACCATGCCATAATGCTATTTAACAGTTCTTTTCTGTAAGCTATTAGATGGTTTTATTTATGCTTGTGTGCATCTATTTATTTGCAGCACTGTCGCTGTGGCTTTGGCACATTGACAGCTGCTCCCGTCACGTGCGCTCCTCGTTGTGTGCTAAATTTTTTTCATACTGTTTATTTTGTGCTGCATTTACAGTTGCACGATGCAACGTTGTGTACAGACACACACACACACAGACAAGTATAGTGCACACACATATATTTATATATACAATTTAGATATGACACACAGCTATATAGCACTGCCGATACACACAATATTTTCCATCGATTTTTAGCTTTATTGTTTCACTTGTCGAACTGGAAACGACACTTGTTATTCAGGCCCCGTTTTCCCGTTGCGTTTTGTACCAATATTAAATTGCTTTCTATATGCGCTCAACAGTTACATTTTACTCAAAAAAAAGGTATATGTGTATTTTTTTGGCAGGCAATGTGTTACTTTTCTCAGTTTTGACCCAAGGCATAAAATAAAAATGTGACAATGTTTGAAAGTTATATTATTATTCTGGTTCACAAAATGAAAAGAGTATATTGGGTTTATGCAATGTCCGTCTTGCTGTCCGTCCGTATGTCGTTCCGTCCGTCTGTCCCTACGAACGCAATTATTTTCGCCGCTTTTGAAGCTAGAGATTTGAAACTTGGAATATATACTCGTCTATACCCCAGTCAGATAAAGTGTTCTGATCTTTGTGCATGGCCATTCGATTTAATTGATATATATCCCTCAGTTTAAAAAATACACATTACAAAAGTCAATAATTTTCCAAAAGAACAATAATAATTCGACTGATTGAAGCTAGTAGTATACTGTGAACGGGTATAGCGGAGTTGGTTACACCCGCCTATGACGGACTTACTTGTTTTTAATTGAAATTGATATGCTTGCAGGCAAATTGGAAAGTCACTTGCAGAAGTGTTGTATCAATGCTGTTACCTAGATATCAAAAATGATCATATTTAATCTGCGCTCTACCGTGCGGTCAGTTAAGCTGCTCAATTGCGCGAGTTGAAATAAATTAATAAATAAAATGCAAATGCGCCAATCAATTTTTAATTAAAATATATGTACGTAGCTTGTTGAAGGCTGAGCCTACTAATTTGCAACATATACATATCTATTGTATGTATTTGTATATAATGCGGAATTGAATATCCGCTTAGCAGCTTAGAGCCGGAACGTCATTAGCAGCTGTGGCAGTGTCAGCGCCAACGTCATCATGAGCCACAATAATATTTGGCATAATTGTTTCAATATCGCGCTGCTTAAGCTTAAGCGGCAAATTGGCCAAGACCTTCACTGCCACGCCAGATGGCCATGGCGACTTATTAAGGCTGATAACATGCTGGCGAGTAATCAGTTGTCTCGGCAACGAACAAAGGGACAAGGGACAAGGGGAGCGAGGGGCGAGGCAAACATAAAGATTTCGGCACTATTGACGTCAGTTTTGTTTTTAGCGCTAATTAATTAAATTCATTCAAATTAACATAGCATCAAAGCGGCGCATACAAAAAAGTTGTGCTCGCCCTGCCTTTGAGTAGCTCTTTGTATCCGTGTGCCCCATCATCATCATCATCAGAGCAGCATCCTGGATCACCCTGCACCACCCTGCACCACGCTGTAAAGCGTTAATTACCAATTTTTGTGCGCTGTTGTGTTTTGTGATTTGCGCTTTGGCACTCCACTCGTAAATAGAATGGAAAAACTGATTAACATTTGGCGTCCATGCGGCTGCTGCTGCTGCTTAATGAGCAGATTGAGCAAGTTTCGGTCTCGGTCACGGACTGTGACTTGGGCTCGCCCGCGGACTCCTGCTTGTGTGGTTGAGCCAAGCGGCATTCATATTTCGCTTGTAATTCATTTAAATGAAATGCACTCAACTGCAGTTAATGCGCCCGGGCAGTCGGGCGATTAGCGTGAAATGCGTTCTTAATTGGTCTGACGAAACTGGGGAGCTGGTGAGTGGCTGCTGCGTGGAGAACTCTCCAAGGGACTAGGATTTCGTGGTCATTGGCTAAACTTACGATTCAGTTTGTTGCCCCCATTATGGCAACTGTTGCACAGTGCTCGACTTGTGTCCCGAACTGTGCCAACTTGGCGCTAATCGCATTATTTGTTAAGAAGTAAAGTTAATCAGATTATCTGGTCCAGCTTGAGGTTTGTAAGTGCGCTCGGCTTAATGCTCGTCGTGCCACTTGGCGTATACTTGATCAACATCAGTACATTAATCAAATTTATTAATAAATTAAGAGGCAGTATCTGTCTGACCGTTACATGAACCAACTACGCTATGTTGTCTTGCCACTTGTTATACATATATCCCAATTAATTATAACCGTGCGGTTAATGAGTGCCCTGACAGCTGCAATAACATCAGTAGCTGCAGCAGCGGTAATGCGGCCGTGTCCCCATGATGTTGTCTGCCACATTTTAATTACACATTACACATTGTGCGCAACGACCCACGAAAATGGCTACAAAACTAACATTTAGTTCTCCATGGTTTTACAACAGCGAGAACTAAGCTAACAATGAAAATGAAACCAACAAAAAATCTAAAAGAAAATATTAGCCCTAGATAGCAACGAGGTGTGTATACTCTTGCAGAAATAAACATATGTCAATGATATTATTATAAAGTTATGCTTAGGCTTCTGTAGGTAAAATAATATTATTGTCAGATATCATAGATTATATAAGAAATCGAATTTTAACACTCAATTGCTAAAGGAAATTTGAGATTTGGGTATATTTTTGAAAAGTGTTTTTTAATCCCAATGTTGTGGATCCTTGGATCATAATGCATTAGACAACTCATTTCGTGAGGCCTATATTTCCATAGGAGCCATATTAATTGATGGTATACAAACCGATTGTATATCGTACTTTTGGGATCCATAATGTGCTACCAACTCAATGACATGGTTGGGTATACCCTTAACAAGTTAATAAATGAGATTAAACATGTTTACGACTTTTGCTGACGCAATGGGTAAACAAAAACTTTTGTTATTTTGTTGAACAAACCAACAGCAAATAAAATGAAATTAAATAAATAAAATAATTCATTGGATATAGAGCTCAGCCTGTAATTGTTGAGCATTTTGCCAAATGCATGTTAATTAACTGCGACAGGGCAACGGCAAAATGTAAACTAATTAAATTTAATTCATCAATAAAGAAATTTGATCAATAAAGACACTGCAGCCGCAATGCAACTATTTGCATTTGGTTTTATGCGGCATAGCTCACATTTTGGCGACAAATACGTGTGCGTGGATTTGTTATGTGAGTGTGTGCTCGTTTGAAATATTTGAAAAATGTTTTCGGTCAGTAAAAAATTAAATAAAAAAGTTCAGATTTTGCGGCTAGGTAAAACGAGATGATGCCATATGCCACGTCCCAAACGCCGTATGCCTAATATGAATTTTCCATTGAAATGTGAGCACTTAATTATTATAATTTTTTTGTTTTTTTTTATACATATATTCGCTTTATAATGATTTTCATTTGGTTACGTTTGGGGCCTGCACACACAAATAGTTTCTGGGCGGTTTTTAAAAGTTTCACTGCCTGTTTGTTTGCATTGGTAATGAGTTTACTTTGGCTGTAAGTTGCGCAAACAGACCACCAACACCGCCGGCTAGGGGACTGTATCCTCAAAGCTAAGCCCCCCGCAAATGCCGGGCAAAAACTTGTGCATTAAACTTTCGTTTTATTGTAAAGTTCTGTCAACAAAATCTTTCTGCCCGCAAAAATCCGTGTATTCATCTGTGTGTGTGCATAAATGGGTGTGACTGTATGTGCGTTGTGCATATGCGTTTGCTTGCCGCATATGTTTTTAGTTTTGTCTGTTATTTTGGCAAATTGCTTTGCTGCCTGTGACGCTCTAACTTTGATAAATATACAATTTTTAATTAGTATCAAACAAAAAAAATCATAATATTTATATATATGCCAGCTCAAATATGAGCCAAGTCCGTGTGAGGATTTTCCAAAAATTTTTATGAGTGCACATAAAAGTCAGCAGAATTTGTTGTGTGTATGTGTGTGTGAGAGTTTTTTTTTAACGGCACTTTAAAATGCGCTTTAAAAGCATAATAAATCACAGCTGCAAGCCAACAGTTGTTGTTGCTGTTGTTGCCCTATCAAAAGGTTTGCTGCCTCTTGTTTGTTTTGTTTGACCAAAAACATCATGAGTCGGCGATAAGCGCAATTCAGAGCCTCAGTTAAGATAAGCATCGCGCGGTACCACATAAATTATACACTCTGACCCAGCGTCACTTTGATGATTTGACACAACAAAAAAAATAAATAAAAAATAAGAAAAACAAAACCAATTCATTAGAGTGGTAAAAGCAAAACTTAATAAAATTAGCATTACATATATACCTATGTGTATATAATTATATTTGCTATAACGCTGTCAAGCCCTCGCTATGTAGGCAACACACCTATTCACAAAATTCAAAGAACTTCAAACAGCTCCAGGGACTTAATGCAGTCTCAGAAGTAGCCCTCGGGTAAGAACGTTTGCTATAAAAACAAAATCCGCCACTAAGTAGCGGTGCTTATGACATAATAGCTGTCACGCACAGTGGTTCAAGAATCAATGGAACATAAATTAAATAAAAATAAAAAGATATTTTCTTGTGAAATAGTTATATACTTGAGGTATATCTTAATCAAATTATGTTCGATAAATTGGGTTAGTAAAATTAATTATAAATAAACCTTACAAGAAAAATTTACGGAGCGTTGCGAAAAATTTCTTTGAAAATCAAAAGATTTCTTATTATTGATATTTTAAGATATTTTAATACAATTTCCCAACCAAAATACTTTCATTTACCTTGGGCACCGCTCTTTTCTGTCTGGCTTGCGTAACGTTTGGAAGATAACGAAGCGATAGCGAACGAACCTCGATGGCACGAATGTTTCGCCAGGCAAGAATCACAATTGATTAATATGCAACTACTGTGATCCACTTTGTTCCAATGTAGTCCATAACTGCCCCACGTTCCACAGTCCATGTCACATCTTATTATTTTTGTTGTTTGTACTTTGGCCACTTTAATGGCTGGTATGGCTGTGTGTTTGCAACATTTTAGATAAATTAAAAAATAACATTATTTTTTATGCAGCGCACATTTTGCGAGCGGTCGGGGCTGCTATATGGGCCGTTGTTTATATTTATTTATTTATTTTGTATTCACGAGCGTAAATTTTGTTGGCTTAGTTGCCCAAAACAACAACAACAAATCTGAAGGAAGCTAAAAATCGAAAATGTCCTTGATGTGGGCCAATTTCTCTAAAAGCTTTACTTTATGCCTCGTCTTACCTTGGTCAAGTAGCAATAAGCCAAATACCTGGAAACTTCAGGCCAGACCATGTGTAGCATATGTCACAAGCAAAAGTTCCGTGCGCAGAAACCGACGCATGGAACTACCCCACTGCTGCATACATATCATTATCAATGGTGATTGTTGACAATGCCCACTGGCATTGATGGCCTGTAAAACCTGTTAAACCTTCAACTCGTCTCGTTGAGCTGGCAGTGACAAAGCAAATGTCAAATTAATTTGATGCTTTACTTACACATGAACACCTTTCGCCCAGATGCGGCTCCCCTCCTTTAACAATGCGGCTCTGTCGGCAACTTCAAAGGGCTAACTGTGGCAAAAAGGGCGGGTAGGAATACTAACGGTGGCCGGTCACCTGGCATGCTGGCTGTCAATTTCATTTATGTTTTCAATCGATTGTGCTCGACGTTAGCACCTATGGCCACGCCTCCCAAACACCCACACACACGCACACACACACACACACACACACACACACACACACACACAAGCAAGCACACGCAGCCAATATTGGTTAGATTTTTGACAGCTCAAATTGAATTTGCCTTTGCGTTGCCGTTGCCGTTACCGTTGCCTTTTTGCAGTGCAACTCGCGTTGAGGCTGTGCAAAGTGAAATTTTGTTTGCTTGACCAGCTCACCGGCGAGCTGTGTGCGTGTGTCTGTGTGAGTGGGTGTGTGCAGAGGGAGGGAGCCAACTGTCTGTCACGGCGTGAACACATTTGGCTTTTGTTTATTGTACAACGACAGTCAAACGATGATTTGTCTAATTTTTTGATAGATTGTTTATTCCGCCCTGTCGTGTTTGCCCGCCGTCAACAGCTTGGACAATGACCGGCGACGGCTCCTGGGCCACACCCAAAAGGCATATTTGTCACTTTGACAAGTGCTGCAAAGAAATCACAAATATATTGACATAATTGGCTATTTATACAAACGCAGGGCATTTATTTGCTTATATTACGTATTGTATTGGTTTGGCTTTGCGTCACTTTGACTTTGGCTTACGAATGTCCGTCGTGTGGCGTCTGTAAATGCTACCCAGCATGCAGTATTCGGACCAAAAGTCCGGCTTCGTAAAAGGTTGCTTAAAGATATCCGCAAAGCGCCTCATTAGCCTCCCGGCCAGCGCTCGTCAACTTCGGCTGTGCTGGATTTGCGGCCGCGGTGTTGACATAGCGGCAGAGCAGGCGTATGTAGCCCACCGCCTCCTGGTTGCGTCTGAGCAGCAGCTGACTAATGGGCAGCTCGAGCAGCTCCTGGGAGGCCAGCTGCACGGCTGCATAGTTTGGCTGGTGCTGGGTGAGGCTGCTGCTGCGCAATTTGTTTATTTGCCCAATGAAAAGCGGCTCCACGTGAAGCGAATGGCGCTGTTCGCGCACCTCTTGCAAAAAGCGTCTCTCCTGCTGGCTGAGCGCCACCCTTGAGTAGGCGGCTGTGCTTAGCTGGGGTCCATCTTGGAGCAGAAGCTCTGTTAAAAAAAAAAAAAAAAAACACGAATTTCCTCGTAGTTCATGGCATGCCTGGTGGTAATCTGCTGCTTGGTCAGCTCGTTATAGGCCCATATTTTGTCATAGGTAATCAGATGACGATCGTTGGTTAGCACGAACTTCACGTGGCCACTACGATTGTCCGACTTGTCTATCAGCTTGGCCGGCCAGGGTGTGTACCCATATTTCTGGGCAAACACGAAGTCGTCCACTTTAAACGTAACTAAACAAAAAGAAGAAGCTTTAATATCATATTTTGAAGATCCATTCTTGCTCATTTTACTATGTACAATTAACTAACTTTTGGCACCAAAAAAAGTGACCACAAGAAATTTGTAAATTGCAAAAATAGTTTGAATTTAATTGCACGTTTTTAAACAGTGCTGTGAAATGTCGTTTTATAAAGACAGTCAGTGCAGCAAAACAATTTAGATTGTTTGGTACTCAAGGGACAATCACGGTTGTCACTTAAAAAACTTTTTTTTTTGTGTCAGGATATAATAATAACTCAATATTGCATATAAAAAAGGTTTGTTTTGGAGAACTCCGTTAAATAATTTCTATAATTTAACAGGCCTTAAACTCTTTCTTCATATGGCCAGGTAGTAAAAACACGTAGATTTGCATATGTGTTCATTATTCATATGCATTGTTGTGCTTTCCATTGTTGTGCAAAATTTTATAAAAAGACATTCGATACAGACAATAAATGTACCAATTTGTTATAACAAAGTCCAATGTACCAATAAAGTAATAAGGTATCAAATGTTGTACATTGGCACCTACTTCTTTTCATATTCGCAGTGTGTTTTTATTCTCTAAACCCATTGAAAATGGGTAAAAAGGGTATAATGGTTTTGTGCAAAAGTATATAACAGGCAGAAGGAAGTAACTCCGACCCCATAAAGTATATATATTCTTGAACAGGATCAACAGCTGAGTCGATCAAGCCATGTCCGTTTATCCGTCCATCCGTCTGCATGAATGCGTCGATTTTGGAGACCATAAGAACTAGAGACGTAAATTTTCGAATATAGACTCATGGCAAGCGCAGATCAAGTTCGTTTTAATTGATCGGTAAGTCTTACCGTTTTTCTTATGCTATATTCTTATGTTATGAAAGCTGGAGACACCAATATTGGTTCAAGTATTTGTATTACTATACCACTAACAGAATCTATTGCAAAAGTTTAATCAAAATCGATTAAGAAACACAGAAGCTATTAAAGAAAACTTAAGGTAAAATTAACCATATATCACATGCAAATTAGCGACAAGCGCAAGCAGTGCATTCGCAAGCAGTGCATGTACACATACATACAGTGGCTCACAGCTTATTTTGTGCAGTGCGTACTCTCAACATCAAAGGCCTATAACAACGAAACTATAATGAATTAAATAAACATTTTGGTACCATTCGAAAATGTAAGATATATATTTTAATAAGAACCTTCATTTATTAGCAACTAAATACCTTAAAAATTCGAAAACAAAAAATACCGACAAATTTCAGGCCACAGCTTATTTTATTCAGGTAGTTGTAATTTTAAAAAACTTAGCTTTTAATGTTAATATTAATATTTTTATTATTTTGTATAATAGCCGTTATTGTCTACAACTAATTTAAGGCGATTCTGCGTCGATGCTACCTGCTTTTGAGTTACATATGGTGTAATATTCTGCCATTCAGTGATCAACGCATATTGAAATATTGTGTTTTCGAATGTTCAATATCGACCATAAATTTTCAATCACATTAAGGTCAGCTGACTGGGCTAGCGGAATCATCAAGTGGGGACAGTTATAAATCAACCAGGCCTGAACTATTCCCACTTAGTGTATGGGTCGTTATCCTGATAAAATCATATATTCGACGGCACGGCCAGATTTTGGTCACTGTGCAGCAAATTTTCTTTTAAAATCTGAAGATAATTGTGTTTGTCCATCGTACTATCAATAAAAGCTAACATTCCCCTACCAGAAGTCGACATGCAGGCCCAAGCAATGACGCTGCTAACGCCATAGTTTTCTGCTGCCTTCAAGTTTTCTTTTTTGAGTTCAGTATTCGGTTTCTGTCGAACGTAGGACATGCATTGAGATCAAAAATTGTTAAATCTTGACTCATATACGAATATTACTGTGTTTCAATTCTCTAGGGCCTTTAAAACGTGTTCACTTTCAAAGTTCAGTCTACAAAGTCTGTTCTTTGCACTGATGAAAGGTTTTTATGACCTACTCATGTTCGTGTAGTACCCACCGGATAATTTATAGTCTATACTGTTTGCTAAGGCTTTCTTCAACTTCGGATGCAGGTTTGAGTTGAGGGTCGAGGGATTGCCCTTATTTTGAGGTCGGCTAATTATTCTTATTACTCCTTATTAATCAATTCTTGTTGTTCAATTTTGTTTGAAAACCCATTTTAATTATATACGCGACTGGACACTTCAAGTAAGGGAATCAGATTAAAATACTTGTAAAAAGAAGAATAGAAGAAGAGTAAATGCATATAAATATAAATCACAGTCAGATTGCCCAACATTTAAGTACCGCTGCACACAGAAGTGACTGCATAAAATAAGCTGTGAGCTTAGATTTTGATGCGCAATTAGTTGTGCTCATTTAGGGGCAAGGTGATTTATGTTTTTATACTTTGACTTGAATTTTACATTCGCTGATCATGCAACTGCAAAACTACATTTCAATTTCAGCATTCTAACTATCAGTTCAAAAGTTAGAGGGTGTTGAAAAAAAAAGTATGCACAGCATAAAATAAGCTGTGAGCCACTGCGCGAATAAAAAAAAAAAAAAAATTTCGTTGAAGTTGGCAGCACTTAAAAAGGAATCCGTCAAATCAATGGCGCGCTTGTGTAACTGTCAAATATTTTTTATGTGATATATGTAGTATATATATCTTCAAATGGGCCTTTACAATAACGTGAGCTCGAATTATGATAGTTTTGTACCAATTTACCTGATAAAATTTAATCATATTTCAAGGATATTTGTATTTAATGTTTAAAGTTTATTAGCTTCAAATTCTCTTAAGCTTCTAGCCATAATATTTCTTATATTGCCATTCGTTTTCCATTTTGAAAATTTTATCAAAATTACTTATCTGAATATAAATTTACGTTAGCTCGGTTTTACCGAAAGCGAAAACTGCTTAGAAGAAACTTAGCTGTTTTTACCATTGCCCAATTAAATGCAGGTAGTACTTAAAAGCTAATTACTAATAAAATTTAATTTTTTGCTTACAGCTTAAATTGAATTCTGTTTAGACGGTAAGTTTTTGCATGGTTTTAAATAATAATAAATCAACAATTTTAAGTAATTGTTTAACGTCTAGAAGTAGTTTTGTTCCTTGCTTTTTCCTTGCTTTTTATTCTCAACTATCCTATCTGAAACTCCTGTCAAATTGTTTTAGCTTATTAACATACTCAATGTGTACTTAAGTGTCATTTTTGTGTAGTCCTTGAGAAACTTCCGGCCATTCTATCGCTCTATAAATGTGCTTTTTATATTGTCCTAGCTAACCAAACGCTTTGCACATTATCCACACGCCACGCTGACCAAATGGCCGTGCAACATGTGGTTGCTTGGGCAGCAATTTGAGCACTGACTGCCGCTTTCATGGCCGCCTTCTTGCTCCTAATTTGATTTATATTTATAAAGCCGGAATCATTTGCTTTCGATTGCCGTAATAATAAAGCGTCGTTACATTTAAATAATGACCAAGTCGACAAGAACGATGAGGACATCGTCGACGTCTGGTAATGGCTATGAAAATTCAATTATAACCCAGCCGCAGCATGATGGCCACAGAGTTGGGATTGGGGCGCGCTTGGTGTTCGTGGTGAGGCAGTGTCTCCATCGAAAGAAGGCACATAAAACACGTTGCAAGATTAATTGTGCACGCTGTCGTACATTACGACGCGCATACGCCGTGTTGTACATGTGTAAATAAGAGCAGCACAGCATTGTCGGCTGCTGCGACTGCTTTTTTGGTCATCATATTTAATTCAAGCATAAATTTTTGCACGCATATAAAAAAGGACACGGCGCGCGGCAGGCGCGCGGGCAGGGAAATAAAAAGAATTAATACGTTTCGGTTAATTTATGTGGGCCGAGCAGGCGTCCGGACCTCGCGACGGATGGAACCATGAAAAATTGCCCGGCTACACGGCCACGGGTCGAACCAATGAGCCACAAACGGCCGTGACGAACGGCAAGCGACACGCACCCCTGCCCATGCCCACGACCATTACTATGCCGGACGATGGCAACGACAACGGCAACAACAACGGCATCGGCAACGGCAACGTCAACGGGCTTTTGTCTCGTCACCCTTTTTGGCCATTCGCTGGCTTCAGCTCAGCCATTTGGCTGCCTTTTGTTATTGCAGTGGCCATGGGTAATTACGGACGTGTGCGCATGTGTTGCCCCACCGCCGGGGCCACCTGCCATTGTTATGTGCCGCTGCCCGGCTGCATTTTAATTTGTCATAATTTTGCTCGTTCACTGGCTAATTAGCTAGTCGGGCCCCTAGTTAGCCCACTCGCCTCCTCCGTCTCCCACTCACCAGCTGGCGGTGCCACTGCCATTTTCACTGGCACTCGCTATCACTGCCAATACCAGCTGGCCAAAGAGTGGACCGGCTATTGATTAGCCAATTTACTTCGCTAAAATCTGACACAGTACTGAACCTAACGCCAAAGCTTCGTTTTGTATTGTTTGTGCACAAAACTCCAGCTGAATATCTTTGAAATATTTACGCACTACTCAGCGTTTCCTATGTAATCAGTACAAATTATATTGTGTTTATTTATGTGACGAGCTTTTGGGAATTGACGATTCGATAAACAAAACGATATTTTAATAATAATAAGGATTTGGGTATCGCAAAACCTCTTAAGCCTTATATTTACATTCCAAATTGTTAATGCATTCTCCCAGTGCTGTAAGACGCTGATTGCTATATAAGTATTAGTGACAACTGTAATGTGGGAAGTATCTTCTATATCGGTGATAATTTGTATCGTATCTGTTCTGATTAATTAGAGAGCTTTCATTAAATTTAATTATTTTTTGATTTAAATCATAACTATCTTAGTATTGTTACATATAAAAAAAAATAGTAATGAATCTATATATTAAAAACTTTTTTTTTAATGGATGGGAGCCTAATAAAATTACATGCACAAGCATGCAGCGGTGCCTTTGTTATTAAAAAACTGGATTTCTTGAAGTGTAATAAGTCAATTGCAGTTTTTCTTTTTAGCTAATCATGTTGAGAACGTTTTCTGTGTGAATAAAATGCTATTTTGCAGTTAAATTTGGCGACGCACTTGGGCCGATGAATGTGTACAATTTCTAGCTCACAAGCCGTTGATGTCTTCCATGATCGAAAGTAGTTGAGGAGTTACTCGTATTATTGAGGCAACTGTTTTTCCTTTATTGCCAATTTAAGTAGCTGTTAATAACGACACTTAAAAAACTTACATCTTTTTGCCAATGCAGATGGGTTTATATAGGAAAATTTACTGTGCTACAATAAAAGTGAAACCTTCAGTCGCTTATTTATCTGGACTAACAATTTTAAAGTATGATCGTCAAAATATATACTTGCTTTAAATAAATTGTGTACCGCTTTCAATATGAACTACGAGCCGTTGATAAGCTTGTTCGAATGCATCTCAAGAGCTGGTCTTTGGCACCCGGACTAATACAATCAAGCAACTCAGCACACATATCACAAATCAAAAGCAACAATCTGAGAGTGAAGCATGAAACCATAATCTCGAAGCCTCATCACTTCCGGCACACTCAACACTTGCCACTGCCGACTTAATTTTTTAGCCAATAAACCATACAACCCAACTACACACAAAATAAACTCACAGCAGCAGCAACAACAGAAAACAACAACAACTTCCAACAGGGCCGCTAAAACCACATAAATCAATGTCTGAAGGAACCCAACAACCCACAATAGACCGAAGCCAAAATTGTGCGCCCCTCTCTACCGCCGGCAACACTCGAATCTTGACTGGGTGGGCCATGACCATTTCCTTTTCCATTTCTACATGCACAACCACTGCCAGGGTAATAACATGCAGTGACAGAAATTGCAAAATATTTGATTTGTGCTTATTTAATTTGAAATCTAGTACACGAATGCGAACCCACATCCAGAGGCAGAACCAGGCCAGAGCCAGACCCAGATCCAAAGCCAAACCCAAACCCAAAACCACAAGCCACACACATACAGTCACGCACACACAGCCAAACACACAGACCCACATGATATATGCTTGTGTGTATAGACGTATGTCTGGGTATATAGCTTATATGGCTACTTTGAGCCGGGACTGCACTGATTTAGATGGATGACACGAGTGCTGGAGCAGGATTGCCAAGCCTAAGGCGCAACATGCAGCTTTCAAGTGCGTTGTGCAGTTTTCAAGTGCTGTCAGCTGCACTTAGTCGACATCAGAATGTCCTGCTGATGAATTTTGGGACGCATACAAAGCGCTCCTCGAGAGCAAGAGAGAGAGAGAGGAAGAGAGGAAGTGACGAAGCAGCGGGAGAGTCCATGCTATGGCCATTACGATTAGCTTGAGGAGGATGATAATGGCGATGATGACGTTGATGGCACTGCCAATGCAGTAGAATGCCATTTCATGTTCAATTAGTGCAGGCAGCCAATGCTCTTCATATAAAATGCCTGGGAGTCTAATTAATTACTGGGCACTGGGCAGTGGGATATCAACATGCTGCTGTTACGGTTGCAGCACCCCACACCACTCCCACTGCACTGCCCCCTAACATACTCTTCAACAACATCATTATCAATGTCAAGCTACATTTGGAAGCTGCAACAGTTGCTGTTGCGGTTGCTGTTACTGATGCTGCTCTTGCCTGTCGCCAACTAATGAGAAAATATTGATAACATACGGCAAGTGGATTTTGGTTAGCGGCTAAATATTAGCGATTGAATTGCACCACGCACAGTCGTGACATCGCATAACAACAACTATAATCAGGCGGACACAAAAAGGAAAACGAAGGATTCATATATAGTCCTTGCAACCCGGCCGGCCTGGCCTCTGCAAATTTATGTGAAAAACAGCGGAAAAAGTAGAAAATTGTTGTCGCCAATTTGCATATTGAATTACATTCATTGTTGATGCTCGCATGAGTTAAATTCCCTTACTCCTCCCCCCTGACATCCGTCCGTTTCTCTGTTATGTGAGGGCTGGCATTGTCCGGGATCCTTGCTAACGTTTTGATGCCTTTGAGTGACGCTGACAATGCCGGCAATTGGCAGCCGCCACGCAAAGGCAAATCTTATAAAATATTCAGTTATTACACAAACAAGCGAATTGCGCCATACAATTGTTTATGAATGCTGTAAATATTCTTTTCATTGCAATTCATTCAGAGGATTAAAATGGTAGCAATATTCAACTTAATATACAAATTCGTTTGTATATTATAGTATAGTATTATTTACTATAGTATTTTAACTTAAATAACCATTAAGTATGCTAGCAGAAACTTCCCACAAATGATGATCTTATTTGCTGTGGGCTTATTAGTCTTTATTGAAACTGTATAATGTACATAAAGGAGACATTGGCCCTTAAATGTTTATATATGCCAAATCAGCCCAATGAGCCTCTCTCTCTTTTTTTTTTTTTAATTGCCAAGATATCCACACATTAACCCCTAGATCATGCAGTCTACTTAACCAAACCTAAGCTATTCAATATTATAACATCCTTTTAACATGTAAGTACACTTCGTCTTTGACATTTTTAGTTATACGATCGTTTATTTCCTTTTTTTATTTAAATCAACTACACATTTATTTTCATCTCAAGAAAACTCAGTGTGCTAACTATTTATATTTAATTAAAATAAATTTGCTCACTGTGTTAAATAAATAAAATACATTTAAAATATGTAAAACTAGATTTTGATTATATTTCTATCTTTATAGTTTATTAGGTTTGCTAAATTGCCAAATTGTATGAGACCAATTTCTGAAGAATTTTTGCTGACAGCGCAGCAAACAGTTGGCCAGCTCAGTTTTCGTACATTTTTGGCCAATTTACCAATAACGAAATAATTAAAACAATTAAATTTTAATTTTCAAGTTTTTCTGATTCACATTTCCGGTTAGTCAATGTCATTTGCAGTTTGGCCACTTGGCTGTAAAAGTATTTGAAGAGCTGCGTCGAGCGCTTGGTCAAAGCCATTACAACGATTTAATTTGAAAGTTTACACACTCTGGATGCTCGGGGTACGGAGCGGGGCTGGCAGATTCTGGCAGCAATTGAAGCACATGCAATAAATTAAATTTTTGAACTTAATATAGAAAACGATTCTCATTGCCGGCTGTGATTTTGATTGCCAGAGCTGGCTGCCAGGCTGCCATGCTGCCAGCCTGCTAACTGCCGCCTGCTAAATTGCCAGGCATTTTGGCATTTGTGTTTCATTTTACTTTTAGTCGCAGCTAACAGTTTTTACCTTTTTACCTGGCTACTAGCAGCTGTTCTTGCTGTTGTTGCTGTTGCTGCTGCTTGGCAAACTTTTGAGCGCACATTAATTAGAAGCTGCCACGCTCGGCAGACACGCGCCCGGCGCCAGAAAGTTGCCAGCGTCTGCCCAAAAAGTGCAACATGTACGCGAGTGTGCGTCAAGTTTTGGTTTGAGTTGCGTTTCAGTTTGAATTTAAGTTGAGAGTTGAAGCTTTCTTTTTTTCTGCGATGTTTTCGGCAGTCGTTCGGCGCGATGCTTTTAATTAAGGCAACCGACAGCGTCATGCACTTGGACTAAAAGGGAGCGGAGGCAGAGGCATGGGTAGGCGAGGCGCCTCGAGTTGCATTATGCTGGCACTTGCCGCTGGCATTCGCTTCAGTGGCGACAACAAGGTGTTAACATTTTAAAGATGCCTTTAATTTTGTTAAAAGCGTTGGCAAACATATGCCCGGCGTTGCGAGGCGAGGCGAAGCGAGGCGAGGCGAGACAGGCGGCTATAAATAACGCAATCTTCACGCACGTAACTCAAATGCCAACTAATGGGCGTTGGTGTGGGCGTTGGCAGCACCACGTTTCGTCTCATTTAGCGCACGTATCCAAATAATGACCCAAAATGATGGCGTTTAATTCAAATGAAGCGACTGCGCTGATGACCAACGCCGCGTTTACATAGCGCTAAATAACAAACACATGTACTTAAGCTGTAGAAATGTTGCCCACAGCGAAATACCCTGTGTTTTTTAAGGAGAAGAAACAGCGTTCATGACAAACCACGAATAAAGATGTAATCTTTGAAATTTTATCATAGACCCATTTTTTGGAAAAACTCTTTAACATGTTCTCTTAACGCATCTTTTTTTTTAATTTTTTGGATTATTTTTAGCAGTTTTTACATTAAGTATCTCAGATATTTAAGGAAGCAAGCAGATAAAAGCAACAAAATAAAAATTTAGCAGATGCAAGTTCCACATTAGGCTTACAGATTGTAACTATTGTTTTTAAGAAAAGCTAAAATAAACTTAAGATATATTTCCCCGCCTATGCGGTGCTTGAACTCTATTGGAAACTCTAGACCCAGGTAAACAAATACTTAAAGTACTTTAACAAATAGGTTTCAGACTCCAGTTCTTCAAAAGCGAACATTAGGATTTTGTGTATAGGCTTATATTTCTATAGATTGTAATAAAAATAAACAACAAAACCAGAGTTTTGGGACCAACGCGCTGTTAATATATATATGATTTATGTTTATAGATTGTAAGCATGTATAATGTAGAGAAGGAAAAAATATAATCCTATAGCCCCATGTCATCAACGTAATTGAACATTTGATGGGCAAGTCATATGACAAAAATAAACTTTGGACTCAAATGGAAATACGTACTACGTACCTTCTTCTGCTTATGCTACAGGGTATATAAAACTGCGTGTGTTTTGTAAATAAAATGAAATGAAATGTTTTATCAACGTGCCAAGCGCACTAAACAGACCGCGGCTACGGGCCCTCCTGCTCTCCCACCTCTAACTCCGCCTGTCCTTTGACCACGTGAATGCTGTGAGGGCTGTTGGCTGGTTGGGCTGCGGTTCAGGCTCGCTTATTATCGCATCCCCCATGTGATATTTGTTGTTGTAATTGTTTTGTTGTCGTAAATGCGAAGATAGATTGCAATTGCCACAGGCCATTACCAATGGAAATTACGAATACGAATACGAATACGAGTTTGAGTTCGAGTTGGAGTTCGAGTTCGAGTACTCGCATAGGTCTGGCAAGCGCGTAGACAGTGGAGATTGGCAGCACCCGCTGCAAAATGCTTGTCATTAAATTAAAAATAAACGACAATATTTTATGCGCCTATAAATATGCAACGCACAAAATGTTGCCCAGCAACGGAAAGTGAGCAGCTGTTGTTTTATTTGTTGTTGTAGTTGTTTGAATTGTTGTTTTTATGTCTTCTTTATGCAAGCATCGTTAGAGTTAAAGTTGTTTGCCCGTTTCTCTTTTGTCCAGAACAGCACAGGTGTGACCAGAGCAGAGATTGAGTGCCAGTGAAGTAAATGGCCAGCCAAGTGATTTGCCTAAGCCTCCACTCTGTTGCAGAGTTATGTATCTTACGGATGCATAAATAAAATACAAAGCCATAAATTGTGATTAAAAACGGTTTGTTTTCCGTTTGCTAGCAAAACACTTAAGCCACTTGTACAATAGTAACTTGAAATTTGTTATTTCCTAATCTCTGCACGATTAAATATTTGATTTAAATTTACTTAATGTGTAGGCCGAGAAAATATTTTTGTATGAATTTTGTTCAAGGATTAAGCAAAATAATTTGCTTCTGTTGCGTGTGTATGAGTTAGTTATCCTTCAAACTGAGCACGGTCGGTGTGTTGGTAGTAGTGTAATAATGGTAATGTACTTCAACTTCTTATATTAGATAAATAAAATAGCCATCGATGCCTTGTTGAATCGGAAAAGTCGATAACAAAATAAAAATGTATCCTTCGAATTTCAAGTTGTTAATAACAGAAATGTTTAGGTCTTGCGGCATGGCTTTTTCATTACATTAAAATAAATTCGTCAAGATTTGTGTTATAATTTATCTTTATCATACTTATAACAAGAACTCCCCATCCCATATTGAAACCCTACCAATAGAGAAGTTCTTAAACTATTATAAAAAAATACAAAAATCACCAAAAACTGCAAAGATTACTTGCCATAAATTTATGTAGATCGAGTGCGCCAAGTCCCTATTTTCAATAAGCATTATTTTCATTGATATAAAAATATAGTTTTTAGTTTTTTTTTAATCGAATAGTTTGTTTATTACGTAGGTATTGCATTCACTGTAGAATTTATTGTGAAATACAATTCAGTTTTTTTGCGGAAACATGCAGTCAGAATCAAAAGTGTATAAAAGAGATGAATTAAAATTCTGTGATATTTGTTGAAATATAATAGCTTATATCAAGTTAAATGAAATATTGAATAATCTGTTCAAATACATTTTTTTTTTTTTGTTAATCAGACAAATTTAATTAATGTGAGCTGCTTTTACCAAAAAATGTCATATTAAGTTACATTTTTTGACTTGAAAAAATACAAATAAAAAAATTAAATATAAGAGTTTTACAAATTTATTTAAAGCAATTGTTAACAATTTTATGTTTCAGCTACACTGAAAAGGCTTAAACTCTTCGCAGTTTACAGGCTTAAACGTATTAGACCTATCTGACATTAGTTTAAAATTAAGCTACTTGAATTAGGCCCCACGATGCGGTTTCGCAAAAAGAACATTTTTTAAGTAATTAGGTTGAATGAATTTCTATGCTCATGCTTGCTTGTGAGTTGGCTGGTCAGCTGATATCTCCAGTTTGGCACCTTCAAAGTCGCTCGTCTCCTCGCTCGTCGACTCATTGTCATTCCAGGGCTGCGTCTCGGCGGTGCCCCAAATGAGGTAGATCACATTGCCGGCAAAGAGGACAACGCCGGCAATGCTGAACACGAGCTGCCACTCGCTGCGCTGCGTCGGGTGCTTCACCAACACGCCCACCACAAGGGGCGTGAGCATTGCCACCAAGTTGGTGAAGGTACTCAGTATGCCCGCCAGGATGCTGGCGTGGACGGGCGATAGGTCAATTGTGTTAAGTTCGCTGCCGATGGTCGCCGCGCTGCTGACGCCCACGCTGAGTGTGACCAGCGCCAGGGCCAGCGGCTGCTGTGTGGCATCCACAAAGCCGAGGGCCAACATGATGACAGCCGGTGTCCACAGCGCAATGCTGTTGTAGGTCTTGCGCAGCGCGGTGAGGCTGAGACAGCGTCGCTGGAGCAGCACGTCCGCGACGATCAGGTATACATAGCACATGGCCCACATCAGCAGGAAGGGCAGCGCAGAGAAGAACGCGTTGCTGTGCATCTCCAGGCCCAGCACGCCGTTCAGGTACGCTGGCAGCTCCGCCTGCATCGTCGCCAGGCCCCACGTGTCGGCGCAGCGGGCGCAGAGCAGCGCATAAAACGGCGCTGAAGTGAATATGCCGCGCCAGGGTATGGCCAGCTTGCGCTCCTGCCTCACGCTGCGCTGCAGGTCACCCACAATGTAGCGCTGCTCCGCTCGGCCAATGCAGGGCGCTTCGCTGGCGCGATTCGCGCCAAGCAGCAGCCACAGCAGGCACCAGGCCAGGCCCAACGCGGCCGATGCATAGCTGATGCCCGGCCAGCCCAGGCTGGAGCTGGCCAGCATGCCGGCCGCATACATGGCCAGCACGTTCCCGCAATCGAAGCCCGTGTAGGCGAAGGCGCCGAGGCGCGTGCGCTCCACAGCTGGCGCCCAGTTGGCCAGGTGTTGGTGTATGCAGGGCAGTGTTAGGCCCTGGCAGAGGCCCTGCAGAATGCGTATGGCACAATAGGCCCGCCAGCCGGCCACATAAATACCCTGCGGCGTCCAAGCGCTGAGCAGCGCCGAGCCCAAGCTGCCCCAGAAGAGCACCGCCTTTGCGCCAAAACGCTTGCAGAGGTAGCCACCGGCGAATTGCGTTAACGCCGAGCCCCAGTAGAAGCTGGAGAGCACATACGATTTCTCCGGCTCCGTCCAGTTGTAGTGCTGCAAGGTGTAAGATTTCAATAGTTATTTGCTGGGCGTGGCAGAGTCCCCCTCTGACACACTTACGGGCAGCTCGGCATTAACGGACGTGGCATTTGTCATGGCCACCACAGCCACGCCCACATTGAACTGCAGTATGGTATTGACAACCAGGCCCAGAAAAAGCAGCAACGCCTGCAAGTGACGCAGTCCAAGGCGTGGCACTAAAATGCAAATTAGACACTGAGTTACACACAATAACACACACACACAGACTCTGTGATTTTCTCTTTCCAATCCACTCACCTTTCTCCAGCTCCACATCCGTGTCAGGCATTCTACTTGAAGCGCCTCGTTGTTGTTGTTGTTGTTGTTGTTGTTTTTGCTAGTGTTACGGCTCGCCTTTGGTTCGGCTAGACAAACAGTTTGTGAACTTGGCAAAAATATAGCTTGTATTAAGCCAAATCCAAATGCAACAATTAGTGTAATTGCTTACTTTTTGTTCTGTTTTTTGTTTGTCTAGAAATTAACTGGCGTTCATAGTTGTTGTTGTAATTGGTCTACCAAAAAAACCAAAAAAAAAATTCAAGTTTAATTTTGTTTAAAAAGCTTTAAAAGTAATTGTCATAAATAATTGAACTTGCAGATACGAGATATTGGGGAAAAAAATAGACTAATAAAAAGCGCGACATAATTATTTTAATACACGAAATATTTGCTATCTTCGCTGTGCCGAAGAATAAATACCCTTACAAACATAAAGCACAAGTGCGCTACATTTGTATGTTTTCATGCAATTACTAAACTTTTACCGCTTATTCTTATGGGAGCTATATGTTATCTCTATCAAATCTGATAATATTTTGCAGATATGTTAAGAGCATAGAAACGGTCACAATTTCTAAGTTTGGTAAGAATATCGCGGCAAACAAAAATGATATTCAGTGTTCGACCAAAAGCTCCCATGACAGCTTTATGATATAGTGGTCCGATTCAGCCGATTTCGGCATGTGTACTATATGTTTTTGTTATAATAATAATTAGTATTATAATAATAATTATTATTGTATATTGGGAAATACTATAAACTCGCATATTTAGGGCCATAATAAAAACATACATATTTATAGAAATTTAAGCCCTGTTGCAAGCTGCTGTTGCATAATTATACCCTGAACCCATTGAAAATGGGTAAAATCGGTATAATGATTTTGTACAAAAGTATGTCACGGGCAGACATAATGTATATATGTATATTCTTGATCAGGATCAACAGTCGAGTCGATCTAGCCATGTTCGTCTGTTTGTCCGTTCGTCCGTAGTCCGCAATTTCAAGAGCTAGAGAGTTGAACTTGGACTTATTATAAGTGTATATAATTGCGTTTGAATGAAAAGGGGTTTAAATGTACATATGTCACGACAGCTCGCCGCTGGGTTCACTCTTACTTGTTTTTTTTTTGTTGCTGGTAGGACAAAATTGTAAGTCGCAAGGGAGAACAAATGGAAATTTCGGCTTAGACATAGACTTAAATCTGCCATAAAGTTTATTTTTTGTTTGCTTATTTTTGGCATTATTTCAACGATTGTTTTGTGTTGTTCGGCTTTTTTTTTGGGGTTGTGTGCAAATTTGGTCGATAATATCAACGGAAAAATGCAAATCCCAGAATTTACAATTGTATCTGCGCTTCTAACAAGATACTTTTAGTGCCATTGACAGCCATAACACACACACACACACACACACACACACACACCCACACACACATACACACACATGCACTCACACACAAACATTTGCAATCTAAACAATGCGTCCGTCTTTGTCTATGTCTCCATCTCTTTCTCTAGGTTCTTGTTGATTTCGCATGCTTTTTCAATTGTTCTGAAAGCTGTCAACACAACGGGTTACAATCGGACAACGTGCGCTGCACTGAAGATAAGGGGCTCGGTGGGGCGAAAGCGGTAGTGGAGTGGAGAAGGGAGGGGAGCGGCTCGATCAGGCGTTTACAGCCTACTGATGCCGTATGAAGCAAACACAACAACAAAAACACAATCGAATGCAATGCTGAAGCATATTTTTGGGGCCCGTGCAAATATTTGCACATTCGAATTTTTGTTTACATTTTAGTGCAAATTTTGCAAATTACTCGCATAGCAGTCTGGCAACCCCCTACACATTTATTCACCACCCCCCAACCCACCTGAGGCAGCGTATCACAAATGTATGTATGTTCACATATTTTTTAGTTGTTGTGTTGCACATTTAATTTAAGTAAATCTCTGACATGTGCTGCAGTTTCGGACAGAGGCGTCGCTAAGCGAATTGGAATGTGAATGTTAAGTGAGAAGCTGCTTTTATTTAATTGCATAAAAACTTGAATTAATTAGCTACAAGTTATAGCGTAGCAAAAACTAGCATTAGTTAGGATTTATTAAATTTTTTATTTTTTTGTTTTTTTACTATATGTTTTTAAGATATGCAAGTGATTTTAGCGGCCTTTTTGAATTGAAAGTGTACTTTCATTATTATGCGCAGTATTTTTAGTTTTAGTTTATTATCGTTATCGATACATCGTTTCTAAAATAACAGCAAGAGCTTTTTATGTAAATTACAGCACTTTCTGTTCGGGCGTCCCCTGTTTTGCGACGCCTCTGAACACTGGGTCTTTAATAATGTCTAGCAGTCTGCTCGCTTTTATTAAAAACAAATAGTCAAACACTCACACCCACCCACACACGCACAACAGCACTGCATGCAAATAACACAGCAGTCCAATACACTTATGCATTTTGTGTTATTTTAATTTAAAATATCTGCCGATTTATTGTGAGTCTATTCTATAAAGCTTTCGGGTCACAGCTACTAAACACTGCCAATCGAGAAACTATATTTACCTACGTTTTGTATGTATCTGTATGCTTGTGTATATACATATGTATATATATTGTTGTTCTTGAATAATGAACGAAGCAACGCTTAACTGAAAAAGTCTGTTTAACCAAAACTTTGGGCTGATTGGCAATAGTTACCTAAATTCCAATTCGCGATTGAACTTTGGACCTTTCCTTTACACGTTTGTTTTCTAGTTCGCCTCGCACACTATTCTATTAATATCCAATTTTGTTGTTTTTATCATATTTTTTTTTTTGTTTTTTTGTTATTTCTGCCCGCTTTTCCGTCCGTTTTGTTCAACTGCGCTTTGTTTATGCAAATAACTTTTAGACGCTCGCTGGCAACTAATTTAAATCTCGCTTAATGAAGTCTTTCCCTGGGAATGACGCTTGCTAGAATGGAAGTGTGTGGAAATTTCAAATTAGAACTGATCAGGTAGCCTGGCTTAAGTGTGTTTTGGTACCCAAGGAGCTTCTTTGTTCTTAATATGAGTGGCAGTTGGCAGCAAACCATCTGTTCAAACCGTATACTAATGAGGTATAGTTTAATTATTCATTTACTGTCCAAAATCCACATTAAATTCCATGTGAACATAGTTTGAAAGTGAACGCTAATTGAAACACAATTGAAAAGCTGCCTGCTACAACACTGCCTCGGATCAGATGTTCTTTACATTTTCTGTTAGCCGATGCAGCTCTACAGAGCAAAAGCCAACATGTTGATTCAGGGGCAAAAGACTGCAAGTCGATTAATCGATAAGAAATATATTAAACATAGGAAAGTCAGAGATTGTTGTGAAGTATTTAACATACTCATTCAGAAAATATTGTAGTGTTTGTACTATGAACATAATACAATATCGACCGTTTGCTTAGCAAAAACATACTTCACAACAGATTCTCTATTTGGCGGTTGAATTCAAACTCCAACCGGGCAGATAAATTAATTGTGAGTTACATTTCAATGTCTGCGCATTTTTGTACTCGTTTTGGTATATTTGCCAGTAGCCCGCTGTTAATTACATCTCTGTTATGTGTTGCTGTTATGTTATTTACTCTCACTGTACGAGTAATATACTCTCTGTGGCGTGCGATCGCCAATTCTCTCATTGACTGTTAATGTTGTTGTACGTACACATGTGTGCGGACGGCGAAAGAAATTCAAAATCTACGAGTTGTTTTAAACTTTTAGACTTAGTTTGTGCGCAAGCGACGTGCATTAGTGCCACAAATGCAATTAATTTCGTTTGAAACAAGCAAAGTCAACTGCACACGAAATAAAATTGAAATTACATATTTTTATTGCGGCGACAAAACGATCGCAAAAGGAAGACGCGCAAGCAAATAAACAAATTTGCGGCCGTGAGCTCGTCGTGTGCGTGTGTGTGTGTAAGTGCGAGTGCGACTGTGAGTGTTTGTATGTGTGCGTTGCGTGTGATTCAATTGTTTAAGCAAACAGCAACAGCCACTGGGCAATTTTATATTTGTTAAACCATTTAATTGCATTAGCAACAACAGCAACAGCATCGGCAAAGGCAAAGTGAGCTGTACTCAAAAAGCTACTCCGAAAAAAGCCGCCAAATTACGCGACGGCATAAAATTGACAAAAATAACAATTATATATAAATATATGAATAATGAAGAAAATCACTTCAATTTGCTTTTTAAGTCAATTTCGGTTTACGTAGTTTCGTTCAATATTCGATACAAAAATTTCGTATTTGTTCTCGTCTTGTCTTCGTTCGTTTTGTTTTATTTTTTAAGCTTTTTTTGTTTCTTGTATCCTTTTATTGAAAAATTCGCGCGTGTTAAACGTTGTCCCCGTCTGGTCACACTCTACTCCTCACATCGCTGTTATCGAAGAAGAAGCACAAAAGTGAACACGCGCGTAATTTTCACACACCCCCCACTTCCTTTCCCCCTGCGTTTGTGACAATTTTGGCATTCTTATTGCGTTCCACGTGTGTTTCCGTGTTTTTTCTCGCCTCGCCTCGTCCCCGCGTACCGTGTCTCGTAAGTGAACTTTGTTTGTTAATAAATGTTTCCATTTGTGCAATTCCCGCCCTTTCGCTGTTCTAGTGATCCCTTGTTAAATTCTCTGCGTGCCCATAAAATTAGTGTGGAAAAAAATAAACAATAATAAGAAAGAATACCAAATCAAGCAAGGCTCGAATTTAACGTCATCGGTACCAACACCAACAAAAACAAAAAAATTGCGCACGCTGCTTTGTAAGTCATATGCATTTCTTTTTAATTGAGCTTTTGTTTAATTTTTATTTTTAATTTAATTATATTTTTTTCATTGCTTTATTTTCTTATGTCTTTGTTTTTACATTAATAAGATTCTCTATCTCTGCCCAATTCCTTTTATTTTTAGCCTACTTGTCCCTAAACATAACTTCATGTTTGTGCATACTTACACACACACATGTACAAACGTAATACTTGCTTATTTACCTGTTGCCTCTCTCTATATCTGTCTTTGTCCATGTCCGTCCGTCTATCTCGCTCGCATATTTGTACATTCTCATTGTCAACGGTTATTTCATGATTGCGCTTTGTCGTCTTCATTTTACCTCTTTTCCCTGTTAGTTTGTTTTGTTGTTACAGTTCGCAGTTGCCTTCACTTCCATGCATACGTACGTATGTACGTGCATATTTATATATGCTGTATTTTCTTATTGTACATTCCACCACCGCTTAATTTTGGCTTAACTCACTTCACCGTGGCTCAGCGCAGCTCAGTTCATCTTTAATCGTTGGCTGAGTCGTGCCCTTATTGGTAACGCTGTTTCAGGCTACTCTCCCTCTCTCTTTTTCTCTGTATTTATGATTTTTGATGCTCTCGTTTTCATTTGCTCAATTTCAACTTCATGGCCAATGCTGCCTTTTTACATAATTTCGCTGACTCATTGCGATGCTGAACACAACATGTTCACAATTAAACTTTTTCACTCCTCATATCTGTTTTGTTGGTAGTATTCAGTGCGAGTTTTACGTTTTTGCTTCTCTGTCGCGTTGTGGTTTTGACCACGCACACACGATAATTGTACAGCCTGAGTTTGACTGGCCGCCGGCCGCGTTGTGTAGATTTTTCATTGTGTTGACAGTCAGTTTGACATTTTTGCCTATGGCAGGTACAACAACGTGGTGGGGGAGAATGTAGACTATTTTAGAGAATTGTGCGCATTTAACTGATTCTAAAGCGGGCAAATTAGTTGGTTCAAAGTTTACCTCGAAAGCGTGGCTCAAATCTGCTATTAAATCTTATTTGGTTCTTAATTATAAGTTTCTAAAACTATTTTTTTTTTAATGAAGATTTGAAATTTTTTCAGCAAGTATTAAATAAATAAATAAAATATGAACCCAGAATTTGAATGTTTTTAAAATCATAAAGAGAAATTGTAACCAAACCGGATGCTCGTAAATTCATTTTATCTTGTAAAATGGTTTGGGGCAGCCAATATATCTAATTTAAAATTCGCCCTTCTAAATCAAAAAATATGTAAAAAGAAAATTAAAGGTTTTCCCATAATAATAAAGATAATCTTTTCTTTTCAAAACCTTCTAAAACCCGTTCCTCTTAATGTTGACACTCAAGTTCACGAACCGAACCTAAGGGAGGTACTGGTTCGAATCGTAAACCTAATCACAGACAATTTTTTTTTTTTTTTTTATTATATAAATTGGCAAATGCTAAATATATAATATCCAAAATTATAGATTGTAACGTAAAACAAATATTGCCTCTTGCATTCAATTTATCGAAATTATCTAAAGAAATACACTATTTATGTTAAATGGCTAATGTATATATATACACTCTATAAAGTTACACACACACACTAAATACAACGAGTGCCGTTATTTCAGCCGCTCATTAAACACACCTATGGTGAGGGCCACAATGCAGCTGCATTGGCCAACTATACTAACAACAACATTAGCATTAACAATAACAACAGCGAAAATAACTACTCAGCGTCGCGTAATTTGCAAACAAAAAGTGATTAAAATATCAAATTAGCGTCTGGCGTCGAGATTTAGTCAAGTTTCCCAATGATGACGACGTCTATGCCAGTTGTACCTCGATGACTGCGAACTGAACAACTGAACTGACTGTAAAATAACTGAGAACGTCTGGAATTGTGTGTGTGTGTGTGCGTATGTGTGTGTGGAAAAATCGAAAGTAGACGCCGCACCATGTGGAACCCGCATAAGCTTAACAATTTGCTGATTACAAGCTATGAGGCCTGCCCCTGTAAATAAAATGTATAGCTCTATATGCTACAGAGTTGGGGCACGTGACACGACATATCCTTACCCTAAAACTAAGTGGCGTGATTTAATATATATACTTAAAGTTTGCTCAAACATATAAAATATAGCTAATGCTTACGTAAAAAGTAGGTTGTGGGAAAATATATAAGATATATAAGATCCTACCTTGTTTTCATAACTGACCATCACTAGTCTATATTTATATACATATTCGGTAATCCTTGTGCTAACGCACATTTATTCATATACCCTCGCAGTGGTTTTTAATACTGTGCCATGAAATGTGAAATATCTTGAATAACACATCTTCAATCTCATAATCATCCCATCGGTCGAAAACTAAAATTTTTACTCAATTTACGTTAATGATCCCCATTTTGCTCTTTTCATTTTGCCAAGTATTTATTAACATTGGACAACTATATACCACTGCATAATAATATTGAAACAATCGGTTATAAAGTGAGTTTTAAAAGAGATTGCAAACAAAGATCCAAAAATCGTTTCTACCTTATAGTGTACCTTTGTCTGCAAGGGCATTTAATCTTCGGCACACCGAATGCAAAACATTTTTAGTTATTTTTATTTATCACTTCATAACGCTTATCGGTAACAAAAAGTTGCCGATAACACAATTTACATGCTAGTACATTCAGTTCTTTTTCATTGCCTAGCGAGTAGTGGCAGAGGCGGCGGGGCTTGCCTTGTTATTGCAGTTAATTGAAATTAGCGATAAAATAAAAGGGAGAGATAAAGAAACACGTTTTACCTGAACACACAAATTGGGATTAGTCACATTTAAGTTGAAAGAACTCATTGAACACATGGGCTACAGTTAGTATCTAATGCAACAAATTTGCTTACTTGTCGGCTGAGCGATCTTGCTCATAATGCGGCCACACACATCTCTTTGCTCCATATTTGGTCACACACGCATGCATACAAATATTGTATCTGTGTCTGCGCAAAAGTTCTGTTGTGGAATACGCTTGCGCGACGACAAACGCTCGAGACTTACCCTTCATAAGTTATACGAGAACGAACGCGTTTAATAAATTATCAAGTTGAATGCCCAGTTTCGAAATTTGACCTTGAGCACAAATTTCGGGTCTCTGGGCTCTACTCTATTTATACGTATGTATATTATTAAGTGTGTGTATGTGTATGTGTTTGTATCTTTTAATTGTTTGGTGTTTTTTTTTTTTAATTTTTTGGCTCGTAGTTTCTTTGAGCTTCGATGCGTTACGAATGTCGCCCGGCCACAGTCCGCTGCTCGTGATGACTGGGGAAGTGAAACTCTACAGCAAGTGCGTATTTCTTGGGCTTCGGTTAATTAGCGCAACCATACAAATTAACTAACGCACATGCGTAACTCAAAGATACACAGATACAGATTCATAGATACAAGCTAGAAGGAACGCTGAGATTTTCGTTTGTATATGATTAACGTGCTGTTCATTTAATACATCTTTCTTCTTCTATTTTCATCTTTGTTGGAAGGCGCTTTGAATTTGACTCTAATATCTGAAATAAATTGCTGTTGCGCTGGGTAGGCAGGTAATTGCCAACCGGTTTAACCATCAAAATAAAAAGACCTAAAGAAAATGAACGAGGGACCGAAATGTGATTATGCAATGCCTAAAATGTGCGTAGAAAATATTTCGAATATTTCAACAAAACTTCTTTAGTCAGGCCATTTGATAAAACAGTTTGAAAAATAAAAAGAATTGAACAAAATTTCAGAAATGCCGTACCCTTTAATAAATTATTGTTGTAAAATATATTTTGGTTGTGTGTATATTAATTAGTTTCATATACATACTTACTTTTCAATTAATAAAAGTTAAAAGTTGGGATTTATTTAACATCAAAACTTTTGTAGCCCAATCTTTAAGAACTTTCATAAATTTAAAAATGTTTAAATTAAAAAAAAATTGCTCTGAAATAATTATTTCGTTGTTTTATGCATGGAAAAGAATAAGCGATTCTTATTCCCGAATAGTTATAATTTCAGAAAGTTCTAATTAACAAGGGACTACTGAACGCATCGACCTTTTACGTTTAGAAGATCCTATATATTGTTGATTACAATTTCACGCTACTTCGGACTTAGCACAAACATAATAATTTTTGAATAAGTTTCAATTAAACCAGCTCTAAAACTTTGTTCATTAATTTGAATTTCTGTATTTATTTTTGTTGGCTTCACGCAACGCTCGTACAATATAAAAGCTAATCAGCTCACGCTGTTGGATTTTCGAAAGGAACGAGTAAACACACATGCACAGCATCTGTCTGCATAAATATTTATTGATATTTGACATGATCGATCACACAAGGGGGTAATTGAGAGAAGGTGGGGCAAGTGTTAAATACTTGACGCTGATGAGCCAATTTGTTTCAGGTGTTGAAATATGCAAATGTATGTGTCCTGCTTATTGCTGATGATTTGGCCTGTCGAATTTAAAAAGTTTTGTGGGTAAAAAATATGACGTTACGCTTTGACTGATCTGTGCGATAAACAAATTGTCAGCTAGTTGAAGGTGAGTTCCCCTGCTACCCCCTTAAAGACTGTTGCGTTGGTCAGCCTTTCGAGTCCCCCCATTTGCAACTATTGAAATAGCCGTGCGTCGTTTTTATCGCACCGCACGTAAATGTCAAACATAAGCCCCTCGGTTTTAAAATATCACACGGAATTTTTGTTCGTTTGAGTGTGTGAATTTGATTGATAAGAAAGAGAAGCGACAGCTGTTTGAAAAACACCGGACGACTGTTTATAATACTCTTGTTGATACATTCTCAGCGGGTATATTTATGAGCTAATGAAATACTCCTATATAGAATCAAAAAATGTAAAATACAAACATATACTGTATTCCTTAAGTTACTGTATTCACAACTAAACCTCTTGCACTCTTTTTAAAATTATAGAGCTTTTATTTATAGAGTCTTTTGTTTTACGTACTTATTTTTAAGGACTGTCTTTATTCTGTTCTGTTTTTTAGGGTATACTGGTTTTGGCTTATGTACTGACCACTACCTACTTGATTCTTTTCTTGTTAACAATGTGAACATCACACAATTTTTTTTGTGTTCTGGTTGCTGGAGCTAAAAAGTGGTTGTACAGACCTTAACGGAATAGTCTGAATTGTAAGGGTTGCATTTGTCGGTTTTCCTTGGACATGCGTCAGAGAAAGGGTGTCGAGAGAGCGTGTGATTTCAGTCAATTCAATTGCGTTAAACTGAATTTTGTTGTGTAGAGCATTACATATGGTTTTTAACCATACATTTTTTTTTTGGCGGGATGTTTGTAAGCCCAGTCTAAAGTAATGTGTTGCCCTCTGTGACAATCATTATTATTTTAAAATGTATCTTATTGCTATCTATTTTAAAGCGAAACTTAATGTAGTTAAGTTGTGTTATTATCTTTTAATTAAATGTTGAGATTCAGAAATCATTTGCACACTAAATTAACTGATTCTAAGCGATTTAGTCAGTTTTGTTAAAAATAAAACTTATTTGCATTTTCCTTAAATAAATTAATTTTCTAATAATCTTTAACTGGCATGTGGCAGCATTTAAGACCTTTTAACCTATTATTATCTTTATAGGTCTTTTTTAATCGATACCAATTTAAATTTATTTTCTACATATTAACAATTTATACTGCTGTCCTATGCAAATTTGCCATCAACAGCAGCAATCTATAAAAAGTAACCATACTTTTCGTAACTACTACTTTTTTATGTGTTATGAATATTGTGTACTCGTATTAATCTATTTAATTCAACTCTATCACAAACTTTTACTCTTTGTTTTTATTTATTTATGCGCTCAACTGTAAACCACACAACCACTAAATTAAAAGCGATGATCAAACAAATAAACTGCATATAAACAAAAGAAACAAAAAATAACATTTAATAGATAAACTACAAATCGTCTCCCTACACCTATATTTCTATATATACATACATAAAACTACATCAAAAAGTAATACAAATACAGAAAAACACAATAACATAAAAAATGTATATATTTGTACACATACTTATATATTTATTCTATTTTATGCGTTTGTTGTGCTGTGAATTTTTGTTCCATTTTTGCTCTCTCTGTCACTCTCTTTCTGTCTAATACACCCTCCATTTCTCCCACACTTCCTATCGCTGTGCTTGTTATTTTGAAATGTTTTCTAAACATTTATACAACAATTTTTATGTCACTTTCACAATAAAATATTGAATCTATCTTTATAACTGTATATGCATATTGGCTGTCCCTCAGCGCGTTAAATGTGCAATCGCCCACGCCACAACACAAATATATACACTTCCACAAACACAAATATATTTATAAAAATAATATATGTACCATTACTGATGCCCAAATCTGTTGTTTTCACATAATTTCTTTTCGTTGAAAATGCATTTTTCACACAATTTTCCAAAGTGATTTCTGCCCTTGAATAATTTTAACATTAAGCATCCCAAAAGCTTTTTTGTCTCTAGCTATATTTATAACAACTTTCAAGTCTTTCTTTGCTCAACTCTTTCTTCTATCTCTTTCTCTATCTTTCTCTGTCTGTCTCTATATCTTTCCGAGCTTAGCTGCGCTTATGCTTGCATATTTTGAATATATCCAATATATCCAAATATATATATATATATCGCCAATCTCTTCGAAATATTGTTAAACATAAAAAAAAAATAAAAAAAAAATTTGCTGTCTCATATCGAAATTGTTTTCTCTTTCGATTCTTACAGGCGCCCGTCCCCCTTTCATCACGTTCGTGTGTCGTGTGCAGTGTCGTTTAGCTCCTCACAAAAGCCAACAGCGCATAAAATACATACAAATAAAATAAAAAAATATATATTATAGTAAAGAAAACCACAAAAAAAAACTTGGGCAAAGCCGTTTGCGATTAATTTGAAAAAAGTAATTCAAAATCCAGGCCAATTATATTTGGTTATTTCAAGTGAAATCGTTTTCAGTGTCAGCGCGCCCATTTATCACCGTACTGGGCGCTCTCTATAAATATATATAAATAATAGCCACATATAAATACAAATTTTGCATATCTATAGAATACACTCAAATTGTTTAATGTGTGTTTTTATTTCCTTTTTTGTGTGAGTGTATTGTATTGTATTTGTTGTTTTTTAATTTCGTGTGAGTGTGTGTGTGCTCTTTTGCATATGGCGCAATTACTTCACATTACTTATATATATAATAAGTAGTTTTCTGTTATCGCGATATATAACCAAAAACAATAAACAAAAACATTCAACGAAAAACGCTGCTACACGAACGCGCCAGCCAACAAAGCCGGCTCACATGTGTGGGTTTCTCTAAAGTGGGTGAGTAATCAGCAGCATCCCAAAACTTCTTTTTTTATTATTAATTTTTTAAGCAACAGATGATATAGTCTTTCCTCCAGTCAGCCAAACAGCAACTGAAATCATCTCTATTTCACACAAGGCACACACACACACACCCACTCATATTTAAATGCGCCATAAATTCATTCATGCATTTGACTTTGACAATAAGTCAAATACGTGCCAACCCCCTTTCGTTCATTTGCCTCTGCAGGCATTTATGAAAATGTATATACCCTTTATTATATATTTGATTAGGCCATGTGGGCTGCATTATTGGAGACATTTTCGATCTCATAAAGTTTATACAGTGTTCGTCTGTTTTTATACAAATTCTGATAACTAAGAATTTGGGATTAACAAAACATGATTAAAGCAAGTATTTTGAATTAATTTCCAACTTGGCGGGATTTTGACATCGATTGTGTAAAAAATGTCAATTTTACCAAACTCACTACAATCATTGAAAAATAGCATTGCTATATCATATCGCTCTAATAGGAACAATCGCTCAAGACCTTATTTTGTCGTATAAAATCCTTTGGTCAAGGTATCCTAACCAAACACACCAGATAGGAGACTTGGTATGCCGCCAACGTATAAGCCGAAGCTTTTTAACCAAGGATTACTAAATAATATAACATTGTTAAATGTCTGCAAGGGTATTTAATCTGCGCCATTTTTAAGATGATCGTACTTCAATAGATTCTTATTTATTGTTGTTGCTTTTGGCATAGTGTCTTGGCCATGCATAGTGCGTTAACGTTGCCCTTGCCATTCTGTGTATTTTTTTTTTTTATTCCTGTTTTTGTTGTTTGCATATCCACGACTATCATTTAGCAGTCAGCAGCAACCGCCTTTGCATGCTAAATAGAAATCGGTAACCACCATGTTCCACTGCGTGTGGTTCAGTCTGGCTCTGTAGTTGTCATCGTCGTCGTCTCGCTGAATGCAAAGAAGTAGTTAAATCCACTTAGCGTTTCGCAGACACGCACATCATAATCATTATAATGGCCATCGTAAGGGGAAAAGTTTTGGCTGTGCCGCGCTTGGCAGTTATATAAGGCAACAGCTGTTGCCAATTGCAGTTGCTATTGAAGTAGCGTTCGCGTCCTGAAAAATGCAGTTGTAATTGACTTTTGCTGGGTTGCCTCGCTCACTTGTTGAGCGGAAAAAAAGAGTCAGAAAGATGTTGAAATAAGAATAGGTATAATAAATAAATGCAGGCTAAGTGGAGGGATTATTTGTATAACTTTGAATACTATTTATCCAGCTGGCAAAGAAATTGAATTGGCGAAAAAGGACAATGAAAAGTTTTGAAGTTTCTTAAGTGTTGTATTACTAGCATTTTTGATTTGCTTTATTATCTAAGTTTTAGTTAAATGGCAAATCTAAATATTAATTAAACTCGGACAATAAAAGCAAAAGATATTCGTGTCCAAAAAGCTGAAAAAGTAGAATACAAACGTCCCTTAAAAAAACCCCTTTTTATATATAGAACGTTTTTCAATGCGGCTGTCAAAACCGCAAGTTATACTAAGAATATCTTTAATCGCCCCGTTTATAATCTCAAACCAACCACTATTATCTTTTACATCACCACCACAATATAAAACATTCCATATACATAAGGATGCTTCGATGCATAGGATTCTCAGATATTGAAAGTTAACTATAAAAGTTATCATTTACATTTATATATAAATGAAAATTCATATGCCGGTACTTTGTTCACTTTCTTTATTTATTTATTCGTATTTGCTTGTGTTACGACGAAACGTTTGTATCGCTTGAGTTTCAAAATAAATCTAAACATTTTGCATAATTATTTATTTGATTAATTTTTCGATATACTTTTTTTCTGCGAGCACTAGAAAAATAGAACTGAAGCGCAGCTACAATAACATAACAAATGCAAAGCTTAGATAAATAAGCTTGTAGCCCAGCAGTTCATCAAATGACAGGTCAGCTGTTTTGGGCCAGTGTTTATTATGATAGGGGCAGGGGGATAGCACTGGTCCCACGCGACTCGCATTTCAGTCAGACGACATGTGCACGAACTAAATACAAACATGCATACATATGTGTATATGTAGGTGTACATACATATATATTTGAATGAGCATTTGAAACTCCCAGTCGCTCTGGAGTGTCGACCCATCGTGTAGTTGCCAAGAATATGAGTATATGTCACAACGTTCGTGTTGCGTGCTGCGTTTGCGGCTGGCTCAATGGCCAACTGTAGACTAATTTAGAGATGCCGCCAGCGTAGCAGTTTTAAGTGCATTCGCACATTAAAACATTTCAAATGTAACCAAAATGTAACAGTTCCAAAATAAACGGTATATATAAAATATATGTAGTATATATACATATATGTATACATATACCATATATATATATATATATATATATATATATATTGGCAACCAAGGCGACACTCTCATATTGTTTTGTATATGTATGAGAGTGTCGCCTTTCCGCTAGACCATTTGCTTTAAAATTTATTTCAATTGCTTTAATCGCGTGGGCGCTAGGCTTCCTCTGCCTTGTTATGCCCTTGCTAAGTGTATGATTACTTTTTCAAGTCATGTGTAACACAAAAAAAAATACAAATTTGGTATACCAAATAGTATATGTATTCTTGGTGAGCATTAAAAACCAAGTTAAGTCTGTTCGTTGCTTTACTACTGTGTAGTTTCACTTAATTATTTTTTTTTTTGTATAAGTTTAGTAAGAAAAACGCTGTTAAAAATCCAAGAAAGAGCAACTGAGAATTTGTACCATTTTTATGCTAAAATTTGGTGAATATTAACGTCTTGAAAAATCTTAAATTAATGTGACATAAAAAAATACAAAATTCTTTAAATAAGTACAAAAATGTTCGTACATGAAATATGCGTATACATTTTTTAATAGAAGAACCCTCCTTAGATTGGGTGCAGTGCATTTGCCATAGATCTGAAATGGTATTAAGTTGTCGCTTACGAGACGCTAACTATTCTGCCTTTTTTTCATTTGGTACAAGTCATTAGCTACGTTCGTGCACAATTATATTTGTGCTGCAATTTTATAAAAATGATGTGAGTAGGACTCTTAGCTTTATTTTTTATAACCGGAACCAATTGAAAATGGGTAAAAAGGGTATAATGGCAAGCATATCACAGAAACTGTAAGAGTTAGAGCCACAAAATATGTTCTCATAAAGGATACGCAGATTATGAATATTTAGGATTTTAGATATAAAAAAAAAACGCAATTCAAATATTACAGACTTGCGCCTTGGTTTGTATATAGATTTCAATGAAAAATTCTGAAAATTTCATAACATTTCATGGTCTTGGTTTAAGAGTTATTATAGGATTCATTTTCCATAGTGGGGCCAAGCGCAGATGCTAAGTAAAGGCTTAAATATTTGTAACGACAACTCGCCGCTGTGTTCAGGGTATCTACTAGTCGCGCACTTCCGACTAGAGCCATGTTACAAATTTTATTTTTTTTTTTTGCCAACTTGCAGGTAAATACACTGGTTCACGGAAATTTGTTGGCAGCACAATAAATTATAACTTCAATTTAACAAATTAGCAGCTGCAGGAATCGCGCAACGAAAATTGGCCAGCGCCAACACCTGTTGCCAGCCCAAGTTGGCCTGTAAAAATATCATTAAATTTCACTTAAGCAGTGCAAGAGCCAAGCCAAACTTCATACAAGGGCAGCAAAGGGCGGAGGCGCGGATCTGAGCTTTCCAGCCAAATGGCAAGTGCCAAAAAACAAAAACAAAAGGAAAAACATGGTGGTTTAGTTATCTTGTTGTTTTTACGTATTTTCACGACGCGTGCGGTGACGGCAGCCCCGTTGCACGCCCAGTCCCCATATCTCCCAGCTGCATCTTTTCGCCATCTGTCTCTGTTCCCACTGCCCAGCCCCTCTCTGGCCTGTTGTCTGCCGTTTTCCGTCTGGTCTGTGTGTGCGTGCAAGTTGTTGCACTTTGCGCTTGCGACCCACATTTGTCTTTGGCGGCCGTCGCCGCATGGATTTTCCGAGGATTTTCACCACTTGCGCTTGCCTGTTTTTTTTCAGAACTTTTTTTTCGGGTTGTATGCTGAGCATTTCCTTTTGCATTCTTCGGACTGATGCCCGGGACTGAAATTTGTTTCTTTTGTGCAGTGCATTCAATCTTTATGCGGTCGACATTACTGTTGTTGTTGTTGTTGTTGACGTAGTGGTGGTGTTGCACAGAGATTTTCCTGTGTTTCCTTTACTGAGTGGCACTCTTAAATTAAGTTTAAGTTGCTTTTTGCATAATGCAGTGCATTTTGGTCAAGTACTGGCCGGTATTACCTCTTCATGTGTCGTCTTTTGGCATGTGCCAAGTGCAGAGCATCCAAGAAATTTCACTGTTCACTCTAGCATGGCAAATATGCATTCTGTTTATTTGTTGCAGTCTACTTATGATGTGGACTATGCAACGAAAAACATGTCTGTCTATATATATATGTGTGTTAACCTGTTGACATTTGAAGAACTCAAGACTAAGGAGGTATTTATCTAAATATGCCATGGCAATGTAGACTCAACTGTCTAGAGTAATGAGTACTTGGCATTACGTACCATTTGTTATCCCCTGAACCCATTGAAAATGGGAAAAAGGGTATAATGGTTTTGTGCAAATGTATTTAACAGTCAGAAGGATCATACTCCGACCCCATAAAGTACATATATTCTTGATCAGGATCAACAGCCGAGTCGATATAGCCATATCCGTCTGTCTGTCTGTCCGTCTGACCGTTTGACCGTCCGTCCGTCCGTCCGTCCGTCTTTATGAACGCGTCGATCTCGGAAACTCTAAGAGCTAGAGACTTCAACTTCGGCTACAGACTCGTCCATGGCATGCGCAGATCAAGTTTATTTCAAATGATCGAAACCCACACCGTTTTCCTAAAATCGATACAAATTTACAACAACCTCTAATTTTTTAAGCTTATTACGTAGATTATGAGACCTAGAGACACAAAATTTGGTTCGAATTTGTATATATACTATAGCACTAGAAGAATCTATTGCAGTAAGATACATCAAGATCGGTAAAGAAATACAGAAGTTATTAAAGAAAACGTGTGGTAAAATTTGACCAATCCAATTGGCAGCAACTACTGCAATAAGAGCTAGGGATTAAAGTTTAGTTTTTTAAGTTCGTGGCCAATTAAAATTAGGGATAACACGCCGTGTTTTCTTACTATTGATATTTATCGTTTTTTTTGATCAGGTTTTATTTGGTTTAATATGTGCTCGTTAAGTATACGCAGATTACAAATTATTTCGAATTTTGGATACCTACTCCCATTCGCCCCAATATAAAAAGTACTACAGTCTTGCGCTTTGGTTTGTACATAGATTTGAATGCTCTTATTAAGCACTAACAATTTCATACTGATCATACTCTTAGTTTAGAAGTTATTGATAAATTCATTTTCCATAGTGGGGCCAAGCGCAGCCGATGTGTAAATTGCTCAGCTGACGTGCGTTTGTGTGTGTGTATGTGTGACTTTTTGAATGTGGTGGACTTTTTGGTAGTTTTCTCCGAAAACTATCGTTCAAATATTTTGAGGATGGAACTTGAAACCAGTATTAGAGAATGAAAAAAATATCGACATTCACATTTTATATCGATAAGCATTTTATTTGAGAAGATGCAAAATACAATAACAAGTAGTTTTCACTAAGAATTTATAATTTATAATTCCGTCAACTGATTTTTAGTAAATTTTCATTTGATTTCTTCTTTTGGTAAACATACACAATCAGCTGTTCCATACAAAAGCAATACAAAGCGACAGAGTGGCCAGTCCGCTATCAGTTATCTGGTAGCTCTATACATAATATTATTATTATTATTATTATTTAAAGTATTGGATATAGCTATAAACTATCAACCTAACTATTTTAAATAGCACTGGCTGCTATGGACTTCGGCTAAGACAAACACTACATCCTAACTGCCTGAGCACTTAGACAACTCTTCTACCAAGGACTGCAATATACATAATAAATATTATAAAATGTACAGCAAAGATAATTTGTAATTTTATTTTGAAATTTTTCAAATAAAATTAAAATTTTTATTAGTAAAAAAAACCATTGGAATTTTTGTTTACGTTTTACGGCACAACCTTAAATCAAAGTCAGCTGTTCACGCCAAAATTCAAACAGAATATATGTATAAATAAATGAAAATCCATTCCATCAACTAATTTAAATTTGTTCAACGTGAATCAGAATCAGTTGACGCAATCCGTAAATACAGTTATGCACAAAGAAACAGCTCAATTCATTTAAACTAATTATTGCCCGCATTGTCACATAACAAATACAAAAAAACTGACTGGCAACACTGGTTATTTTTCCAACGTAAACGTCTGAACGTCGAATTTAAAATTGTAGGATTTGTATATTAAACATGAAATATCTTGCGAAAACGAATTATCCCAGATATGTGGCATATACCAATAGTTCCGGAAACTCAATGCCTACAACATATTAAACATTTATCAAAATCGTAGGCGCCGTTTTCTTTTAAATTATCAAAATGTGTAATTGAAAACGGTTTTTCACCTGTAACCTGCTTACCTAAGAAAAAAAACGCCAACGTACGCCTAAAACCTATTAAAAATACCTTTCAAACAATATATAGAACATACATGTATCTTCCATGGTTTGGAAATTTTTGGCGCTTTCCCGGCAAACTAGCGGGTTTTTCCAAAAGTCGTAAAACAAAAGTTTCTAGCATACGCGACATTTTATACCGAAATTAACATTAACTTTTCGGAAACACACGGATCTGATTGAATATCTGTGTTCTCAGATAACTTTCTGATAGCGGACTGGCAACTCTGCCGCTTTGTTTGATTTTGTATGGAACAGCTGATTGTGTATGTTCACCAAAAGTTGAAATTAGATAAAAATTAAATCAAAATCATAAATATCAAAAATTAACACCTTTTGACAAGGTAAAACTATCAAAAGTAAATTGAAATCGAAAAAATTTCTGATATCAAACAAAAATATCTCTACACGAGGTAACGATCTATGAATTTTGGGGCTTGAATGTGCTTTCGCCTCCAGATTGTTAGCTCGTGAAGAGGTGTTTTTGTTTGATAAGGGATTGCAAAGAGAACGAGTAAGTGACGAAATCGTACTAATTAAAAATCTTTTACTTAAAGATTATTCAATTGCTAATATAAATTAAATGAATTTCTTGTTTTGTGGGTAATTTAAAATTTTTTGATGGATGTAAAAATGTTTTGACTTAATTTGTGCTTGGTCGTACGATTCGACATTTGATTTAGTGTGAAATAAATTTTATGCTTTTTGTGTCAGCTTATTTCTTTTGTATTTATTTTCTGTTCGTTTTTCCCCTTGGGCACTTTGCCATTTATTTATTTTAATTTGCAATTGAATTTCAATTTTAACATAAGGCTTTGACAGCTACAAAAAGAACTGTATTTCTAACTTTGTTGCTGTATCATTTTAGGTCTGCTTAAAAGATTTCAATTTAAGTTTTTAGTTTTGTACTCGTGACTTATGGCCGCATGTCGCTTACCAGATGGAAAGCACTCCGTCGCAGCGGCATTAGCAGCAGCACGCGCATCTGACGGATTGCCAAACATGAAGCGCATCTACAGCCAACACATGTTTAGCAAAATAATTGAGATTTCTGGCGTAGTGGCATTTTTTCCTTCGAGTTTTATCTTAGTTTTTTTTTTTCTCAAAATATTTCTAATTTGGATTTCATTTGCACTAGTGACATAGAGACCGCTGCTTTTGGGCATTGTGCCAGCAGCAGCCATCAAATCGCATCAAATGGTCGCCGGTGTTAGCCCTTATGCTATAACGCATATATAAATATACATATATATAATTATGTATGGCTAAGTATCTGCTTGTCTAGCTGCCCGTCTCATTTTATGGGCTGTGTGTCATTTGCATTGTTTAATCGCATCTATTTTGGGTGGGCTTTTCGCACTGATCTGCCGATATCATCGGACTGTGACAGCCAAGTGTCAACGCTCTGTTAGGGCCAGTTGTAATTGCTATGCAAAATCAAATATGCAAAACTTGTGCCACATAGACGCAAAGATTTAGCTAAGCGTGAAAAAGATAAATACTTTCTAGCTGTTAAGTGCACAGTTCATTGTTTAAGTTGTTGTTGTTGTTGTTACTTAAAGTGCCCCGCTCTTAAGCAGACAATGAACTACCACTGCTGTTGCCGGTCTAACTACACGTACACCCACACACACACACACACACAGAACGAAAGCGATCTGATGCCATCAGTTGATGCTAACTTGGAACATATAACACAAGCTGAAGTCAACGCTCACTTAAGGGGCGCACTTCATAGTCGCTCGTTGTCCACGGTGCTACTACGCTGCACAGTGGAACGAATTTTTGTTTAGTGAGAACTGAAACTTCCCTCCTTCTTAAATTGACAAAATTTATACTTAGGCCCGTTTTTACATCTTGCCGACAAAGTCGACTGTTATAATACACTTTATACTAAAAGCAGCCTTTAACTATTTTCGTTCCCCAATCTTGATTTTATCATAACTTAACATAACATTTAAAATTTGTGATAATGTGGCATCTCGGGGCCCCTAAATGGGTATCACTCTAGCAAAGGCGGCCAATTTGAGTAGACAATTTTGGCAGTCCGTTGTTTGGAAGAGATGCAAAAACAAAAGTTCAACTACGTTGTCATATGCAGATCTTGAGCTTGAGTGGGTAACACAAAACTGAACCAGGTTGCCATATTTGACAACTCGGTGTTAAGCACTTATAGGGTGCATAATCTGCGCTATAAGTTATCACCTGGATTTAACTAAATTTTCGATGTAAAAATCAAAAGTCTCTTATCGGCAAATTTATGCACCCTGTAAGGTTGTCGGCAATTCACATCCTGCCGATCTTCACAAACAGGCCTTAATATTTTTGTCTTATTTGTGTACAAATGTACTTATTCTATTAGCTTTGTATTGAATTTTTAAAATTTGCAATTTAAATTGTTTTCATTTGTTTTGAACCAGTGTGCACCGGCGTCATACATTTTTATCAGTTTAAATAATAAACTGCACTTAATTTGTTGTTGTTTATATTATTTCTGTCAAGTGTGCGTCGCTCATTAGGCAGCTCGATGGTCTTGGCTGCCGTAAAAATCAATAATAGTTTACAGAGATTTTTAACATGCCATATAACGATTTTAGATAGCTGCGCCGTTGAATGTGAGATTTGTGTGTGCTTGCGTGTGAGTGGGCTTTTTTGAAGCATTTGAGTGCGCTTGCCTTTTTGTTTGTCGGCCTACAATAGGTAAATAACAACAAAGTTATAACAAATTAGATTATTTAGCGACGATACCGTCATAGTAACGACAACAACAACGTGCTGTACGGTGGACGATTATTTGCCACGCTACAA
The DNA here is from genome assembly GCA_035041545.1 of Drosophila colorata. Classification (NCBI taxonomy): domain Eukaryota; kingdom Metazoa; phylum Arthropoda; class Insecta; order Diptera; family Drosophilidae; genus Drosophila; species Drosophila colorata. The sequence continues at coordinate 839,666 of JAWNLD010000482.1, forward strand.
GCAATTAACACACATACTATAATGCAACATTTTCGGTGTGTGTGTGTGTTTGTGCGTAGTTATGGGTGTTCGTTTGTGCTGTAATATTTATTTTTCAAACACTATTTAGTGGCTCAAAGACAGAACACGATAATGGAAAGTGATTTTGCTTGGAAAATGGTTTGAATGGTTTTTTGCTTTTAAAAAAGTTTTTGGCTCAATTTAAAGTTGGCTAGATGATGACTTAAACGAAACCCCAATAAGCAAGAAATATAATTAAAATGATTTAATCTAATTGACACTAAAGATGGGCGCGGCACTCCATTTGGAGGCCCGGCCCGACCAAACAAACAAGTTTCACACAAAAAATTGTGTTTTATTTATTATTAGTAATATATTTGTATTTTAATATAAAATGATATCGATAATAGGGCTGAATAATTTAGTTTGTCTATAATTTAGAATTTATTCCGATGTTGAAAATGCCCTTTCGCTGGGATAGCAAGGATTTTGCGTGCTAGAGCTTATTATAATTTCTAGTACGCAATTATGAGGCTAGCAGGAGATGCCAAGTTTTCTGACAGAATTTAGGTATGGCAAAAATTCTGATTTTTTTTTGCCTATTAAAATATGCCACTGCGAACTTTGCATGAAAAATCTTAAGGGTATAGAATTAATTTGATTTTATTTTGTTAATACAGTGAAATTCCTCATAAACGGACATTCACCGTCGCAATGTTTTTGTCCGGTAATGGGAGATGTCCGCTTATAAGGAGGGGGGGTCACAAAAATTATATTTGAATTGCATCCAAGTGTTCAGATATTGTCTTTTATTTAATATTTCGTACGAATTTACATTACATTTTCATATAGATTAAGTCCAAATACAAGTTCGGTGGTATGTGAAGGGAAATAGAAGAACGTTGAAGTGTTGTTTTTGAGTCGCCTTGCATGCGTAACGAAATTCCCTGCACTAACTTCGCCAATTTCATTTTTAACAACACATATGTATGTATACGAAAGGGATTTGTAATGGGATTTTTAAAAAGCTTGTTTGGGATTTTTTTTAATTTTGTCCGTTTATGAGGGTTTTTTTTTTATCAAAATGGTTTGAAATATAGTGTTCGCGTCCGGTTATTGGAATGATATTTCTATGTAAAAATAAATGAAATAGTTGGGTCCACGAAATTTGTCCGGCTATTGGAGCTGTCCGGTATTATAAGGACTGTCCGTAATGGGGAATTTCAATGTATTAGGGTCTTCGATTAGTTTCGTGTTTTCGTGCCTCAACAGATAGGCACTACCTCGGCCCGGCGCAAATTAAGGTCTGTATTGTGCATAACGGACCATGGACCACGATACTTGGTATGACCAGTGCCCACATCTAATTGAAAAGATTTGGTACATGATACGTTATTTTGTTTGCTGAATGTAGTGACTGAAATAAATAAATATATCGTGATACACAATAGTATATTATAAATAAGTTTATCTACCATAAAATGGGTACGTGATCTACCTAATTAAAATAATACGAAGCATCATTTATTTTGATTCTGTTCAAATGCAACACGATTTATATACAAATTATTAAACTAATTTAATTACCCGGAATTCATTGAAAATTGGTAAAATGGTTATAATGGTTTTTTGCAAATGTATGTAACGGGCAGAAGAAAGCATCTTCGACCCCATAAAAAATATATATTCTTGATCAGGACGACAAGATGAGTCGATTTAGCTATGTTCGTGTGTCCGTGCGTCTGTACAAGGTTATCATTTTTTTCGACATCTTGCTCCGTTTCATTATTATCAACATATTTCGAAAACTATGCGAGCTAGAGCACAAAAATTATTATGCTCTCGTAAAGAAGACCAGTTCAGCAATATTTCGGATTTTGCATACATCCTCCATTCGCCTCTTATATAAAAAAGAACGCAATTCAAGTACTACAGACTTATGTTTTGGGTTGTACATAGATTTGAATGATCTTGTCAAGTTCTAAAAATTTAATAACGATCATACTCTTTTATTTAGAAGTTATTCAAGTATTCATTTCAAACACTCCCGACTAGAGCCATCTTGTTTATTCTATTATATTTTCCATTTCTGCTTATCATAATTTGTTTTGGATCACATCTAATACCGTTATTTATTTATTTGCCTGCATGTATTTGTATCTCATATTTATTTACTAACTACTCTTATTCGTTCGACTGCTGATTTCCGCTGGTTTTGCTGGGGCGCGCATAAAATCTTTCTACACTTTTGTTTAGTTTCACGTCCAGAAATCTAAGGAAAGAAGCTCAAATAAAAATAAAAAACAAGCAAAAAACAAACATATAAACAAGCTGCACAATTCCAAAAATGGGAGTATTCGGCATAAGAATAGTATATTTATAAGTTGCATATATCTTGAAGTGGTGGAGTTCAACCAATATATTTTGATTTAATTTTTTTCGTTTTAGGTAAGTTTGTATTGGTATTGGCGCAAAGAGTTCTTAGCATGAACCAAGCTGTAAGTGTTAATTGTCAAATTTCAAATAGAATACGGAATCAGTATAAAGTGCCAAATAGTATTAAGGCGAGACCAATACATGCAACAACTTGAACTGTGTATGACCATTCGAACTGCAATTGGCCAACCAAATAAGATGGTTTGACAACAGAAACAAGTAAGATGGCTATAGTCGGGCGCCCCCGACTAGGAGATACCCTGAACCCAAATGCAGCTGTCGTTACATACATTTAAAGCTCTTTGCATTCATACACACATTCACAAAGGCACACATAGACACTCACACAAACGCACGCACTAATCTGCGCAGTAAACACATCGTCTGCGCTTAGCCCCACAATGAAAAATAATTTCTTGAATAACTTCTAAACTAAAAGTATAATCGCTTTGAAACTTTCAGTGTTTAATAAGAGCATCCAAATCTATGTACAAACCAAAGCGCAAGTCTGTAGTATTTGATTTGCGTGGTATTTGATATGGGGGGCCAATGGGGGGAGGTATCTAAAATCCGAAATATTTATAATCTGCGTAGCTAGCTCTTATAGTCTCTGAGATATGCCAAGAAAACCAAGTCTTAAAACCGTTTTTTTACCGATAATAATTAAACGGAGCAAGATATCGAAAAAAAATTATGAACTTGTACTGCGTATGTATTAGGAGAATCTATAGTCGTTTAGTTTAGGTTTCTAGCTTTTGTCGTTTCCGAGATCGCTGGGTTCATACAGACGGACAAACGGACATGGCTATATCGACTCAGCTCGTCGTCCTGATCAAGAATATGTATACTTTATGGGGCTGGTGATGCCTATTTTTGCCTGTTACATACATTTGCACAAAACCATTATACCCTTTTTACCCATTTTCAATGGGTACAAGGTATAAAAACCACAAAACTTTGAATGCTAAACATTTTTAGAGCATATATAAATTATTGTTTGTTGTTGTGCTGTGAATCGATACTCTTGGATGCTGCTACTATCATTGTTGTTGTTGCTATTGTTGTTGCTGTTGCTCCCATTTCCTGCATATTTTTCATGCCATTTGGCATTTGGCTGTGTCCGTGCGAGTGTTTGATGATCTCCTCTCGTAGTCGCTTTATATATAGATATACGAATTTATTTTATTTGATTTGATTTTCTGTTGCAATTGAATTGCAAATATTTGCGCCACAATTTTGCTGCATGCCAAAAAAACATAAATGAATTCCGATTGTATTCTATTAGTTTACAAATGAACAGTGACTAAAGCTTTAATTTGTGTCTATTACGTATACGACGCTTGTTCACCAAGCAACACCGACCATAAACAAGGCATTAAATGTATCTTTCAGATTTCACATTACAAACAACCTCTTGCTTTGACTGGCTGCCACTTGGAAAGTTTTTCTTCGCAGCTCTTGGCCAGTTTCCCTTCTTTCAGCTAAAAATAATATTTACGATTTTATTTCTTTTTCATGTGTGCGTTTTGTTAGCTCTTCCTGTTCTTCCTCTTCTTATTGCTGGACAGCGTCGCTTATAATTAGACGCCTTGTTGGCGGCGGGGCGTTGCCTCTTGTTGGTCATAAGTCAATAGTTGGCGACGTTTTAATGGCCTCCGCCTTGTGTCTATCTGTGCGCTAATGAAAAATTATGAATTTATGCTGTTAGACGTGTGTTCACTGTTCGTTGGTCGGCCTTTGCCATGCATTTAAATATAATTTATGTTTACGACGCCACTTGTTCAGAATTTACAAATAAATGTGGCAGCTTTCCGTCAGCAGTCTCCACTTAATACCAATATTTGTGCATTCGCCACTTTTACGATCTGGATTCACGTTTAATGCAACTTTTATTATTCTTTTTTTTATTAGCTGTGCCTTTGTACACTAAATACGTAATGTCTTATTAATTGAATTGTAGCATCGACAAGAGGTAAATTAATTTTACCAGTCTACAAATGCGGTCATTTACAAATTTTCTCTTAAAAGCTTGAAATAGCTTCGAAAATATATATTTTTTAAGCTTTTTATAAGAGTGTAGTATATATACATTAAAAAAAATAATTCCAATAGATTGTTTCAAAATATTTATTGATAATAAATAAATTATAAATATCTTATTCTTATATAGTTATAACAATAAATAAGTGATAAATATCTCATTTGCATGGATTTTGCAATATTTTTTTTTAACTCTGTACCAAAAGATAATCAATATGTATTCAATATCCGTCTGTCTGTCCGCATGAGATTCAACTGTTTTTAAACAATTCTTATTAGTGGTTCCAAATTCAGTATATACATTAGTACACACTTGTTGAATCATGATTGCAGATTAGTTTTCCATACCACGATCGGTTTTTTCTGTTTTATATTAGAGATAATCCTGATCTACCCGCATTTCCCCCCGAAATCAACGAGGCTTTTACTGGCTGTTACCACAATGGAAAAAATATCCATCAGTTGAAAGCTTCTGTTCTTTTTTATTTCTTTAAATTCTTTGAAATGACTTGGAACGTGTTTAATATATAAAAGCTTTTGACCAAATTTAACAAAATTGCATACAAAATGTAATCTTTTGTGAATTATTGATGGATTAAGCTCAGAAAAATATATTATTTAAAGAAAACAAATTTATACAAGTATTTGTCAAAGGAAACGTAAAAAAGCAAGCATTTAAATTTGTTATACTTATATTGTTTAAAAGCCTGCAATTTAAGCAATACTTTTTGATATTTATGTCCAGGAGCGAATTAGTTTTTGTTTTTAAAAATAAAAACCTACATGGCCATAGAATTTTGCAGACAGAGCTTTAATTTGTTGTTATAGTTGTATTTTTTATACCCTGAACCCATTGAAAATGGGTAAAATGGGTATAATGGTTTTGTGCAAATGTATGTAACAGGCAGAAGGAAGCATCTACGACCCCATAAAGTATATATATTCTTGATCGGGATCAACAGCCGAGTCGATATAGCCATGCCCGTCTGTCCGTCCGTCTGTCTGTCCGTCTGTCCGTCCGTCCGTCCGTCCGTCCGTCTGTCTGTCTGTATGAACGTGTCGACCTCAGAAACTATATGAGCTAGAGACTTCAACTTTTCGGCTATAGTCTCGTCCATGGCATGCGCAGATCAAGTTTATTTCAAATGATCGATAAGCCACACCGTTACCTAAAATCGATAAAAATCTACAACAACCTCAAATTTGTTAAGCTTATTTCGTAGATTATGAGACCTAGAGACACAAAATTTGGTTCGAATTTGTATATATACTATAGCACTAGAAGAATCTATTGCAGTAAGATACATCAAGATCGGTAAAGAAATACAGAAGTTATTAAAGAAAACGTGTGGTAAAATTTGACCAATCCAATTGGCAGCAACTACTGCAATAAGAGCTAGGGATTAAAGTTTAGTTTTTTAAGTTCGTGGCCAATTAAAATTAGGGATAACACGCCGTGTTTTCTTACTATTGATATTTATCGTTTTTTTTGATCAGGTTTTATTTGGTTTAATATGTGCTCGTTAAGTATACGCAGATTACAAATTATTTCGAATTTTGGATACCTACTCCCATTCGCCCCAATATAAAAAGTACTACAGTCTTGCGCTTTGGTTTGTACATAGATTTGAATGCTCTTATTAAGAACTAACAATTTCATACTGATCATACTCTTAGTTTAGAAGTTATTGAATAATTCATTTTCCATAGTGGGGCCAAGCGCAGCCGATGTGTAAAGTGCTCAGCTGACGTGCGTTTGTGTGTGTGTATGTGTGACTTTTTGAATGTGTGTATGTGTGTCGGGGACACCCGACTAGAGCCATCTTGTTTGGGTTACTTTGTCCAAAGGTGTTTAGTTTGGATATTTATTAATATACCCCATTACCATGATCAAGAGGCGATCCCAAATTACTTGGCTAATAACAAAACCAGAGCATATAGTGCCGACCCCTTATCTTAGCTAATCGCTGCCTGATATTCGCTTCTTCCATACATTTCTCCGAAAACTATCGTTCAAATATTTTGAGGATGGAACTTGAAACCAGTATTAGAGAATGAAAAAAATATCGACATTCACATTTTATATCGATAAGCATTTTATTTGAGAAGATGCAAAATACAATAACAAGTAGTTTTCACTAAGAATTTATAATTTATAATTCCGTCAACTGATTTTTAGTAAATTTTCATTTGATTTCTTCTTTTGGTAAACATACACAATCAGCTGTTCCATACAAAAGCAATACAAAGCGACAGAGTGGCCAGTCCGCTATCAGTTATCTGGTAGCTCTATACATAATATTATTATTATTATTATTATTTAAAGTATTGGATATAGCTATAAACTATCAACCTAACTATTTTAAATAGCACTGGCTGCTATGGACTTCGGCTAAGACAAACACTACATCCTAACTGCCTGAGCACTTAGACAACTCATCTACCAAAGACTGCAATATACATAATAAATATTATAAAATGTACAGCAAAGATAATTTGTAACTTTATTTTGAAATTTTTCAAATAAAATTAAAATTTTTATTAGTAAAAAAAACCATTGGGGTTTTTGTTTACGTTTTACGGCACAACCTTAAATCAAAGTCAGCTGTTCACGCCAAAATTCAAACAGAATATATATAATCAGTTGACGCAATCCGTAAATACAGTTATGCACAAAGAAACAGCTCAATTCATTTAAACTAATTATTGCCCGCATTGTCACATAACAAATACAAAAAAACTGACTGGCAACACTGGTTATTTTTCCAACGTAAACGTCTGAACGTCGAATTTAAAATTGTAGGATTTGTATATTAAACACGAAATATCTTGCGAAAACGATTCCAGATATGTGGCATATACCAATAGTTCCGGAAACTCAATGCCTACAACATATTAAACATTTATCAAAATCGTAGGCGCCGTTTTCTTTTAAATTATCAAAATGTGTAATTGAAAACGGTTTTTCACCTGTAACCTGCTTACCTAAGAAAAAAAACGCCAACGTACGCCTAAAACCTATTAAAAATACCTTTCAAACAATATATAGAACATACATGTATCTTCCATGGTTTGGAAATTTTTGGCTCTTTCCCGGCAAACTAGCGGGTTTTTCAAAAGTCGTAGAACAAAAGTTTCTAGCATACGCGACATTTTATACCGAAATTAACATTAACTTTTCGGAAACACACGGATCTGATTGAATATCTGTGTTCTCAGATAACTTTCTGATAGCAGACTGGCAACTCTGCCGCTTTGTTTGATTTTGTATGGAACAGCTGATTGTGTATGTTCACCAAAAGTTGAAATTAGATAAAAATTAAATCAAAATCATAAATATCAAAAATTAACACCTTTTGACAAGGTAAAACTATCAAAAGTAAATTGAAATCGAAAAAATTTCTGATATCAAACAAAAATATCTCTACACGAGGTAACGATCTATGAATTTTGGGGCTTGAATGTGCTTTCGCCTCCAGATTGTTAGCTCGTGAAGAGGTTTTTGTTTGATAAGGGATTGCAAAGAGAACGAGTAAGTGACGAAATCGTACTAATTAAAAATCTTTTACTTAAAGATTATTCAATTGCTAATATAAATTAAATGAATTTCTTGTTTTGTGGGTAATTTAAAATTTTTTGATGGATGTAAAAATGTTTTGACTTAATTTGTGCTTGGTCGTACGATGATGATGCAAAAATTGGATTGAATCTATTACATTAAGATTTATCAAAATCGGTTAAGAAACACAGGTTATTAAAGAAAACGAGTGGTAAAATTTTACCAATTTGACAATCCAATTGGCAGCAGGTGCTGCAATAAGAGCTAGGGAATAAAGTTTAGTTTTTTAAGTTCGTGTATACCATAGGCAGATTAAGGCTATTTAAAATTATCGATAACCCGCCCCGTTTTCTTATCGATATTTATCGTTTTTTTATCCGGTTTTTTTGGGCATATCTCTAAAACTATAAGAGCTAGAGCCACAAAATTTGGTTTAATATGTGCTCGTTAGGATAGGCAGATCACAAATATTTCGAATTTTGGATACCTACCCCCATGCGCCCCCCCCCCCCCCCCCCCATAGCAAATCAAATACTACATACTTGCGCTTTGGTTTGTACATAGATTTGCTCTAATCAAGCACTGAAAATTTCATAACGATCATACTCTTAGTTTAGAAGTTATTCAACAATTCATTTTCCATAGTGGGGCCAAGCGTAACCGATGTGTAAAGTGCCCAGTTTGCTGCTTGCGTTTGTATATGTATGTCTGACTTTGTGAATGCGTGTATGAATGCAAAGAGCTTTAAATGTGTATAAAGACAGTTCGCCGCTGGGTTCAGGGTATCTCCTAGTCGGAGACACCCGAATAGAGTCATCTTAGTTGTTTTGTATTGTCGTAATTATAGCAACGATTTATGAATGGCCCAATACAATTTGCCACATTAAAGCGAGATGATATCGGATCTAATAAAAAGGCGCCGTACGCTATTCGCTCGATGACCATTTGTGAGTTTTAAATGCCGACAGAGGGGCGCAAAAATAAATACAGACATTTCCTCTCTTTCTGTGAAACAAACACACACACACACACCTGCACATCGTTACTTTTATTAATATAGAAAAAAATAAATGTTATTTGTAGATTCGGCTTGCTTTATTTGTACACTTGACCACTTGGCGCTCATAAAAAATGGGATTTTAATATTTTATGCACAGACAATTTAACATTTTCACAGTGGCATTTCTTTATATATTTGCGTGGGTCGTTGGAGCGTGGCCAAGTTATGCACTTCTTTTGAGCGCCCAAAAATAAACCACGTCGTACAAATTTTCAACAATAAAAATAAACGAAAACAAAAAAACAAACACGCTCAACGGTTGCCGCAGATTCCACACTCTTGAAAGCATATGATCCAAGGCAAAATCTTATCAATTACTGAAGCGGTCATAATATTATTACCAGCTGAATTTATGTAGAGATCTGTTTAGACATTTACGTAGCTATCTGTTTTTTTTGGTTTTTTTTTTTTGTCGATAAGCAGTAGATACTAAAACAAGGCTTATATATTAATAAAGCGAATCAAATATTGAAAATTGCTGCTGCCGAATTGAGTATATTAACAAATAGACAAGATTGCTTTAAAACAACAACAGAGGCGCCTATGCTTTTCGTCCTGATTAACAATTTGTACGCCTCATTGGGTCGTTACATTCACGATGTTACAAACTTCATATTCAAATTATAATACTCTATGCAAGGGTATAAGAAATATATTTAACATACATATATGTATAACATAAATATACTATGTAAAATGTATGCATGAAAAATATGGTCTGCGAAAATTAAGAGCGACGTCATTCTAGATATATATATATATATATTTATACATCTGTGTAAAGAGCTTAATTAATTTACGCTGATTATTGATGCTCTCGGAGTGATCTATTAAATCATGTAGATCGGCTGCTGTTAATGTTGTGGGCTCACCTGTGGGGCGTCTCGTGGTTTATATATGTAATTTTTTTTAAATAGCCGCAATGAAAACTTGTATGTGTAGATATGTGCTTGGCACGTTGTGGCTATCAATTAGACGGCGCTAGACTAAATCAATTGCGGCAATTGTGGCAATCAATTAGCGTATCGATTTGTGTAAAGCGAAGACAACGTTCTCATCGGCAATTTGGTGCTCTTCAATTTCGGTTTGCTGCCTTTTAGCTAATGAATTTTGGGGCACCTGGGAAAGTTTGGCCAAGCATAATGAGCTATTATGATGCCTGAGTTGCATAAAATCAAGCTGCATCCACATACCACAGAATATGGAATTAAGCAATGTCCATTTCGCAATTCCAAAGCTCACGTGCCACAGTCTCTATACATATTTCTATATAGATATGCATGGATGTATGTGTGTGGGAAACCACATTAAATATATACCTACACATACCAGCGCACATTTACCTGTCTTTCAACAGTTCTTAGTATGCACTCTCATGCGTGTGTGTTAGTCTGTGTGTGTGTGTTCGAGAGCAATTTGTATGCAACGCTGCTGCTTCTGGCTTCTGCCTGCTGGCAGTACGCTGAACGATTGCGCCTCAAGTGCACTGAGGTTGCGACGTGAACATGGCTCCCGCTCCCGCCAGGAACAGCTGCTTAGCGTTGTGTTAACCTTGTTAAAGAGCTTCCCTCCGCCATCTCCTGCTGCCAAACAACGCCAACGACCTGGGCGACCTGTGCGACCTGTGCGACCTATGCTTGCATCTGAGTTCGAGCGGAACTAATGGCAACTCACTTCGATACCTTACAATTGCTTTTTGTGGCGCTTTTATAGCATTTCAATGCCATAATTAACAAATATTGAACATTATGTTGAAGATTACAGCTGTTCTCTGTGCTTATAAGCTGATTAAATAGGGAGTAGAAATAGTGTGTGTATTTCTGTTGGATGTTGAAGAATAAATCATGTGGACTTAATGTTTATTGTTTTTAAGGGGCTGTATTATTACTATTATTTTTAAGATCTATATGCAGCGAGTCCAGAGTAAGGATTGGTATTTTAAATCTATTTCACGCTATTAAATACAAAATTCATTTCTTAGGAAAACTCTTTTTGAAACCCCATGTGTTTTCTCATCCCAGTGAAAGAACAGTGGGTACTCTAAGCGTATTGTCAACTATTTCCAACAAGTATTTTTTATAGCAGAGACAATATACTAAATTTACGGAATTTGCAGTACAATCCATAAGTTTTTTTTAAAAGATTCTTAAAACCTTTCACAAATTTTAAAAATACATTTAAGGTGACTACTTTCGTTATCCTGCATATATTATAATATGTTTTATTATAATCTAATTTTTTTGAGTTTTCTATTGTATATATTTGACTATTGGATATTTGATAGTCAAAGCACTCTTACCTAGAGCACATTATAACTTGGTTTTGTATATTCTGCAACCCAGGGCGAATCATCAGCGAAAATTTACACATCGATGCATTTTTAATTTGATTGCCCATAGCTGTGGTAAAGCACGCTGTGTGCGCAGGAAATTCGCTTAAGTGTACAACGAAATGTTAAAATTAAAAATTAATGATCTGCTTCCGCTACACATACCTAACCACAAAGCACTAACTTGCCCTCCCCCTTCGACTTCTCCCATGCCGGTAAGCTTGGTATAACAAAATGGTAAAACCAAAAAAACCGGAGAAACCCAAAAACCTAGTTGCAAAAAAAAAAAATAAAATAAAAAATAACTTGCCACTTTGTAACTTGACTCGACTTTAGAGCAACAGTAAAAACACGTGGAAATATTTGTGCTCAACTGCAGCAGAGCGAATTGTATTTAGTTGTACGTGATGCTGATGCTGCTAGCTCCTGCTCCTGATCCTTGCCAGCAATCGTAATTTGAAGTTATCAAATATTTAGGCATCCATTAACGCGCACATATTGATGACCAGCAGCTGGAGACCAAACCAAAGCCACACTCTGTTCGAGTACGGGGGTGGTAAAGGGGCTGGGGCGTGTATGCGTGCAATTGCTACTCAGCTGTGCAAGCTAGCAATTACTTTTGAATTAGTTGCCTTAATAGAAATTCAACAAGCGTATTTTGTTTGTCTTGTAGTCATCCTGTTTCCCAGGGCTCACTTTGATTTTCATAGGTAAATGTTGGACCAACTTTTCTGGCGCACTGGCCTGGCCTAACGAATTGTCCCGCGGCGAGCGCTCGTTCGCGCGCGGCTTTTGTTTGCGGAGCGCAAACTCAACTTAGTGGGAAGCTGGCCTTGCTGCTGCTGCAAATCGATTATGAATTATTTGACTTGAAGAAATGACTTATGAGAATTCTTGCAGGACAAAAGCGTCTAAGGCATAACGCACTTTGGCCACTTGGCGTATCCTTAGCATTTTATCATTGCTACATGTGTGCGTTTGTGTGAGTAGCTGCCAGGGTGGGTGGTTGACTGCATGACAAATACATAAAAAAAATATGTAAAAATATTGCACTGATAGCGTTCCCTCATATGCGTTATTCTGCTTAGAGATACAGGACTTAAATACCCAGCTTTCCATGATATTATGCTTAAGTGCTTGAACCAGCAAAAACTGCTTTTATTTTTATTAAATTTAAATGATTTAGTTTTCAAATTTTGTGGACACTTTTTATTCAAAAATCATAATTTAAAAATGTATGCTTAAGTATTTTATTCTTTATTTTAGAGAAATAAAAATGTTCAATTATGTCCCATATAATATAGGGATCTTTATAAACCCTTTATGCTGTTTTTTGCACAGGGTATTGTCATCCTTTTTTCTTCTGCATAAAAGGGACGCTGTATTTTTGCTTTTCATGTGGAATCTTTGACACTAATAAATTAAAAAATGTATCCTTTTTTTATTGAAAATTTATTTAAGCATTGTTGCTGTGATTTATGTGTTCTTCCTTTTGATATAGTTTAAATTTGAATTCAATTTGCAACCCATAAATTATACGCAATTATTACACACATATAAAAGATTAATTTATATTTTCTTTTCGATGCCAAAATTCTTTTCATTAATTTATGTATTTTCTCTTTATTTTAATTTTAGGTAAGTTTGCTTTACGACGAGAAAGAAAACGTAAGTCGAACAACACAATTCTAGCTACTGATCCTTTATTTATTTGAAAACTCAAACTGCTGTTTATGTGACTTTTGTTTTTAAATAATTAATGCGCTATGTAATCGATTTTCATATTAATTAAGATTTATTTCATCGCATAGCATTCGTGGACAGAGAAACAACAATATAGCAACAAAACCAAAAAGGCTGCTAATTTATTTCCCCAGCTGCGCATTTTTATAGTGCAATTATCACGCCCTTTGAGTGGTCACTCGCAAGGTCCAAGCGCAACGCTGGGCCTGTGCTCAGATAAAAATCTTATAAATTAGTTAAAGAGCCCAAGAGTTCCCCGGAACCCCCAAACGAGCTATTTAGACAGTTGATTAATCGCCTAACGTATTATGTTTTCGTAATGCGTGCTTAGAACTGCCTTTTGTGTTTGCCACATAAGTCTGGGTGTGTATATATGTGTGTATCTACAGTTCCTAGTGTGTGCGTGTGCTGTTGCTGGGCAACCGCTAAGCCAATTAATTTGTCGGTTTTTCGGCTACTCAAAGTGTCATCAATGGGCCAACAATTGGAAATTAATAGCCAGCAAATTTGGTGTCTCCTTTTCCATTAACGCATCGTTTTGAGTCGAATTATCTTATCTATTGGATGGCCATTGGCTTTGTGTATAATATTATTGCCTTTATTCAACAAAATCTTGTCGTCTTTCAAGTGCCACTCGTGGCAATTACTGCCAAGTAGCCGCGACTAATTTGTGCACCTTGCCTTTTTAACGCGTGCAACTTCAAAGCATTTCATGGCGACTTAAATCAGACATGTCAGACCCTACAGTTGCAGACATCGCCCTGGCGAACCACCTCTGTGGCCCGCCCACTCTCCACTCATACTCATACATAAGTCTCTTTGTGGGCGCTCTGAATGCGTTTTTAGCTCAATCAACGGGCGGCGGGCCAAGTGTGAGTAATTTACTATTGCAACGCATTTGGCGCGGTACGAACGTGAAGTTATTGAAACTATAGTGATAAAAGTTATTATTACCAAAGGTCAACTTTCAGGTCTTCAGGTTTTAGTGTAGTACTGTAGGATCATACTATTTATTCGAATTCAAATTATTTATTTAAGTTATTTAATAAGTACAAAAAATAGCCTAATAGAATTATAAACATCTCTAAAATCATCATCATTTTATTTGCCTGTCCGTGCAACTTTGCCTCTAATCACAGTTAATTGTTGTCAGTGCCGTTAATAAAGCCTACAGCTAAATAGGAAGGCGTTAGTAGTAGAAATATATTCATAAATGTAAAACTAATTGAAATGATATACAAAATATTCAGCAAAACTGAAAGAAATTATTATTTGATAGATAAAAAAAAAAAAAGAATGAGTTGATTAATATCGGTAGCGCTTAAACTAGTAATCCACTGTAAAATAAAAAATATACAAGTATATACCAATTATAAAAACATATATATTTGAAAATATTTACAGAAATGTACCAAAATAAAGATGACATGTACCATTTAGTTATATATTTACGTATTTAATTTGCGCTTATGTTTTCAAAAAATTTAGCAAGAAGACATGTTCTAAAATACTATTTACGTGTATAAAAAATGTAGAGGACATTTACGAAAATAGATATAAAAAATTCTGGGACAAAGATCACATGTACCAAAATGTAAACGTTTACTAAAATTAAAATAATATGTACTACAGAAGTAATTACCATAAATCATTTATGCTTTAAATGGGTTTTTATTAATTTTTCAAACATGTGCCTCAAGATGTATATTATAATACAATTCCTTATCCCACCCTCGCCACTCGCTTTCCGCTATACATACTAGAGTCGGTTGCCTGGTATTATCTCTTGACATCTCTATCACACCCAGGCTGTTGAATGCGACGCACCGTTCGCTGTTCCGTCATTATTTTTTCCTTTTTTTTTTTTTACTCAATTATGAAAAGAAATTATTAAGTGCTAGCTGCGCTAAATTAGCGCGCAATTGAGTGTAGCCGAGTAGTGGGGCATGGGGCTGCAACAGGAACAGTGAGAAGAAGGTATCTAGGGGGATGCGGCTGTCTCAGTCGCCTGCTAGCAACTCGTGCAGCTCGTGCAATGTCTTTTGCGGCCAGTCTGCTTGCCTGCTTGCCTGTGGCCTGTTGGCTCATATTTTTGCATCATAATTTTGCCAGTGAGTTTCTAGGCAGCTTGGCACTCGTAACTGGCGCGGAGGGCAAGGTGTATGTGTTTCTGCATGATATAAATGGCTCACATTTTGTGCATTTCATTTGCGTGATTTGCCAGCCAAAATGTGTAGCATTTTCCTCACCCATATATCATCGGACTGTTGCTTCTGCTGGCGCTGCTGATGAGCATGACGATAATGTCTGGGCCGTAAGTGACGACCAGCCCGACCACTCTTGTGGCATGGGGCAGCGAGGTGGCAACAGGTTGCTGGTGTTGCACTATGTGGAGCTACTTATAAGAGTTTGGGGTATGTTTGCTTTTAATTTTTTTTTGTTTTTGTTTTGAGTAATGGTGTGTTTTCTGGATACGTGCCAGAATCTTGTGTTGTGCCTGCAACATCGCCCACCGGCGAGACCTCGGGACACTTGTGTTATCAGCAAAGCTGCTAATGACGCATTTACATTCTTACGCAATTCTTTAAACTTTAGCGAATTATTTCTTAATTGGCTGTGACTTTACTTAGTTGCTAATTGCAACTTTTCGCTTTAATTGCATCTCGAAAAGCACATACGTTTTATCCGATCATCGTCTGCTCAACTCGACCGTCATATATGTGTGTTTATTTGGGTTTTACGATTCTTCAGTAATTTGCTCAAGATAAACAGACGAAAAAACAGACTGTTGCCAAAATGACTTTTGCGAAAGACTTGGACAAATAAACAAAATAAGCGGCAGTCAGGCAAAATCAGCGACCCACTCACAAAAAGCCAGCCAGACACTCGACTGGTCAGGCAATGAGACACCAACTAGGCACCAGGCAGAGGCGGCAGATTTTCATCCTTCTCGGCGCTGCCCTCACTGTTGCTTCAATACGATCAGATCAGACGGCGTCATACGGAGGGAACGTCAAACGCAAACACTAGCTAAATATTTATGCATGAGAATGGAAATTGCTGCAGCGAATGAAATCAACATTTGATGATATTCCTTGGAACTTGAACGAATGTTGTTAGTTTTTTTTTATTTGTATGTACATACATACTGCAAAAGATCTTGAGCGTCGCTTGTGATTTAAATGTTTCGACTCAACTGTAAACAAAAATTTGACAATAGGCAAGGAAACATGTAATCATTGGGCGAATTTTTTTTATGACCGAAGTTAATGTTATTCAAAATTGGCCTATAAGTAATTGGTGATTTTTTTTAAGTATGAATCCCTTACAAGTTTTTTTTTAGAAATATTTTGTGCAAATTACATTAAAATTTAATTTTGTATAATTCAACTACGTTTAGATATACTAAAAAAATGTCAAACTTACTTTTATTATACATTCATACATAAATTATGGATTGTGCTTAAACAGATATATCGATAGCCAGATCTATTCGTCAACCCGTTTATTCGCAGAGAGACTCCAAACTTGGTATGAAAGTTATATTTACTTCGCTTTCAGATGGGATTTTGATTTGTACACTAACTAAAAATTATACTATGTATACAAATTGAGGATTTTAATTTAAAATATATTTATTTAAAACAAGTTGTAGAGTTGCATTGAAAATGTCCATTTCAAGAAAGTTCTTATTTTTTGAGGATCTACATTCCGAGCGACAGTTCTCTAAAATGTATTTACCTTGACTAATAAATTATCTTCTAGTTAATAATTGATTTCTTGTTAAAGAGTAATTCAAGTCCCCCATTCTGTATCACCACGTTAATTTAATCGCGATAACAGTTAAGTATCAGATATTCAGACAATTACGAAAATGTGTGAATGGAATTTACAAATTGGTGTACCGCCCAGGCCAAATGATATTTTTGTGCCGCTTTTGATTTAGCTCAACGTCTTCTTGCCGTTTATTATGCGGTGCAGCAGAGCAGATCATTAACACACTGCATCAGTATGAGTGGGAGTTGTGTGAAGTGCCTGTGTGGTAGACTGGAGAATCGTTAAAGGAGACAACAAAATAAACTCGCCAAAATAATGACAAATGCGACGACAAAATCTAAACAATATCGTCACGTGCGGCGGATACGACGCCAAAAGGGAAATCAACAATTAATATAAGATAAAAATAAAGTAAAATATGAAGCTTATTGGATAGATTTAACACCCAGCTATTGTTTATAATGTAAAGTATCTTCAAGATACGCTTGCTGAATATGTGCGGCAATGCGGCAATCGCGTGCACAGTGCATCATTAAAATGTGCATGTACCTAATCTAAAAATGCAGCATGTATAGATTTTGTTGTCGGCCGTTGTCCAACTGACACACATTACAAAGCTTCAATTGCCATGAAACCTCCTACGATCGGATCATATTATGACGCTTTCAATTATGCTAAGCCCCAGTTTGCTTGCGCTCTTGCAGTCGTGTGTGTCCACAGCGATAGTCATTTAGCTGAGCCAGCGATCGCTGCCGTTGCTGTTGCTACTTGCATATGAGCCAATTACCGCTGCATTGCATTATAACGGTTGACGAGTGTTGTGCAGTTTCTGGCATATTCAGTAATTAAGCAAATGCAGTTTCTGTTGGACCCGTTTCAAGCTTCTCTACGGGACTTGGCTAGCACAACATTTTGGCGTTTGTTTGAAGCAAGCGTGTTTTGCACATTGTTTGGAATTTTATAAGCGTGAAATTTAATTAATTAAAACTACACAAGCTCTCGGTGCATACAGACAGCTAGTCAGGCAATCAGAACGATGTGCAGAACTATCCTCCGCCCGAAAACATGGCTCGCCCATCTGCAAGTGTGTGTGTGTCTGAGCCAGCTAGTACGTATTAACCAACACTCTCTCCCATTCTGTTGCATTTTCCTGTCACTATCATGTTAGCCAATCTGCCCAGTGGCGCTTTTTCATTTAGCGCGCTGCATTGTCCGGGTTAAGTGTCCAGGATAAAAATAGGCGATTGCGTGTAAATGTGTGTAACCAAGTGTATTCTTGTGTGTGCTTAATTATGAAGTTTTGCTGCCTTGCCATTGAGAGCAGTAAATCGGATTTAAAAGTTGTTTATTGTTTTCGTGCATTTTATTTGGAAATGAGCTTAGTGGACTTATCATAAAAAAGTTAATATTATATCTAAAGTTAGATAAATGTTATTTTAGTTACTTATAAGGCAAAATAATTTATTAAAAAAATTTTATTAAAAAAAAACCAAAATATGAATTTTTCAATAAATTATATTACCTTATGAATAGTTAAAATAAATACAAAAAAAATTGAAAATGTCAAAAATAAAAAAAGGGTTCTAAAATGTATAGTTTAATTGTTTTCATCAGAAATACATTATTGTATTTCGTTCATTGAAAAAATGAGTAATATACATATATATAAACCTGCATAGCTTACATTAAGGTTAATTTAATCAATCTTTCTGCTTTTTTTTTCAAATTGTTTTACTTTTATGAATATATTTATTTCATAATTTTATGTAATGTAATGTAATTAATGATTCATGGAACTTAATCTATAAACGTAATATTTTGGGAATAACGAAAAAAGCAAATGTTTTGTATTTGTTATTCGTTAATGAACGCAAATGGAATATTAAAACTAACAGTTGAAACAAAAAACAATATTTATTTGCAAACGCAATCTTCGGTATAATACTCGACCATTGTGCAGCTTTGATAACACCTTTATACCATAACCTGCTTCTCATTCTATACAGCTTCATATTTCATAATTAAATTTGTGCAATTTTGAAAGCGCTTTTCCGGTTGCGCCAGCTGCTAATGAACTAGATTAGATTGCAAGTCGAAAAGCCCGGCAATTGTACGTGTTTCTGCATGCAGTTGTCTATAACAACTGACGCCCTTAACTGTGCTTTAAAAGGCACTTGCCATATTTAACAGTAAGCCAGCCAACTAATTGGCCAGCTGGTGTATCCAGTTACACGTGCGTGGATCTCTCTCTCTCTCTCTCTCTCTCTTTCGTTCTCTCTGTGTGTGGCTGGGTGTTAAGCTTGTAGCCTGTCAAGCCAGCTATCTATATATCCATTTATATATCCATGCATGGGCTTAGCTGTTGGCTTTTCGGGCCATACACACTTCACAAGTGCAACAGCTAAAATGTTGACCATTCAACACGTCAGCCAGCGGCTTAACTTGTTGCACACAACCAACCAACCAGCCAGGCAGGCAATCCGCCAGGCATTTAGTCAGAGTTTGCCAACCTTGAACCTCTTGGGTATGGGGCGTGAGGCGTGGCCAAGTATTGCTAAGCTGACAGGCGATGCTGGCCATTTGACTTATGAGCTGGGGACATGGAATAAAAAAAAAAACGCTCATAAATTATGTGAAACTTCAAAATTTTGGCATTGCATTGGTTGTGCCGCCTGCACGTTCAACACGTTTTCTGTCAATTTAATTCCTAATTAGTCACGGCCACTTAGAGGGTCCCCACCCTAAGCTCCCCAGCCGGCTGGGAAACTGAGCGCTTTTCTTTAATTGAAATTGGCAGCTGCTAACGTTTGGCCAGCAATTTGCACGTGATTTCATTGCTAATTATTGGCTGCGGTTGTTGCTTCTCTCTCTCTCTCTCTCTCTCTCTCCGTGTCTGTCTCCTTTTGTCTTTGAAGCAGGCAGGGTAATATAACTGACAAAAGTGTCACTTATTGTTACTATTGTTGGGTACGTGTTAAATGTGGCTTTCAAATTCACTTACCTCACATGGGTCTTGGCCCATACAGCAGCTATTAATAGCTCCACGCTAATCAGACGGCAAATACATTGACCATAGAGAATTCTTCAATAGACTGCTGACTGGCCTAACAATTGCTTGCCAGCCAACTAGGTACATGAGTGAGCCAAGTTGCCGCCGCAACTGCCAGCTGCAAAGCTAATGAGCCACTTTAGGTTGTGATTAATTGCTGAAAAGCTCCCAACTGCAAGGCCGTCAGATATAACAAGTGTTCGGTTTCCTTGAACAAAGCGTTTGCTAAGCGCTGAAAATTGACCACATAAAAAATAACATTTCTTGTACAAAAAACTAGTAAATAACCCAACTGCGAACACTTTATAAATAGCCGGCTTGCGAAAATGTTGCTTCTATTTGGTTTTTTTCTCTTTCTTTGGGCAAACCATAAAAATGGCAACAAGTGTGTCCCAAGTTTCGTTTTCTCTTGGCGAGCAAAGCATTGAAAGTTGGCGGACGCTTCACATGTTTTACGACTCTGTACGTCGTGGGTCTTGGGGCCATTTTATGAGAAATCTAGAAAAGTCGAGAAACGTGAAGCATCACAAAACGCAAATACACTGCAATTTTAAATTACATTTAGTATTTACTTATTTAAATTGGCGCAACTTGAGTTTGTTTTGTATTTGCCTGGGTTTTCTACACTTCAGCCAAAAAATGACCAACAAAAATGGGCTTACAACTAATTTTATTATAGGTTATACTCGCAAGCTATTAACACACGGGATTTAGTGGACTTTACCAGAGACTTCGTGTTTGTTTATATTTATTATTTATATTCAAAATTCTCTAAACTTGGCATTGAACCCGGTTCCTCTTGGATAAGTTAATATCATGTGGTATTATACATACTTGTTGCTCCCTACAGGCAAGATTATATGCCTGAAAAATGTTTATACCCTGTACATTTTTATTTGTTTTATAAAATCTTAAATCTATTTAATGGCGCAGAATTAATAATTTATTTATATATCTGTTCTTCAAATAACTATTATTTATCAACATGAACAAATTCCATATATATATATATATATATATATATATATATATATATATATATATATATATATATATATATATATATATATATATATAGTTAATAGTTTTGCATGACTTGAGATGCCATAATACACACCTACAATATAGAGTTTATTGTGAGTAGTTTCGCCAAATCTTACGAAAAAATTGTAATAACCCATGTTAGAGTATGCATTTCAATTGTCTGGTCGTATAACAAGGCACTGAGCTCTCTACTAGTTGCTTTTATTATATAATTTCATTCAATGTTGTTTCGTTGTGATTGCGCTTTGTGTTGTTACTATGGTTGTTGTTGGTTTTTGCTACTACAACTTCTGCTTGTGGCACTTGTAGCAAGTTGTAACTACGCCGGCCGGCAGCCGGTTAAGTTGTTTGACAACTTTTTGCACTTATCCCGTCTGTCAGCGATGAGCTCATCGGCTCACCGCGATCAGCTGTGCAGCATTACGCCAGGCAAAGTATATACAAGATCTTTTTGTGCAATTCTGTGCTGACTTTCAACTTGAACCCCTCAGTTGAAAACGTGTGCGTTGCGTGAACGTGCCTACGGTTTCGACAGCGTTGTGGCACTTTTGGAGTCATTAATTTGACGATGCTAAATGAGAATTTATGTGTCTGCTGCAGCGGCGTTGGCCAAACAATTTCTCATGCATAAACATTTTTCAACGCTGACAGACAGTCAAGTCGCCCGAGTCGCCCGAACCGAGCTGACAACGACTTGTTCTGAAAAACAAATGTCATTAACACTTGCTCGCCAAACATGGCCTGACCAAAAGTTCTGGAAAAATGGCTAAAATCGTAAAAAAAAAGCCAGTGCGGCTAAACCTACAGCTCTACAACTCATTATTCTGTCTTTGGGCAGTTCAGCACTTGTTTGTAGATTTTACAAATTTATTATTATGAGAATGTTGTGTTGCTTGTCGTTCGTATACATAAATGGTCTGGCTATGCTATGAAGCATTAAACAAAAATGTATCTTTGAAATCTAGATAGAACAGGATCCGAAAAAAATAGTATAGATACCTCAGATACTAGCAAATAAGTCATAAATACTTGCTGCAGATACATGTACAAATACAGATAAAGATATAAGTACAGAGACATGTTCAAATGCCGAAATAGCTGCAGGTGACAGACATACCTCGCTATTTACAATATATTTCTTAGATCGATATAAAATATTGGTGTTTCTGTATAAATAGACACTGTTTACAGATACATATATCGATATAGATATTTATATTGATATTGATATCGATTGAGATATGGATTTAGATATAGATAGATATAACAGATACGATTGCAAATACAAAAACAAATCCATATACAGATACTATAGATACACATTTTGCTAACCATTGTTCAACCGGTTGAAGCAAGCATAGGCTGCCTTAAATGGCGGTAGCTAATAATTTTTAAGAATTGTGCATTTATGGAAAACTTGAACTCATGTTTCCAACCCCAACCCCTGACCCGCTTTAAGACGCAGACATAAACAGACGTCAGTTGATCTTTTTCGCATTGAATTTCACACCATAATGAAGTTCATTTATTATCGCTTGGCGTTACGTTTCACTGCCTGCCATGCCGACAAATGGAGTCCAATGAGAATAAGGCTGACGATATCCAAAGTCTTTAGCTTAGCTGAGCGCTCTTTTGTGCCTTTGCTGCTTTTATCTCTGTCTTTGTTTCTGATTCGGATTTCGCGATTCTCACTTGACAGCTCAATTGCGCAGTCGCAACTCCAACGCAATTCCAGCACTCAGTTCAGTTCAAGGCCAGCCGTGACTTTTACTTCTGTGCTTCATCTCTTCATAGAGGTTTCATCATTGCGAATATGCAGTCTGTGCCAGACGTGGTTTTGAGGCAACAACAGCAAACTAATTTTGTTGAAGTGTTCTTTTCTGTAAAGCAATTTCTCAATACATGTGTGTGCGGGTAAACAAGCAAACAGCAAAGCAAACAACAGGCAAATGTGCTCACAACGTGCCTTCATTTGTTCAGCGTTTTAAATTGGCTGCCTTCGTCACGGTTTTGTTTTGTTTATTTGCCCGTTTTCCTAGAAAACCATAGGGTATTTTACATTCATTGGGCTAAGATGGCCTATACAGTTTAAATGAACTTATGGGTAATAGCAACGATAAATGAGAATGTGAATCTTTCAGTACGTATATTTTATCATTAGTTACATACATTATTATAGCTTTTCTTAATTTCTATATTGAATAGGCAGTCTTTAATTTCCGAAAGATAGAAAATCGTTTCGACTGAAAAATTAGCAATTGTTTTGCATGGAAATAATAAAAAACAAGTAAGATGGCTCTAGTCGGGCGTCTCCGACTAGGAGATACCCTGAACCCAGCTGCGAGCTTTCGTTACATTCATTTAAAGTTTTTTGCATTTATACACACATTCACAAAAGCACACATACCTACACACACAAACGCACGAACTAATCTGCGCACTTTACACATCGGCTGCGCTTGGCCCCACTATGGAAAATAAATTCTTGAATAACTTCTTAACTAAGAGTATGATCGCTATGAAACTTTCAGTGTTTAATTAGAGCATCCAAATCTCTGTACATACCAGTAGTATTTGATTTGCGGTATGGGAGGCGAATGGAGGGAAGTATCCAAAATCCGACATATTTATAATCTGCGTATCCTTTACGAGCACATAATAAACTAAATGGCTCTAGCTCTTATAGTCTCCGAGATATGCCAAAAACACCAAGTCTTAAACTTTCTATAAAAATGAAACGGAGCAAGATATAGAACAAAATGATAAACATGTACTGCGTATGGATTAGGAGAATCTATAGTCGTTTAGTTTAGGTTTCTTGCCTTTGTAGTTTCCGAGATCGCTGCGTTTATACAGATGGACGGACGGACAGACGGACATGGCTCATTCAACTCAGTTCGTCGAGCTGATCAAGAATATATATTTTTTATGGGGTCGGAGATGCATTCTTCTGCCTGTTACATACATTTGCACAAAACGATTATACCCTTTTTACCCATTTTCAATGGGTTCAGGGTATAAAAATCAAAGAAGACAAAGAAAGCTAATAACAATCCACCAGCCAGCACTCCCATATGTCGCGCGAGCTTCGTGAGAGCCAGATGCATTTCAAATATCATCAGGTGTTTTCATTTAATTTGCGAGAAATGTTGTCTGGCAAAAAGGAAAAAGATGAAAATTTCTGTGTAGTCAACGGCGAGCAGCTCAAGTGCCAGTCACTTGCAATGGGATTTGGCTTGTGCCAAGTAATGAAAGTAAACATTGCGTAGATTTCAGCATTGACTTAACGTTTTATCTGCAACTGCAGAGATGGAGTTTGAGCATGCAGTAACTTAAGCAGAATATGGTTGAATTCAACAATGCCATTTGTTGTTAGCCAGCATTTTAGTTAATTAACGCTGCGCAGATGTCAGCCGGCATCTGCTTCATTCATCAATTGGCAGGTAGGTGAGGTGGGTGGCCGCCTTTGTTGCCAGGCATTGGCCCAGTGCAATGGCTACCATGTGTATGCAATCTGATTGTTCTGTCACCTAAACCATTGTGCGTTGACATTTTTAATTACACACAAACACAGGCTGTCAGCCGAGCAGGGTGGGGGTGGGGGTGGAGGTGTTTCTAGCTGGTAAATGATAAATGATAGTTGCTGCAGCAGTTTGGGGTAGCTGTAATATGCAACACGCATACGTTACGTTGCCCGCTGCACTTTACTCCATCAGGTCTGGAAGCCATAGTCACTGGCTCAGGCTGACAGACTGTGTTCCTGGCCAGGCTTAGGCAAAGCCAGGCATGCAGCATTACAAGGCACGACTCAAATTGGGTTTGCAATTGGGCGTATGTGTGAATGTGTGTGCTACCGAAAAAGGCGGCAGCGTTGACGTTGGCGGCTGCGGCATCAAAATGCAAAGCAAACAAAGATCCAGGCGGAGACGGTTGTGTCTCTGTGTTCTTCTTCTTTCTGCTTGTTGCAGCTTTCAACACAAATGCAATTTGATGCGGCACAAAACTGCACAACTGCACACACCCATCGCCTCGACAACAAACACTCACCGCCACACATACACACTCGCCTACATATGTCGCCTTTTAGTCTGTGAGCCAACACAAGCCTTGGCAGCTTTGGCGCTTGCGTTGGCGGTTTGTAAATCCTTTACAGAATAGGATTTTCAACACATTTGCTTGTGCTTGCGCGTTTGCTGCATAGTTTTAGGCGTTGCTTGCACCACGCTAAGCCGGCCGTTTGCCAAGGCGGTAAGGGCAACGGCAACGGCAACGACAACGGCACATCTCGGGCGGCATCACAAATGCATGGCGCACAAAAGCATGCTATTATTTTGCGCGCTCTTCGCCTGCCTCTTATCATTATTATCTTGGTGCTTCCGTTCAATAGCCAGCATCAGAACCGACACCAGCACTAACATCCATACCAACATCGCCACCGTCACCGGCACCAACATCAACACCGTGCACTGGATTTATGCAAATGCTGCATTTTGCTTTTCAATTTCGCTCGAATTACAATTCCCTTTCGGTGTTCCGTCCCGGGCAACAAGTTGTGCTTGGCAACTTCTTGCCGTGTTTTTCTCAGCGCATTAAGCTAGAGCACAGTTGTGGGGATTTGTGTGAAATATGGGTGCCATTCTTTGCATAAAGTGCCACAGCTCTCTCTTATTCTCTCTCTCCCTCCCTCTCTGTTCATCTCTGCATCTTTGCATCTCTTTATCCTTTTATTTACTTTCACTTCTTTCTTTCACTTCTCATGCCAAATCTGCACAATTCAGTTTACTATTCTTGGGTTACATTTGTCCAGCGTTGTCGCTGCCACTGCTGCAACTGTTGCTACCGTTCTTGCTTTTGCTGCTGCTAAGTGTCACAAATCTAAGCGATTTTAGCTTTTTAATGCGCCTTGTCCGGGGGCTTCGATTGATGCTGTGCGCCGAGTGCCCGATATGCATGCAACGGCAAAGCTCTTGAGTTCCCTTTGCCAGTGTTGTGTATGAGCTGGATATGTGGCTTATATCTAAAATATACATATATATACATATATGCTGGTAAACTTTTTTGCCTTTATTCAGCTCATTTTAAATGCCCTGGGCTTCACTTACTTGAGTAACAAAAATAAGTAAGATGGCTCTAGTCGAAAGTGCTCGTCTAGGAGATACCATGATCCCATTGCATTCATACAAACATACACAAAATCACACATATACAAACCACAACACAAAACACTCGCCGCTTGCTGCGCACTTTGCTCTCAGCTGTTGCGCTTGGCTCCCACAATGGAAAATTATATTTTTAATAACTTCTAAACTAAAAGTATGACCGTAGTGTAATTTGCAGAACTTAGAACACAATAAAGTTAATTTGGTGGCTTTAGCTCTTTTAGTCTCCGGGATATGCTTAGAAAACCACGTCTTAAAATTGACTTGTATCGATAATAATGAAACTGAGCAAGATATCGAAAAATAGAGAAACTAGTTCTGCGTATGGCTTAGGATTCAATTCAATACCTTAGAATTACTGTATTATGTTTATAACTCAAGGAATTATTTGTGATATGTCAAATTTTATTGTGTTGTTTTAAATTTTTGTCTTTAGGAACGTAAAAAATAGTTTATTTTATAAAGTATTAATGAGATCAACCAGCATTTGCATCCCAGTTCAACTAGTCATGTCTGTTTGATATCTATATAACTAGTTCAACTGTTATTCTTTTCAAGATTGATTCTTTTAACTTCGTCAACTAACGTTTTCCTATTAATCGATTACTATAGGTTTGCGTATTTTTATGTCACAGCTCGCAGAAAATTGAGAATTGAATAATTTAGGTTCATGTTCCTAGGGCGTTCCACCGAATTGCGAAAAAATATGTATAGCCTTAGTGTTGAAGCCACAGAGTATCTTTAAGTCGATCTGCTGAAAATATAGAAAATATAAATCTTTTAGTTGCATTTCGTCACTAGCCTTTATACTGATAAATTGAATACTTGATATATAGTTATTTTATCATTATTTACTATTAAGTTAAGTTAAGTTTGCCGTAGTCACACAGTTAGTTGACGTGTAAGCCCACGCCCCGTGGCCCGTGGCAAGACACCTGTTCATTAACCTGTGCGGCATTGTGTGCAGTATCAGTGCCGGTGGCGCAACGCTGCGACCGTGCCAGCCGCACTACCACTGCCCCCTCCACTCACCACGTTGCCAATTTACGTGTGCAAAAATGTTCGCTTCATTTGGTGCGCGTCTGCCACAGCTGTTGTTAATGTTGTTGGGGCTATTATTGTTGTTGTTGTTAATGTTGGCATTGCCCTGCAGCTGTGCGGTGCGCATAGTCAACCAAGCGGAAAATGCAACGGCAAATGCCATGAACTTGTTCCAATGACAACACCGTGTCAGGCCGCTACTTAGCTTTGGGCTATACGCTGCTTGCTGCATGTTGTATGCTGAATGCTGCATGATACATGCAAGTTAACAGCACATTAATCATGGTATGGATCGCATTTGTGTAGCTGGGCATGATGTGATGGGCCTGGTAATGAGAAAGAGAGAAAGCGGGAGAGGGAGAGCGAGACCCTGAAGCAAATTGGAGCACGAGCTGCGTCCGTTAGTCGTCCGCGCGCGTCTCGTTCTCATTGACTGGCATTTATTACGCTGCTTAAATGCCAAACGTAGCAGCCACAAAAGCTGGACAAATTAACGCGTGGGTGGCCTGCCTGTCCGGCCCGGTTCGCACCGGTCCGGGTCCCGGTCCGGGTCCGGGTCATGCATCAATGTCATTGCCGTTGTACGCAGTCCGGACTCAGGAGTCGACAGTTGAACTGCAAATGTACTTGCAACAATCGCATTTCTACAAGTATTCATATGGCTGCCACATGTGTTCCAGTTGCTGCTGTTGTTGCTTCGACTCTTTGTTGGCTGCTGTGTCGCGTGTCATCATAAAACATACACACACTCGAGCAACAATGTTGGAGAGTAAAGCAACGTCAATTTCCGTTTGTCGTCGTCATTAAAATGCACGCGGTCATGCCTGGCCGCACTTTGCCACTTCTTTTGATAAGATGATGATGATGACGATGCTGATGATGACGTCGCTTTAGTCGCAGAGTACCATTAATTAGTTGTGCCGCGCAGCTCGTGTAAGCGACACTTTTGTAGCACTTAAAGCAATTTGCTCTAAAAATTGTGAAATGTCTGCGTAAACAAACTGACAGCCAGATGACAGACAGACATACAGACAGACCAAGCAGAACAGACACACCAACCAACCAACTAGCAACAGAGCAAGCGACGAAGTGCGGGGAGGCAGCCGTAATCGATACCTTTTGATGAGTGCCTGTTTGTTGCGCTGTCAAAATAGAGCAGAGACGACCACCTTGGCGCAGCTATGCTAATGCGATTAGAAATCTGTTTTAAAAAATTCAATCTACTATTACTCACAAATCGCTTGAACAGGTGATGAACTGAAAATGTGAAAACTAAAAACGAAATCAAGGCCGGAAATAGAAATGTTGTAAGTGCATGCATGCAATGTGGCTGCTGCTTCTTTCCGTTTTTAATGGCGCGTGGCATAGTCTTTGCTGTAGCTATTGCTGCTGTTGCCACTGGCAATGCAAAGTTTTGACAACATTTGCCACTTTGTCATGCAATTTTAATTTCAACGTTCGCGTTGCGTTGCATTGCGTTTTTACTTTGTAGTTGGACTCAAAAGCGCTGCTCGTATTCTGACAAAGTCGAAAAGTTTTTATTGGGAAAGAGTCGAAGGGGTGGCGGGGTGCTGCTTGCTACTGCTGCAGTTATGATTTACTTGCCACACGCTGTCCCAAAACGAAACGCAGCGCAACGAAATGAAGCCATCAAAAACGTTGACGTCGTTACGCAAAAGCGGAAATGACAATGATGATGACGATGACTACGACGATGATGATGCCAAATAAAACGTTGGGCAAAAGTGCAGGCAATGGATGTGCACGCGCTGGGAATGCGGCTGTGATTTGTGCTGCCTGGATGCTGCCGCGCAGGACTTGCCGTTGACTCTGTCGCTGCCTCTGCTGCTGCCACTGTTGCTGCTGCTATTAAAACGCGTGAAATTGAAAAGGCGAAAAATTGCAATGCCAACAGAATTGGCAAACTGTTGGTCCAGTCGTATTCATTTTGCAGTCACAAGGGAAAAACAGAGAGAGTGCAACGGCAAAGGCTTGGACAAGAGACAGCGGCAACAGGAAACAGTTTATGTAGGGCAGCGTGCTAAAAGCTGTTAACTATTTGATGGTCGTGTTGGCCACGCCCAGTTTCGTGGCCAGCTTCTTTGCCCGAACAATGCAAATGCAATGTGCAGCAACGGCTATCGTAATAGTCTTTTCTATATATAATAAACACTTAAACTAAATCGATTATAAATATAATATGACATGCTGACTTACGCTGCTAAACGATTATCACCGATGTTATATTCGTATATTGTTAACTATTGTTAATCAACACTACGTTTAGTATGGGCTTTCCTTAATATATTTTGGTAATACATATATCTGATTCTGACTTGACGAATTCTAATGATAAGTTCTATAAATTTAGAATAATTTGTATATCAAACTATTGAAATATTATTATTTAAATATATTTACAGTTAGTTCTTCTAATAATTATTATATACTGAATAGGTTGCATCCAATTAATATTAGTGTCAAAAGGGAGTCGATAGTGACAGCCGGGATGTTATTAGCTTTATATGTTTAATTATCGAGTGTTTTGAAGTACTAATGCACAGGCTAGGGTATTTTACAATAGACCTCTTGAGACCGTTGATCAGGCTTACATTGACTTGTTTATCGGAGAAATTTAAGCTCAGATTAAATCGAATATCGAATTGATTGATAACACTTTTAAATTGATGTATTCTCAAAACTAGAAAGCTTTGTGTACACTATTCAGTTACCAATTATATATCATTCCAACAATATACGTCAATTATTCATGTTAACTAATTAACTCTAACATGTCTTTCTGTTTGCATATAATTTCTATTCACAGGTAGCGACCATGATGTCCTGCCCCCTACCTATGCCATTACCGATACCAATACCTTCAATACATAAAACTGAATTTTCACCGGTTCACATTGGAGTCAAGGTGAGTGTGTAACTATGTTCTCTAAACAATCCTAATAATAATACGAATGCGATTGCGAAGCGGCACTCGTTGCCCCATTATGAAATTGTAAATTAAGCGCATAAATGCGAATATCATGCAAATCGCGACCTCTGTGGCCAAAAAGTCAACAAGTGGAGCAAAATGCTAAATGTAAATGTTGCCGCTAAACTGGCACACAAGCCCAAGCATCACGACCACCAACACCACCATCACCACAACACCACAGCACCACAGACAGGATGTGACAGCATGTCGAGTGGGGTTGGTCCATTGTTGACATTATTTCAAGCTCACACACATGCACAGATATATCCATATGTATATATATATTATACATATATATTCACCCAGATAGACAACGGGAACAGAATATAATGTGCGCCACTAAATCAAATTGTTGCTTGCCAAGATGGTGACGGGTGACGCTCTTCATCCACATTCACAAGCACACATACATATCCTCATTTGACTAGAACTTTAATGCGTAGTGATCACATTTTAATGATACCAAAATGCAGTGCCCGCATATTCTCGCTGTTTTTGTTGTCGCTAAGGAATAATGATGTCAAACCTGTGTAAAAGGGGGTCCAAAGAGGTGAGGGGGGGGCTTAACAATGTTGTGGAACGCGTCAGGTTTGATAAATGCTGCAACATATTTCTTGATTTTGTTTGTCCTTTCGTTTAAATGCCACACATAAATCTATTTTTGAATGAAAGCCACTGCGTGGAAAAACGTGGCGTATGCGCAATACACATATATTTTTTGGCTGTTTTTCCATTTTATTGTTGTTGCTGTCTGTTTTGCTTTTTATCTGAAGGAAACGGCGCTTATTGTTTGCATAATGGACGCTCGTTAGCGCTGTGTGTGTGATTGTAAAGACTCGTGCAGATCCTTTAAAGCAACATTGTTGCAATCTCGCAGACAATACTCACACCAATATAAATGCGTTTTTAATTTGTTTTATTTAAAAATTATTGTCCATCGCGACTAGAAGGCTTGTCAGCTGCTGCTCCTGCTTAAAGCTGTGTCAGTTTTTGTCAGCGTACGTTTAATAAATGAATTTCTGGTAGGCCCCCTTTTGTTTGACCAGAAATGCATGGACAGCGCTTCACTCTTATCCTTGGGGCACAGCAGTGATTCCACAAAGGATGTATGACATTTTGCTTTTATGGTAGATAAAATTTTTGCCAAAACCAAAACGAAAGCATACCAACGAGTCACAACAGAGTACGACAGCTCAAAACAAAGATAAATGTTGTTTGTATGTGTCTGTGTCTTGCACGAAAACTTGTTGCTGTCAGTGTGCAGTGCGCAGCGCTCGCATATCCAGCAGTTGTTGTTCGCATTATGTGGCAACTACAATTGTAGTTTTTTTTTCTTTTCATATAGACCAAATTATGCGTAAATTCATTCACTTAATATATCCGTTTAATATATCCCTAGAATTGAATGCATCGCGAATGCAGTACGAATTAGCTGTAGCTGCAAACCACAAAAATGTATTGACAATTGCTGTTCTCAATTCTGATCTGATGTAATATTCAATTCTGATCTGCATTCCCTTACCTTTTTTATACCCTGAACCCATTGAAAATGGGTAAAAAGGGTGTAATGGTTTTGTGCAAATGTATGTAACAGGCAGAAGAATGCATCTCCGACCCCATAAAGTATATATATTCTTGGAGCAATAGCCGAGTCGATCTAGCCCTGTCCGTCTGTATGAACGCAGCGATCTCGGAAACGACAAAAGCTAGAGACCTAAACTTTTCGACTACAGATTTTCCTAAATCATACGCAGAACAAGGTAAGCATTTTTTTTCGATATCGTGCTCCGTTTCTTTATTTTCGATAAAAATCTATTTGAAGAGTTGATTTTCTTGGCATATCGCAGAGACTATAAGAGCTAGAGCTACCAAATATAAATAAATATAAATATAATTATGTTCTAGTGAAGTAAATGCAAATGAGGAATGTTTCAGATTTTAGACTCGCCCCAAATATAAAAAAAAAAAAACTCAACTCAAGTACTACAGACTCGCGCTTTGGTTTGTACATAGATTTTAATGCTCTTATTAAGTCCTGAAAATTTCACAACTCTTAGTTTAAAAGTTATTCAGGAACTCATTTTCCATAGTGCGGGCCAGACGCATCTGCTGAGAGTAAAATGCGCTGCAAGCGGCGTGTATGTATGTGTGATTTTGAGTTTGTGTGTATGCAAAGGTATTTAAATATATGTAACGACAGCTCGCAGCTGTATTCAGAGTATCTCCTAGTCGGGCGCTCCTGACTAGAGCACACTTACTTGTTTTTCATTATTTCCTATCGCCCATCGCATTTAATGTCAACAAAGATCAATGTTTAATTGCTAGCCCATAATTCTGTTGGCATTTGGTTGTTTTTTTTTTTTCTTTTTTTTGCTTGCGTTATATACTCGTATACTCGTATTGTGTAGCCAAGTCCGCGATGGGCGCCTAATTATCAGGCAAAATTAGTTGGCTGATAGGCATACTCGGAGCTGCCTCGACTAATTAAGGCAAATCACAGGACACGCAAGGGAATCCTGACCGCTTACAGCGACTGTCTGCCGCTTGGTGATAACAGGCCGGTTGCCAGTTCATAAAAAGACGTAGGCAAAAAATTATTCAATAAAACGCCAGACAACAACAACAACAGAGTTGCCTCAGCGGGGTCAAATTTAACGAGCTCCCAGCCGCGGCTGTTAAACCCAATTTCCCGCCTTAAGGAACCAACGGGAACTTACACTTGACCGCACGGCATAAATCATCAAGGAGGGAATCGGACTTCACGGTTTAGGATAGCTGTGTGTGTTTGGGTGGGGCAAGCGGGCATCTATTTGGCTCATAAAAAAATGGTGGTAAAGGTGCGCCGGCTAAATTATATTTAATAACAGAAATAAGACAATAAGACGCACGCAATTTTTATGGCAATTTTTTCGTTGTGGAGGAGGTTGAGAGTTATCGAATATTTCATAGAAGAAGCGTTTCTATAGCGAAATTTTTAATCTCAGTTAATAATCTTGGTATAATGAAAAGATAAATATGTATATATCAAAGATAAACACCTCAACACGAGGAAACAATCCTGTGGCGAAAGCACACCTTGAATGCCCCAAGGTAGGGATGATTTTCTTCTGCTCGCGTACTGCCGTCCGCAGTGATACATATGAAATCACACATTGATAGCATATTTATCTAAATTATTAATTTACTAAGCCTTCCAAATTAAAGATATAACAGAACTGCCAGATTGTAATTCCAGTATTACTGCTCTCGAAAGGATGGTATGAACATTTTAAAGTTCAATGAGTAGAATTATAAACAATCATGATTAAAAAGTCACGCTGAATTTGTAGATTTGCAAGCATAAGATAATTATTTTATTTATTAAATGTTGATATGAGAATTCATCTTCATTTGTGGCAGGTCTAAACCAAATAAACGTCGAACATTCATCAATAAATGAAGTGCCGATAGACATTGGTATATGGAATCGTACAAACTATTCTTAAAATTCAAGAGTTGTTCGCTAATAGATACATTTACTGTGCCCTCTGACGTCTTCATGCTGACAAGCTACCAGTGGGCTCTTGCTTTTTAAGAACTTCCGCTACCTTTTTCGTTGCTGCTAGTTCTGTCATGTGATTCCAGGCAGCAGGTGATTCGACCTATGTAGCCGCCCACCTTTTCATGCCTTCGACCCGCTGCCCCTTCACCATTGCAATGACTGTCCAGGGCATAAACCTTAATTCCAACTCTGCAGCGCTTTGACCGGCCAATGCTTCCGGGTTACGCAGCGCAGCGAAGTGCCGTTGGCAGTCTCAGCTGCTCCTTTTCGTTATCCTTTTGTCTTCTTGGTTCATTCGCGTACATTTATTTGTCTTATGCTTGCTATTAATAATTTAACTTGCGCTCTACTTTGGTATGAAGACGATGAGACAAGAATGACGAAGACCATGGCGATGAGGACTACGTCGCAGCATTGTTTGCTGTGTTTGTCTGTCCGCCTGTCTGGCGCTGTTTATCCTTACAAAGGATTGCGTTTCAGTTACATTTCGGGGCGTTGTGTTAAGCGCTCATTTCCAGCTACCTTCTGCTATAGTTTTTGTTGTTGCTGTTGCTGCTGCATGGCTGTACTTTGTTTTATTTTTTATTTCCACTCAAATTGTTTTATTTGCAGCACAACATCTTACACAGAGCCCCAGACGCCTGGCTTTATTACGGCGATTTCTCTTGAACGCATTTTTCGTGTGTTGTCGTTTTTCTTCCCTTTCTCTTACCTTTTGTAATTTTTATGATTTTATTTCTCCTCACCTCATGCGTCGCCCCCACCAAAGTGTGACTGCGACTGCGAATGCGGCTGTGGCTCCTTTGTTTGCATTTTGGTTTTTATTATTGTAATTCATATAAAAAAGCAGGGAAGTAGTAGTGGCTATTCACCCCAGCTCTTGAGCTTTCGTGTGCTGTGTACTCTCTGTGTTTGTGAGTGTGTGCCATAATAAAAACCTTTTCCAGAAATTAAAAAAGAAAGGAGATGCGAACCAAATTGCCCAAAATCCGTGCCGTACACAATTCACAGTTTCAGCCAACAAGGTGCCCATTGCGTATGCGCCAAGTAATCCGCAAGAGAAACTCACACAAAAATGTGTTGTACTTGGGCGCAATTCGATTTGATTTTTGCCTTGTGGCTTTTGTTATATCCTCAGCCTTGGCAAGCGTTAAAAATTATAGTTATTTAGTATGATTGTTTTGGGTAATTCGGGCCCAAGAACTTGTGGCACATTAGACATGCACACACCATTCTTTAAAATGGGAATTCTTGCTTTCTCCACGTCTCCATTTTGCGGCGGCCCATTACACAACCGTAAATGTAACGGTAACAACAAAAGGCTAACGGCTAATTATTCCCCCGTTAACGGGCGCAAGCACACAAAACAATCGTTAAACAAAAATATTATAGCATGCTTCTCATTTCTGTGCGTGTCCAAACTAATGCGGCACGCAGTCGAGAGAACCAGGCGGCATATTATGTCTGAGAAACATGCGTGGGGTCTAACTAGCTAACAAGACGACCAAAGTGGCAGCAGCAGGAGGAGGATGCGTGTCTTGAAAGACATCGGGAGGAACAAGCGGATTAGTTAACAAGCAGCCCTTGTAGTTGTTGCGCACATAAGTCAAGCAATTTGGCTGAAAATGGGCAAAAACTATGTTCAAGTACAAAATACAAGATGGGAGCAAAGAAGGAAAACATCTCCTGTCCAAGTCGTGGTCGGGACTTATAGCTTGTATAGAAATCGAAAAGGGATAGACATTAATTTCAATTAGGGCGTGTCGCATGCTATGCCCCAAACGTTACTCAACTTGCTGGCGCTTCAAGTGGATGTAGGGGGAACACAGGCAGGAGGTGAGTTGAGTAGCAGCTACTTGTCGTCTTGTTGCTGGTTGTCCTGTCACTGCCCTGCGGGTATGCAATTCTTTTAATCTCTTTGCTCTCTCTCTCTCTCTCTCTCTCTCTCTCTCTCTCTCTCTCTCTCTCTCTCTCTCTCTCTCTCTCTCTCTCTCTCTCTCTCTCTCTCTCTCTCTCTCTCTCTCTCTCTCTCTCTCTCTCTCTCTCTCTCTCTCTCTCTCGCCCTGCTTGTCACTGTTGTTCTTTTAAGCAAGCGTTTTGTTTACTATTTTTGCGTGCATGTGTGTTAAACACAAACAAACACACACACACACACGCGTGCGCATTATTTATTATAGTTGACACAAAGGACAACAAGGACAACGCTCTCGTCACAAAATAATAGCGACAGCATCAACTACAGCAGGCACGACCAGCACAGAATTGCTCGAAATGTTGCAATTCCCAGATGTCTCGTTAAAAATTTCTAAATGGGGTGACCAAAACTATAGCGTGCATTTGCGGGTTGGCAAAAGATGACAAAATAAGAACACAGAGAAACTCTTTAAGATTGTGAAAATCCAAAAGCTTTAACATTTTTTTCCATTCATACAGACGGACTTACAAACAGACGGACATGGCTAAATCGGATGTGTCCTGATAGGAGATGTCTCCTTCTGCCAGTTACATACATTTCCACAAAAACATTATACCATTTTCAGTGGGTGCAGGGTGTAAAAATCTGTTATAAATAAGCTAAAAACTATCCCGGTCTTTAATATTAATGTATTTACGTTTAAACACCAAGGAACACTTGATGCAAAATAAAAAACGATAGTATACAAACTCCTAACGTTGCAGCTGTGCCAGCAATTGCTTGTTTAGGTAGACATAATTAGCGTCTCGTTTTCATAATTTATCGATAGACGCGTCGAGCTGAAAGCTTTTGTTTAAACAACATAGAGTGCGAATTGTGGTCAGGGAACAGTTGTTACTTAGGTTCATGCAACAGCTGCGACTAAAAACGGCTTTAACTCTTGCCTTTTATTCGGGCGCGGGCGTAAGTACACGCCAAACACACAAGCACACACAGGCACACATTCTACGTAACAGCACCGCACATTGTTGACTTTGGCTTTACAGTTCAATATTTATTTTCGCGATTTTCACGCTGTGCACCAAAAAGATTGCTTTTCTTTCGCCCAAAACGAAGAAGCTTTTGTCAACGCCGTCGTCATCGGCCTCGCTACCACATACCTCGTCCTAGTTGTCCTTAGTCTCGTACCATGTGGACACAACAAACAAACGGACACATGCATTAGTTGAGCTTAAATGTCGTCGTCAGTTGTGTCCTGGTGCTGCTCGCACTTCCTGCCAGTCGTTCGGTCGTCTGCTCTTTACTTCCTATACTTTCCTGTTCTGCCCTATCCTGTTGGCGTTGTCTGCAGGTGCGCGTCGAAAATTTGTTGACCAAACTCAAAGATAAACACACAAACAGTAAAACTTTGGTCATCGTTTGCCATCGGCGAAAGTGTTGGTCCGGCGCAAATATTGTCCAGCCGAAATAAGCATTATAAAATTCCCAAAATGTTTTCAACTGAAAGCGAAACTACGAAAGAGCCAACTAAAACTTGTCGTCGGCTACTTAAGTGGCAAAAAAAAAGAAACAAGAAGAACGAAAAGAGAAAGTAGAAATGAAAAGCGCACCTTGAGGCAAGCCTGCCGACGGGCCCCCGCATCCTTCGCCTTGCGATTTATTTGCATGTGCGCCTATAAATTCGTAATAAAAACTGTAAACGACCAAAAAGGCTGGCAATGCCAACCCTAATACAGTCATCAGCGAAAGGGTATAACATCAGCCAACCCCCCAAAAAAAGATGTCTGCGCGAAGTTAGAGTTGGGCACTGCGGTTGTGGGGCTGGCTTTTGTTGTAACTCATTTGACATTATTATGTGCGCTTTTATGGCCTCCAAGGCTCAAAGTCGTGCACGCCTGATTCAAGTGAGTCTCGCCGTGTGTCCTTACTGCCAATTTCTTCTCGTCTGTCCCGTCTGCCCTGTCTTCCGCTCTGTCTAGGCACATCACGCGCACATCAATAAATTTCCATGTGTCTCTATTGGGCATATGTGTGTGTCTGCGTGCAACTGGGCTTAGCTTTTGTTGTAAAGTCCCTTGCAAAGCTATGGGTAATTATTATTTTGGTTTATGATTTGAGCACTTTTCGTGTGCGACGGCATCTTTAGAATTTTGTTTATTATGCCGCAACGGCTTAGCCCAAGGTGTTTGCCTTGCCGCCATTAAATTTTAACAGTGTGTGCCCTGCAAAGTAGGCTGCTTATTTTATTGTGCCAACATTTACGACTCGTCGAATAGTTAATGCGCTTTTCTTGTTGCCTTACCAACAACGATGCGGCAAATCCCTAAACCGCTGATTGGGGCTAGTTAGCTAGCAAAATCATAAGCAAACACACCACGATGTCATAAATATAACTTAAATCGCAAATGTTGATTTTGATTTTGTAGACAAGCCACTCGGTGCCAGGAGCAGCAGGCACAGCCTTTAAGTAAACTCAAAAACAAAACAAATAGCAAAACTGACAACGGTGTAAAAAAGCTAGTGTGAACTGGCAAAATATAGCATGTGGCACATTGGTGGAATCTGAGAAACTTGCTTTGATATTTTGTTTTTAATAAATTCTATAAATATACCCTAATGCTTATATGTTGGCAAAACTTTAATCAAAGAACTTAAATAAGAGCAATGTTAACGCGAAAATAAAATTAATTTAAAATGAATTGACGCGTAAATAAAATAAAATAAACGCGAAAATAAAATTCTTTTACATTCTCTTACATTACAAATTCTTTAATCTATTTTTTTGAAATTTGCAATAAATAAAATTATATTTTAATATTGCAATATTTTTATTTTTTATCATATTTCTTAAGAAAAATGAATATTTTGTAAATATAGTTTTAAGATGCTAACTTATAAATTATATTTGATAGAAACTTATTTATTTTGAGTTATCTTGGAAATTAAGACATTTAATCAGCTTTAATGTATATATATCTAATCGAAATTTCGTTTTAACTTATAATACAAATATTTAATCATTTGCAAATCGTATCTAACCACTGAAGCACTTTAACTTGGCACGTTGAGTATCATGTTCCATTTGAAATCCATATCAGATGTATCTTTGACACACACATGCAAACACACACACACCCAAACACACACACAAACACACACACACTCCCTTTTACTGATGCCAAAACACTCTCATTGCACAGTTGGCTCTGCTCCGAGTTTTTGCCATTGCTTCAATGCCCATAATGCACATAAACCCCAAATCGTAAAAAAGAGGAAACCAACAGACGGCAAGCACCACTTGCGCGCGCGCTTGCATAGAAAGCAAATACAAATATTGACATTGCATATGCGATTGGCGAACTGCTCCGCGAGCTGCCTGCTGCCTGCTGTCTGCTGCTGAGCCTTATAAGGATATTCTTTGCGGCGGCAAGGGGCATGGGACAGAAACGTGGGCACACGTATATGTAAGGAGTTGAGGCAAAAGATTTTTACCTTTACGATGTCAATATAAATTTGTATTCGCATTACAACAATAAAAGCCCATGCCACATCCGAGGCAGAGCGCCCAGTTTGCCCCGGCAGCAACAATTTCTGATTTATGGCGCTAAAAGTGCACTCAAACACAGCCGCAGCAGCGGCAGCGGCCGCACTCAGCTCG
This sequence comes from Drosophila colorata, assembly GCA_035041545.1. Taxonomy (NCBI): domain Eukaryota; kingdom Metazoa; phylum Arthropoda; class Insecta; order Diptera; family Drosophilidae; genus Drosophila; species Drosophila colorata. The sequence goes on from JAWNLD010000482.1 coordinate 879,009, forward strand.
CCCTGGCAAAGCAATATGGCGACGTTTTTAATTCCACAGATAACAAAGCACTCGTGACAAAGCCGGCAATAGCACCCGCCAGCACCACCAAGCGTAAGCAGCAAATGGAAAATGGCAATGGCAAAATAGAGCAGCGTGTGAGCAGCAATAAGCCGGGGTCGTAGGATCACGGCCCACAGCCCATCCGCCCACCAGTTTCGTTAGATAAAAATCGAACTTTAGCAGCATCGGATCCCCGGGTACCGTGTATGCAACAGGCGCGATGATAACAATTTCTAATAAAACCACATGACAGCCACTGTGTTGGCCACGCCCACACGGCTAAGCCATGTTTTAGTGGCGACGCGTGCAGTCACCCTGGATTATTGCAATCCTGCTGCAGCATTCTTGGGCATAAAGTGGCGCATAATGTATGCCCCCACCCAAATGTCGCCTGCAAATAAATCTGCGTTATTATTACTAAGCCGCAAGCCACATATGCCACACACGTCGCTGTCCACGGTTTATCTAATTGCTTAATTACTCGGCACTGCTTCCAAAAGTGGCAAAGCTGCTTCAAACTTTAAGCGGCAAATTAGCCACGGTTTTAATAACAAGAAGAAGAGTACAAAAATATAAACTTTTCAACTTCTGCCTTATCGTACTTTGAGCGTTGCCAATCGAAACGAACGCTTGCAAACAAGGCCAAAAATCGGCGTGAAATACTTGAGCACTCAAGTGGCTGGCGCTGAGAAATATTGTTGTTGCTGTGCGGGGCGAGTTGGGTTGGGGCATTTGGCATTATTGAAAACTTTGCTGCATACTTTGCACAAAACCCTTTTTGCCGAAATTGTATGCAGATTCTGGCGCCCCACATTTCCTGCACTTGCTCTTGCTCTGGCTCTGACGCCGGCTCTTATTACCCATTGTATCAGCGTTTTCCATCCCCCTAGCTTTCAATGGGGTATTTACTTATATTTTTTGCACCTAGTTGTTTTTTTTTTTTTTTTTAGCATTTTGGTTTATTTATTTTTTTTTTTTTTTTTGTCCGCTGTGCAACTTTGCCTATTTACGTGGGCGCTCTACTTGTTACCCGCAATTTGTCTTAAGTGGCAGTCACCGCCCAACTTTTCAACGGCAACCCCAACCCGTCGACCGCCTTAGCCCCGTAGGCATTTCCATTCATCGCGTGCGCTGCGGCAACTGCTTAGGAAAGTGTGAAAAAAGCGTACAAAACGCCATAAAGTATGCAGAGCATTTGCATTTGGCATTCAACAAGACAAACACAAAATGAAGTGCAAAGCAGAAGCCGCGACAAATTTTCAACTAACCGAGTTCAAAAGCTTGAGGTGCATAAGCTAAACTATGCGATACTCTGTAGAGAGCTTGAACTGGAAAAATTAGGAATTATTAGAAAAATCAAGGACAACCCTTGCGTTAGAGCGGGAGTCGAACCTGAGAAAAACAATCCTATGCATCTGGGACCCGACCGCGACTCCAACGCAGAACTGCGAAAAAAAAAAACCGTGTTAGTTATCTACAGCACCAACCCTTTAATTCTCGTGTGACTAAATTCAGCTTAAGGATCCAAGAAGTGAAGGCAACCGTCAAAGACTGTAACTTAATTCTAGTATTGAATAATGCACATGAGTAAAAAAATGGATGCATGAAGATTCGATGCAGTGAAAATATCGAATTTTGTGTATTATGGAGGAGGGCGTGGGCGTATCAAGAAAATTGTTTTTGCTGTCTTTAGGTTCATTATATGCATTCATATGCAACTAGCTTTAAAACTGAGGGAAATAAATAGATTTAATCTAATTGCCCCTTCCACAGGAGGCGCACCCTATGTCGCATATATATAAATATATAATTATAGTTAGAAATCATATTATAAATATGACTACACGTGTTGGAATATTTTTAGATCCTATCCAGATTTTTTATGTTTTTTTAGAGTATATTTTTAAACATTTCCTTCACCCTCGTGGTACTATAGAAACCAAATCCACCCTTTTTAATCTCTTGGTACAGGGTATTTGAAAAAAGGATGCGTTGGGCAACACACAACTCCACCAAAAACAACAAATAAAAAGGGTTGCTGCCGCCTTCAACCCAACCGCGAAATTTTTTTCGTTCGTGCCTGGCTTTTGTGCTGACAAATTCAGGCGTGATAAGTTTTATGTGCGCTTATTTGACTGTTTTTAAATAGACCAGCGGGGGCACAGGGGTGGTCCGCCCGAGCTGTTTTGGGTGGTCTGTCACGCAAAAGTTAAATAATTGATGTTGACAATCAGCAAAGCAAATAAAGAAGCAGCCGCTGGCAAGAAAATAAACGAATGCCTCAGATGAAGTGGGCAAGGTTTTTATTTTCTTCTTCGAGTGTTGGGGTCTGCTTTCGAAATTAATAAAGGCATTTTCACTGAGCGGTTACTTGCGCTTCAAGTGGCAGGCAGGCAACCCGTTTAACTCAAATAATTAAATACAATTTAATTTATTAATGTGCCCAGGTTTCTGTAGCTAGACAAATATGAATTAAGGGCATTAAATTTAAAACCATTACAAAAGAAAAACATAAAGTTAAACAATGCAAGGTGCTGAATAATACATGAGCGCAAAAAATTAACTTGCCTAAAAATCGCAATCAAAATTCATTTTCATTTTTCTCGAGTTCCTCCAAATTAACCGGAAACGTTGATATTACCTGGGCGAGAGAACTGAAACACATGTTGTTTATATACAATTACCGTGTCCACGCTATAAATATTAAAATCTTATTAACATGAGTCGGAATACGTGCCATGCTCGCCGAAAAGCCACAGTATTCACTCATGCAAGCAATTTTCCCGCAAAAGGAAAATATGTGTCAATTGGGAAATCTATTTTGCGGATTTGCGCGCGCTCCACTCAATCAAAGACTAAGACGTTCCGGCTGCGCCTAAAATTATGCCGTAGCATCGAAAATAGCAGACACACACAAGGCCCAAACTAATACATATCAATACACACCAGAATAAGAGTCAACTGGAGTGGGCCACACACAAACACTCTCACACCCACCCACATACGCGTATACACACACCTGAGCGGTTGCTGTTTGGCCAGGGGCCTGACGGGCTGCTACGCATATTTAAGTAAAACTTGGCCTCCAACGTTGTCCACATATAAATAAAACATTTGCGGGCTGCACAAAGGATGAAATGGTAGATGGATGACCCAATGGCGCAAGATGACAGCAACAGCAGCAGCAACAGCAGCAGTAGCGGGAACGGCGACAGCAGCATCAGCAGGCGGATGCAGGATACAGGAAAATCCCTTTACGAGCTGGAAGGGCGCTACGCTAACGGCGGAAGTGCGTACAAAATGAAACAACGCTCCACGGAGGTGGGTAATTTTGAGCGCCTGGATGACTCTCTTCAGTATTTCAGCTGTGCGCTTGGTCAAGCAGATATGCGCCCTAGCTATGAGGCTGGGTCACGGTGAACACTTTTAAGGCAGCACACCGCATGAAGATGTCGGCGAGGACGACGGCGACGACGACAGCGCCATTTCAGCGTGCAGCAAATTGAAATTGGAATTGAAAGAAGCGAAACGAAATGAATTCTGGTCGCTGCTAACTGGCCATCCAGCTGGCTTCCTGCTGGGCAGCAGGCCGAACGCATTTGCTGGTGGCATAATTGGCGCTTATTTCCTGGACAGCTGCCGACGACGACGACGACGATAACGTTGGCGATGACGACGTTAGCGTTAGCCGAGTATTTCATCAAATGTTTTGTGCCTGTCGTTTTTATTGGTCACTGGAGGATGAAGCTGCCACCGGGTGGGGGGTAGAGGCTCCACCAGCTCCTGTGATTGACAGCTGGCAAAGTTTCTTCCTCAGCCAGATTATGCATAAATCTCAATAAATTTCAATAAGCAACAAAGTGAACATTATGCTCCCCACCCTGCGCAAGAATATTTTTATATATATACATTTTTTTTGGTCTTTGGCTCAACTGTTTTTTTTTTTAATTTAACGCTTTGTAATAGCAGGCGTGGTCACGCCTTTGCATGTAATGAAAGTTTTTAATGCCACTATTTATGCACTCTCTGCACCCATTGCCCAGATCTATCAACCCCTTTCTCACTCTCGTTCATTTCATCCCTTTGCGAAACTTTACCAAATGAAGCGTATTAGGGCCAAAACTTTTAATTGGTCAAATGGCCAAACATATTGTGCACTTAAGTGACTTACGCACATACACACACACACACACACACACACATACACACATACACAGCCGCAGCTGCATGGTGTGTGTGCAACGTTGACTTTTGAACTTGTGACAAGTCAAACAAGCTAATGCTAAGCGGATTTTCTAGAAGTACTCCTGCGCGTTCACATTTTCGACCACAAAGTTGAGAGTTTTAGTTTGTCAAAAGAGCTGCCGGCAAAACAACGGCGTATGACTGTGCTAAAAAAGTGCATTTTTTTTTTTTTTATTATTTGAGCTATTTTGAAAAGTGAGTTGAATCGAATACCACGTTTAATCCTAGCCATATTTAGCTTTATATATGCCAAAAAAAAAACAGCTATGCAGCAACCTGTCAATTAAATAAAACAGGTGCAAATTTGAATCTAAGCTTTTAATATGGTAGACAAATTTTCAGACATCTGTCGCTCAAGAAGTCAACAGTCAAATAATTATAATCATAATGTTACGCTGCGATACCACCAATAGCAACAACAACAAGAGAAAATGTAATAGCTACAGCAACAACAACGGCAACAAGCAAATCTCCAACGACCACTTAAATCCAAGCACTTCAAGTCAATCAAGCAGCTTAAAAAGCGTCAGGCAGGCCGACAAGCCAAGCCGGAACGCAAACTCTTGTGCTGTTGATGCTGGTGACGCACAAAATGTGAATCAAATCCTCGAGGACCACAGCAAACAGAACAGGGGTGTAGGGAGGGGGAACGACTGGAATCGGGCTGTCAAAGCAAGCGACGCGCAAAATATACATATTTATGTTTGATAAAATATGCTAAAAATGAGATAAGTTGCAAAAATCCCATTAGAGCCTACTGGAGAGAGACAAGTGCACACACACCAACAAACACACACACACAGACTCACATACACTGAGAGAAATCGCGCACCCACACTCACAAACCCAACCACCTACTAGTAGATAAGTAAACATGCGATTGCCTCGTGTCGTTCCAAGTCATGCCAAGGATTCAAATTCTCAAAATAAAATTTCGAGCAAGCAGCACTGCCTTTGGCCTTGGTGGGTGAACAAGGTGGTATCAATAATGGGTAGCAAGCAAATTACAAATAAATGGACATTTTTTACAGTGTCAACAACCAAAGGGCTAAGACAGTCAGATCCAAAACTAAACAAAATTTAAGAGCCAAACGAAAGCTATTTTTCAAGCTACAAGCCACCCACACACACAGCAGCGGTACGGACAACCCGCCCGTCCATAAACCTCAGCGAGAGCCGGCAAAAGATTTGGCTGGGTGCAAATTGAATGAAAGTGGCAGAAAAAATGTTGCTGAATTATGCAGTAGCATTCTGATGTATCAGATAAGCTAATTTGCGCACATGAAAGCAAAAAGCAACTTGAACCGTTTCGTCGGCGCGGGGGTGTACTGCAACTTTAAGACTACAAGTAGTTGTTGCCTTTCAGCAAGTGGCAAACGAGACGCACGCAAAGTTTGCCACTTTTGGAGCTCTTCTGCACTTCTGCTTTTCTGCGCTTTGTGCTCTTGTGAGTTTTAAAGCTAATAGCAGCCACTTCATTTGTGTCACTCGATGGCACTTCACACGTGACAATGACAACAACAGCAGCAGCACAACGACACCCAAAATCACACATACACACACACAAATACCCACGCACGCACAACTTGCTGCTGGAACGTGGTGCAAGTATACAAAATCTCCAAAATAAATACAGCAGCCAGTTCGGAGAGCCAACAGCTACGAGGGATTTGCATTAGCAGCTCGCTGCATGTGTGTAATGTCAGCATTACGTATGCAAAACTGAGAAATTGCTTATATATAGTAACTATATGTCACATTTGGCATTCTAAATTACACGTATCCAAGACTTGAGTAGATTTTGATTTTGAGTGATTTTAAATTATCAATATATATATTTTGTAGAAGTAATAAATACCAACTATAAGCCTGCATCAAAATTTTGATTAGATTAAGGCTTATTCAGATACTTTCAAATACGCTAACCTGTATATACGAACCCATATCTTTGTTATTCATGACGCTGTCATTTAGACAATCTGAACTTGTTTAATTATAAGACAATAACACACAATTACAATATCAAAATTTGAAAACAAGTTTGAGTATACATAAATATTTAGCGCCGTTTAATATAACTGACTGTACATTCAAGATAATATTGCGTATTCACAGAATTTATTTCGTTCATTCCCCTTTATACTAAATAATATCGATTATTAAAGCCGCAAAACTTTTGATATTAATTCGTTTTACTGTTGACATTTAACAATTAATTATTTTCTGGTTCTTAAACCGGTTGCAGGCAAATGTGTATATTCTAAATCATCAGCATCAGCAGACTAGAATACTTTATAAAAGATCTAATAGACTATATAAGTATTCAAGATCTGCATGCTATTTTTTGTATGCGGCTCGTAGTGCTTAAAATCTATAAATTTATTATCAAATAATTCACAAATGATCACCATAAAAAAATAGTATACCATATGAAGATACATATTTTTAATGTTTCTTATATCTTCCTCGTCCTCAACTACTAATCAGTTAATTTGTTGAACTTTAAATTGGTCGACTTAGCGATTTGATTGCTAATTAGCTGTCAGCCTGTTAATTACGTTCCAATAAATTTGATGTGAAGTGTTGTTCAATTAATTATAAAGCAACACAAATTGTCGGCAATTTGCCAAAACTTGCAACGACTTGAGTAGCAGATGCAACAGGGCGGCAACCTTGCAATCTTGACGGGTGGCCGTCTTAGGCTATTTCCAGGGATCTTGCGTCGCGCTGCCTTGAAATTAACACTTTTCAACCTAATTTGATATTCATGCACTTCTCGTGGGAAACATCGACGGCGACGCCGTCGCAAAAAACTTTCGCCCTGCTAAGTGACAGTGCTGCGAAGTGGCTGCAATAAGGCACAAGGAAGGCGCTGGAAAAGTGTGAAATAATTATAATTCCCCAATTGCGGTGGCGGAAAGCGACTCGCTGCACTAGCTCTGCTGCTGCTACCGCCGCTGCCTGGCCTGGCCTGGCTGTGTTTTCCCGTTAATTTGAAACCATGTTAATGATAAAAGCCAACAAAGCCGACAACTGTGCTGCCAGCTTCGGGGCTGTGAGCTTGTAAGCCGACTGATTTTAGTCCCTTTTGGAGCCAGAGTTTCGCGTGTTTGCCTTGGCAGGCAGGCTGGCAGCGACGTTCTTGTAAGCCTTTTGACGACCGCCTCGCAACATTTCTTTGCATATAATTAAAAAAAATTAAAAAAATGTATATAACATAGCAGTAGTTGGGAATATGCGGCTATGCCATACCCAGGAACTCAGATTCCTGGAAAGGAATGTGTGCAATGCCTACATAACAGCTTAAGGTATTTCTAGCATTAGACATCGTACAAGAATTTCTGAACCTAAAGCTTATCTTAGAGGTACACCAATCAAAATAAAAAAACAACATTTATGTTCTATCCTGCAGGGTATAGGTAACTCGTACTTATAAAATGTTGTGGGAAGTATGTATTTGTAATTTGGTTCATATTTGAGAAGTGGAAATAAAGAAATCATTTTTTTTTTTTTGTTTTTATTTTGCTTAGGTAAACTAATATTAATATTTTCAAGTACAGGGTATTGGCAGACAGTTAAGCAAAAATTTGTAAGCTGGCGTTTTTTTCGGTTATTGTGTTTGGCCTTGTTATTGTTTACGCTTGCCTCGTTCTGCTGTTATTATGTAATTTAAGCCACAACATATTACGCCTTTAAGCCGTTTTAATGCCCCTCATTGGCTGTTGGTAGCATTTCGTATAAGCTTTTTAAGCCTTACTTTGCTGCCAGCTCCGAGCAGCGTGTCCTTGGTCAGGCCCTGTTGGCCATCCAAAATGATTTTTAATAATTTATTCGCACTGACTTTTGTATTCTAGATTTTTTTTATAGCTATTTCCCATGAGAATTTCCGATTTTTGTTGTTAATTTAGTGGCTTTTATAAATTATTGCTACCCCAGCTATTAGCGGTTATCTTATATGCATGTGTGCTTTGATTATCGCCTCATTCCGCTTTCCCTCACTGAATGCTTCTCATATTAATTTGCATTCTTGGCTATTTTCTGGGGGAGGGTGGTTAGAAGTCTGTCACAATTCAATCAGTGTCCTTTTTTTTGGGCTTTTATAAATAAATACGAGTTGAAAATTACATTTAGCCTCCAGAGGGCAGCATCAGCAGCAACCCCTCACTGACTTAACACCCCCTCCCCCACCCAAATCTCACAACACAACAACCAAAAAAGTCATTTTGTTCTCAAGTGCTGCTCTCATATGTGAAGGCGGAGCTGCGATGTGATTTCAATTTGCCTGCCGCTTGTTTTGCCTTTTTGGCCAATTTGCAAATTTTCACGACGGGGGATGCACCGGAGTGGGGTGGACAAAGCAAGATTAAGGTAGTGTACGTCTGCGTATGTGCGTGTGTGTGATGAGAGAGAGAGTGAACACGTGAGCACACAAGCGGCAAAGCAAATAAACAGTTAATGCTTTTATGCAAATTTATGCCATTAACACAAATAAGCAGGCAGCCAAAATTTGAAAACAATTTGTCACTCAAAAGTCACTTTGGCTTCCTTTTCCTGACTGTGCCTGTGTGTGTGCCAAGAAAAACAAAAACCAAACGGAAAGCCAAAATCAAAGCATAAATGACAAATGCAGAGTGGCAAAAAAAGAAGAAAACGGGACACAGTCCCGTAGGCTTAGCCTCAGAGCACAACTGCAAATGATAATGAAGATACCTAGTCAGATGCTGAATTGGCCTCAACGGCATGCTTGGGGGGAGAGATTGAACGCAGCAAAAATCAAAGTCACCGAAAATTAAAAGTGATTTGTTTGCTAAAACGCGCAAGACATTAGGCCAAGAGTGTGAGTGGCAAGCGGGTACAGGATGCAGGGTCCGGGGTTGGGTTGGCTACAATTTGAAATGTGAAACTCATGCACAGTCGATTGCCAGCTATGTGAGACAGTTATAAATAGAGCGGTGTACAGTCACAGTGCTGGCCATGTTATACCATACCCAAAAGAAACTGTTATAAATTAAAGAGCTTAGAATCAGTGGCTGTTTTTTTGTGCGACCCAAGATCCGTTTACAATACGCACCCACTTTTGCAATCACATACATAATTAATTTCATATTTATTATGGCTGTTATTCATGACAACAGTTTCTATATATGCTTGAACTGTGCTGTTTTGTGCCACGCTAAGAGCAAATCCAAGTGTGTGCGTGCCGCTGATTTTTCAATGTCAGCCTGAAAGTATGCAATGAACAAAAGCGCATTAATAATTGAAGCGCCCTGTGCCAAGCACACTGCCTTTTTCTGCTGCCTCGAAAATTGATACCGCCAGTGCAAGTGGCAATTTAATCAGAATCAGCAACAAACATTCCGTAATAAATTAACTCTACATTTAAATTAAAATGCAGTTTAATGTATGTTTTATTTAAACAGTCTCTCTCATTAGTTGTTTAACATTCGAAAATCTTTTTTCCTTTCATTCCTTTATTTGCAGGTGAGTGTCAAATTTCTTTAGCCATTATTTGTATATCCACATTTCTGTAAGTATATATAAATCAACTAATATAATTATGATAAATGAAAAATTTTGTTAGCCATGTTTCTTTCTCTGTTTTCGGTTTCGGAAAAAGAAAGTGAAAACTTCTTTCGACCGCCGCATCAAATTCATTTTTCGTCTAAAATAACAAATCTATCCTCATTATCTTGTGGTAGTTGCTGCGGTTGTTTATAAATTTATTGTTGTTGTTGCGCCGTTAAATGATTGGCTTTTTGTTTATTTATTATGCTAAACTTTTGGCCGCTGCCGCCATTGTTTCTTGTTGCTGTTGTTGTTCTTAAGCAAAAAGTTTGGCATATTTTGTAAACTTTATTATTAATTTGGCAGGCAGATAACAGAGATGATGGTCCTGACGACAAAGGGGATTGGGTAACAGGGCTGCAGCACCCTTCTCGATATTCTCACGATAAGCTAAGTGCATTTAATTGAAATTCTTTTAGAAATATTTTGTTTCCTTGTCGCAAGCATTTGAATTAAAACCCGCAATGATATGCAGCCCAGCAGAGAACTACAGTATACATTTTAAATCAACCGCAAGAAGCCAAAACGTACAGAAATAGCAGATGATGACTTTTGCTTAAATGTTTTGTGGTTGCGACGTCTCAGACAGCAACTGGAAAAGTGCAACAGAAGCGGCAACACAAACAGGTTTATGCTACAACCACAACAACAGGCCAAAGTGGCAGACATAAAAAATTCTTTGCAATGCAAAAACAAATAATTCTGCTGGTCTGCCTTGCTTTAAGACTGGCTTTGCTTTTGACTTTGCTGCTTGAACTTGGCGTATGCGCCGACGCAACTGCAGCGCAGCAGCAGTAGCAGAGGAAGCAACGCCGTCATTCGTCTCTCGGCTTATTTGTTAGCTGATTTGTTTTTGCCAGGCCAACCCGGCAGGCAATTGGCAACACGCGTTGTTTAACTTTGAAATTTGAATGCCGCCCAGCCAAACAGCCGCACAGAATAAGCGATTGTTACTTAGATACAAGCATGTGAAAATATAGCACAGTCTCAAAAAGGGGCTGCAATTTAATTTAGGGTCAATAAACGCCAGCCAAGCGCAGCGCCGTAGTCACTCATCCAGCGACTCGGCTTGGCGCTGATCTTAACTACCGCACTGGGCGCTCTGACTGCTCTGTTCTTTTGCTTTAGCTTTAGTGTTGAGTTTGGCTGGTACAAGGTCCGTGATTGTGACGTGCAGTTGTGCTTGGTTGCCGTTCTTTATACGCTGGGTGCTTGCCAGAAAAACCAGAAATAGCTTAGAAGCTTAATTTCTGTTCTCTGAGCTTTTGATGCAATGTTCCTGAGTTGAAAATTTTCTTTCATCATTAGGTAACATAGATTAAGTATTCTAGATTGAATACATAGTTTAAATATAGTTTAAGCTATATATAGTTAATTACAACTATATGTTTTTTAATTCCATTAATTTATCGAAACACATATTTAACCTTTCTAATTTAACGTCGCAATTATGTCCTCCTTAATAAATCGGTGTTCAGAATCATCACATAATTTTACATATTTATATTATATAGTGAGCAACTTTAATTAGTCGCTCTCCAAAATTTATATTTGAGCCTTTATTTAATTTTCATTTTATTAGTTTTACAGATTTACCTACGTAGACTTAAAGATTGGTTTTATTTTAGATACACAGTGAGTGTAAAAACCCAAGTGACAGTATTTGTTATAAAGAGCAAAGAATAAGATAGTAAAACAAACAAAAAAGTCGACTGGATAAGATAAAAGCATATAAGCTGAGGAACTAGTTTTATTATTAAAAATATATATTTTGCTCAAATTTGTCTTGAAATCCTTACATTCTATATAATAACAATTTCGCGATTATATTATGGAAATACAGATACGACTATTTAGACACAACTCGTTGCTTTGATCAGGAATATGAACATTTTACAGAATCTGAGATGTCTTTGTCTGCTTATTTGTTTCATAGATATTCAAAGATTTTCATGCTCTGTTTGCCAATTTTTAATAGATTCTATACCTGTAAAAATACAAATTTCTTACTAAGCAACTGCTGTTTGTGTTAAATTCATAATTGGGGAATACTCAAATTCCTAAATAGCTGCCCTGTATAGTCCTGAAAGCTATGAAAATTCTACCCTTGCTGCAAATGCGTCAATATTTCAATTTGTCTAGTTCACACACTGACATGGTCTGGTGATTGACCGAGCTGTCTAACGTTGATGTCGCCACCATTTCGAACCTGTTGTTCCTATTGTGGCTTTGTTTTTGTGTTGTTTGCCGCTTTCAGCCAAGCCAAGAAAACATCTAAACGTTTTTGTCTGCTGTTTGTTGCTTTTGTTACAAATTTAGTTGCAATTCATGAGAACTGACCAAGAGCGAACACCGACGACGCGACGGCAGCGAAAACGTCAAGTGCTGTAATTTTCTCATGACGATGACGAAGACAACGACGACGACGATGTAAGAAAAAAGTGTTGCCAAAATGGTCAACGTACTCTGCGGCGCGTCGTTGCATCCGTCAGCAGCAGCAGCGGCGGCAGCAGCAACGCGAGTGGTTTGACTTGTCTAGCGGCTTGGCAACTGTTCTTGGCCAGACATTGGCATGCGTTGCTGTAAAATCTGCATTCTTGCGAGACCATTTAAATGCATACGGGCGTCAAGTCTGCAAACGCAAGCAGCTAGCAATTCAGTTCACAAGTTAGCTAGTCATCCAGTAATTTGCCAGTTGTGTGCTCTGCGCATCAGTTGTTGGATTGTCGTCTGGTGCGCTGATTTGCCGCCGGAAGTTCGTCTCGATGGGCAGCGGAGTTTTCTATTTGCTGCTACTCGTGATGCTAATACGTCTTATACTGTTAGCCCACTTTGTGCTGTTGGCGGCTGCTGTTAGCAAAAGCTTTTGGCCAACAGCACTGCCCCTGCGTCATATCCTGTTGGCCTGTTGGCTAACAGGCGTTGCAGCTTTTCATGTTAGCATTTCCCCAGGCGTATAACACTTTGATAGACGGCCCTCTTCGTTTCAGAAAACCGGTTACTTCGCACACCAGTTGCGCATTTATTATGCACGGCTGTGGATATGGCTATGGCTATGGCTGTGACTGTGGCATTCAGCCGTTTCGTGGCCGCGCTCTTAGGATGCACTGGTTATAAACGTATGTGTGCCAAGTGCGCTGGCCATTTGGCTGGATGCCTCTGCTCTTTTGGCTTGATTTCGATCAGTTGCTGGCACTGGTTAAACCTTGGCCTTGAGCCCTTAAATGGCGCACTGTTCGCGCAACATGCTATCGTAAATTGTTGTTGTTGTTGTGTTGGCAAGACTAAAAGCCTGTTTCTTCAGATGTTTTATTTCTTTTTCTTTCCGTTTATTGCGAGCATTCGCACATATTATCGGGCTGTCGCTTTGCTTGCAATCAAAGCCAGGCTTTGCGCTTGGCCTTCGCGTTTGTGTTGAAGGAAAAAAGTTAAAATGGCGTTTACAAATATTTTGCTACTGGACTGCTTTTGATTTCACTTTTGTAGCTGGCTACAAGTTCTGGCAGCCTAACACGCGCCTCATTAGCCGTTAGTTGCATTCAGCAGCGACCAAAAAATGCTTTTGTTGTAAACTCAATTTGAGCTGAGGCAACGGCAAAGTCATAAATACAATAAATCACAATTTAAACAGCACAAGCCAGTTCCTTGTTGTTGTTTTAAGCATTGTTCATTTTGCTGCTGCTGCTGTGGCTGCTGCTACGACTGATGTGGCTGTTGCTACAGTCTGGCTAAATAATTCCAATCACCAACTACAGACCGAAGCTGCATTCAGCGCGTCTGGGCGTACAGGGCTGCTACGCGAAGGTCGCTAAAGGTAAGACGCAACAACCAGCACCAGCGCCAGCGGCAGCAGCAGCAATAGCGCCTTATTATCTATCCCATTGTACTTGTTTTTGTTGCCTGGGTGCCTGCAGCATCCAAGGCATTGAGCTCCTTCACTGCTTCACATCCCCCCCACACGAAAACTGGATTTTTGTTGGCGTCTCCTTGCCTGGGTTTAAAATTGTATTCTACAACGACTTTTGACTTCTTTTGGGCTCTTTTTCGCCTGGTTAGTAAATTGAAATTAAAATTTCTTAAACCCCTTTTTTGCCTTTCAGCTTTGTGGCCGCTGATTGTATGAGCAGTTTTCTGATTTTCTTTTACTGCAAATCTCAGTGTTGCGTTTGAAACAATTGCAATGGCGAGTCACTTATATTTTGTTTTTTGCTTTTTTTTGTTGTTTTGTTTTTGAGACCTGCAAGCCTCGACCTGTGGCTTTTGTTGTGCTCTTTATTCAGCATCCACTCCTCTAGGCTGATTTAAATGTATTTAATGTTATACAGCTTTGATATTGCTTGTTCTAGAAATACCCCAAACTAAAGCCCTTCTTTCTATTTCAAACGTGAAAATCCATTCATAAATATTAACAAATCACATATTTACATACATACATATACATTTATACATTCCCTATCCGATTGTAATGCAATGTTCATTCGATTGCGGAATTTCAAAGATTATTTATACACTTGCTGAGAATTTTAGAATTTTAACAGTAGAGATGTTTTCCTACCCATATTATTTATCAGGTTCGTGCCGTTTTAATGAAGCTTGGTATAACAAGTTTATTTGTATCAGAATAGTTCTATATCCAAACGATATTATTATATTAATGTTTATAAAATTAAAATCTTTTTATTTGACTACTTAACGCTTACAATATTTTTGAACCAATTGCCAAGATTTTCTTCAAGAACAGACTATATAATCATACATATCTCAAACCACCCCTTTGATATCACATCATTCCTTTTCTAACAATTATGTACTTAATTTCCTTTACCATTTGCACGTCTTTTACGCTCTAAATGTAAATTTGGCCTTATTACATAACACATAATAAATAGCCCACTTGAAACTTGGTTTTGTTAACTAAACTATATCCGGTATGTACTCTCCTCACTCCCCCACACACTTGTTAACCGCAAATTAGACAAATTTCCTTTGAAATGACCGTCCGGCAGGCGATTATTTTGTCCCTTAGTCAACGGTTGCGGGTCGCTAACGCATGGACGATTGGTTGCCGGCTCAAGTGCCACAAAATAAAATATAATGCCCTGTGCAAATCACGCTAATGAAAAGCCTGGCGACTGCCATTCACATCAACATCAATGGGTGGCACTGCAAATGCCAAAGCTCGGAAAAGGACAAGTGGCAAGTAAATAAACTTGAAAGGAGCCACTCGATGAGTGGGCGGGCAGCGACGGTGCTTACAGTCGGTCAGAGAGTGTGCCAGGATATGCCGAGTAGTTGTCGCCTGTGACTCTGGCTGCTGGTTGACTTGTTTCGACCTGAACTACCCTGACCTGAACGGATCTTGGCTGTTGGCGTGCTGTGACCCAATCCGCTTAGCGGGCTTTCTTCGTGGTGTGGTTGCTACTGCCTTTGCTGCTGATGTTGACCTTATTGGTTGTAAGTGGTAACAATGAGATTATGCTTCATTACGCGCCGTCAGGTCAGGCCAGGCTGGCTGGCTGATTGACTGACTGACTGACTGAATGGTTGACTGACTGCCGGCACTGCTGGTGGCAATCATAACAAGCTTTATGCGCACCATTAGCATCGCGGTTGCTGGCGATAATAGCAAAAGCGCTTCAACTAATGGATACCGTCGACCTGCCTGATGTCCTGCAGCCAGCTCTCGATTATATGGTTGCAATTGTAAAATGCTTGCAAGTGCCACAGCCACAGCCACGCCACATCAACTCCACACCTCCCCCGCTACCCACTGAGCAACACATCAATGCAAAGCGAGTTCTCGCACCGGAATCTCAAAAATGCAGCAGTTGCCGACTTTCGACTCACCCGCCATGGACGTTGATGATGAAGCTGTTGCGGTCGCTGCACTTCCCCATTCAGGCTGGCTTTGGCTTGGAGTCTGGCTCGAGGACTGGGCCCATCGCTTTTTGCCTGTCTGCTATGCTGCACTCTGTTCTGCTGTGCTGTGTTACCATGGCCACAAAATGCCCGCCGTTCGTAAAGTTGCCAAACTTGTTTCATTTGCGGTGGAAGTATAATTGCGGCTACGACGGCAGCGAAGGCGGCTCAGTTCGCGTATTTTACTGCCCTTTTTGCCTGGAATTTGATTATTGGAAATGTCGATGGATGGTCTCGAAATCTCCGGCTTACCTGCTGCAGGTTTTGTTTCCCCCTCCCTTTTTTTTAAAGACGAGTCCCCCTTCACCCGTGGGTCAAGGGTTCCTTTCTGCACATTCTCCAGGCTAGCCATAAGAGCAAAGTTGCTGAAAAATGCAAATGCCGCAAGCCTTTGCGACGCGAAAATGTGACGATAATAAACAAAAATGCCTTTCGTACATGCAGCCACCATGTAAAGGGTGTCGTGAGGGGCAGCAGCAAATAATTAACGATGTAAACAAACGCCGAGTGGCAAATAAGTGGACAGTGGCAATGGCCATAGGTTGAAATCCAAGCAAAGTGCGTGGCAAATGGCAAATGTCAGACTGGAGTGAACAACAAGTATGCTGTGTGTATTTCTATGTGCTTGTAGTATGGTGGTGCTGTTGGTGGTGGCTTGGCAAGTTCATGGTCAAGTAATTGAAGTACACAACAACAACAGCAAGCAACACAAGTGGCAGTAGAAAACAATTAGAGCAACACGCAAAGTTCTTTGCAGCGCATCTTCATGCTGCATGCACCAATGCGCAGCCTAGACTTGCAGCACTTGGTGCAATTATCTGTTTTACGAATCTGTTTTGCCAACAACAATTTGTTAATTATGTAAAAATATTTATTATGTTAAATGGATTGGAAACTTTTACTCCCGAATTTTCCATAGTAAATCTTTGACTTTATAATTATGAAGCTTTGTCAAAAAAAACCGATTTGGTGTTTAATGACGTTTTGGTCATGGTTTACTTCTACTCTGATTCAAAACTTTTAATTTAGAAAATAGTGTTCCCTTATTTAGGAGTTTTTTAAAGTCTATATTAATTCAAAATTTCCCTAATTATCCTTTAATGATTTTAAGTAAAAAGGATTATTAACAAAAATCGAACAAGTGTATTATACTCATAATTTAGAAAGACAAAATATTAGTGTGAAATGTTTTGTTATGAATTTAGATAAAATTTAATTTAGGTAAAATGTGAATTACAAACTGGATTCTTTAATGTGGAAAGCCAGGTTTACGAATCAAACCTAAGGACGAGATATTGGCTGAACAAACCGTAATGCAGCAAATCCGTTGTATATGATTATTCACAATTTAGTTTTGATTTGGCCATTTAAAAATTAAATTTGAAATAGATTTATGTTATTATTAATGTCTTTTTTCTTATGGAAGCAAGTTAACAAAATCCAGTGTTTTGGGAATAACTCCTCATACTGAGCGTTTTTGCCAATTTCATTTGCATTTATCAGCCACTTGCATCCACAGTGCCTTGGCCATGGTTTTCATTTTGTTCCTTTCCGCCAATGCACAAGGTTTGTGGTAATAAATTCAGCTTAAAATAAACCAAGAGACACCAACTATAGTGACTATAATTCTATTGCCAGTGCACGTTGCAGCAGCTAAGGAATGCGGTGCGGCAACAGCAACTGCAGCACAACAAGCGGCCAAGTTAAGCGCAAGACAAAGTAATAGAGGAGAAGAAGACATTCCAAGTCTTGGTCAGAGCCAAGTGCAAACAGCGAAGCCATGGCCAACTTGCATTAACTTCGCTTGTATATGTATGTGCTTGTGTGCGCTGCATGCGATTTCGCCGTTTATGCCATTTGCAATAAGAACGATGAGCGGCGCAGAAAAAACTGGTGCTACTGCTGTTGCTTCTTGGTGCAGCAAAAGAAATATTCGACTGAATTAAAATGTGGCAAGTTGACTATTTCGTGCGTTTAGTTGTTGTTGTCCCTTGTTGTTGTTGTTGTTGCTGTCTGGTGGCTGCTTGGTTGGTTTTGCGTCGCTTGGCCGCAGTCGGGAGTCGCCAAGACAGGGCTGGCTCACTGGCTGGCTAGCTAGTAAATGTTGTTACCACATATTTCTCTCCAAAACATTCAAGTTGAAGTTGAATGTCGTCGGCGGCTCGGGGTCCGGCGTTGCTGCCGCCTTGGCTTGGCCGTCAGTTGTTGCCATTGAATTACCAAAGTCAACGGCATGAGTTGCTCCCTCTCGTTGTTCTTGCGTTGCAAGCAACCAGCCAGCCAGCCAGCCAGCCAGCCAGCCAGCCAGATAGCTAGCTAGCTAGCGACAACGTTACCGAGATTGAGATTCATTGCCTGTTGCATGCCACAGCCGTTCAACTGACTGCATCTGCCTCTGTCTTTGCTTTTTATTTTGCTATTGCCTGCCGCGGTCCGCTCCTCCCCACCTCCCCTTTGACTACACTGGCAGCTGTTGCGCTCGACTAGCAAAAATTATACAGATATATGTGCATATATATATCTGCATGTGGGGGCCCCCTGCTTTGTCTTGTGGCGACATGAATGTTGCATGCGGCTGGTAGACCACATTCTATGCGCTCTACGTTTGTGTTTTTGTGTAGTGCTGTACTTTTTGTACCCCTCACAACTTGTTGCTGTAACATTTTTGCCCCCAAAAAGAGGGTGCGACTGCTGCCAGATTCGCATAGCCAATTGAACAGTTTGATGCGTGGGCACACTTCAATTTTGTATAACGATTTTACAGCTCAATCAATATTTGTGCATAAAACAAAAGTAAATAAATTATATGCTCAATGTGCTCTCTCCTGTGTTCTTTTTTATGCTCGTTGCAGGTAAGCCCCATTTTACATTTTTTGAACTTACAGCAAGATGAACAAGAGCAACGGTAACAGCGAGCGGCAGTAAGAGCCGAGGCTAATGCCGCATAAAGAGCGTGAGTAAAAACAAACGCAAATCATTTAACGAGCCCAGCTTAGACTGGACGCATATTGTTTTATATGCCTGTGCCACAACAACAACAACAACAACAGTAACAACAACGGAAACAGTAACAACAATGAAAGTTGCCAACAAATTGCGCGTAAATCCCATAAACCGTTTACAACTACAACAGCTCAACTGAATGCGGCATCATCGATGACGCCGCCGTCAACGCTGCCGCCTGCAACAATAACAATGCGATTTTTATGCACAGCATTGGTTTTATGCTGTTAGAGGGGAAGGCACCCAACGCGGCCAGCTGACAAAGCTAAAACGGCCCTTAGCTCAATGGGCAATAGCCTAAAAGTTGTAAAAAAAAAAACACAGTAACCAGTGCCCAAGGGCTGCCGAAAAGCGTCGATAAATGAAATTTATTTCTATCTACAGGACTTTCGTTATCAACGGCAATATTTGCATTCTATGGTTTATATTAAGGGATTTACTTTTGAAAGTGCACTGTGTGAGACCAACATTGAATGACAAAAAATGTATGTTGTATATTCATATACATATATATAAAAACATATAAATCTAAGCCACTAATCCAATTGTTATTTTAAAAACAATTTCGAGAGCTAATTTCGGTATATTTTTTGGAAAATACATATACTGTTTTATGGCTTAGTTATTTTTCTATAAAGTATATTTAAACATCACTTTGCATGAATATAATCTTTGTACTCTTTGGCATTTGCTTTCTTATGATTTATTTTAAATATTTGCATATATACTAACATTAACTTTTTATAGCCTTGTAAAGGGTATTATAATTTTGTCACGAAATTTACACCGTATAGAAATAAATAAAATATTATTATATAATGTAGCCCTCAATTGGAACAATCTGTTATATGTATGCAAGTGTGATTCAACTTCGGAACCCCGAAGAAATTAGCTCTATCTTGATAAACTTAATATTTATACTGTAATTTTAAACAGGTACTAAGTAGTCAACAATATTTTGAAAATATTAAATACATTTAATATTCGTTAAACATGAAAAATAAATTGATATCTTGGTGAAATGCATATCGATAAAAATTTGTAAGCAAAACTTAAGGAAAATGAGTTAAAGCCATTCTCGCACGAGCTTAACTTTTCTACAACCGTTTTTCACCCCGGAAATTTTCAAATATCCTGTTTATTATTAAAAAGTATGTAAATTCCAAAGTCTTACCAATAGTTTAGTCATGTCAGCTAACATGGAATTAATAAAATGTTTTATTCACTTTTATTAATGTAACATGACTTTTTTTTTGCTCGCCTATTACCAAATTGACAGTTGTTGTTACAATCATGTCTTACAGAGAAAAGCTTCTTCCAAAGAGCTTTTCCTCTTAACAGTGGCAATCTTAACAGTGCGTCACTTCCCCTAATCAGTTACCCCTCACAACAAATCGAACAACCCCTGAGCGAAAGGGTTTTCCCCAGTCGTCTCGGCCACCCACAAATCGCACACTGCCTCATTCACACCTACGCAGAATTCGCACCTTGGCGTCATGCGCGCTGCGTCCGTTCGGACTCTCGCACACGAACAGCGGTCGATGCGACGGCGGGCGGCAGCATCGGCTCGGTGGGTATACTCGGAAAAGCTGTTCGGTTTTCCGTGCTTCGGCATTTCGTAACGACAGCTGCGGCGCTCGCTTTTGGGGGGTTGGCAAAAGCGTCACCGCTCACCTGAAAGCGAACGCTGCTTCGTCGCCGTCGCCGTTGGTCGTGTGTTGGGCGCTCTGTTTCCACCCCTTGCGCTTATTTCCGAAGCAGGTGTAACAATTATTATTTTCTCGTTGATTTTGTCGTCTCTGCCGCTGCCGACGATGACGACGACGGCGTCGTTGTCGTTGTTTTGCCTTTTTTGCGCTGCACGCTCTGCCCGTCGCCCGGCGTCCACCGCCGTATGATTTTCCATTTCTCTTGCACGCATTCTCTCGCTCACACAGCAGCGCGCGCTCGCTCGCTCACACCTATACGGAGGCACAGGAAGGGCGCGCACGCATGGCGCTTGCATTTGCTGTCTCACATGGCCCATGTGTGTGTGTGCGCTTGGGTGGGTGGATGGGTGGTTGTAGGTGGGTGCTAGTAATGTTGTTACTGCAACAATAGCTGCTATTACAACAGCAACAATCGTAGAAGCAGCAGCGACTGTCCCTTCGCACGAAGGTGAACGGCACAACGTCGGCTGCTCAGGTGAGCTGCTTGCCACTTGCCTGCCCCATCTGATCCTCGAAAGTCTTATACGCATCGTTGGCAACTTATACAAATGTTATATAATTAGAGTCATGGGATTTTGCACGCAGTGAGCACGTTACCAAAACGCGCCCAGCGAGCGACGAACATAACCAACAAGAAAAAAATAATAATGAACAAAAGATATTTAATAATTGCGCACCTGAGGCACCACAAAAGCCGGGCCTCAATATGAAGCGACTCAAAGCAGCAACAACAAAAGGCAAAAGAACGTTGAAGAGGCAACGAGCCAAGGATTGACAACCGGCAGGTAACAAACAACAGCTGAGAGAGAGAAAGAGAGCACGCAGAGCGGAGCAAAGAGGAACATAGCAAAAGGTGTGCTACGCGCTCCGAAAACAATTTTCGGAGTTGGCTCTGCTGGCAGGAGAAATGTTGCCGACCAACGCCGCAGTCGTCGTCGTCGTCGTCGTCGTCGTCGTTGTCGTCGTCGTCGCCGTCGTCGCTGCCGTCGTCGTCGTCGTCTACGTTGTCGTCTCTCACACGAGGTAGCATCCCAAGCTCGGCGTGGTGTGTTGGTCTCTTGGTCTGTTGGTGTTGGTGTCGGTGTCGAACTCGTCCGGTTCTGGCCTCTACTGTTGCTTTATTTTGGTTAACACGCGTCGCTGCCGCTGCTGCTGTTGCTGCCGCTGTCGCAGCTCGCAGCTCGCGTCGACGTTGGCGCAACAGATTCAATCTGACGACGACAGCGCTGCCGCACTCCGAAACAAAAAGGTATATTACCTTAGAATGCCAGTCGTTCTTACTTCAGTCTTCGTACAGTCTTTGCTTTAACCCGTTCCAATTCTGTCCGCCGTTCGTACGCTCGCTCGCTCGTTCGCTCTATAGAAATCATATGTAGTATAAAAGCAACAACAACAACTGGCACAATAATAACAGAAACCAACCACAGCAGCAACAAAAACAACAACAACCACACCTGGCTATAGAATAACGCCGCCAGTCTTTTCTCAGAGCTAAGTTTGAGTTGAGTTCTTGGTTATCATCATCAACAGAGTAGCTGTAGTCAGTCGTAGCCGCATCGCCGCCGAGCCGCCGCCGCTGTCGTCGTCGTCGCCGTCGCCTCTGTCGCCGTCGCAGCCAGCACACACATCACAAACCAACCACCACCACTTCCAACACCACCACCACCAACGCAAACCCCCATAGCAGCAGCAACAACAATAACAGAAGCAGAAGCAGCACAAACACACACACACACACGTTCGTTCACTCACGAAAATTTCAATATCCAAATCAAAGTTGAGTTCAAATCGAAAACAGCCGCAATACCAGCAACACCGTCACGCAAATAGCACGCGGATAATAAAAAAACACACGCAGCATATCAAATAGTCAAAAAATACGCCAAGTTCACAATAAATAAACTAAAGAAATAATTCTCTAAACAGCTGCTATAACAATAAAAATTATAAATAAAAAAAAATGCTTCATTTTGGCATTTCTCGAGTTTTCACATTTCGCGTGTGTGCTTAAGAAACAAAGATCGACAAATACTTATAAACTTGAACTCCTAATTTAAACAAAAATTTAAAAGCTATCAGTGTATCGCTATTTTGTATCTTCTAACACTCGACAACAACAAGAACAACCACAAGATGTAAGCGAAAACTCATTGGGAAAAGACAAAAAATAAATTATAAAACAAAATATTTTTTGCTCGCAAAAAAATAAATCTATAAGCAGAAAGCGCTCAAAAATTATAAAGACATACAAATACACGTATGTACACAAAATAACAATAAAAGAATTGCTGGCCAAAAGTTCGTTGCTCGCTGACTGGATTTCCATTCTTATTACCAGTAGATGCCAGTAAGCCAGCAACAACAAGTTCAAAGCTGAACTTCAGCTCCAGCCCAGCTCGCTCTCAGAGTCAGAGTGTCTCAGTCAAGAGCAGCAGAACGGATCACCTCCATTCGGTCCACGCGTATAGGCTCAAAAAAAAAAAAAAACCAAAGAAATTTCAAAGCCGGCAAAAAAGAAAAAAAAATCAAATAAAACAACAAAACAGGCGATGGTAGACGGGAACGGTGACTCGCAGTTAGAGCCATAGCTGAGCAGAAACAAAGAAACACGTTTTTGTGTTTGCGGGCCAAAAAGCAAAACACAAAACAAAAACCCAAAATACAAAACATCAGACGTGTAGCGGCCATTCAACGACGTCTCCGTCGCGTCGTCGTCTGTTAGCCATAAAACCTTATGGCCAACGTTCCAATAGGCAGCACACTCACTCACTTCACTCGGCGCTTCTCTCATTCTCTCGCTTGGGCACTTGTCGTCGCCGCCATCGCGTACTAAGTACGCATAGAAATAATTCCCGTAGTTTATTTTTATTGTTGTAATTACACGTCCCCAAGCCAATCGCGAGAGTACAGAGCCTACACTCGTATCTGTAGCTTCAGGTTTGGTTCTGCTTCAAGCTGATTTCTTACTTGGCAACGCTGCCTTTTTGCACGATCCCGAAGCCAAAAGTGTGAGTCAGACAACCAAAAAAAAAAAAAAAAAGAAATAAATAAGTTAAGAAAAAAACAAGTAAAGAAAAACCGGTAAAGGCAAAGAAATTTCGTGCGTGCTAATCACGAAGAGAGCAACGCGCTCGCACAATTGTTAGAACCGGCAGCCCCAGAGTTGGCCAAGAGTTATTTAGTCGCGTTTTGGTCTGAAAACGTGTTTTTGTGCTAATCGTAAAAAAAAAAAGCAGCAAAAATCAGAAAAAATCAACACACAGCTAAATTATTTACACACTTGAGCCAAGAAGAGCACAAAATATTCAAAAGCAATTTTTTGTTTTGTTTCAGAGCCATAATTACAAGTTACCACACAACAACAACAGCAACAAGAAAACGCATTAACAACATTTTAAGCGGCAAAACAATAAAATAATACAAACATAAAGACAAATATCAAAGTTCTTCAAACGCAAATAAAACATTAACGAAAAGGCAACAACAATAACTTTTTACCAAAAAAATAAAAACATCTCTTCATCTACTTCAACGACTTTGACTCGACATTTAATTGGTAATAAGAGCAAAATTATAATTAAGTATTCATGCCCATTGTGTGTTTTTGTTACTTTTTTGTGCCATTTTGTTGATAATTGTTTGCGCTTCATTTAGTTTCTTTTTTGTTCGTCCATCGTCGACCTTTTAGTTGAGTTTCAAGTTTGGCTTTGAATTGGCAAAAACAAAAAAATTAACTACAAAAATAATTGTGGAAAAGAAATTGTGACGCAATTTTTATAATTTTCCATTGGCAATTAAATTTATTTTGGAAAAAAAAATTTATTTTTATTTTATTCGCAAATGTAACCATAACGTTTATATTTTTGTTTTCCTATTTCATTCTGTTCAAAAAAAGAAATACAATAATTATTTCTGACAACCGTCTAACTTAATCTCTCAACTTGTAATTTTTTCAACAACCAGTACAATCAAGCAAAAGATCAAGTAATATAATAACAATTAAGAAACAAGAATCAACTGGTATTTTTCTGTACCCAAACCAACCACACACGCTTTTCCCACACAAATCCGAAAGACACCCAAAAACAGAACTGAAACTAACCAGAAACAGAAACAGAGCGCATTCAAAAAAACAAAAGAAAAAACCATTAAATATTACGGCACAATAGGCAGCAAAACCGAACTTAGTGGCAAATTGTTGTTAACTTTAATGATCTGTGTGGCAAATCTCCCTTTAAAGAAAGAGGAAATCAAGTTTAACTTAAATTTGATTTCCGCCACTGAGCAGCTGAGAACATAAATCAAATGCGAAATGCAAAATCAAGAACAGTATTAACATATAATTGTGTGTTTAATCGCCAACTTGGAAAGATTTTTAAAAACTATTTACAAAGAAAATAAAAAATGTTTTAATTAAATTAAATATATCAAGAAAAAAAATTGTTATGAATTCATATAGTGAATTGTATATTTTGTTGTTAATTTTGAGCGTAATTTGCAAGTGAAACTGGCAAAGACAAATTATAGGGGAAAATCAATTAAAACAAGCAAAACTCCTATTCGAAATACAGGTAGGCACAAGATTGGTCGCGAACTCAAATGAGAGGCTTAGTAGCAGACAAAAGGTGATAGCATTTAAGCGAAAGCGGTCAAGGGTTAAGAACAAGCATTTTTTGTGCCCCCAGCTCCAGTCCCAACCGGAACGGAGCGTCATATTTAGCGTCCTTTTTTTTTGGTAAGTAAAGTGGAGGATTTTTTGAAGAATGCAAAGGTTGTTAAATTGAAATTAAGTAAAAATATTTACAAAAAGCGTGGCAGTAGCAATCCAATAAATAGCAACATATCATAAGAGGAAATGCAAATAAGTAATTAGCATTTTTAAATTAAAGCTAAAATTTAAGTGCAGATCAATCGAAAAAAAGGAAAACACTCGTGCGTACACACCAAAGCAAAAATAAATATAAAAAAGAAAAATCAAAAACAAATACAAATCTGTGCGTGTCTGTAATATGTCTATCATAATTAATTGGTTGTAACTGAAGTCAAACAGCAGTCAATTTTAGCAAAAATCACTTAAATACTAGGATTAATTTAAAAAAATAAAAAAATAAAGCGGTGTCAATCAGAAAAGCAGATTTTTTTCATTAGCTCTTCACCAATTGTAATTTCAGTTGGCTGAGTTTTTACCGAGCATATTTGTAGGTAATTTTTCTTAGGGTTACACACAAATCGTGGGGCCTTGATGCCTCGATCGACAAGAGTACGCGTTTTGACAATCAGAAAAAATTAGCGTATATATTTAGGGCCGAAATTGAGTAGCAGCAATCAAAGCATTCAACAGTCAGACAGTAATCAGAGCATATACATAGCATATACACATAGCTCTTCAATATATATTTATATTTATATATATTTATATTATAAAGAACTTTTTCGCAACTTTTGCTCTCAACTCGAATCAAACCTCAAACTACAAAAACTTTAATACTTTACGACAATCTCTAAGGCAATTCCCCCTAACTTAAGGCTTAATCAATCAATCAATCAATCAAACTTTAAACAATCTTCAAACGGTTTTCAAAACTTTTACGCTAAACACTTTATATATACCTATACTTATACATCTAAATTAATATATATATATATATATATATATATATATACTTATATACACAATGCAAACTAATTATACATGTCTAAATATTCAATCTCAGTAGTGATATATCATAGGCATAAACAAATAGCGCTATAGAGTGCCCATATAAGTTAGACAATCTACAGGCTAGTAAAGAACTTAGAACTACGCTCAAATACAACTCAGTATATATAACGAAAAAAATACTTGTTAGTGCAATTTAAACGTGTTTCAAACTCATTTAGACATAATTGCAGTCTCAGCACTTGGCAACAATTTGCGTAAAACTTTTGAGCACAATTGGCATTTGAATCAAAATTATACAATTGGCATAGATAAATATATTGAATATTTATGAATATATAAATATTCGACAGTAGGCAAGCTCTTCAATCACACAAGCACTTTACTCTTGACTACCCGACACCAAAACCCGTGCAATTCCCTCATTAAGAAAATACCAAATAAAACACACCCAAAAATACTACAATTTACAAATAAGAACAAACTAATAGCAACAAAAGCTAAACGCAACGCAACTAATATTAAACATAAAAAAAAGTGCAGAATATAGAAATTTTTCAATCAACATTTGTTGCCAATAAAACTGTCATCATTGCCGCGTTAACAGAAACCACGGCGTCAGCAGCGATTGCAGCGCTCAGTATCAGCAGCAGCTCTCAAGCGTCGCTTGCCAGCGCCACCGCCAACGCTAACGCCGCCGCACCACCGACAGGCGCAATCGCTACCGTCGCAGCAGCCGCAGCAACTCCGTCGCCGCCGTTAACGGTAAAAAGCGAAATCGTTGCATCAGATTCAACAGCCGAGTCCTCCCCTATACAAGATTTAATCATGGTAAGCGCCGCCCACATCCTATGAACAACAAAAACAATAAACAAAAAAAAAATTCACAAGAAAATGCACTTGAAAGAAAAGCAAATAAAAATTTGACAATGAAAAAAAAAAGAAAAAATTGATGAAAGTTGAGATTGACCCATTGATCCATTGAAAACTAAATCCAACGTTTCATTTTTGTTAATACTCGTACATACCTATAATTAAATAACAATACAATCGAATCGAATCAAGTTAACTATTATATAATCCTCATCAAAAAAGTTGTACAGTTTACTATGCAAAAACCAACTATTCCTATTCTACCCACTCATATTTTTATTTTTTTAACGTTACATACTTACTAACCATCTATTACCTAACCGTCTATAAACAATTTAGTTACGAGCTATGCGAACTAAAATTAATAAACTAATGTCAATGGTCTAATATTTGTTAATCCAAAATTTATAAGTCTAATCATTTTTTATCATCACGTGTGATGATATACATATATAATTAAGAGAACCTTAAGTTTCTTGTTTTAATCTTTCACTTTTGGGAAGCTGTAAAGAATCTTTACGTATTTAATCTTATTCACTGTTAAGTTTAATTATAGAACTTTTGTTTAAGTTTTGTTTTACTTTTTATTGCCATACACTAACATTTCTTGTATATACACTAATTGCTTCATTTATCTCATTTATACATACAATTTGATGCACTTGCAGAGGGTACTATGGGGGAAACGTATATTATGTTGACAATTTCATATTGCTATGCCTGATAATCTCCCAAATTAGAAAACTATATGCCGGAACAAGTCAAATGGTATTACTATACCATGAGATAGTTGCAACAATTCTTCATAAATTCAATCCTATTAATCAATATTTGAAAAGTAAAGGGGAATATTCAGCAACTTTGGTATTTCAAACATGCATTAATAGATGTTGGTAAAGTTAAATTTGTGGTTAGACTAGCTCCAAGGGAATCAATTATTTGTCTGTATCTGCAAGGGTATTAAATCTTCGGCATACCGAAGCTAGCTTTTATTTCTTGTGTTGAGTTGATGATTCCACTTACCATTGACATTGCGTTTCGTAGCCAAACAACTGATTGAAGTTGATACCTTGGAACAAATGATTAGTTCTAATTCCGATCCTTAAAAAAAAATAAAATAAACACTAAAATTATATCTCCATGCCCTGTAAACTATTTTCTCAGCTTCTCTTTCGCTCAGGCTGTGGAGGTTGAAAATGTTCGTTAGCTCGTAACCTGAGGCTTATATACACACAACTGCTAGCCCGAGCTCTGGTCTTGAAACTAGCTTACACTTCTAATTCTACTTCTATTCTATGCTACTGCTATGACTATCTTTTGCTCTGCTTTATCTACTTAATTTTTGCTCTCCCTTTTTCTCTGTCTCTCGCTCTTTCTCGCTCCCTCTCTCTCTCTGGCTCTCTCTCTCTCTCTCTCTCTCTCTCTCTCTCTCTCTCTCTCTCTCTCTCTCTCTCTCTCTCTCTCTCTCTCTTTCTCTCTCTCTCTCTCTCTCTCTCTCTCTCTCTCTCTCTCTCTCTCTCTCTCTCTCTCGCTCGCTCGCTCGCTCGCTCTCTCTCTCTCTCTCCCTCTCTCTCACACTCTCCTCTCACTGATCTATTGTAGTTTTAACTATCTATCTATACGAACTCTATGCTATAACACTTAGTCACTGCTCTCACTTTTACTTCTGCTTCTACTGCTAATTTTGCCACTTTTTACTGCTGCCATTGTGAAGCAACTTTGCAATTTATAATTTATCCGATAGGCGAGGCACGGCCTGTGCAGTGGCGACTCTGTGTAACTAGGAGTTGCTATTTTGATTTGCTATACCAAAAAGTTTTAAGTTTTACCAAATTTATGTTTTATTTATGAATATATATTTTTGGTTTGCCAATTGGGCCTGCGTTGTGATTTGTTATCGGTTTATTCTGTTTTTTTGTTTGCCAATCAGCCAAAGTCAAAACCAAACTGAAACTGAAACTCAAACTTCAAATAGCCCCAAACAAAATATTGAGAATAATCTGAAAGCGCATAAATTCACACCACGCACAGCAAATGCAACTTTTGCAAGCACCGCCGCCCACGCATCCGCATCATCTGCACCTGCAGCATCCAGCCGCCGCCGTCGCCGCAGCTGCTGCAGCGGGCGCGTACCAAGCATATCCAACTGGCGCTACAACTACCATGTTGCAGCAGAGCAACGTCGTCGCCGTCCAGCAACAGCAACAGCAGCATCAGCAAGCAATGCTGATTCATCAGCAGGCGGCTGCCGCGGCCGCCGCCGCACAACATCAACAGCAGCAGCAGCAACACGCGCATCAGCAACAACAGCAGCAGTTCCAACTGCAGCAACAGCAGCAGCAGCAACATCAGGCACATCAGCAACAGGCCGCACAGCAGCAGTACCACTATCAACAGCAGGCGCAGGTCCAGGCTCAGACCATGCTGCAGACTTATATGCAACTGCAGGTTAACAATGTGGCCGCTGCACCGGCCACTCCCACCAAATACGCCTCAGCTGGGGTGCCGCCAGCTGGAGCAACACAGTATTTTGCCGCGCCAACAACACCGCTCACAATCATACCGGCCTGCAGTGGAGCCGCCGCGGTAGCCGCTGCCGCCATGTTTGCCACGGCCGCCACGCCCACCTCAGCGGCGACCACTCCGAACAACAATGTAAATAATACAGTTAATCTATGTGATGTAACTAGAACTACTACCAAATCTACCACCACTACTACTAAGCAGCCCGCCGCGGCTGCCCCTGGCGACGTTGGTCTGTCAATCGGCGACGGCGGTCGCCTAGTCTCGCTGCTAGGACCGCCGCCGCCCGTACACGCCGGCGTCGTTGGCTGCAGCAGCGGCAGTAGCGGCTGCAGCTCTGCATCTTCTGATTGTTCTATGCCATCGCCAACTTCACTACACTTATCTTCTCCTAAAAAGGTTTGTGTGTTCACTAAAACGCTAACAACAACAAAAAAAACATTGCATTCCAAATTAACTTTACAAAAATAAGCTCTGCTTTTTTTCTCCACACTCATTTTTTCAAACTCTCGAGTAGTTAGATATATTTCCCAACTATCTTTCTCTCTCATATCTCTCACACTCTGTCTTCCTCTAACTCTAAATGTCTCTAAAAAAATGTCTGCGTGCCATTTAACTTTTGTCTTATTTTAAAGTAGGTTTAGAACTATTAGCTATCTCTTTCCAACTTGATCACATAACTTATTGCGCCCAACTTGATCACATAACTTATTGCGCCTAACACACCCTACTATATAGAACTATCTCTCGAAACCTCTCTTTCTCTGCCTCTCTCTCTCTCTCTCTCTTTTAATGATTAGCTCTTCTGTAACTTCATTTGATGTTGTATTTGTATGCAAAAAAAAGAAAAACAAAAATTGTTACTTTTGATGTTGTACTTGCTGTAAATATTTGTAAATTTAAACTTGTAAAATAAAACTAGTTTTAAGTTCATCCACATCAAGTTAGTTTTTAAGCCAATTAATTTTTAATTCAGATTTGCGCAGCATATTACTTTGAAATCGCGGTAAATAACAAGCTGTTTGCGTTCCCAGCTAACTTTTTGACATATTCATGCCATATGCCTAGTTTCTTATACTGTCAACTGACAAATCACTAGACCTGCCAATAGGTTTTTTCCCACTTTTACGAAACGTATCATTTGTACGAATAGTTAAATGCAATTTAATTACTATACACTATATGTGAATACATATATATAATCCAAATGTTTGTTATTCGATTTGAGCTTTTATCCTTTTGTCCTTTTTCATTTGTTTTATTTTCTGTGCCTTTTGTTTTTGCCTCTTGTGTTTTTGTTATTGTTGGGGAGTGCGCACACGTACACAAGTACTTGTAGTGTTGCCCATCGATGGGCGTGACATCGTGCGACTCAATTGTGCGTAATAAAATAATGTGCAACCGCTTGACCATGCGACTGGCATACTGATGACCTCTCGATGGTCTGTGGGGTCGTGAATATATTTATGGCACAGCCCTTTTTCATTTTTATTTTTTTTAATTTGACCCTGCCAGGACAAACAGAGCCAGACCTTAAGTGGGTGCCACACGATTGACGGCTTGTGGCGAGTGTGTGGCGCCTCGATTTAAGCTCGCAAAGCGCAGAGTCGAGTCTTCAGTCTTTAGTAATGCTTGACAGATTAAAGTTATAGTTGATGCCGCCCCTTTGGATGCATTCATTAGCGATTGGCAAATGTTGCATAGAAAACTTTTTGTGCCTCAATGTTGCCGTTTTGCAAGTTTTGTGTGGTCGCTTGCTTTATTATTCTATCAGTCATAAATATCTCGCACATGCGAGCATTACCCGCAATTGTTTGGCGTGCGCTTACGCCCTGACGTGACAGCAGTTGCTCCCCCAGTTGCACCACTTTCCCCTTCTCCACTCCCGTTAACAGTGTGCGGCCACATGTCGCCCATATTGATTAGTTGGCGTTGAAAATGTCGCTGCAAATTGTTGCAAGCCGCACATAAAAACTGCTACTGGCCTCAAGCCAGCGCGCTATTTCCCTCTTGCATTTGCTCCTTCGGCAACTCCATGTTAAATGTGTGTGTGTGTTCAGTAGTGTGTGGAATTCACACACTGTGAATATGAGTGTGTGTTCAGCTGGTCACATTTTTAACTGTGTCCATTCCCATTTATTATCGATTTGTCGTACACACACAGGACATATCCTGGCTGTCACAATTGCGCTACTCGCGAAAGTTTAAAATGCACCTAAATGACTGTATTATAAGCCTTCCGCAGAGTAAACAAACAAACAATTGCATTTGCGTCGACGTTAAATTATCTGTAATTGATTTTGTTTATCAGACAACCGATTCGTTCGGCCCGACCGTTTGACTGGTCTACCGCTAGCCCCGCCTCCGCCATTAAATCCATTAACCTTTTTTTGCTCTGCTTTTATTTTGCACATTGCTAATGCCATGGCCATTAAATGCCACGGGGCAGAACATGAAAAATAGGAATATATGTTTGGCTGTTTTGTTATTGTTACATAATTTCTTACATGATGCGCAACAGAATCATGTTATTGCCATTATTGTTGCCGAGGCAAAATGCAAATGTTGCAAATTTGGCAAATGCTGAAATGTTTTACAATGCAAATGAATAAAAAGCCAAAAACAAGTAGCTACATAAATAAAACTAATTTCTTATATACATATAAATGTTTTTGCGCTAAGTCAACAATTGCTTTTACGTTACATTCATAACACTAGTGAAAAATCATACAAACATTGAAAAATTGTTTCATATATAGGGAATGTAAAAATGAAAACAAAACATTTTTACGTAGAATAGTATTTGAAATATTCAAATGGATTTATTTAAATATAAATATTTCAAGCATTACAGTGCAATCTGTTAGGACTTTTAAAAAAGTTATATCATTCGACTTCAGATAATTCACATGAATTTCTTAGGTTTTAATTGCAATTGTTGCTTAACATATTATAAAACCCAACAGTACCTAGAATTTGATTGCATAATTTAAATATAATTTGGTCAATATTTTTCAAAATGCTCAAACTGCCAGTGCAAATATCAGAATATATAAAATAAAATGAATATATTACTGCCCTGTAGCCTCGAGCTGTTAATAAAATCTGTGTTTGGCATTAAGGCCTCAGGCTGCCCACACAGTTGGCAAACAAATAGAAATTGCGTTTAATGCACGCAATTTTAATTTCAAGCTAAAATTGTACTTTGTGGCTAAAAACAAGTAAGGCAAATATAAGAGAAAAAAATGAAAATAAATAAATATGTGACTAAAAAAAAAGCAGAACAAAGTGTCAAAGCAGCGGCTTTGAAGTGTGAGGGGTTGCTGTCAGCAGCGGTGTGAGGTATTGGGGGTCGGCGTTTGGTCGTTTTCCGTTTGGCCAGCCTGCACTTCTAATAAGCCAACGTCTAACTTAGCAATGCACAAATAAACTTTTTAAATTTAAAAATTCATCAAACTTTGAAACGCCTGTCAAACAAACAGCCTGCGGAGGGGTCAGCAGCAGACCTTGCATATAAGTTAACAAATGCGCGTATACAAAGTGCGCTCTTCCATTATACAAAATAAAAAATATATATATAAAAAATAAAATAAAAAATAAAATTACATTAATCCGTAATCGGAAAACTTGGGCTACGAGAACACGGCGCAAAAGTTTTCCGACTGCGTAGAAATTTCGAAGAGAAATTTATAATAAGCGATTTACAAGCAACAACAAAAACGAGTTTTCTAACTAAAATTTCAATTATTTTGGCGAACAGCAATAAAATAATTTGAAATTTAAATGCACTAGACGCGTGCGCCCCACAAAACTAGGGCAGACAATCTGTTGCCCAGTTTAAGCGACAGGGCGAGATTGTCAAGAAATGTAGCACACAGTTTAGGGGAGATAGCTGTGGTGCGAGGAAGGGAGGAGAGGGGCACGCACATCAAATTGAGATGAGAAAATAAAATTCAATAAACTCTTGTTAAGCACGCAGCGTCCAGGATGAGTATTGGGTGAGTTGCTGCTGGAACAGCGACAAGGACAACGTTTTAAATATTGACAAGCTAACCCCCACTACAGCCCTACTGCACCCCTGCCTGACTGGGCGATTGTTGCCCCGGCTCCAGCGACAACAGCGTTGTCGATTAAATAGATAAATCAACCCTAGGGACATGTACACCCGAAGATTTTTGCATTGATCAAAAGCTGGGCCGCCTAGCCAGAGTTTTGTGTTCGTTTGCGGGGTAAAGGGGGGTCGTGTGCTTAGGCATTGTTATGATTTGTACAACATTCAAGCAGCTGACATCACAAATTCATCGAATAGGCCATATCGATTTTGGGCTATTGAAAATTAAAGCACTCTTTATGGGTCCCCTGTCATACAATTAGAGTAGGTATATGTGTGTGTGTTGACGAGTGCTACATTTCATACAATTGTGCTAATCAGTCGAGGGGAACGTGTGCTGACTGGAGGAAGAAGAGCTGGTATAAGAAGTTTAAGAAGGCAACATACATTTCTTACTCTGTCGCTGACAAACAAATTAAAAAGTTATGACTAAAAACGTTTGGCTAAAATGAAATTGACGCTCGCTTGGCCAACTCGCAAATGCCGCTGGCCAAATTTAAATTGCTTTTGTTGCGCTTTTGAAGTTGTCTGCATTTCACTCCGATTGTTGTTGTTGCTGCCGCTGCTGCTGTTGATGATAATTTTCCTTTTTGTGCGCAAGTTTTCTTTGTTGTTTGCACAAATAGTTTTTTGTCGCCATTGCCATAAAAAATAAGAGATTTCCTTTTGAAAGGCGGCGTGACGCAAAAATAATAAAATGAAAAAAAGGTCTGAATAAGAGGAAGAGCACACCGACGCGTGAATTAAGTTTTGCAGCTAAGCGGCCTCAGCAAAGCGCATTAAAAAAGTTATGCATACTTTTTTGGGAACGACTGAGACTTATTTCTAGCCAAAGCAGCTAAAGCAAAGTTGATTCATTAAAGGCTTTAATGTGGTCTGCTTGAATAAGAGAACGAATATGAATATGAATATTGAATAGGTGTGTGTGCTTGTAGTTGTGTGCGCGCAGCGTAGTCACTTGACTGGCAACCCATTAAAAGTTGACACGCTCTACAACCCTAAGCCAACTTATGGGGCTGTAACTTTGGCATGCAAGCACTTGCCCTTTAGTGTAACACAGTGTATTACAGGACGTGTGTGTGCGTATTTGTGTGTGTGAGTATACTAATCCAGCCAGGGTTGAGATGTGGCAGCGCTGTCGGGTTGACCAACTTTTTGGCGCACTATAAACTAGAGGCGACAAACCAACTTATTAATATGCAATGCACACTTTGTTGCTGTATTAATTGCAATATTAAAATTCCACTAATACACGCTTAGCACGGGCAGCCAGCCAGTCAGGCATTCAGATAGGGACTCGCCGTTAACGCGCCGCGAAGTATGCTCTAGAAAGTTGTGCACAACTTTCAGTGTGTCTGCGTGTGTGCGTTTGTGTATGCGAGTGTGGCGAGTTGAAACACACCTCGGGCGAAGTAATTATTACATCCTAACACATATAGATGTAGACATATATATGTGTATGTGTGAGGGTATGTGGCAAACATGCTGCTTGACTAAGCTCACATTGCGGCTGCTGCTGTTTGCTTCATTCACATGCAACGCGAGTCCGCTGTAAAGCGATACTAATGATGAGTTCTGCTGGCAGCAAATGAACTCAATTTACTACGTTTTACATTACGAGCACCCAAGGACCGGATGGACAGAGCGACCAGACGTAGCAGACGCCGCCCACCGCCTCAAAAATCTCCCTAACTTCCACTCCCTCCCTCCCTCTCGCTTCTGCTCTCACTGATGACTGCTATTGCAACTGGTAGCTGGCAGCTGGAAATTACATGTGGTGCATATCCAAGCCAAAAACTGGCTGCAACCGTGCTGCCAAAGAATAGCAAAGGTGAACCTCAATGCATGAGGCATTTTCATGCTCCAAATTGCGCGCAAGCTGCCGTAAACTATATGCGAAACCAAGCCAGACAGCACTCTGGCCACAGACAAGCGACAGACCGAATGGGGTGGTGTATGGGGGAGCAGCGAGTGCAGTTGTACTGCGCTTCAACGCGTGCAACGCGTAATGTTGGCTTAAGTTTGAAGTTAACAAAATTTTCACACACGCGCGCACTCACATGCGCCGCAAATCTGAGCACGGGGCGCAGCTGATTACATTAACTAAAGTTCAGCATATGCAAACACAAGGCCACCACAAAAAGAGCGAGAGTGAGAGGGAGAGGTAGAGGTAGAGAAAAGTGTGTGGCAGATTCAGCGCCTGCTGCTGCGGTCGCTTGCGGCATGTTGCAGTGGTTGGCAAATTAATTTGTTGAAAATAAGTTGTCGAAAAGTTGGCAGCGCCAAGAGCCAATGCAAATGCTTTGCATCTGCTCTTGCCTTTGCATATATGCATGCGCTGATTAATAAATACTTTAACTGCTTCTTGTTTGACGGAGGGGAAGTGGTGGATGGTTGGTGGTAAGGGGGCTGTTTAAGTCTAATTAATGTGCGCCTAGAATTTTGTGTGCATCATTTTTGTGTGCCTTAATTATGCATAAAATTAAGCTGCAATCTCTGATTACGAGCGCACATCAAATTATTAATATATGTTTGCAGTCTCTGATTTGACTTCTGGCCATAAACACATGATTATGTCGCATTTGTGGCAAGCCCTTAACGAGACAGACGCCACAGTCTGTTAGTCATTCAGTCAATCAGGAGTGTCTGTTAGTTAGTTTGTCCTAAGAGCTCAACTCTATTCAATGCCACATTTTGTGGCACTGGGTTAGGCTCCTGCTGCTGGGCAAAATGGCGAGGAAGCAGCCGAAGCTGCCAACAATTGTCACCTTTGTCAACATCAAATTTTCCGCTAGTTTTATGTGCATAAATGCGAAATGCAAAATGACAGTCGGACAGGCAGACATACAGACGGTCAGACTTTTGATGAGTTGCGCAATTGCAAGCAAAAAGCAAGTCAGGTGTGTTTCCTGTTGGTTGCCGAAGAATAAATACTCTTACAGACAGACATGTTAATGCAATCCAATCAATCAGGCAATCATAAGCCTGAAATTGGAAGCAATTGTTTTTATGAGGAATTTCAAAGTTGATAACAGTTTGCCAAATTCTGAATTTCTAAATAATATTTGAATTTCAACATAAGTACACAAACAAATACTTTCGTATAATAACTCAACGTTTAAACCATAGTATAAGTAGAATCAGGTGGGCCCTTTACCTATAAAAATGCCTCCTTCAATGTGATTCAAATTACATGAAAATTGTATAATACTCTTTGAAAGGGTATACAAAATCC
The DNA here is from genome assembly GCA_035041545.1 of Drosophila colorata. Classification (NCBI taxonomy): domain Eukaryota; kingdom Metazoa; phylum Arthropoda; class Insecta; order Diptera; family Drosophilidae; genus Drosophila; species Drosophila colorata. The sequence goes on from JAWNLD010000482.1 coordinate 915,893, forward strand.
ACCGGCTGTGAAAAAATTGCCATTGCAGCAGCGCCATTGTCAGTTCTGTTGTCGTCTTTGGCTCTCGTTGCTCCTTGCTGGCTTTTGAGCTATTCTGCTTCAGAAGAAAACGAGTTTGATTGTGTGTAAATGCGGCAAATGTGCCGGCGCCAATTTTTTATGCTCATAAATGCAGCAGAGGCAACACCAGCAGCAGAACCAGCCCCAGAGCCCAAAAACAGTGCTCCCTCTCCTCCCAAGCACAAGTTCATTGTATTTGCATGCCGGTCTCCCCGTTACGCCCCCTCTTGGCATATTTTTTTGCTGTTTCATCATTTTCATCAGCAGGCATTGCTCATACGCCACGTTCGTCAACAAAGGCGGCATCAGTTCATTTTTTTATCTGCATATTTTTGTTGTAATTTTCTCTTCTGCGCAGCTTCTTGGCCGTGTCTGTTTGTTGGCACACTCAAAACGTTAACAGTATTTTCAGCATTTTCGAGACAGTTTGTCATAATTTCATAGAATCTACTTCGGGCCGCTTTATTTTCTTTCTTTTCACATATTTCTTTGTTTGTTTGCTGGTTGGCTTTAACATGCTTGACTGTGTGACGCTTTATTGTGGCAACATGACAAATCGTCAAGTGTCAGGAGGTTTCTTTATTTAATTTAAACGACTCGTCCTGCTGCCTTGGTCGACCGCACAGTGTGGCGTCTTTAATGGGTTAAATGGCTGCCAGTTAAGTTCGGACAGTTAGTTTGGGACTAACTTGGCTTTTATCTGCTCGCACATAAATTCCTTTTGGCATTGCCTACTTCAAGGTGCTGCTGTTTGAACGCTCAATTACAATATTTTGGCTCTATGTAAATTTATGAACATTTTCATTTCGATCAATTTACTTTGGGCCCTCACATTTTTTATGTGTGAGTGCGTGTGTGTATGTGCGACTGACCAAATGTCTATTTTATTTATGTCTTTACGAGATGACCCAACGCAAAAAAAAAATTTATTCATTGAAGTTTTTACAGTCAACTACACCTTTTCAATGTGGATAAAGATGGGCACGCTTATGCTCTCTCTTGTTCTCTGCCTCTTAAATATTGCTGTCTCTTTTATCGCCTTCCTTTTCTCCGTCTAACTCTTGTGCCGTTGTAATCATTCATACTTCATCAAGTTGACCGACTACGGCTTGGCATTTATTCCGTTTCTTTTGGTCGTCGGTACGACAGAGCCCGTTGGCTTCATTGCTATGCAAACTGCTCCCAATGGCTACGTTTAATGGTCAAGTGTGTAAAATTGCATAGCAAATCGTAGTCCGGCTCTAGTCCGATTCTAGGGATGGATGTGGCCATGTCCTTAGATAAACATCCTTGCTTGGCCTCGGCCACGTTTGCTTTTTGCTGTTGTTGCCTCCCTTACATATTGATGTGATTTACCACTTATGTCTGTGGGGCGTCCAACAGTTTACTGTGCAAATTGTTTGGAATTCAGTTTTGAATTAAGCACCCACCTCCTACTCGTATCCCGTGCGTATGTGTGTGTGTGTATGTGTGTGCATCTCCATCTGTTATGATACATGTGGCAAATGTGATGCTCGTTAAGACAGTAAAAGTCTGGCCCTTTACATCGCTTAGTTTATGTGCTCTGCTTTTGGTCTTGACATGTGGCCCCAATCGCTACGCAAATTATGTATTTGCGAAGCCGCCAGCTCTTGCAGCATTCGATAGATTTTCAATTTGCAAAGCATATACTAAATTTCCAAGTAGCTCCATCTAGTTTTCATCAGGCTAGCAACTGTTCTTCGTTCTGTTGGCGCTGTCGTGTCTGTTCATAGCTGAGTTGTTATAGTTGATTTCATTATAATTTCGATTTGCATAAGCAAATGTCTAAGCAACAATTTGGGAGAGCTTCCCACCCCGCAGCTGTCCTCCCAATTGCGTCAGATTGAATCGCCTGGGATTTGTCTGACATCGTCAGGAGCGACAGTTCATCATCAGCAACAGGAGCAGCGGCAGCAGCAGCGGGCGCTGAAGGACCGGGCACTCAACTGCTCATCAAGTTGTGACAGTGTATCAATTTTGGGTTCTGCCTGCCTTTAACCCTCACCCCGGTAGCAACCTATTGCCAAGGAGCTGCTCACATTTCATTAGCTTGTCAACATTTGTGTAGCTCGGGCCATGTCTTTGACACTTCAGCCTGCGGCATTTAGTGTGAGTGGGCCGGGCAAGCGGGGCGGCAATTCAAGTTGCCATAGATTCTACATTGTTACTGCTGCTGCCTTAAGTAGTTAAACTGCTTAGCGAAAACTCCAGCTGCTGTGGACTTCGAGTGATATTCGTTCAGGTCCAAAAGCAGACTAGGGTCAAATGCTGGATTAAGCCAAGGACTGGCGAACTGGTCGCTTTTGGTTGCTATGCAAATCAATTTGCTTAGCGCGTTGCCGATGCGGCTATTTGTCTACTTTGTGTGGTTCAAGATGTTACTGTTGTTGTTGTTGCTTTTGTTGTTGCTTTGTGTTGTCTTGTTTTGCTCTGTAAAATGTAACGCTCACTGGCAGGTTCATTAGTCTCATCAATAGCAGTAGTAACAACAACAACTTTGTTTAGTTAACTTTATTGAGCGGCGTTTGAACTTTGATATCCCATTTTCTTAACTTCATCTGCAACTGCTTGGTGTCTGGCTGGCTGCGCCTGTTGGCTGCTGGCAGTGTTTGCCAGGTTCTCGATTACATTTAATTTGCTTTAATTGCCATAATTTAGCCAACGCTTTTGTTGTCTTTATTGTTATTGTTGTTATTAGCCTGCTTTGGTTTTTCCCATGCAAATTTAATTGACGCACAAATTTAAAGCTTATAAATAACTTGGGCTGAAGCCAGCGCCCAGGTAACAAGGAACACAAGGCACAAATCCTTTGAACAAAGCAAGCACATGAATAGGAATCATAAATTTTGCCAGCAGCCATAAAAAAGAATACCCCCCACACAAACACACAATGTAAATACATGTGTGTGTGTGTGTGTGTGTGTGTGTGTGCTATCGATATGCCAAAATCTATACAAAGTGGTATACAAAGGCAAAGACTTCCAGGCAAGCAGGTGGCTGCCCCGCCTACTCCTTCTGCTGCTGTTGCTGCTGCTGGCTAGAAAAAAATACACGAAAAATCGCAGCACGTAGAGCGCCATGAAATATGCTCAGATTGCTTGGCATTTTCCCTACACATATGTGGATGTGTGTGTGTGTGTGTGTGCTTTGCCTTTTTATTTATTTTGTTGCCTTTTGCTTTATTGTCAGGCGCAGCAAATTTTATTAGGCACTCGCCTTAAAGCATGCAACAGTTTTTGGCAACAGGTAGACAACAGCCAATTAGGCATAGCCGAGTGGCAGACAACAAAGCGGCAGCAACTGGTTTCAGCTCCTGTTGCTGGCGCCGTGCCAGCGCAGGCTTTATTGCAGTTTAATAGGCCGACGACTACATTGCCTAGTGCCAGTCAATATGGCAGATAAAGACGCCGGCATTAGGTGCTAGGCATATTTGTAACTGCTCAACTTTTCACGCATTGCTTTCAAACCACTTAACGCAAATGATGTTGATAAAGCGAAGGGCAACTTTTTTGTTAGCCTGCTTTTTTTCTTGTGTTTTTTTTTTGCTTTTTTTTTTTTTTTTGCCAAACTTTGGGCATAAACACACACTTGCCATAACGTGGCACGCTCTACATTTGCGCTGGCTGAAACTTGTTGTTGTTCTTGCGCTACTTTCGCTTTTCCCGAAAGTAGGCAACAACAATAATAACAACAACAGCCAGAAAGCCAGCAAGCGGCAAAGTCATTGAGCGCTAAAAGCAACGCAAAATGTAGAAAAAAATAAAATTTTTCTACAACTTTGCGACTGTGTGAGTACGTGTATGTGTGTTTGTTCGTGTTGTTAGAACAAGTTAATGTAAAAGTATTTTTATGCTTTGAAAAACATTTGCCAAGCCAAAAATTGTAAAGAAAATAAAAACAGCAAACAAAAAACAGCAATAATAACAACAACACCAACCTCAGCAAGAATGAGTAGAAGAAAAGCAGCTAGCTCGCATAGACAAGCTGAAGGCAACTCTGATACTCTATGAAAATTTTTGCGGTTGCTGTTCTTGTTAAACAAAATACACGAAAGCGCATAAATAAAATCAAACAAAAAACCGCACCAACTCTCGTTCACATCATCAATGTCAGAAAGGTAGCGGAGGGAGATTGGCAGGAGTGCCAGTAATGGGGGGTGGTAAGGTTGAGGGCGGCTCGTTGTCGAGCTATGAGAACCCGCACATTATCGTCATCGTCATGGATCAGCCGCAATGCTGTAATTTTGTTATAGGCAATGCCACGTGTATGTGTGTGTGTTTGGGTGCACAACCTGCGCTGTCGTTTCGTAAGATAAATGTCTATTTAAATTGTCCCTGTTTCGCTATGTGCCATGGTCGAGCGCCGAGTCGGGTCGTGCCGTGTCGTTTCGTGGCTGGGCTTTGTGTCTAGCGGCATGCCGCCTGCTGCCACTTCACGAGCTCCTCTAGTTAAATCTTTATTGTTATCATAATTTGCTTTTATCCATGCTCAGGGCTTGTCACAGACTACCCCGGCAACCTGGGCCTAACCTACTTACAAGTATATATATGTATATATAAATACATATATATTTTTATCGTAATTGTTTTCGTGAATCTTGTTTTTTTTTTCTCCGCCTTGTTCTCGAAATTTCGTTTGTCAAAAGCGGAAAGCGAAACGAAAGCAAAAGTGAAGAGCGACAAAATGGTGCGTAAATAGCGTCAGGATCTCCGCCTCGGTCCGCTTTGCTCTGCTTGTTTAGCATCTGTGCTTTGCTTTTGCTTGCTTTGCAAATCAATAAAAGTAGATAATTGAGATTTCTTTAACAAGATTTTGGGTGTCATGATATTAAAATTATAAGTAGGCAGCAGGCAGCGGCATAAATTACTCATAATTTGATTGCAAGTGAGACCTTGAATATGATACGCCTAAAGCAAGAAAGGAGGGAGCGACTAGCGGGAGAGGGAGGGAGAGCTGCTAACTGTCTGGCAAATGGGCTCATTATGCGCAAAGAAAATGTCAAATTGTTGAAATTTAATATAGCCTAGAAAACATTTTTCTAATTATAGAAATCACTACTATTAAAACAGAAATAAAAACAAACAGAATTATCGTTTAATTATAGCGCTCGTTAAAATAAAAAGTAATTTTTTATTTGTATGACCTTTGGCGATATTAAATATTTATTTAATTAGTAGAACTTTATTTGTAAACGAAACACAATTTACATTTTAGTGATTATTGTAAAACGAAACCAGTTAGTTTTATTATTTGCATTTGATATTGTGTGCCTCCAACCTATAATATATTTATATATATGTATATATATTACTATATATAAATACAGAGATTTGTTGTCCAATTGTACACGTTTTTCTAAAAGTAAGCATGCCGCAAAGTATGCTAAAAATAATTAATAAATTTCTCTCTTGCTTTGTTGCAGGTAAGGATCGATGAGCAATTTCTGTATAAACTCAATCATTTGGTAAGCCGTATAGCAAGCAAGCAACTAGTTTATATATAGCACATAAAATTTATCGGTTGCCGCATAAAAACCATTCTTATTTGACTCGCTGCCGCAGCCTGCTTAACAATTGCAGCGGAGCTGAGCGTGTGTGCAGCATAATTGAATTTTTAAATAAACTCACTTAAATGATACAAACACACACACCTAGCCACACACTCACCCCCAGCCACCTTGTCCATGCACGTACCGGCTCCTTTTTGGCTGGAGTGTTCAGCTCTGTCGTTTTGTACTTGTCTGCTTTTTAACTGTAAATAAATTTCATCGAATTTTCTTGCGTTGCCTTTGCCTTTGAAGACGTACATATCGTTGCGACGCAACGGTTTCTCCTTGTGCAGCCGCATCCTACGCCATAAAGTATGCAATTTTATTTCAGTACGCCCGGCACTTACCTGCCTGACTGGCTGGCTGTTGGTCTGTCCTGGCCTGGCCCGGCCCGTCCATGTCTGGTCTGGGCTGTTAGCCTGGCTCACTACTGCTGCTTTTATTTGTTGCTTTAATGTTATAAAATATTTAAGTTTACATTTCTTACACACGCTTCGCTACCTGATCCTGGCTCCTGTTTACTGCTCAGGCACAAGATTTGCCATGTGCTCTGCTATTGCTACGATGTGTGTGTGTATGACTGTGAGTGTTGTTGTTGTTGTTGTCTTCTCATTGCATTTCATGAGTTGCTGGCTGACCATTTTTATAACAGGATTCTCAAGCAGCATCTTAGAAGGTCAGTTCAACGGCTTGGCACTTCACGCTACAGAAGCAGTCAGCCACACTCGCACACGCACACATACAACCACTCTTTTATCAAACATGTTTGTCCGGCTTTAATATTTGTTTTGCCATTGTCGTTCTCGTCGTCTCTGACCGCTCAACCTGACCCTAACTGACCTGAACCAGCTATTTGTGCAGCACTTGGCACTGCATCTATGATAAACTGCAATTTAATTTTTATCAGCAAATATAATTAACTGTGTTGCAAGAGGCAAGAGCAGTGCGCACTTTACTTGCATTTTATTTAAAAGTTTAATAAGTCAACTAAGTGATGTGCAGCCATTAGATAATTAATTTAACACTTACCAAATCCCCCGCAGCCTCACAACTAATTGGCTTTCATTTGCCAATTCAATAAAAAAAATGAAGAAAAATAGAGAAGAAGAAAAGGAAGCAGACAGGAACAGTCAGGCAACGGCCAGGCCATTCAGACAGACAGGCAGACTTAAGTCGAAAGTCAAAGCGAAACCGAAAGCTAACGATAGAGCAGAGATGTCTCTCTCAGTTCTTCACTCTGGGCACATGGCAGTCATTAATGCTATTTGCGGCACATTTAGGGTTGAACTTGTTCTCAACAGAGTCAGCCAAACGGCTCTGCCTCTGACCTTAACACAAAATGCTTCAATGAACTGGTCAAGTGTTCAAAGGGTCGGACAGGTGTATGCGGCTGCGGCTGCCGCTACTCTTGGTTCGGCTGCCCAAAATCACTGAAGCCGGGAAAATAAATGTGTCCAGTAAAAAGGGTAATTTCTGGAGCCAAGAAAATTTATAGACTAGTGCAAGCTAAATGATGAACCCAGAAGATACCCTACAAAACACGCTTGGGATCTGATTCACTAGCAGAGCATACGGCAACATAGGTCAACTCTTAAAATACATGCAACCCTTTGAACAAAAAACTTCAGCCACAAACTTGTTGCGTGCTTTGTGTATTGCTTTTACTGCTGTCCAAAATGAAGTCAAGTGTAAAAAGAAGTACAAAAATAGACAAGGCAAAAAACTTCCTTTACTCTCTTGTTTTTTTTATTTTTATTTTTTTTTGTGATGTTTAGCAACGGGTGCTGCTCATTAAGATAGAAGCAAAGGCTAAAAAAGAGAAAATCAGGTTTGTAAAAAAGGACGCTAGAGGTGCGTTTGGCGGCGCCTTTGGCATTAAACTCATTAACGGTAATTGCAACCTACGCCGGGCCCCCTTAACGCATAGCGCATCTGCTTTTAAAAAAGCGAAATGCTGTTAATTAATTTTCGCATGTGCCACAGTGTGCTGGCAACTACAACAATCACAGCGACAGCAGCAGCGGGAAAATCTCGTTAGGACTAACATTTGTCGATATGGTTTGAACGTGTTGTCAATCAGCTAACGCGAGTCCTTGACGCATCTGCGCTGGCGCTGCTACTGCTGTGTTTGTCACTTTGACTTTTGGCGCTTTTGAATAAGCACAAAAAAAAAAAAAAAAAATGGCAAAGAAAATAGAACAGAAAGCCGAAGCCCGAACACTGAACCGACAGCTTCCTGTTGCTGACACTGATTGTCGTGGCTGGCGGTGCACAGTTCGCGTTTCGGTGCATAATTTGTCTTGCGGCCAAATGTTCTATTATCAGTAAGTGTGTGCGTGGAAATAATATCCATCAGGGAAGCGCCCTCAAAGATGCCCGAGACACAGATTCGAGCCGCAGGCATTTAACTGAATTTGAGTGGAAAATAAAAGCAAAAGTAAATCGAAACCAAACGCTGCTTGAGGAGCGACTCCCATAAGCGCAGTTCCCGCTGCTGTTGCTGCTGCTGCTGCTGCCTGTAGACAGCCCTAATCAACATGTACATGTACATCAGCTGGTATCGCTCTCGGGGCAGACCCGAGAGCAACTCAGCCATTCGATGGCACCCCTTTTTGGGCTTGTTTTGCTGGGCTTTAAGGGAATATGTGTGTTTGCGCGCTATGCCCCTGTATAGGTCAGTGCAACTTGGTAAAAACCCACAAAACGGCAACAACAAAAAAAATACCTTTCATTCCTATTGTAATCAAGTTAATTGCAGCCCCAAGTATATGTGTGTATAGAGCGAGAGCGCGAAAGTGTGTGCGAAAGAGATCGTGTAATTGTGAGTAATTGCTGTTAATATAATAAGGCAGGACAAAAGGACACATGCATATCGCCGAATAGCACGCAATGAAAATATAAAAACAAAATACAAAAAAAAAACAGCAGAAAAAAAGTCTACATCAGAAAAACAATAACAACACTCAGCGCTCTGTCATAGACAAAGCTGAAAATTGATATTAATTTTCTTTTTGCAGCGCTACGCGTGGAATGCCCATAAAAAACGAACGAAAATGGCATTTAGCTATGTGTGTGTGTCAGTGTGGGTGTGTGTAGCATAGACTAAAATATTAATACTGTTATGCGCCATTTTTTGTGCCCTATTACACCGCAACGTCTAATTTTGCCAGACTGTGCTATATATTCTTGGCATTAAGGCTATGTCAGCCAGGAAATATCAAATTAATTAGTGGCGTTTTGTTATTCTCATGTTCTTGCAAGAACAATAATAACTACGGCACAAGTTTACACAAATTAAAATTCTATTTATCTCTACCACATCGAAAAGCAAAGCTTAATACTAATATAGTCCAAGCAGAAATTAGATATTTTGTCGAGAATAAGCTGGGGGATAACAAAAAACAAGTAACAGCCTTGCAGTTATTCGTTCAGAACTTAAAACAGTCGAAAACAGTCTTAAAAACACTTTGCAACAGAATCCAATTTTTTTTTTACCGAGATTAATGAAAACAATATTTTTAAAAATCGTTTTTATGTGCCCCAAATGTATAAAAATATCGGTTTCATCCATTGCGGTAATATTCAGTTGCATAGTGTTATTGTGGAAAAAAATAAGTTCGATTTTCGTCAACACTTTAAAAATGGAAAAGAGTATAATGGGTTTGTGCAAAGGTATGTAACAGGTAAAATGAGGCACCTCCGACACCATAAAGCATATATACTCTTGACCAGCATCACATTATGAACGCGTCGATCTCAGGCACGACAAGAGATAGAGAGATAGACATATGTTCTCGTGAAGCATATGAATGCAAGGAGGTTGAAATGTATGCAACGGCAGCTCGCAGCTGGGTTCAGGGTATCTCCTAGTTTTTTTTTTTTTGAAATTTCTTTATATATAAAATGTATGCTTTAAAGCTGTCATCTTTCAACAGGCATTTACCTAAACAATTTTGATATATTGAATATAATTGATAATGAATTTTCTTCCATCATTTCTTTTAATTAAAATCCATAATTCATTTTTATCACATTGCCGAACATAGGGCATAACCAATTAGATAGATAGCAATTGTGTATTGAACAACTAGACGAGACATTCGATTCCGATATTTTCAAAAGTTTTGCATATCTGCTATGAATACATTGCTTTCAAACTGGCATGTTTACTTGCTTATATCCCCAATATGGCGTTGTATGTATGTGGTATGTATTAATTGTGATTTATCTCGTAAAGCAAGCAATTATAAAGACATAACAACATATATGACCTTTAACAAAGGGCACTTGATTATAGCTGTATTTGCTTTGGTGCTTTCTTCATAGTCTCCTTGATTTATATTTGCCAGTCAATGACTACAGTTTATCAAACTCTGAAGCGCACAAGTTGATTATCAAGCTGAACTTGACAATAACAGCAACAAGAGCTTAGGCTGCCCAATCTAGCCAATTGTCATTCACTCAGCTGCGCGCATAATGAGTGTAAAGTATGAGGGCAAATGTAAATACAACAAACGCCGTTGTCTGTCTGCCTGGCCAAGGAGAGACGAACAAGTGCCCCCAGGATATGTGCGATTTACTTGGCTTTGCCCAGTGTTGCCTTGCGGTTCCTTGACTTTTGCTTTTGTCCTTGCCTAAATGCTAAACGCCTCAATGGCTTAATTATATATATTTTTTGTAATTATCCGTAAATCACAAGTTGTCGGACATAATTAGATTTCTGCTGCGCACACAAGTATGCATCACTTTTGTTGTCTGTCATTTGTTTTGCTTGTGGCTGTGCGTTTGAAACAATAGTTGCAACAAAAGTAACAACAACAACAACTACACAAAGACCAGATGAAAATCTGTCCTTTGTTTAAAGTTTTGTTAGCTGCTTCATAAAATTTAACAGCTGCAACGGTATACAGCATTAAAACCAAGAAAACTATTTCAATGCACACAAAAAACCCAAACCAAATACCTAAAAGAAATGCAAAAAGTAAAGGCAAAGACAACAACAAGGGCAACAACAATAAAGGCAAAAGCAAAGCCAAAAGCGTGCAGTCAAACTTTTTAAGTGTTTATTTCAATTATTGTTTGTATGTGTATGTTTCTCAGTATGTGTGTGTGTGTCGTGTTTTGACTGCCTTGCAAAGCAAGAGAACGAGCCAGAACGAGGGCAATTTAATTTTCCACATTTTGTGCAAGGGCACGAAGGCGACAGCAAGCGCCAAAAAACATCAGCAGCAACAACAAGAAAATAAAACCAACTAACAATAACAAAAACTAGTTAAGAAATGCGAAAGTTTTTAGCGTGAAAGTTGGTCGGGCTTTCGCCCATTTTGTTGGCTATTCTCTACCAAGAGCCCCGTTCTCTTGCGCTCTTCCTTCTTTGTGGCTTTGTTTTCATTTTCATTCACGTGCAGTTACTCAATTTTTGTGCTCAACGAGGAAAAGTAGCAAAACAGAAACAATGCGACTTAATGGCAGCGCACTTCAGCGCACAATGAGTGCAGCCAAAAGGTGCTGGGGCAGCACAACCCCAAATGCTTGCCCCGAACACTCACACACACACGCACACACAAATACAGACTGGCAAACAGATTGATGCCTTCGTATAATTCCATTTGGCGCCTTTTTTGCTGAAAACTAGCTTTTGTTTGCAACTTAAACTAATGTTGACGCGCTCGGGCAGTCGCTCACTAACTCGACTAGCTTCTCGCACTCGACAATTTTGTTGCTGCAACATTGTTGCCATTGCTGTTGCCGGCGTTGACAACACAACATATGCGTGTTGCACACTAGTGCAGGCGGGGAACCAAATGTCGTCACTGCTGTGGCTTGGCGCCTTGTTTGTGGTGTTCCCTGTGCCACTTGCCTCATCTGTTTAGTGTTGCGTGTTGCCATATTGTTTACTTTATGTCACACAGACACACACACACTAGCACACACGCATAGGAAAGCTCGCTGGTTTATTTGCCCCCTCGTTGCCATATTTATATATATATATATATATATATATATATATATATATATATATATATATATATATATATATATATATATATATATATATATATATATATATATATATATATATATATATATATATATATATGTTTTACTCACTGGTAATTGCGGTTTTTATTTCACAGCCTGGCTGCAAAAGGAGAAAAAAAACAAGAAATACTCGTAATAATAACTACGTACAGCTGTGGCGGGCGGCAACTGTCGGAAGTTGTCAGCCCGGTCGCGCACAAAAGTATGCTGCGCAGCAATTGTGTGTGCTGCCAGAGTTTAAGACGATACCATTTTAAAGCAGCTCAGGCAGCATAACCTCGGCACCCACTTACCCTTCCTTCGCACCCAGCTACCCCTGCATGTCAAGCGTGTGCTCAATGAGCAGCATACGACGCCGTTGTTGAACGCTAATAAGACAGACAGCCAGAGCTGCCGCCTTGCCAAGCCCGGCAGCCAGCCAGCATAAGTGTGTATATGTTTGCGTGTGTGAGTGTGCAATATAAAGCCTGTTAACACGCTTAACAACAAACACAGCAGCACAAACAACAAGCTACACGCAACGTGCCGGCCCCAGACACTATGGGCAAACTATGGGCATAACTTTAATGCTTATTGCTGTTGGCACTGAGCCAAATTTTAATGAACTGTAAAACACGTTAACCAAAAACAAGTGCGCAGACAATGCTTTCCACACATATAAAGTAAAACTTTGCTTATTAGCTAATTAAATTTGATCTCTTAGCTGAATATTTATTACACAATTCTTAAATTTCCTTTTGTTAATTTAAGATTACTTTTTTCTCGTTTTGTTTGCAATTTAGGCTTTGATCGATTGATTTAATATTCCTATATAAAATCTATTTTATAAAATTGAAAAGCATAAATTTCCAATTTTATTTTTGACTAAATAAAATCAAAACTCAAATTGACAAAGCTCAACTTAACTAACAATTAATTTATTTTAATCGTATAACACTAAGGTAAATTATTTTGAATGGCATGTGCCAAAAATACAAAATATATCGGTATAATTAATAATAATATATAAAACGCAATGACTGAAATTTATAGAATTTTCAGAGTGAGCATTTACTATCAGGGCTCTAATAAATATTTGCAACATATGCTAAATGTCCAGTTCGCTCGTTTAATTAGTTTACAGAAAATCCAATGAGAATTGAAACACTCGCAATGCCCTAAATTAGCCAAAAACTTGTAGCAGGCGTCAGCCAACACAGTCACACAAATACGGTCGAGTTTATCTGGTTTGTAGACAATAGTTCATTTATGTGCAAACCGAAGGGGGTAAGCGACAGTAGCAGCCGACCGAAGCAACCAACCCGCATAATGCGCTTATGGGCGGATCGTTCGGTTATTGTCTGTAGTTGCTGTAGCTTAAACCAACCGCTTGGCATCGGCACCCCACTGCTCCGTACCGTTCTGTGAGGTTCGTGTGTGGCTTTTAAATTGCTTGGAAAATGTGTGGGGGCCAATGCGTAGAGCCGAAAATGTTAATGCAAATCATTGGGGAAATCAAAAACAGCGGCGCGCAAGTGCAAGTGAAAACTGTGCCAAAGATTTCAAGCCGCTCTTGGCCATGCAATTTGCAAGGGTTTCCCAAGTGGCCAACACTGTCTATGTGGCCGCCCCACCCCATGCATCCCCACTGCTCCTATGTTCATTGTAAAATTTGCGCAATGGCCTCCGATTGCAGCCTCTGCCTAGGTTTAGGCACGGGTCAGGCTAAGTCATTAGCATAAACGTAGAGCGGCGAAAAATAGCAAATCCATTAAGCGAAGCACCCGAAATAAGACACGAGGCGGCTGCTGTAGCTGTAGCTGTTGCTGCTGCTGCTTTTGGCAACTGTTTAAAGATTTATGAAGCGTCAAATATTTATTATGCTCGCTTTGCAATATAAGGCACTAAAACACGCAAGATCCGGCGCTACACGAAATAGGACGTCGGCCCTGCCCGGGTCAGACCACCAGGCCGGGCGCAGACGAGTTGGCTAAGCCAAAGGCTTTTGCCTTAGTCTGGGGCTGCACGCGAACACTTTTTGAAATTGCAAAGCGGCGCAAATAAATAAAAACACATAAAAAGTAGGCAGAGTTGAGCAGAGCAGACCATGCAGCAGCCAGCACTCTCTATCACACACACAAACACACTCATAAAAATGAAAAGCAGAGCATAAAATAAAACGCAAGACGAGAAATGAAATGAATGAGCGCAGCAGCCGCGACAACGACGCCGGCAAATAGTCGACATGAAAAAATACAACAAAAAAAATACAAACAGGGGAAAAAATCAATGCGAGCTACGCCTACTTTTATGCACCCTTCTGGCCAGAATTCAAATCTTGGCGCACTTTCACTTTCTTTTTTCTTTATTATTTTTTTTTTGTAAGACACTTGAACCCTTTCAACGTTGTGAAATATGTTGCAGGAAATATGAAAAATCTTTGCATGTGTTTATATATATTTCTGCCGTGCCTTTTGTATTTTGGGGCCACGTGACGCCGCTATAGATAAACTGTGTAAATATGTCAAACATCGTCGAAACCATTTAATTTGACGCTGCGCAAATGCTTAGCATATTTTTAGGCGCCGTAAGCCCAGCGACCTGTGACCCGCTACTTGTGACTAATGATGATGCTGTGACTGAGCCAGAGCCAAGGTGATGAGCGTAACTCCTGGGGCTGGACCAACTAATGAGGCGCATAAATTCTACACGGCAACATTCAACATACACACACACGCACACACTCACACACATGTGCATATTAAAGCAGCTGGCAAAATGCTTGAAACAAGCTGCAAGTTTTATGAGCTGCTGGCAAAACAAGATGTCAGCGCTTAGAAGTAGGCAACGTAATGCGACACGTCGGCGTAGACGTAGGTGTGCGTGTGTGTGTGTAATTGGTGTGGTGCGGGTGGTGTTTGGTAATGTACCCTTGGGCTTGTCTACGCATTCAAGCAGTTGAGAGACGAAATTTAATTAACGCATTTTAGCTAACATCGTCTGTTTGTCATTTGTCATGCGAGCCAAAACGGCGGAAAAATAAAACACACGCGAGCGTTCTCTATTTTTCAGCCCCGTTGCCAACTGGCAATTCAGAAGATAAATAACTCATTTAAGAGCTCAGATTCTGATCTCTTGAGCTAGATAAGCTTGCTTTGACCCATACTTTAAAGAACTGCACTCAATTCACAAACTTTAAGATGAAAACATCAACAGCCTTTGCATTTCAAAGCTGTCGAAATGCATGTCACGCTCCAATTTGCATAGTACAACTATCCCCACACGCAAACACACAAACACACACACACACACCTGCAAGCCCAAACACATGAACTGGCTAAAAAAAAATAATAATAACTGAAAGCCAAAAAAAAAATAAAAAAACACTCGAAGCCGAAACAAAAATAGAAGCCGACAAATCCACCAACCTAACCGCAATTTGGTCATGTCCAACTCAATTTTCGTTACGTAAACTGCATCATATGCCCGCGCAGGTGCACCCCTTTACCCTGCCCGGCACCCATACACACGCCGTTAGACATAACTTTTCGTGCCAGCGCGTTGACGGTCGGCAGGTGGAGCCACACAAGCTCGCATGTATTTTTGTGTTTTGGCCAGAAACAAAAAAGTTTCTCCCAAGCCGCAACTCGATCGGCGGCCGAGCGACTGCTCTGGGGCTTCAAATTTAATTAAACATGCACACGTGAGCAAATGCAAATAAATAAAAACTTTATGGCGTTTGCGCCAGTGCCCAGACGGACGGCTGAGAGGGTGGCAGCGCGGCCGTGCGTGCGTCTCAACCGTCAACAGTCAGCGGCCATTGCATACAACGTGGCGCCATAGCGTGCTTATAAGTTTTAAATTTGCTAGGCACTGACCAAATTGTTTGTTGTTGCTGCTGTTGTTGGTGTTGTTCTTGCTGGCGGAACGAAACTGAATTCGCAGCTAGGCGCAGCAAAATGAAAAAAGGCGCCCAAATCCAGCGAGTTTCAGTTTTTGATGTGTTTTTGTATGGGTGTCTGCTTTTCGCTTAGTTTGTTTCTCACAACACGTTTTATATTGAACGGCTTTGCTCTCTGTGAATATGTATGTGTGTGTTATATTCATGATTTACGCAATGGCAGATGCAACATAAAGTGCGGCCAATCATTTTTGTATTTGAAATGCATTTATGTTCTTAGGTGGTTCGCCATCAGTTTTAATACCCTTTGCAAAAGTCTAAAAAAAAAAAGCTGAGCGGCAAAAATGCAAACAACTCCGATATTATAAAGATCATCGCGCGAGCTATGACCTATTAGATACTTACTTTTAAAAATATTGGAGGCTGTGTTTAAAACCACTTCCTGAATTAGTTTCCGTATTACTTGTTTTCTCAATGATTAACAGGCCAGGTAATTTGTCCACTTGTCCATGTATTTTTTAATAATGCGAATCTCGCGCATACTTGTTTCGTCAAAGCCGTCAACATTATATTTGATTGCTGATGATGACATTCAAATGAAGTGAACGACAGCAATGCTTCTAATTGGACATTCGTCGCGAGGCAAGAGTTGCGTCAAAAAGTTGCGCATGTAAAATGCATCAGGAAAATAAAATACAGAAATACAAATAAAATTGTAGGAACAGCAACAGAAACAATTAAACTTTTGCCTTGTCGTCCTGGGCAGGACCAGGAGAGGATGTCCTGTGTGTGTGCAGTACAGTAAGCCATGTGGCATTTTTGTTAAAAACTGCATAATTCATGTGCAGGGCCAAGTCCTGACCCAAGTTGACCAGAGCAACAGCAGCACCAGTTAAAGCCATTGTCGTCATGGTCGTCAACATGCTCTTCCACATGGCTGCTCCACACATATTTCATTTAAAATTTACAAGTTAACAATATTAAATATTAACAGTTATTTATGCATTTTTCGGCATAAATCCAAAAATTTCGCATGCAAAAGCGCACAAAAGTTGCTGACCTCCGACCCGCTAGCTTAGATGATGCTGCACAAATCTGGCACACTCTGCGCCCTCCAACATGTCCTTCTAATCATTGTATGACTTGGCATTTTTCATATACATGTGTATGCTTCTATGTCTGTGTGTGTGTGTGAATGCGTGTAAATTTTATTTGCCTTTTACACTTTACATTTTATTCAACAATATTCGGAGCTGTTTTTGCTGTTGATTTAAATAATTTTAGCTTTCAGCCTTTTGTATGCATATTATTTGGATTTCGTCCAAATTATTTATATTTATTTGTCTATTTTGTTGATTTGTTTTTACTCCAAACATTTTGCCAAACAATTCAATCTTAATTCATGCAAATTTATTGCTATTTGACTTTCGACTTCTTAGCTCCTCACATTTTCCAAACAGACTAACAATGAAATTTAGCGGAAGTCTTGCACAATTTGGTTTCATATCTATTTTAGCAAAAAAAAATTCCTGTTAGTAGGTTTGTCTGCTCTTATAGTTTGTCTGCATTTTTGCGGCCACTTAAGCTGTTGGCTATAAAGCGCAGACGATGGCAAACAAAACAGAAAGTTATAAAGTCTCGATCTAAACTGCAGTCGATGTATATGGCCATAGACTCTTAATGGCTAGCTAATTTTTTGGTCTAGGAATACTTGAATTTGTTGCTAGACATACTTTTGAAGCCGATTGTGTGCGCTGGTGTCTGACGAACTTTGTGCCGCCAATAACCAAACTTTTACATTAGCTTTTGGCTAGGACGCAGACAACTAGCTACAGTCAACACTCTAAAAGGCGGCAGCAGTAGCCAAAGTTGAGCCGCGTCTCGCTGCTCAAATATGCAAATGAGTTGGGGGCCACAGACTTGGTCTGGTCTCGGCCGACAGGCGTGTAAAGTGCTCTAAAAGCAGCAGAAGCATCAACAAACAACAACAATAGCATTTAGCCTAAAAATTGCATTGCCTGTCTCTGCCTGGTGGCTGGTAAATGCATTTGGCGCAGCAGCCGCCACCCTACCAAAAAAGATCAAGAGCCTCTTGCGACTTGCGTGTTACATTTGTTTACACAACAAGCCAGCCAAAGGAGTGAAAAATAAATGGAGTGTGACTAGCAGCAAGCGGGCTAGACAAGAGCAGCCCAGGATTACATTTACACTAAGCAGCCTTTGGTAATACGATGACGTTGCTGCTGCTGCTGCTGGTGCTTTGGCTCGTTGTTGTGGTATTTAGACAACGCTCTCTGCCTGCCTGCCCAACTGACTGGCTGACTAGCTTGTAGCCGCGCAAATGCCAACAAATCATTGCCAGGACAACCCGTTGGTTGGCTAGCTGGCAAAGCGGGCCCAACGTGCCGTAACAACGACATCATCATCAGTTGTGCGCCTAAGTAAGCCGCATTTTGTGGAAACAAATGACGTCCCTGCGCCCCAGCCACTGTTCCACCGTTGCTGGTGTGCAACCTTAACGCTCACACAACAAACGACGTGGTTGCAAAGTGATTTCTGGTTTAATGTTTTTTAATGTTGCTCATGTTGCAACTGACCAATGCCTCCGCCGCTGCTGCTGCTGGTGCTGCTGCTGCTGACGCTGATGATATTGTTGCTGTCATCAGCAGTGGTTGCCGCTATGGTGAACTGTTGGTGGTCGCTCACTGTGTTTGGCAAGTCAAACATGAGCCATGTGTGGCATGCTCGTGTCCGTTACGTAGTCCTTGTACCTCGCCCCCTCTATCTCGGTCTAACACTCTCCTTCTCGCTCGGTTGCCTGTCATGTGGCCACTTCTGTTGCTGTTGTTGCACCTACAAAAAGTGCGGCTATGGCTAATTTTTCGCTTTGTGTGTGTGTGGGTGTGTATGTCTGTGAGTCCATTAGCTGTTGACAAAGTTGTTCGCCCGGTCTTGTCTGCTGCTGTCTCTGCGTAGCTGCCTCTACGAATGTGTGTGTGTGCTTTGCGGCTGTGTAGCCGAATTTGACACAACATTTGTCAAACCACAAAATGGCAGCCGCAACGTTACTTTCATTATGCAAAAGGTCAGCAAAACAGGCAGCAGCTCTTTCTGTTAGTTGTTGCTGTTGTTGCTTGCCCCCAAATGACATTTGACTTGGTTTGCCGGGTTTATATGGTTTTTGTCCGGTCAGCTGCGTGGCCAATAAGCTGCGATTTATCAACTAGCAACAACCAATTTGTTACCAATTCCGTCCGCCACCCCCCTTCTTGCTTATGCACATTTCAATCGTTCTCTCTCCACAAAATTTTATTAACATTTGCAGCCGAGAGAAACCCGAAAATCAAACACACGCATATGCATAATCTCATTGCATGTGTATGTGAAAATTTGCAAATGCAATCATCACAATACAATATTCAGCCAAATAAGCGTGGTGTATGTATGCGTGTGGATGTGTTGGTGCGTGTGTGTGTGACCTGATGTGTTGGTAGCTGGCTGTGCACTATAGGAAATCAATTAGTGCAAACATATTTAGCGCTGGCGCCCTTTTGCGTTGGCCTGACTAATGATGATCGATAATTCAGCAGGGTGCCGGCGCCCCCAAGACTTGTTGGATTTGTTATACCCTGTACCTATTAATAAAGTTTGCAAATGCATGTAACAGACAGAAAGAGATCTTCGTTCAACCATATGTATACTTTATCTATGTGTCCCATTTTTATATTATATGTATAAAAGAAATATAAAAAGGTTTCTTTGAGGAATAGTCAGTTTCTTACTTCTTGTCATTCGCTCTCCTTTTCACATAATATTTTTGAGAGATTTATATTGTTCTTTATTCTCCTACGCAGATGAACAAATTTGTGTATGTATTTGAGGCTACAGGGTATATTGGCTGACCACACAGTGGACTACACCACATAGGACACTAGAGGGGAATTGACAGTTCTTATTTACGCTCCATATTATTAATAGCTCAGCCTAGCAAGTCCTATTCTTAAACCATATACATAATATATAAATGTTTTATGCTGCTTTTATGTGCATTTATTTAGCAACAATTAGCAGCTTAAAGTGCAAGCTATTGATTTATGTGCATTGGGTGTGTCTGTGTGTGAGTGTGAGAGTACTAAATATACGCCATGAAGTAT
Source organism: Drosophila colorata (assembly GCA_035041545.1). Lineage (NCBI taxonomy): Eukaryota > Metazoa > Arthropoda > Insecta > Diptera > Drosophilidae > Drosophila > Drosophila colorata. The sequence goes on from JAWNLD010000482.1 coordinate 935,598, forward strand.
GCAATATTTCTGTATGTTTGTGCCCATAATTAATAATTTAATTGCTTCTGTTTATCTCTTAATTAAAAGGGATTTATTTGACCCACAATGCACCGTGAACCGCAGCAATTTCAATAGCAGCAACAAAACAACAACACATTAACTTGAATCCGCAGCACAGATCGCTGCACTTTATTTGTTATTACTTTGCTAATTAAGTTCATAATTAATCGCATTTAATGCGGTTTTTGTGGCAATCGCTGATAATGAAGTTGTTGCTGCTGCCGATGCGCACCACAAAAACTGATTACGGTCTAGCTTAATTAGAATTGATTGCTCAAAAGATTTGTACGCACAACAACAATAATAACACAAGATTAAACATGCTAATCGAATTGTCTCCCGTTTCTTCCTCTTCGTTTATTTACAGGTGAGTCCAGTCGTTTATTGCCAAACACCAACACAATTAGTAAGTAGAATAAGAAATAAGTAAATTGTTCAGTTAAAAACCTGTCAGCCACACTCCTTAAATTGTGCTTCAATAATTCGTTTTATTTTGGAAAGCATATTTTGCGCTGCGCCGCATCTTTTCTGCTTATTTGGCACAAACTTAATTAGCCGTCAAAACAATGGCGGCTACTAGCAAAACCAAAACACCCGCACACAACACTATACACAATTCAAGGGCTTCAGCGACTCGCTTCGTCTAATTTTCATAATTGTTATTATAGAAATTCAGCAGCCATAAACAAAAGGTTAGTTACTTGCCTAATGACTTGAAGTGCTGTCTTCCTCAGAGCCTGCCACTGGGCAAAACTTTTACGGCCCGAATCGCCTTACTTGATAAACAAGCAAATGCGCTTATCACCGGGCCCAACTTTTCTGCCAGCCCGCCTGCCCAGCACCTGCCTCTATCAGTTGATTTAGCGGGGAGGTGGCCGAGCTACGTAGACCGCGCACTCATAACCAAGTCGCGTTCAATGCGAAAATGATAGCCGTCCGTCCCCAAGTTCACAACTTTTCAACTATTTGTCGAGGCGCAGTTGGGGGTGTCCCACCCACCACCACGCACCATCCTTCTAAGTGGGGGAGTGGCTAAACACCCCAGCACTAATTACAATGCCGTGGCGTTGATTTTTATGTGCCTGAAATTGAAATGGAGCACAGCACGCAACACTAAACGCTTTTAAAGAGGCCTTAAAGCGTTGCCACAGTCAAATATTTTACGAGCCAAACGAAGAAGCTGCGCCCATCCATCCAACCCACTCACTACCCTGCTCTGCGGCAGGCGACGGCCTACAAAGTTGCGCGTTGAACTTTACAACTTTTGCGCCATTTGAGTTGCCAATGCTATTTCTGTGCCCAACTGTTGTTTGTTTGTTGCCCGCTAACAAGTTTGAGCCATGTCCTCTGCTGACTTCAACCGGACGCCTTTCTATTATTAATGTCACTCTTGTTGCTGCTGATGTAGCTATTGCTGCTGATTTTGCTGCTGCTGTTGCTTAGGCTGATGCTGCTGATGCTGATGATTCTGCTGTTGCTGTTTCTGTTGCTGTGTAGTTTAATTAATTATTTTGACAAAAGTTTTCAATTGAACTTCAGCTGGCTGAGTCGCACAGCTTTAAAGTGACTGGCCACAATCATAGAACAGTCCAATACACAAATCAACACTAAACAATACCGTTTTCAAACCAAACAATATGAATAAGAAGCCAATAATAAATTTATTTTTAATGCCTGGCTTCCATGTCTATGCAAATATGGCACTTCTTTATGGCTTCCTTTGTAGTCACAAACAAATCCAAAACTGAAAAACTGGCAAAATTAAGATAAATTACTTGGGGGTATCGAAGCTTAAATACCCTTGACAGAAGTGCGTTTTTTGTTTATATACTCAGATACGGGAAGATACAAGAACTCAATATTCGACCTATAGTGGGTATATTGTCAATAATAGCAAGCAGCGGGTGTTGCAGAAAAATATTAATATATCTCTAACTCGCCTTCACATTTTGTTAAAAACATCATCATACCCTTTTGCTAAAGTATTATACAGAAGCAACATTTTGTTGACTCGTATTTTATATTACATTTCGAGCTTTGTGGTTTTCTATGTTTATACATATTTTATTTGAACATTTAACTAACAGACAGCAACAGTAAACGCAATTGCAACTTGCAACATTAGTTGGACGTATTTCATCTAGAAATTCGATAATTGAACATTTTTGAATGCATGCCTGAGCACACAAAATTATTAATTTGTCTTATGGATGTTCATAGATTGTTTTGTTTCACAACTTTTTCGTTTTACTGCAGACAATTTGTGGCTCCCTGTGGTTGTGAGAGCATTTAAATTTTCATTAAGTCGCATTAACTGAAACTGTGGTAGGATTTTTGCTTGTGCCTATGCCTAGCGAATGCACAACAGCGGCAGCAACAGCGTCAGCGGCAGTGGCTGCGGCTGCGGCAACAGCAAAAAGGTTTGCCCCATGACCTCAAAAATGTTCATGCCGCACTTCCGCTGCTTACGTTGCTTCCGCTGATTGTTGCTGGCGCTGTTTGGCTGCCCGCGCATGAGTTGGCTATAATTAAAAATGCTATTACTGCCAACTTCATATAAATTTTTAATTAGCAATTTTTGCTATTTTCCTACTTTTGTTGTGCAACCCAACAACATCATGAGCCACAGAAGCTGCCTTATTGTTGTGGTGGTGCTTTCTCTTATTGTTGTTATTGTTGTTGCCGGCGCTTTGGTAAACTTTTTAAATTAGCACTTTGTTAAACACTGATGAAAAAGGTAGCACCACCGCCGCCGCCGCCGCTGCCCCCTATATCACCATCAAGCAACAAAAATGTTGGCATAAATTGTTTTTTAAAAGGATTTTGTCCATTGCTCATCACCCCGAACCGCACCACAATGCAGCCACCTTAGCGGTAACCCGTGACACAGCAGCTGCTCGTACGCATTAAGCACCACAGCAGCGGCTGTCATAAATTTTTAGATCCGTCTGCCTGATAACTATAGTAGCTCGACTTGGAGTTACCCTGCCTCTAAATATGTTAAACAGAAAGATGAAAAAAAATGGTAATACTTTTCAATTAAAAAACGGAAATAGCAGGCACATAACTAGCTTGTAGAAAGCCCTTTAGCCTCATGTAGCTCATGTAGTCTATAATCGACTTCTTGTTATCGCTTAACATATCAATTCCTTCATACCCTATCAAAGCAATTATACCCTGAACAAAGAGTATTTGCATTATTAAAAAAAACAAAAAAAATTTTGCCTGCTTATTTGAGCTAAGCGCTCGCGAGAAGTTGATTAGCATCGCAAAAGGTTTGTGGTTGTACTTTTTGTTGCTACTGTAATTATTAGATTTTATGCATGAGCCCATGGTGGCTCGCCCATTGTTATTGGTGTTTTTGTTGTTTTTTTGTTTGCTATAAAAAGGCGCAAATATTGACAATTATGGCCTATAATTTGACACCCATCGGAAGCAACAACAGCAACGACAGCAACGCGCCTGTCAGCACCATAAAAGTGACAGCCAAAGGGTTGACAATTAAAATTAAACCAACCACGCAGCTCACACACACACCAGCACACACGCACATGTATATTGCTCATGTGAGTGTTGAGCGACTGTTGATGCTACGCTTTATGATTCAGCAGTTGTGCTACACACACAGAGATAGAAAGAGACCGAGAGACGCACACAAGCACGCACTTTTGTCATGCATTTTAATTAAAATTAACTTCATTTTTATGACGCTGCTGTCTGCGTGGCATGTGTCGCTTTGTCTGTTACTGTTCGCAGGCTGCTTAGTTAGTTGCCACAATTTATACAATTAAATAAAGATTTTATTATCATGCCGCTGGCTTTTAATGTCTTCAAGCTTGATGTGTGCCACACTCTCTAGGTGTGTGTATGCGTTTGTAAATATTTAAGCTGCAAGCATATCAAATTTACTGTCGTAGGTGTCGCGTCGGCATATTTTAAAAGCTTTTCGTTATACAGCGCCGCGTTTACTTAGCACACAAGGGTACAGGGAGCGCAAGAAGGGTGTTGCATCCGCTTTATATTTATACATATATACATACATATATATATATATATATATATATATATAATATATTTGTGAGCATGTATGCAAATTTATGTGACATTGTGCCAAGCACGCGCTCACTCTTGCTTAAGGCTGGCCCCAAAAGGAATTTCCTGGCTTCGGCTTTTGTTTTCTAGCTGACGCTGCAGCAGCCGTCGTCCTTGCTGTAGCCCAAATGTATGCAAAGCTGTGTTTAAAGTGTGGCAACCACATCACATGCCAAGCGTCTGTGCGCTTGTGTGTGTGTAGCTTGTTGGCAATTTAATAGGCGCGACCTGCCGTCGCGTCGTTTATGCATATTTAATAGTTGCTATTTTTGCTAAGTGCTTGGAATTGTCAGCGAACGAGTCCGCAAAAAGGCAGACAAAGACTTTGAAAGAGCTGCAAATCCGCTGCAAAGCTGCCTTAAAGCTACATTAGATCATGCCCAGACGCCTATGATTCGCTCTCCCTGTCTCTATTTACATATTGCGTTTTCTCTCTTGCACGCAAACTAATTACATTTTTGCTCAATTGGCACAAGTTGCTCGACCTTTTGCTGACACTCAAGCAGCCAAGTTATACAATTAGCAAAGAGAGAGAGCGAGAGAAAGAGAGAGAACGAGTGAAACCAAAAGTTACACTAGCGGCATTTCAATGAATTTTAAAATTTGCCAAACGAAAAACTTTACTCGGTTCGCCCCCTGCTCTGCAGCAGGAGCAGCGACCCTTGCAGTTGCTAATGAATTGCTTTAACTGACTTGTGCGCCCAGATTTATGCAACAAAAATTAAAAGGTAAATACCAACGGTACGGCACGACTGGCTTCAGCGCTGCCAAAGCAAGGATAATAGTTGTCAGCCTCAAAATGTCCTCTCAGCTTGTCCATGCCTGGCAAAGTTTAATCAAGCGCCATTCTGTTTGCTACGGCGTGCCACGCCCCTCGTTGGCTGAATCAACTTTGCATCAATTTCAATATTCCCACTGTTTTCATTTAATTTCACCAACTTAAAACTTAATTGTGTACTTCCTGCGACTGCTGCAGCGCACTTGGCTGCTGTCCTGGCAGGCAACGCCCCCCTACTCTCGCTGCATACCCTATAGAGACGCCTGGGTGCTGGGCGCCTCTTTTGCATTTAAATTTGCAAAAATTAAAGTCGCTAGGACGACGTCAAGGCGCGCAACAGGTGGCCACGCAAACTCATTTAGGGTATTTATGTAGGGGCGAACTTGAGCGCGCTTTTGTGGCCGGATGTCTGGGTCTTGTAATTTGCACAGCAACAGCAGCAGCTACAGACAACGACAACGGCAATGATAGTTTCCCAGTTATGAATGGCAATGGCAGCAGCAAAGCCGATGTTGTTGCTGCTGCTGTTGCTGCAAAAAAACGACGACCCTACCAGCATCATCATTTAAAAGCGCATTAAAACTTTTTAGATTAATTTCACTGTTGCTGCATTTTATTTTTGCGCTGTAGTGTTATTTACTCTTGCTGCTGCTCCTGGTGCTCCGCGCTGTTTTTGTTTAATGTCGCGCATTTGTATTCAAACTGCTGCAATTTAAAAATCATGCATTAAATGCAAAGAAAACTCGTGCATATTGTAGCATAATTTTGTGCGCGCTGCTAAAATTTTTTGTGTTTTTTTTTTGCTTACTCGGATTACTAATACGTTTTTCGTGTTCCATTGTTGGCTGGCAACAAGTTTTGGCTTATACTCAAATTCATGGTCTAACATGTAAAGTGCTGTGCTTGTTGCTGTTAGCAACTGGTAGCAGGCAATGGGGAAGCAGCTAACGGGTAACTGGATGGCTGTTGCTGCTGCAATTCAATAGATCCAACCTTTTCAATACCCATTTGCCAAATCATCAATATTTTTGCGAAAATTCATGCATGTTGCATTGGAGCGCCCCAAGAGCAAAGAAGGCTGCCGAGCGATATAGAAACATGCACACACACATACTGGTTGGCTGTCAGTCGCTTCTACAATCATTTTCAATAAATTTATCTGCAATTTTTGTGTGCGCATAAAGGTTGCTCATACGCCATGTGGACGCACAGAGCCCTTGGCCTGCTGCTGTACCTCAAATTCAATTCCACACATATACACACACACTCGCACACACATTTTTTCTACCTTTTTTCATAATTTCTGTCAGCAGCCAGTGCGGCATTCATGCTGCTTAGGTTTAGCTTTAGCTTCCATCGTCAAATGGTAAATCTTTTTTCAAATATGATTTTATTCAAGCCACACGTGAGTTGCTTTCAAGGATTTATCTATAGGTAGAGAAATCACTGAAAGGGACTTACATATACATGCATAAATATACCCCCAGCCAAATTCTAAATTGATTTCCATGGCAATATGCGCAAATCTGCGGGTCTGACCCTTTTTTCGACCACAAATTATACGCAATTAAGCAAATTTGTCTAGGGCCCAAAAACCAAAATCAAAGACTGGCCGCTGATTAACAACTAAAGACAAAAAACCGTAAAGCAAACCGGGCAAAAAAGAAACCATAGAGCCGTAAAAAAACAAAAAATAACAAACGATATGTAAATAAATAAACGAGCTGAAAACGCACACCGAGGCAAACGGAAAGACAACAAGGAAGTGAAACGAAATGAAACGGGACAGACTGGGACCGGGACAATGCGACGCCGTCCGTGGCAAGTTCATTTAACTTGCGGCGTACTTCCGATTTACCACAAATTTGAAAACCAACAAGCAACCAAAAATTCGCCCAAAGGGCAACACACAACAAGAACAACATAACAAACGAAAACGAATGCCATTGCCAACAAAATCCTACAAGTAAATAAAAGTACGAGTACACAGCATAAAGGCTAACAGAACGACAGACGGATAGATAGACGGACCATCGTCAAGGGGTTGGCAATATAAAAAAAAAAAAAACAAAGCCAAAAAAAATTTTAAAATTCAATTTGAGCCCTTTGCTATTTTTAACACTTTTAACTTTGATTTATTCAAAAATTTCCACTTCAGTTTGCACGTAGAGTTTTATTTATACTCTAGCAGAAGGTATACAAATCAAAATGTGTAACGCTTTGACGTAGGCAACGCCAATTGTGTAAAGTACAAAAAAAAAATATATATATATATATATATATATATATATACCAAATCGAATCGAATAGACCATAGAAAATCAGTCGTTAATGCAGTTATAATAAAAAGTTTTTCGTGTTTCAAAATCTATTCAAACTTACTTTTTAGGAACAAATTATCAATAATGAAATCCTATATTTTACAGATACTTTAGAACCCATTGTTCGAAAACTCTATTTATATTCTTGATTGAAAGGGATAATGTACATACCTACTAATAACTCTTTATTATGCTAATGTGACTGTCTGCAAGGGTATTAAATCTTCTACTCTGAATAATGTAATGTTTTCTAACCGCCCGGCCATACCTACATTTTTTTGCCCTGTTGATTTGTTGATTTCCAGCAAATGTTTGTAAGCATTTCCAATAAAACTTCATTGCTGGCTAAGAGTCGTTGATTGTCAACGTCATTCGCTATGCCTTCAATAAATCATTTCATCAGTTGCTTGTGTTTTTTTTCTTTTTTTTAGATGTCCTTTTGCTAGTTTCAGCTATTTCCTGCTGACCGCTGGCAGCTGCAGTCATTCGTCATATTTTTGCTAACTGTTTTTTAGTATTGTTGTTGCTGTTGTTATTGTAGCTGTCATAGACGTCACGGTAAAACACTTTTGCTTTGTTTTGCTTCTATCTATTTCTATCCATTTACCTTCGCCACGTGTCCTTGTACTCACACATACAAAGAAATCATTAATCAGACACTTTGGCTGACAGTCTGAGTTTATTAACAGTCGATTAAATATCAATTGTAATTTTATAAATTTAATTATTCGATCAGTATATGGCTGTGCATTATTCATGAGCCAATAATTATTTTGCATTCCTTTTAATATAGCCATTATTATAAATATTGCATAACACTTGCATGATTCATTTTTTATTAATGGTTAAATTTCAGAGCGCTTTTTGATTTGTAAATTCTGTTCTGCCTATATATTTTTTTTCTTCATTTTTGAACACTGTCAAATTGGTTCAGTTAATTTAGTGTCCAGGCTGCTGCATAATTTAATTGCGAAAAATCGCAGTGCATACTTTTCGGGGGCAACAGCAAATGCAAAAAAAGAAGAAAAATAAGCATTAATAAACCGGAAGGACAGCACGAGTCCGAGCGGAAATGAAGCAAAAACACTGACAAGCACACACATATATAAACGGGACTAGAGGCATGTGGCTGCTGATGCATTGCTTAATACAAAGTTGGCCGGTTGGGTTGACCATTTGCAGTGCTGTATGTTTATCTGTGCGCGAAAATGCATTTTTGCATACAACATAACCGCAACAGATGCGGTCGCTTCAATATAAATGCAGTTACAAATGATGCCGCCAAACCAACAGGAGCTGTATGCGTGTGTATTTGTTTATTTGTGTGCGTGCGCGTGCGTTGCGTGTATTGCGGTCATTACAACGAAATTCGTTTGCAATTTAAGCGCCCAATGCTGGGACTCATGGTCATGGCGTACTTTTTATGGCCATATCGCAGATATGGCTCACGTTCGCCATGTTGTTGCTTGTTGTTTTTATGCTTTGGTCATTTCCGATTTTGTTGCTGTTGCCTTTGCTGTTTCTGTAGCTGTTGCTGTTGCTGTTTTTGTCTGCACATTACGTACGCTGTCATCGCCCTGTCCGCAATTGCTCATCACTGCAGCGGTCATGTGGGTGTGTAGGTGTGTGTATTTGTGCGTCTGTGTCCGTGTGCGCTGCTCTGACTTGGCTTTAACAAACGCCATTACCAACTGCAGATTTGTAATGCCAAATGCTGCTGATCAGCTTAAGCTTGCTCGTATTTGGCAAATGAAAGCAGAAAGCTGCTTTTTAGCTTTGCAAACGGCAGACAAACAGGAATCAGAATGTTTAAAGCGGCTAATGAAGAGCAAATGTAAAATCGGCCAAAGCCAACCAGCCAATCACTCCCTGCTCCATGCCGCTCATTAATTCGCATAATCAAAGCGGCGCATTCACAGGCAAAGCCAACAAAAGCAGCATATTTGTCACATGATTACCGTATCCAATCACACGCTGCTTGTTTATGCCTTGACATGGATTACATGACATCGCGTCTAGCCTCAAAACTTTGGCTACTATAGGCTTTCCTGGCACGAAATCGTGCACGCAATTGTGGCTCCCAAAAAAGCACCACCAGCAACAGCATGCGACTATGTGAAAAAACAAACCTTGCACCATAATTTGCAGCTGGCCGGCGGCAAGCAAGTGCCAAGCCGAGGCATCCAACCGGGCAGCCCCCTCTGGCCAAGCGCCAATAGACAATGTCCTATGCATATTTGTCAAAACGCAGCTGAGAGCTCGGTGTGGCCGCTGCTGTTGATGTCGTTTTCAAATGATGCCAACGACACAAGCAACACAACCACATGCAAAACTGAAATTGAAACTGTTTAGTGCGGTTGTTGTTGTTTCTGTCTGGTCTGCGTTCTCTGCCTGCGTTGTCCAGTGTCCGTTGCCATTGCCATAGAAAGCAGATAATTTGCTTGGAAATCCATTTTCCGCTTGTTGTCTGCTGCGTTTGGTTAACAAACGGTTGTATGAATTCAACTCCCCACACTGAATTTCTACGGGTGTGTGTGTGTGTGTGTGTGTGTGTGTGTGTGTGTGTGTGTGTGTGTGTGTGTGTGTGTGTGTGTATGTGTATGTGAGTGCACACTACTTCATTGTGCCAATAAGCGGCAGACAATTGAAGCAACTACAGAAGCTTGAAGGGTTCCAATCGATCTGGTAGTTCAGCAATCTGTGGCTTAATGAATCGCTGACATCTTAACTTTAATATTGCGAAAGGCAAATGATATTCGCAAGTCGAAATGGAATGTCTGTGAAAGGCGTCTAACTTGACGCTCGTTTCCTATGCTTACGGACTAATGCACAAGTGCAAACTTAGGTAAAGGAACCCGCTAACTGAATAGCCGGTGTTATGTGTATGTCTGTTTATGTATTTATCCTACTACAATATACTACAGACTATGTTGATAACTCAGTGATGTTGCCGAGATTTTTGTCTTTTGTATCAAAAATATAATATTAAATAATATAAATATATATAATATTATTATTATTACACATGGGTATTTATTCAAGTTAGTCTCACACTGTGAACATGTATTGCGCTATCGCTGCAACATTCTCACTTGTTGTTTATAGAATTTATGTAATAATGTTATATGTATGTATGTAATGTATGTAACATACTAAAAATAAAATCGTGACTTTTGCTTGATAATACTTCAAGATCGTCCTTATCGCACATTAGAACAGTTTCTTAAGTTATCCCAATTGCCTTCTAAATATTTTCTATTAGCTGTAAATATTTGCAGTTTCTTAAAATCAAACAGCTGCTTAGTCGCTTCTACAACCAAGCATTTGGCCGCGGCAAGCAACAATGTTTGCTACATTTTATAAAGCGACCTTCAAACAAGCCAAAATGCAGCTCGGCGTTCGCAATATCGTGCTAAAAATACTCTTCATCTCATAATCATTATATGCTGTCGTCGTCATCATCATCAGCGGCATCGGGGACGGCAGCAGCACTTAGCAACATCGTTGCGAGCGGCTTAAGTAGTCAGCGTCGTTGCCAGAGATTACTGGGACTACTGCTAGTCATGGCCTAAACATTGCCATTCCATATTCATAATTGCTAATGGAATATGCTGTGGCAACTACGACGACTTCGACTAAGACAGCGATGACTACGATGATGATGATGATGATGATGATGATGATGATGATGATGATGATGATGATGATGACGTTGACGCTGTGGCCGTCCGGTGATTATGAGCAGCCCACTACAAAGTGCTCGTGGTCTAGCTATATGTACCCACGCTTGCATATGTATGTGTGTAACTGTTTTTGGTATCTTTCGACTGGGAGTGGGCACATCACTGGGAGGCAAAAGCCCAGCAGCTGGCAACGCTGGCAGGCGACAGGCGGTGTTTCTGTTCCTGGGAGAAATTAATTTGCAACTTGTGAGACATTTGGCGTTGGCGTCTATTTACATTGTATACATTACGTATACGCCCAGCTGGCTGGCTGGCTGGCAGTGCTTTGAGGTTAGGTTTTTAGCGTGCGCAGCTGTTGGCTTGTGTTCCTGGTGTGTACAGGGTGGCGTTAGTGCTAGCGGTCCATACTAAAACCAAAAAAGAACAAAAAGAAATAAAAAGTTGAAGAAATGTGTGCTAATTTCGAGTCGCTCGTCACCTGCAGCAATTTTCACTTTTTGCCGTTGCCGTCGCCATTGCCGTTGCTGCTGGCTAAAGTTTTTCGTAGCTGTTGTCTGGCAGCTTTTTGTTAATTGGTTCAGTCACCTGTCTCTTGATCTGCCAGTCAAGCGCACACGACCCATTGCCGGAACGGAAGGAATGGACGCGCCGAAACGGGAAGGAAGGAAGCTAGCGCCCATCACCCGACGGCCAATGCTCTTTGCCAGTTACCCAATGAACGTTTTAGATTACAATAGCGAACGGCCTGGGCGGCCATTGGGCGACACATTAGCCCTGTGGGTAGCTAGACTATACTGTGCTACGGTTTGTTGAGCTGTGGTGTGGTGGTGTTGCGGCCGCCCGGCGAGCTGGATCGACCGCAAAGTTAGCGCTCGCCGTCGTTAACTTAATTGGCCATCACCACCCACTTTGCGGGTTTTTATGACTATGGTGACGACGACGACGGCGACGCCAAAGCTGCGGCTCGGCCTCAGAAAAACAACAGCAATAACGGTGACTTTGTTAGGCGGCGTCAGCTTTGTCGTCAACGTCGACGTCGGCGTCGCCTGTAACATTTTTGACATTTTTATTCTACATTTTTGTTGCTATTTAGTTGTTGGTGTTGCTTTTGCTGTTGTTGTTGTATCTTTTGACTCGGGCTACGAGAGTATTTTCTATGACTTTTTGTTTGGCTGTCACCTGGGACATAATATTTGCCGTTGCCTACTTTTAAGCGCCAACTTTCGGCTTGCTTGGCCTGGCCAGAACAGAAGCGACGACGTTTGCGCTCTGTTTGCTACGGCTTTCTATTTAATTTTTTGTATTTATTTTTTTGCTTTTTCTCTTTCTGTCTCTGTCTGTCGCTCTGTGATTAATAGGTGTGTTAATGGATGTCATTTTGATGTTTCCGCCAGGCGCATGTCCGCCCCCAGCCCACCATCTGACCGCCTGACCCGCACCGACACCCGTTGGGCAGCCGCGGCTGTCTTTATGTTTAATTTGAGCATTTCTCGCTAATTTTTAAGGCTCGTCATTAAATGAAGATAATTTTTTATATTTCACGTTGCCCGTCGCCCGTCCATTTCTATGGGTTCTAGGTTTACGTCTATGTCCGCCTGCCTCCCCATATTTTCATGGCCTTTGGCCCAGGGCGCGTCGTAAAACGTAAATGTAACGAGCCAGCTACATGACGAGGGACTGATTATGGGAATGGGGAGCTAGTGGTGCTGTACGGGGTTGGTTTGTGTGTCAGTTGTTAAAGCCTTTTATTTGTTGTTGTAGACAAATCGTAAAGGTACTTTTAATTAGTCTTAAAATGCATTTTTAAAGTTCGCGCCTGAAAGCATGCAACAGAATTCGTTGGGCAACGCTTTAAAAACTCGCGTGTGTGTGTGCGTGTCAGTGACAACATGTGTATGTGCGCGAGTGTGCACACACATAAAATGCAACATGTTTTTTCGCCCGCCTTCAACAGCAGGCACACCCCGTCACTTTTATTGCCACAGCCGCAGCGGCATGCAGCAGCGGGCGCAGTAATCGATATGTAAACATGAGGGTTCAGTGCATGCTGCTGTTGGAATTGTTGCTGATAGTGTTGTTGTTGCTGTTGGTTTTGGTGTTAGTGTTAGTCGCGGAGTGAATAACTTTAGAAGCAAACAAGCCAAATAAATTCCAACAACAATGGCAACAGCAGAGATACCGACAGAGACAACGACAGCAACAAGCTACAAGTCGTTTCGCATGAAACATGTTTTTATATAAATCAATTACTTGCCAAACATGACGCGCACATGCAACGGATTTATAGGCGTAGAGTAGGCGTGTCGCACTCATATATATCAGCTGCGTAACTGCGTTACAGCCTTCAAAAATGTTCTGAGAATTATATTAACTATGTAGAGAACTATGAAAAATTAACCAATGAAATCAGTTCATTTGGGTCTATCCGGACAGCGCAGTGTAATAATAACTAAAATATGAACCTTTGCGCTGTGTAAAAATAATAATAATAAAAGAGTATAAAAAAAAGATTACCTCTGCGCCGTATTGAACCTGAGACTTACCGCACAATTGACACCCAAACTGCATCTTAGACATCGTCGACACCAACCATTTAGTTTTTGATGTGACGATATTCAAGTTATCTAATAACCTAACCAACCAAATAAGAATCAACGCAAAACTGCAATAAAAACAAAAAAGGTTTGCTGCTTGGACGGTTTCTCAACTAGACCTTTAGGTGGCGGTATATTTTGCTTAAATCGAATGACCACGTCTCCAGTTGTCGTGTTTAGGCAACAAAGGCAAAAATTGCAACCATACGGGTATATTGCGCAAAACTCAATATAATTTTTTTACTTCGTAAGCAAGCATAAAAAAAAAATAAAAAAAAATCCCTTTAACTAGCATTCCTTACGCGCATTTGATATACATATAATATATATAATTGGCATACTGCTTAATGTGATCAACGCCAATCATTTAGCTGTCGTGGCGCTTAAATTTGGCACAAACTCGAATTATGCGGCATGCAAATTAATTGAGATTTGCCTGCAAAAATTGAAATTGACGCCCGAAAATTGCTAGAGTTGACAAAAATGTTTGCAGCAGGCAGCGATTTGTGGCCATAGAAACGGACAGCAGCATAAGCCGGAGCAGGCAGGAGCCTGTAGAGCATCCTGGCAGCAGCACAAATTTGTCACAACAATTTTGGTGCCATGAATTGATATAAACGGTCCGACAGAGAGCTGCCCCCAAAAAATAATGCGCTAAATAAATTGCGAAAAATTACATAAAATATTTAAGCGCATTCAAGTGTAGAGCCATAAAAAATGGTGTGGCATTAAAAATTTTGGAGTGAAAGCAAAGCGAGCGGCAAATGGCAGGCGTCAAGGTGGTTGAAACGCCATTTCCCTGAATAAAAATGTGGATGGGGTGGGACTGAAGCTGGAGCTGCCTAGGTCTTGGGATGCTTTGGTGTTTGAGTCGACGGCGTGTCAGACAAACGAATAGACAGGCGCAGCTAAGATGAGCGTGGGTGGGGTTGCACAAAGAATAGACAGCGCAAAGGCAAGGCAGGGCAAGGCAAGGATAACAGCAGCAACAGCAAATTATGTGTATATAACGAAATAGCAGCTGAATATTAGACATTTGAGAATTGGCATCGCAAATTTTTCATTGAGCAGCCCAGCAGCCGCCCTCAGCCAAACAACAACAATGCCACCTGCCATGCAAATGTAAGACATGTGTCCTGGAGAGCAACACGAACCCTACACTGCCTTGTAAATGTACACGGCCACGTTTTTAACTTGAGCAGACAAATAAAGCGAAATGTTTGTTGTGCCTTTTGCTGCTGTTGTGTGTGTCCTGTGTGCGCTTCGACTCTAGCTCAGACGTTTTTAATGCATTTTTTATTTGGCTGCCGCAAAAAACGACAAGCAAATAGATGCACATAAAAATAAATAAGGACACACACACACACACAGAGAGAGCACGAGAAAAGGTCGCCCATATTAACACTCCGACTTCCGACCTAACCCCCAACACCCACGCCGCAGAGAAAACGCGGCGCAGCATATTTATTTTTTCCGTTGCTATTGGCGTTGTGTGTCCAGCCACCATAAATTTCAATGCTGCTGAATTTTGTATGAACCCGATGGCCCCGGCCAGCAGAGCAATGCTTGACCCCGGCACAACCTAGGACTGGATGTGGAACGGTAGCGACCACATACGTTTCTCTACGTGCTTCGCCTTTGCTTTAAAAACATATAATTTATTTTAAAAGAGCCCCTCAACACACAAGTCAAATGGCCGAGAACAGAAAGGTTACCCGAGAACCCTGCCCACAAAATCAATATGAAGGACAAGATTTATGCAGCCGGTAATCGCTGCTCAGCTTCGGTCCACAATCTCTGCCCCCGATCCTGCTCTTGCGTATGTATCTGTATCAGACTCTAGCTCATTAGAAATGCCAAACAGCATATTCCTGCCATTTGCATACACGCATAACAAGCACACACACTCGCACACACACGCATAACTCTTTATGTATGATGTCACATTACAGCAGAGTGAATATCTTAATAGAGACCATGCCACCGTCGACTGGCGGAAAAAATTGCCAAACTTTTCGGCCGTGCGTAAGGGCTGCCACGCCTAATATCAATGAAAATGTCATACACAAGTAAATTGCCAAAGCCTAAGATAAAAAATACACACAAACACAGAGCGAAGAATAAATATAAATAATAAAAAACAAATTATTGCCTGCTATTGGGCGCAGAGCATTTTTCCTGCTGCATTCACAGCGTTAAGAAGTCAGACAGACAGACACACAGACTGAGAACACATGTTTTGAATAATTTATGCGGGCGAGCGCACGAAATGTGCCCGGCAGGAGTTGCGCCTGTTATCCGCCATCGTCGCCGTCGCAGTCTCCTTTTCACTTGGCACTAGGCAAACTTTTTTTTTGCACACTCACACACTCATGCTAAAGCAAAAAGGTGATAAATGCATAAGCAGCAAACTTTTTTCGTCTTTCCACTTTGCTTCTCGATTTCACTGTCGGTTCTTGCTTGGCGTGTGAGTGGGCACGAAGGCAGGCGGGCGAGAGAAGCAGGTAGAAAGTCGTACTAATAGCGAAATTGCTACAAATCGTTTTGGCCAAACTTGCGCAAGTTTATTATGCCTCACCCACACACCAACATGCACACAGATAGAGGCACACACATATAGCTAGCGGCGTTTGCAAGTCTACCCTTCACTTTGCACCTTTCCACATTCTAATTTAGCTGCGCTTGAAATATGCATGCAAACAAATTGAAATAAAAAAGAGTTTTCCAACTCCCGAAAGCAATAAAAGCCAAAACGTAAATATTTAGTACCGTCGCATCAAAGCGATGGCCAAACGATGCGTTATAGCAGCACACCAAAAACGTTGGCAAAATACCGCGGCAGAGTAAGGACAATACACTGGCAAAACTGGATATTAGTCGGTATATTAATTTAATAGGGAACCAACCAATAATTTAGAATACAAAATAGCATAATTATAGTTTCTAATTACAACAGATATCTTGTTCCTAGATCATTAACTATGCCTGTGCAGTAAATCTTAAGGCGTTTCTTCAATAACATAACTTTAGTTATGCGAAGAATATAAAGAATTTGTGCTGTGTCACATATTCGACTCAAAAAAAGTATATAAATGTATATAACTTCAGCATGCTGTAGTTGGCAGTCCATCTTTGCTCTGCCGCAGAAATAAAAGGAATCACTTTTAAGTACCACTTTTATCTGCGATTTTCATAATCACAAATAGGACTTGCAGATTTTTATGTGGTGTCTTTTTTAATGTCACACTACAAATCGGATTATCATTGAAATACTCTAACACATACTCATGGATTTTGAAGTGCATTTATCACGGCTACTTATGAACCCTCCCAGTTGCTACAGTCTCACTCTTAGCTCAGTTAAATATGTACCTAAAATGAAATGTAAATAAAGTTTCTCCCTTCCCACTCATCCTCCCTCTACATATTGTTATTTCTCGTTTAGTTATAAGCTCGCCAAGTGGTTTACTATAGTAAGTGTTTTGGTATGAAGCTTTCCGCTCGGACTATTTTGCTGGCATCTCAGGTGTTGTGTTGTTGTTGTTGCTATGGTTGGAGTTTGGCAGTAACCGCAGCTGCTACACTTTGGCGGCATTCTCAAATAATTTATTGCCCAACGGCCTGCCAGGCTGCTGCGGCAGGTGGTGGGCCTTGAGAAGGGTTCTCGCTTGGAGAGAGACTCCCTCTCCATCTTTATATCTTTGTGTCTAGTGTTATTTCTATGCTCTGTTGCCGTGGCTGTGGTTCTGCCATTGGCTGTTACTGTGGCCGGGTAACTAGGCCGCAGCTACAAGTTGCGTTTATCAACTGACACAAAACTGGCAAACAAATGAGAGAATGGTGCTGTCCCGCAGCAGCTGCTGCTACTGGCGGGGGCAACTGTCTATCGAAATAGAGCTTTCTAATTAGAATTTATAAGCTGCTTGGCAGCGCCGGCTTAAAGTGTACACCCACAGTTTAAAGCCAGCAGCACGCGTCATATGTGCAAATTCTGCAGCTAGTGCTGCGTCTACGGGCAGCAATAATTGTTATTTCAAAGGCTTCCGCGGCTGCTGCAGCTCTTTATTATGACTGCAGTTTGGGGTCCGGGCGTTCAGATGTGCGCCGTCAGTTTTCCGCTGTTATTATTTTTACCTACATACGCAATTTTTTGCACCATACGCCTGCATTTTCAAGGATGCTACCGCCATCATCATCAGCAGCAGCAGCAGCAGCATCATCATTATCATTCTCGTCATCATCAGCAGCAACAACAACAACAACAGTGCTGCATACAGTCGACATCAATGGACCGATCCATAGCCCACCATTGCCACACAAGCGGAAATGTCGAGTCGTATCTGTGTCGCTGTGGGCTCAACATACACAACAAGAGGAGTGCACCATGAACTGGGGTAGACAGACAGAACAAACGACCACAATTGCAACGGGTTGGCTGAAGCGACTGTTGGGGGGAATTGGAGAGTGCACTCCGGACGAAAAGCCTTTAATCGACAGCAACATATTCGATTTTAATATTCATATGCCGCCATAAATTCACAACAACAACGGCGAACGATGGCCCATGCAATATATGAGGGCGTTGATATGGCCACACACACATTCACACACACACACACATTCACACACACACACTCACACACACACTCACACAGAGTAGAACGTGTCTGTTGTGCCTCATATTATGTGATATATTGGGGTCTTTAGGACAGCTGTTTGCTGCTGCTGGCACTTCATGAAATGTACTTTTCAACGGCAGCGCCTGCTTTTCTGATGCAATTAAAGCCAGAGTTGCCATTGTTCGCATTATTAGCAGCAGAGCACATTAAATAGTTAGTTAATATTTGTATGTTATTTATGTTATTTTATGAAAAGAGAGAAGGCTTTTAAATTATAAGAGATTACAAATATTAGTACTGCAAGTTTGCAAGTCATGATAACAACGATCATATTTATGAATAAACTTGGAAAAATGTGCACATGTCTGATTAATTAAGGCATTTGCTTGTTTAAGGTGTGGTTTTGTGCAGCCGTAGTCAGGACTGTGCTTTCCCATGAATCCTATAACCTATAGACAAATCTGGCCAGTCCCTGTGCTGAGCCTACAGCTCCGTTGCCGCCTGTTTGATTTGGTTAATCATATAGCATTTGCTGTCCCAATTGAATGTGGCTGTGCACAAACTTTAAAGTTTCTCCAGATGGAAAATGAAATGTGGAGCACATGCACAAGAAATTAAACAAGCGCCCGCTACCCCCGCTACCCAATTGGATCAGGCATGTCAGAATGTGACGCTCATTACAGCAACAACAACAATTGCAAAAAGGACGCACACACAGGCGGCTGTTGCTGCTGATGATGCTGACACCCTTTGCTTCCGTCTACGTCGTGTACTTCAAAAACTTAACCGTTAGGCATATGCGTGATTATCTCTCTCAGCCAGTGTCCGACAACGGCAGCAGCCGCTGCAGCAGCAACCCCCTTAGCAGAAGAC
Source organism: Drosophila colorata (assembly GCA_035041545.1). Lineage (NCBI taxonomy): Eukaryota > Metazoa > Arthropoda > Insecta > Diptera > Drosophilidae > Drosophila > Drosophila colorata. Next base: position 954,600 of record JAWNLD010000482.1, read on the forward strand.
GAAGCAGTGGCAGCAGGAGCAGCAGCCCTTCAACAATTGCGCGCTGACCCAGTTACCCGGCAACAAAGGCGGAAGCAAAGGAAACATGCTGAAAGAGCCGAGACAGAGCTTGGTGGGGGGGATGAGGCTAGAGAATAAAAAGGCACATGTCATCATAGAAATCAGTGAGAAGCGCTGGGCAGCAGCAGCAGGAGAAACACAAATGGCCGCTGGCAACGGAGGCAACGGCTTATGGAAAATATAAGGCAAAAAGGCGCTGGGAAAATTCATTAAAACGGACCAGAGTACTAGCCAGAAAATGGAAAGGAACAAGGGGTAAGGTGTGCGACGGGTGCTACGGGCAACAATAGACAATGGTCCAGTTGAGTTTACGGGGCTTATCAGCCGGGCCATATGTGCACACGCGTCACAGAAGGACACAGTTCATAATCAAATATTTAGCATACTTTTTAGCAGAGCATACGAGCGTTATTACAATAACATTTCCGGTCAGCTTGCCAGGCAGGCAGGCAGCAACAACAACAATAACAACATTTGCAACCGTACTTTAAGTGGGGGCATTGGCCTTACAAAAGCTCCATCAAGCGTGTAATGCAATGAGCCGCAGAGAGAGAGCCCAGCAAATCCCCAATGAATGCCAGTTGGCCGGCACTTGGGAGCGTTAATGTGCCATAACGAATGCATTAGAGACGTTCAGAATTTCCACAGTTGTAAGCGTTGCCAGGGGAGGCCATTTTAAAATTTAATTACTATACTCGCTCGCCTGCATATGTGTGCATTGAGAGAGAGTGTGCTTGCTAAAAAGGGCTGCCCCTCAATAAAGCGATAGCCCGCTTCCCAAAACAGAAATGTATGCTACAAATTCCGATTTTGGCCTTAAACCATATGGCACGCACTGAAGAAAACATATGTTGCTGCCTCCGTGGCCATATAACAATACAATACGCAAGACTGACGGGCGGGAATAGCAACAGCTTCTCTGATATCATTACTCAACCAACAAGCCACAAAAACACGTACACATACACTCATACATATGCACATAGACAGGCATGCGAGTTTCCGTTTTGTTGGGGCTGTGTGTGGTTGTGTGTCCGTGTCATGTTCGTTTTTTGTCTGTGCTTTGCGCGCTTTTATTCCATCTCCCGCGCTCTTTCTCTCTCTCACTCTCTCTCTCTCTTTCTCTCTCCCTGCGATATTATCAAGTGAAGTGCTTTTGCGGTTTTTTTGCCGTTGCTTTGTCTATCACACACACGCCCTCATCTACCCCACCTAGCCGTGTTGCCAACTGCTGATATATTTCTCTCTGTGTGTGTGTGCGTGCGTTTTGGCTTTGTTATTATTACTATTACCACATGTTGTTTTTGTATTTAAGCTAATTCTTTTATGTACATAAAACGTGCAGCCACATAAAAATAAAAACCAAACAGCAAACAAAAAACGACAAATAACAAAAGCAAAGCAACATCAGCAACAGCAAAGCAAAGCGCCGCCTGATGATAAGCCAAGTGGCGAATTCAAGCGTAGTCAGCATTGATATCAGCCAGCCAACCCAGCCCAGTCTTCCTCTCCTCCTCTCCTCCTTTCCTTCTCCCCCTCTCGCCGTAATCGCATAAAGGTGCCTACTTCACACAAAATTACCCTTTTCAATTTGCACGCCGTGTGGTGCAGGAGATGACTGCGGCAAGCGTTGCTCCCCCATTGTCTGAGCTGCTCGTTTATTGACTTTTTGTCATTGCTGCTAATGCATATAGCAGTAGCCAGAAGCAGCAGCAGCAGCATCAGCAGCAGCAGCAGCCACACTCGCACACAGACAGCATCAGCAGCAACAGCAGCTTTATTTTTATAGCTCGCATTACGTTTAATGTTTAGCTTAAATTAGTTACTCTCGATGCTCGACTCTGGCGCTGACTCCGAGTGTGACTCTGACTCTGGCTCAGATTCCGAATTCAACTCTGCCTTTGGCATTGTTGCCGCACTTGTGAGTGCTGTAATTAAGTGTCACATGTAATTACAATACACTTATGCATGTGGTGCATGCAACATGGCTTTGTAATTAGAGTTTAGCGCCAATATTAGCTCTTAACATTCACCGCTAAACAAAAACTAAGCCAAAGCAATCACCACTCGCTTTCTGAAGCCGCATTCTGGTTAATTTCAATGAATATTCTGTGTGCTTTTTGCAATTATTTGCCACTGCAAATCCCAACTAATAACAGGCGAAAATAAAAACAGTAACATCAAAAAATTAAAATAGGGGGCTACCCTGCTTGTTTGCCAAAACGCTGCAGTCGGGGAATTAGCGCAAAGAGCTTTTCTTAAATATAACTTGGCTCTATTTGCGCAACTGTGCTGTGCGAATCATGATTAGCTGCACGCGGGTTGTTCGCTCCGTTATGAAGCAGGGGCTGATAAAAACTAATTCTATATGTATATATAGCAAACCCCTGTAGGGTTGATTTTAAATTGCTATTAATATTTTGATATAAATATATATTAAAAATTTTCAGCACAAAAAAACAAATAACAAAGAATTAATAAAAATTTCTTTTCACTTATTTTAAATAGAAATTGGTTATAATCCCTCCCCTTTTTGGTACTCTCTAATAAGACGGCTTTTGTGGATTCTCAAAGAGTATTGCCAGTTTAAAAGATAACTCACTTCATTATTATTATTGTTTAATTTTATTTACAAATTATTCTCTATATTAGTCATTAGACATTGAGTAATTCACTATTATTATATATATATATATATATATATTAACATAACAAATAAATATAATTTGTGTCATTCATAGCAACAGTGAAATGGATTGAACTCCTATGAAATGTATTATGCACTGTGTCTATTAAATAAGTATATAAATTAATAATAATGATGAAATATATAATATTCTAAATATACCAAGACAATTAAAAAACATATATTTCTTGGGCTTTTAAAATAAATATAGTCAAGCTTCTTTTGCTTTTATAACTCTTAACAGTATATAGAAAAATGTAGCTCTAGTTTGCAATTACACCCTTAACTGCCCTCGTCTAATGCTGTCCCACATAATTTACTGCAATTTAGCACTCACCCACTCGCTTATATTGACTTAGTTAGCTAAACTGGAGCCAACCCAAGCGAAGCTTAAGTTAACCCAAACAGAAATGCAAAAATAGCTTGAGCACCACTTAAATTTCTCTGACTGCAGTAACAAAAGTAAAGTCCACAAAAAACAATAATAACAAAAAAAAAAAAAAAATGAGAGCTTACCTGGGCTGAATCACTGTAATTTACTTAACTTGCGTAAATATTTAATATTTATATTGTTCTCTTCTCTTTTATTTTTCTCTTTTTATGTACCGTAATCGTATATACTTCATCTACTACACACACAACTACAATCTTGCCTACTTGCCTACCATTCAATTCAACTCAACTGAAAAAACTGAAACCATCTTCAACTTCTCTGCTGTGCTGTGCCTCTACATCATCAACTACAACTACAACCACAAATTATTAACATAACAACCACTACAAAAATTCCAACCGCTGCCCGCACCAAAACGAAATCTTTGTCTCCAATGCGAATGCATCTGTATCTTTTTGCGTGTAACCGTAAATCTATGCTCGTGCGGCCATGCAGCGCGGAAGCGACGAACTTTTAAGTCAAGCAGCAGTCATGGCGCCCGCTTCCGACAATAATAATCAGGATCTGGCCACAAAGAAGGCCAAGTTGGATTCGAGCACCGTGATGGCTGGCGGAATTGGTAAGTTTTAAATATTTCTCTGCACGCTCTCCCTATCTCTTTCTGTCTCTCTCTCTTTTCTATTGTACTGTCTGTCTCGCCCTCTTGCAACTTATCTTTAGCTTTAGCTTAACCATACCTTTAACTATGCCTTTTGCCTGCCCCCGCATGGCTATATCTCTGTCTGCGTTGCGCCCATATAAACCCATTTTATGGCACGCCTGGGCCGCTCAACTTAAGTGCACTTTGCAGCCATAGTTTAGGCCGGGTTCGGCTGCCAATTAGCCACCGCCGCCGCTGCTGCCCGTAGTGCGTGCATTAGGCACTGCCAATGGCCAAAGCCGGCTTAAGGAGTTCCAGCCACTTCGCTGCTTGTGGCCGGTGCTCGAGTATGGAGCACGCATTGGCGGCTGGTGTTATAGCCAATTAACCCACTAATTAGCATGGAAGCAAACATTTCGACGAGACCTTTGTTGTTGGTCGCGCAATTCGAAAAAGTATAGTATAGCCACCGCGTTCGCGTTATGAGCAGCCCCGCCACGCAATTCCAGCACATTAATTAGTCCCCCGCCTTCCCCTCGCACACACACACATACACCAATTTACACACAGCGTGCGCAAAGAAATAAAGCTAATCAAAAACCGCTCGCGCCAGAAACCAGAAACCAAAAACCAGAACCTGAACCACACATTAGGCAAATATTTGTCAAGCGCCCGTCAACGTTGATGTTAAAACCGAAAGTCGAAACCGAAAATCAGTCAGCCACAAAATGATTTTAAATATCAACAAATCCATGCGAAAACATTTTTCATGCACACACACAGAGCACAAAATACCAATGTAATCACAAAGGTCGTACCGCCATCCACAAATGGCCAACAAAATTAAAGCTTGTGCTTTCTCTACATTTCTAAAGAAATGTACTGAAAATTAATTCGCTTTTCGTTATTCCAATTAGCAGTCCTTAAAAGCACGTCAATTACCTGCTGCATCACAATGTGAATCAATGGCAGCATATGGTTCAATAGAAAAAAATGTGAACCAAGTTGTAAGCATTTTAACGGGTTATAGTACCTCCCGCCCACCAGTCAGACAGTAGATAGTCAAAGGACCCCAGCCACATAAACACTCACCTACACATACACATACACACACACAAAGAGACAAACACGTACGTAGTAAGTGGCAATCGAGAACGCAACGAAAATAAACGCAAAAGCAAAAGCATAATATTTATTTATTACTCTACAAAGGACTTTTCTATTAATTAAAAAGCAACAAGCTCTATCCCATACACACACACATATACACACACTGATACACACGTACTGTTGGCCAGTTGGTAACTGGCAAAGAGTTGCGTCCATTGTTCGAATGGTTGGTCCAGGCGCAGACGACCCAGCGGCATTTGACTGCCAACTCATGCATACAAACGCTGGCAGGCTGGCAGTCTTGCTAGTAGGTGTGGTTGGCAGCAATGGCAGGTAGACATCGTGGATGTGTATTCGACTGCTTGGGAACCCACCGCCACTTGACACCTGCCACCAGCCACCTGCCACATGCCACCTGCGGCCTTTTTAATTTTCCACGCAAAGTTCATGCGCAAACACAAAGCAAGGCACAATTTTTAAAGTCATGAGCAGCTTAAAGCCAGCAAAGAGAGTGAGAAGTGCCACTGAAAATCCAATGAATTCATTTGTATTTGTTGTGTGGGTCTATGGTGGGTGTATGTGTATTTATGTATGTATGTGTGTGGTCGCTTACATGGAAACCACTTAAAGCTGACGCACAAAAGTAAAAATACGTTGCTGATGCCGAAAATAATAACAAAAGAAATTGCTAAATAAATGTGTAAGGACACTTTTATTGCATTGAAGCACTGAGCCACAACAACAACAATAACAACAACAACTGCCAGACAAGTAAATAGGCAGCATCCAACAAAAGCAACAAAAAGCATTGTGTGGCCAGCCTTAGATAAACACACGCACACACAAACACACAGAAAGAGCCAAAAATGGTTTTTTTCTTCTTTTTTCGTGGTTTGGCACGCCCCAACGATATGTACTGTATTCATTCAACGTCCATTGGCCGTTGCCCGTTGTCAATTGTATTTGTATGCCATACTAAACCAATACACTGAGCAACGCTTCCGTTACACGAGCTTAGCCATCGAACATGCAACAAATTTTGCACGTAAATGTAATAAAAACACTTTTGGCTCAATGCCCCACCACGCCCAACCACTTCAAGTGAGTGGTGTATGTGTGTGTGTGTGTGTGTGTAAAGCACACTTCAAGTAAGTGGCCACGCTCCGTTCGGCTCATCTTACAATGCAAAGCGCACACAGTATATATATATATATTTATATATGAATATATATATATATATACCATATATACATATATTTACTTTTTTTCTTATGCCTCGGCTTCCGTTTGGTCATGTAATAAATACTCGCATTTGCTTAGTGGCGTTTGATTTATTTTATTTTGATTATTATGCATATTTTATGCAAGCCAAATTAGACCCCGGGGAGTAAAGTTCGAGACGCCGCGCCGGCTAATTCTAACTACGCCAAAAACGCAACCAAACCAAAAGCCCAAAACGAAACAAGGCAACCCAAACCGAGTCGAGTTGAAACGAACTATGCCGTGGCAATGTCGCGTGGTTGGGCAGGGACTGCAGCATGTTTAGCCATTGTAGTTTTTGTTGTTCTTGTTGCCGCGTGTTTGTTGTTTATTGTTACAGCGCTCGCGCACACACATGCGACACACACATATGTGTGTACACACATGCAACCAAGCCATGTTTGTCTAGCCCCGCCAATATTTGTTTGTTTATTGACCGATTTGGGGGCGACTATTGGTCAACAGGCCACAGGGTTCAAGGTGTTAAAACGCAACGTTCAAAAAAAGTATACGGAAAATGAAGACTAATCGCATATAGACATGCGTAGGTATATACTTATGGGACTTTATACATTTAAATATATTTACAAATATACAAAGGCTTGGGGAAGCAGTTTGAAGTGCAGCTACTTCGAGAAGATTAATGATATTACCCCACTAAATATACATCTAAAAAATATTTTTTTTTTAATTATAAATAAATTTACATAAACGTTTTTACAAATAGCAATATAAATGTAAGTATATATTATAACTTGTAAAAAAAAAAAAATCGGAAAAAAATAGTCGTTGCCCAGCCATTGATGAAACCAAGTTCTTTCAGCAAAACTTTAATAATTTCATAAGCTCAAACCAATCAGCCAGTCAAGCATACGTATCAGAGCCAAGTAAAGTACTTCAACGTTTTTATAGCCAAAACCAATAAGCGAAAGCTTGAACTGCTTTCCGCTGCGATCTGCGCCCCGCGCGTCCGGCATCCGCATTGTCCGATGTATGCGTCTTTCTGTGTGCGTGTGTGTGTGTGTGTGAGTCGTGTCTGGTGGCGCGTGCCGCCTTGTGTCTCGTATATCGCAGCGCACTCGCACGTCTGTTGCGTGTAAATATTTTCACAGTCAATAAAATAATATTGTCATATTTATTTGTATGCGGCGCCGTCATCGTCTGTGTAAATATTGAGAGAGCACTGCAAACCAGAATAAAAATCAGAATTTGCACTTGGTCAGCGGCAACAGCAACAGCTGAAAGGGTAACACACACACACACACACACACACACACACACACACACACACACACACACACACACACACACACACACACACACACACACACACACACACACACACACACACACACACACACTAACACACACACCCAGTTTCTGTCAGTTGATGCTGTTACGTGGTCCAATGCGATCATTTATGACAGGCACTGTGCGTGCGGATAGTTGAACGTGCATTTATTGGCATTATTTATATGGTTTGACTTTTGACTCTGCGGCTGCCACATGTTTATTTACATATGTATTACTTAATTAAGCACACGACCCGTTGCCTGCTTAGCCCTACAATTTATAGCATACTTATCAGCGCGGCAGCTGGAATTGCAATTATAATTATAATGCACAAATGAAGTGGAAAAATGTATGCAGCGCACTTGCCGCTGCTGCTCGACTCAACCCTCCCTACACTTTCCATGTGCTTGTAATTTATGCAATTGATATACTTCATAGAACTGTAAGCCATGTAGTTGATGTTGCCGTCGTTGCAGTCCAAAGACTCCCGCCAGATTGCCCCACTTGACTGCACACAGGACATAGAACCTGCGTCTGCTTTTTACCAGACTGTATCCTCCTCCTTGCACACAGGCTGGCAGCATTAAAAAAATTAAAACTATTCTCGTAATTGAAATGCAATTAAAATATGTAAACGTCGTCGTCAGCCTTTGCGTGCGTTGACTTCTCGCATATACAGTCTCTCTCTATCTCTGTCTCTCTCTCTCTCTCTCTCTCACTCTCTCTCTCTCTCTCTCTCTCTCCGTCTCCATCTCTGTTTCATCCCGCCCCGTTAGACTTGTGTCTATGTGCTAACAAATTTTTAATGAATTACATTACTTGCGGGTGTTAGGCTCGAGTTTTGGCTGTAGCATCATCAGAAAAAAAATCGGTATTTTCAATTATGGCTGGCCTGAAAACAGAAATGTACTTGGCTAAATACAATAAGAAGGAGAGAGAAGTCAAACATGGCTGCTGGCGTTGAGTTTCTGTTGATGGTTAAAACTTGTGTATGATTGATTATACGCAGACAGATGTGTAAATTAAAGACAAGACGCTGGCAAAGTAAACATCATTAAGTCATTACGCATGCACGCACATTACACACAGGCACACGCACACACACAGCTAGCAAGTTGGTGACCAACAATTTAAAATTTATGATGTGTGAGCTTGTAAAAACCTAATTTACTGTCACATAATTATAGGCAGTGCTGCGTATGCGTGTGTCAATATATACATTCACACACACACAAAGCAGACAGACACACATTGGCGTCACGCTTACATTAAATCATTAAATGCCGCCACGTAAGCACAAATTTAATTGTTATTAACAATCAGCACTTTTTCCAAGCACCCCACCTCCCCCTTTACCTGTGTGAAGGCAGTGTGGAGGCAGCTACTTGTGGCCTGAATGGTGTGTTGTGTTTGGGGTGTTGGCCATTTATCGTGTATTTTTCGTGGCTTTGTTTCAACTGTCGACGCTCGACGCGCTTTTCCATTCATTTTCATTTACATTTTTCGTTTGCGTTTTTGTTGCTTTATAAATTTAAATTGTCATTAATTAACTTTGTGCATGTTGCGTCCGTGCGGGAAAAAAACAAAAAAAAAACACGACGCATTATTCAATAGCAAAAACAGCAACTACAACCAGCATATGGACATGGAATATGGAACAGCTGACCATCCATTATTTCCATACCCGCACCGGGGCCAACTCAATTACAGTTTGTAAACTTTTCAATTAGCCATAAATAGTTTATATGTATATTTTTTTATGCAATTCATTGATGGCCGAGGTCGGCCGACTCGACATGACTCTGCATGTGTGTATGGGCTTAATTGAAAGGTGCCCTGTCGATGCCGCCCCATCAGGATATCATGCGTGTCATTAATACAGTTGAGCTTTAGTCGCGCCTTCCATTGCAGCATTTTAACACGGTGCAACAGTGCGTATGATTGTTATTTATATATCCGTGTGCCATCACGCAACAAGCATCATTATTGAATGCAAATTTTATGACACACACACCTTTTTTTTTTTTGCTACGCTTGTCGTTAAATATGTATTATACGGGTGTGTGTTTATTTTGTCAGCACGCTCTTCAGAGTTCTTAAAAGGTTTTTGTCTCAATGAGACTTTTCTGTATGAGGCTTTTCAGAAGAACTTAATTTAAACATTTATTAAAAAAAATATACATACCTATATTACTTTCATCTGACCATTAATCAAAGAAGAAAACCTTTTTAAAATAGACCAAAGAATGCAGCAAAGTCCCAAACTTTAAACAAAAATCAGCCGCAGGACATGAGGCAACAGTCGCATTAAGTCTGACTAAACAAACCAGCAATTTTTTCCAGTTATTCGGTTGTTCAGTTTTGGCTGCAGCTGCCTGCTTCAGGCCGTTGTTGGCTGTGTTTCCGGCCGTCGACGACTCGTCGCCATTTTCCTTTTCAATTATACCCCCTGCCGCCTCTATAGCTTGCAGGTCAGGTGGTTAGGGTTGGGGAAGGGAGGATGGGAGATCCGTTGGCAACGCTCGCCGTTGAGTGAATGGGAATGGTTGTCGATTTGCTCATAGTACTGACGTAGTTTCTCGTTTTCACACCATCAAGCAGCGTTTGTTACGATTTGTAACAAATTCTCCACTCGTTGCAGAGCAATGCGGCAGCACCAGCAGCAACAACAACAACAACAAAATCAAACCCAACAAACCCAAATTGAGTTGTTGTTGATGCCAAACGTCAAAAAATCCACAAATTTTCGTTTCGCGCTAGTAGATTTCATATTTTTAGTTTTTTTTTTGATTTTTGCCTTTTTCTCAGTTTTTCCTTTTTTAAATTTTTTTATTTTGCTGCTCGTTGACAACGTCATCATGCATGATAGATAGTTTTACATATTTTCATTGCCGTCTTTTTTTCCGGCAGCTGCCCAGCGGCACTTGATTTGTTGTTTATCTTGTGCAGCACGTTTCCGGCCTCTGTACACTTTTATTTAGTTTCATTTATACCCTTACTTAACTGAAATGAAATGGTATATAAGCATATGTATGGTACGGTATAGAAAACATCAGATATTTTGCAGTCTACAGAACACACAATTTATTTAAAATTATTATTTAAATTCATAGAGAATTTAGTAAAAGTTTGTACCGGTGTTTCTGAGTCGTGCTATTTTCAGTTGCTGGCCTTTTCTTGTTATTTATGGGCATCATCGCACGGCCGGCATTTGGCCATTGATTTTTAATAAATTGCGAGCTGCCAAAAGGTTGAGAGAGGCCAATATGCCGTGCACTTTGCCTTGCCGCTGCCTTGCATAATTTCGTTTCAACTTCATTTCCGTTCCGAACTAATCAAAAAGTGTAATTTCCGATTAGTTGTATTCAGCATCGAGTGCTGCGCCACACTGACCAAACTGCAGTCGAGAGGCCAAGCCGAGCCCGCTCATAGTTGGCATAACTGTTACCTCAAGTTGGCCTGAATGGCCGGTATGTTGGCGCAACGTTAGGTGGGCTGGGGCTCTGTGCCTATTTTTCATTTATTTCATCTTTTTTTTGCACATTTTTATAAATTGGCACATTGACCCATGCAGGTTGGCGGCGAGAGTAAGTTGCGGCTATTTGAACAGCAACAGAAACTGGGAGGCAGCGGTGATGCCCCCGCATATCGGGACTGGGTCGGGTAATGACCCTTTTATGTTGTAAGTTATTAGTAAGGACCAAGTGAAAGCGGTGAACAGTTATGTGGCAAGCACTGCTGATAAATGCTGCAAAGTGATAATATGTGGGACGATTTGTGGCATTAAAGGAAACTATCGCAAAAGCAGCTTGAGCGTGAACAAAGTAATGGCTTATAGAAAGGCTTTGTACATGTGAAGTTTAACGGCTTGGGAAACCAGACAAAAATTTAAAGATTTAATTTAATTTAAGCGTATTGCTTTAGGTATGATACTAGATTAGCGTTGTCAAGGAGATAAACGGGGAAAACTTATAAACTAATGTGTCGTCATGGACAATTACTCCAACAATTACGTCTGCTACTGCTCTTTATTTGTCTTCAAGCAAAGTTATATCTATAAACACATGCTTGAAACTCTACTTGAAATTTAAATGCAGTAAAGTTCAAATGCTGCAAGCTGGCGGGTAAAAGTGCAAATTCCTGTGACAACTGCCAGTTTGGTCATTGGCATTGTCGTGGGCTATCTCTTGCAATATTCTGTTTGCTTGTTTAGCAAGTGCGGTAAATACTGCAAACACACGCACACACTCGCAAGCCATGAAAAAACACACACAAAATAACAGCAAAAAAAAACTGTGCAGCAACGGTTGCAACATTTCATTTGCATATGTGAAGGCACACACCTACACATGAAAAAAAAAAATAAATAAAACAAAACCAGCACATTAACAGGTGTTGACTAAGCTCCAGCCAACCAGACAAGCTGCAGCCGCCACCACTGCCACCGACTGCCCCTCGCGATCTCAGTTGTTACTGTCTGCAGCAGTAGCAACTATGTATTTTTTTGTTGTTGTTATAAAGCATGTGGCATGCCAGAAAATTTGTTTGTGTTTGTTTATAAAAATTTAAGGCACTTTGGACAGATGTGCATCGGGGTCGCAGCGAAATCCCTAAAATGCTCTCTGCCGGCCACCAGCCGCAACTACAACAACAACAGCCTAAAATCCCATTTGTGCACCCCTGTTGCAATGAAACTCAACAGCGGAGCCACTTTATTTATGCAAAAATAACAAACAAACACCAAGCTGGCAAACGAACAACTCTAACAAAGACAACCTTTATCTATGTGTATTTGTGTGAGTGTGTGTGTGTGTGTAATGGGCTTGAACCCGGCCGAACCGAACCGGACAGGACAGTGTCGCCGTGTGGATTATTCACAGTCGTTGCAAGAGAGTGCAATGAATGAATTTATGCGGCAGGCTATTGCCGCGACCCCCTCCCACTGTTCCCTCTCCACCTGCTATCCCCTTGCCCCTTAAGTGTCCAGGCTGTGCCGCTTAACTGTGCAAAATGTATACAAATACCGCAACGTTTGCCGTGTTATCGGGCCTTTTATTTTGCTCGTTCACTGTGCTCTGCTGGGCTCTGATTTGGCCGAAAAAGAGAGAGAAAGCAAAATGCATGTGAAAAAACAACAAAAAGAACCAGCAAATTAAGCGACGCACGGAAGCGGAAGTGCAGACAGCGTAGTCCACCATTGCCATTTGGTATGGCAGCTGTTAATATTTTAAGCGGCTTATTAATTAGTTTACCTACCCACATATACATATGTATATGTATGTCTGTATATATAGCTCTTTCTATAACTCATGCTCACTCTTTCTCTGACTCTCTCTTTCTCTCTCACTCTCATTGCAGCCAAAGCCTCGAAAGTCATTCATTTGCGCAACATTCCAAACGAATCTGGTGAATCGGACGTAGTTGCACTGGGCATACCATTTGGACGCGTGACAAATGTCCTGGTGCTAAAGGGCAAGAATCAAGCATTTATCGAGATGGCCGACGAGATATCAGCCACGTCGATGGTATCATGTTATACAGTAAATCCGCCACAAATGCGCGGCCGCATGGTCTACGTGCAGTTCTCCAATCATCGCGAGCTCAAGACCGACCAGAGTCATAATGTAAGTGTATAAAACAACATAAATTGAACCCAACTATTTAAGCCAGAACTTATAAGCAACTAAATCTGTTGGCCTTAAGTGTTATTAATGTGGCAATTAAGTTTCGGTCAGAGGCGAACAACGATTTATATGCAAATGTTGTTGCTGCTGTCTCGTTATTATGTAGGTCGCTCTCTGATTAATTGCAATATCTAAGGCAACTTAATTCCCTCCCCAGATACACGCACACACACACACACATATGTTGGCCATTCATAAATGCCAAGGGATATTTATCAGTGACGGTCCAAACCAATTTCTAATTTTAATTTCGTAAGCCACAAAGTCACTGCCAAAGTTTAAAAAGCTTTCAAATAAATACACAAGCCCACACACAAATATATATAGTTAGTCTGACACACATGTCTGACAAAAGCATGAAATGCATAGTTTTTGAGGTTTTGTGGCCAAAATACGCACGCACACACTTAAACCGGCATACACAAATGAAAACCACAAGGTTCTAGCCACATACACATACACAGAAACCAGCAGACAAACGTACGGCGGCTGCTTAGCACAAAGTCAAAAGCATATTTTGATTACTTGAATGAAAGCAGCAGCAACAGCAACAACAGCAACAAAGTGCGCAATTTTGTTGTTGTTGTTGTTGTTGTTGCCTGCCAAAAAACCCAAAACGACGTTGTCACCTTTTGCGTGTGTGTGTTTGTATGTGTGTGTGTGTTCACCACCTGCCTCCCAGCAAATGGGGCCGCATTGTAACCCAAAATGACCCCAAGCAAAACTACTTAAAAAGAGATCGTCAGTCATGTGCTGCAACAACAACAACAACAAAAAACAGCAACAACAACAACATAAAAATGGTTAAGAGGCTGCAGCAACCGAGCAGCAACAACAACAGCAATAGGCGTGCCTATGAATAAGGTGACATCATCAACAACAACAGCAACAACAACAGCAGCAGCAGTAGGAACAACAACGTCAAGCCAAACAATACAGTTACATTTCACTGATTACCTTTTGGCTGTGGCAGCGTGTGTGCGTGGGTGTGGCCAGATTTCTCTTGTTAACTACTAATCCTGGTAAAAGGCCTTGTTGCTGCCGCTGCTGCTGTTCCTGTTGCTGTTGCGCCCAACCCCAATGACAGCGCAGACGAGTGGAAAAGTCAACGCCGCTGTCGTTGCTTTTGCTCTAGTGGAAAATCTCTTAAAACGCATGAGTGTGTGTTGTATGTATGTGTATGTGCGCGAGTGTATGAGCTTAATCTTGTGTGTAGAGATCTGTTTGACTCTTGTTGCTGCTGTTGCTTTTGTTGCTTGCTGCCGCCTGGCCAACATATTTATACAATTTCTCATTTCATTCACTTTGCTTTCTTTGCCGTCTTTTTTCTTTCTTTTTTTGTGTGCCATCTGCCCTGCTGTCCATTGTCAACACATCTCTGAGTGTACGCCTCTATGTGTGTGTGTTTTGTTTTGTCTCGTTGTGCAACTGCTGTTTGGCCTCGCATTTTAAGAACTGTCTTCATTGGCTTTTGTACGGGGCTGTCTTCGTCCCCACCTGGCGCTACCATTGCGCTGATTGCTCAACGTCTTTGCCGTCAGTCTTGAGTTCTGCTTTATTCTTCTACTTTTTTCCAAGCGCCGCTGCAACGTGCAAAGTTGCAGATAAGATGCTGTGCTGTGTCATGGCAGAATAAAAAGAGCTTAAGCAGTCAGCAGCAACAGCTGTCCGCATGCTTGAAACATTAGTGGAGCACGCTCCCCCAAGCCAAGCTGCTCGGCTTATGTAATAGTTTTATTAGGCACTCGGCCAATGCAGCTCGTGTGACCTCAAAATGCTAGGTTCATGCTGATTTTTGCAAGAGGAAAAATAGCTGTTATTGGGCTAAGTTGTGCTGCCTCAGCAACAAATTCTGTTCAGACCAATTGGCCGTATACAACCGCCAATAAGAATGCTTTAAAATGTGTCTTTAAAGTTTTCGGGACCTGCAGGCAAGGCGCAAGTGAAGACACAAATCCATTGCACGCCTTAAGGGATTTAACCCCACACGCACCTGAAAGCAAAGCTGCGACGACAACAGCAACATCAGCAGCAACAGCAGCAGCAAATCAGCAATACAGGATTTTCAAATCATCTGCTTACACACACACACACACACGAACACACATACAATTGCAGATTTCATTGCCTGAGTGATTGCGTCGCATAGAGCAGCAGCAGAAAAAAAAAAATAAATAGGAATAAAACAAAAGTAAGGGTAAGAGCGTACGAAAACCAAGTTGGCAGCATCAGAAATGAAAAACCCTCTAGCCCTGTGCGCTGCTGACATTTATGTTGGCAATTTGGCAGTCAGGCTGCGTGGCTGGGCTCTGCCGTGCTTTGCTGGCATCGCAGAGCTGTGTAACAGGATTCTAATATGTCATGTCGGCTGGGACGTCCTTTCACCTATGCCGTTTAGCTCCCCAGTGCACTGCTACTGTTACTACTTCTACTCCCAGGCACTTCAGGCAACAGTTGTTGTGACTATTTTCGTTGCTATTTACGTTGATGTCTTCTTCTTCTGGCGCTCGAGCATCTTAGAGGCGTCTCCCCCATGCCACGCACGTCACTCGCTTCAGCGACCAGGGCACAGGCGCAGGACACCCTTGACTAGGATGCTGCTGATGTTGCGGCTGCTGCTTGGAAATGAAGATAAATGCACTGGAAGTTCACGCGGTTACAACCACAACACAAGCTGCCCACAAATCCACCAAACCCCTAAGCCCCCAAGCGGGCCCTTGTCTCGGAACTCTTCCTCGTCCTCGTCCCCTTCCCCGTCCCCGCCCCCTGCCTCTTATATTGCTTAGTGGCTCGGCTCAAATTTGACATGTGATTGTTTTGTCTTTGTCTGTAGCTGTGCCTCTGCCTGTCTCTATTTATATATGAGTGTGTGTTTGTAATTTTGATAAATTAATTTTTTTAGCCGATCCCCAACAAGCGAAAAGGGTTGACATCCACTTGGGACCGGGTCCGGGACCGAGCTCCGAACTGTTCCGCAAACAAAACGAAATTGATTGAAATTTAATTTCAAAACAAAATCCCACGGACACAACAAGCGAGCGAGCGGATGTCTCTTGAGTAACATTTGCGCTCACGCCTAAAAGCCGGCAATGCATTCATTAGATTCTAAACAAATAATGGCCATACACAAACACATGCACACCCACACACACACACAGTGACTCGCATAGGCAACAAATTGTAAATCTTTCGGCACTCCGCATAGGGTGCACCAAACGGCTGCCTTTAATTTCAATAACCGTCATAATTGGCACTTGTGCGGTTGCAAACAACAAGTCCAGCAAACAGCAAACAGGACGCACCGAACACATAAAGGACATGCAGCACAGTTACAATTCAATCGAAGAGTTTTGCGTCACAGGTCTTGCCACTTGCCACGCCACTTTCAATGGGTGGCTCGCGCTTTACAATGCACTGATTACAGGCAGTTACGCCTATCAGATATAGCTGCATGAATGAGTGTGTGTGTGTGTGTGTGTCTGGATGTTATTCTGTGGTGGCCATTGCAGCAGGTGTTGGCTTTCCCTCTCGTGATAAGGTTACCTTGTGATTAAATTAAATGCCGGCCACAGTAAAGAAATTAAGCCCGATAGCCCCCAGTTGGACAGTTGGTTTGCATATACCCTACGTTTAATGCTTTCAGTTGGCATATTGCATACGTGCAAGTGCTTTTTATAGGCAAAAGTTGTTAAAACTGAAACTTTGTTTCAAATAGCCAAACTTATGTGCTCTCTGGCTTATAGATCTCTGTAATTGATGTTGTAACATATGACACTAACTTACAGCTGTTAAACGCATGGCTTATTTTTAGTGATAATGTCTTTTAGTGGTAAGAGTTTCGAAATATAAAAATAGCTTTGGTTTGATTGACAAAAGAAATAATCTCTCAAAATTATATAGTTACCAAAACAGATTTTTCGTTTATCTTCAAATTAAATTAATTTTATAATATGCTTTAAGCTATATTACAGATACACAAACTAAAGCAAACCTCTTGAACGCATAACTCTTAAATTTACCCACAACTTTCAACCAATAATGTGCACTGCGTGAATTAATAGAATAAATATCAGAGGAAAAAATCACGTCGGCATTAGTGCCAAACACAAAATGAGATTAATGTGGACAACATTGACGTCTTGTTTTCGTGTTCTGTGAGGGTTGAGGGCGGGGTGCGTTAAGGCCAGAGCGCAGTTAACGCCGTATTATGGGTGTTAAGGCGGCAACAACTAATACAAATGTCAAACGATTAAGCCACAAAAAGGATCAAGCTGATTAGCAAAGGCTTAACCAAATGCGATTCATGTTGCAGTTGCTGCCAAACTCTGGCAACTATGGCAACGGAAATGAAGAAGAAGCATTGAGCCAGAATCTACCCATTCGATTTGTCGTTAATAATATGAACCAAGCTCAGGACCCTCACTGTTTATTTAATTTGTTGCTGCTTCTTGACAGCCGCTCCATGTCTGTTAACAGCTAGCGGCTTTCTATTTTCAGAGAGAGGGGGGATTGTGGGCCCGGAGCTGGGGCTTACTTTCACGGATTCGTATGAGGCATTTCACTGTGGCAGGCTATTTGTTCAACTCTCAATGCTAAGGCGTGTGCAGTTAAAGGATTTCGCTGCGGCAAATAACTTCATACATGTACATATTTATATGTGCCTGTGTGTGTGTGTATGTGTGTGTAAGCGGCTCTATCTGCACGTTGTTTATTTTTCTATGAGTTGCTTTTGTTTTTCTTTCCGCTGCCTCCTACCTTCTACCCTCTGCCCGTCGTGTGTTGTTGTTTTCTCATTTTATTTCACGTTTACTTTTGCCAGCGTCGTCTGTCGAAAGCAAAAGTGAGCTAATCTTATTGTTTTCACAAGAGCGCCGCGAACGCGCAGCTTCTGCTATAGCTTGTTGATCCTTTGAGTTATGCGGCAGGATGCCAACAGCACGTTCCCTCCTGCTAGTCCCGTACCGTGTTTGCTTACACTCCAGTCGTTTGCCAATTTGATTGGTGACGCTCTGGCGTGCTGAAAATGGATTTAAATTACATTGTTTCACACACTCGTCAGAAGTACGTGAGCAAATTTGCGAGTAACAATGATAAAAGGAGCAACAGAATCGACAACAGAACAACAACAGCAGTAGTAGAAATATCAACAATAGCAACTGACAACTTATTTTACATGTGTCGAGTTTGCAGTGACTTTTCAACAACAATATTTTCATTGTATTGATTAGTTCTTTTCTCTCTTGTATGTTTTTTCTGCCTAAAAGTATGCTATGTTTTATTTGCATTTGTCTGCAATGTTTTTATTTTGGTATATTTGTGTTTGCTTAGTTTTAGCAGGGATAACCGTAGGATTTGCTGTGGCTCTCTTTTTGACGTATTTATTTATGCAAAGTTTTTGGTAAGCGCATTCAACGCATTTGGGCTGTAGCCCACATTTGAGTTGGCCATAAATAAGACGTACGCAGAGTTTGCTGTGGCCACGTCTTTAGGAGCACTCAGCTCACCACAGCTTTTTCTGTGGCTAGCTGTAGACTCAGAGCTCAGCTCAGGCCAGTGGCCACAAAAAGTATGCGAGCAGCTCAAGGAACGGCAACAACCACGGCAAAGTATGTAGTAATACATAATCCGCAGCTTAGCTTTAAAACTTAACTGCACAAGTTCATAACTTGCAAGCTCAAACCTCCCCCTTTCCAAAAGAGAAAAAAATGTTATATATATTAGAAGTAAGTTGGCAACCGCACAAAAGTGGCAACCACCGCTCACTTTTACATCCTTGTTGCACGCATGCGGGCGCAGAAGGAGTAGCTCGAACTACAACTGGCAAGAAGCTCGCTTCCAGCCGCCTGGTATTCTCACTCACTAGGGTCGCCACTTAAGCCAGCAACTTGCTCGAGCTTGAGCCACTTTGCCACGGCGTGACCAGTTTCTGAAGGACATGTTGCCCGGGCCCTGCACTTTTCAAGTGTGCCCAAAAAAGAGCAAAGCGGGGTGCTGAGAGCAGGAGACTGGAGGGAGGGCTTTGCCAGTGTGACATTGCAATGAAAATAAGCGCACGCATCTATGAAACAATAATATTTATTCAGAGCGCTAAGTGAAAGCAGCGCATATATATGTATATATGTATGTATACATATTTTTAGTTTAGTTTTTTGTTTGAGTTTTTTGTTTGCCATTGACTTATTTCTTATGCAAAGACCAGAAGGCGACAGCTGGCACAGGTAGCCTGTCCGAGAGGGGTTTTTTTGCGTAAATATTGCAAAAGTTTGCTTAAAAGCTTTTAGCAGCCTTTTTTGTTAGCTGTATTTTTTTGCGCAATTCTCGCGTCAATTCTCTGGTGAACTGACAAACGCTTTGACTTTGCATTATATTTTTCGTCTGGCTAATATTAAAGATGGCGCAAGTCCAGCGGGAACTGTCAAATTTTAACATTTGATATGCGCACAAAGCACAAAGCACACACCCATACACCCAAAAATACAGACATACATCTATTTATATGGGGAATGGATCGATAATTGACCTTATCAGCAGATTTACTATTTTTGCTTATCAAAGCAGTTTAGTTTATCAGACTTATCATATTAAATTATAACAATGTGCTGATATTGCCCCCACTTAGAGAAAGTTTATGTGCTTGTGTGTGTAACTAATCAATGCCGCAAACCGCCCACAGCCACAACAACATCAGCAACAACAACAGTAACAGCAATAATAATAGACAATGCACAATTGACTCATTAAGCGACTAAACCGCGACAAGGGAAAGCCAACAATCACACACACGCACACATAAAATGTTTAATGATGGTAACCTAAGCATCCAGAATACTAGAGTGGCCGCGCACCTGAGTCATGTGGCAAGTGGCTCGGCTCATTATCAGATGGCCAAAATTGTAGTACAATGTTTGACGCAATTATCAATGCAGTCAACTTGCAATTGCCCACTTGACATTCAGTTAACATGTACAAAGTTTAAGTACACACGCGCGCACACGCTATCTCAACGAGTGAAAGAGATAGATAGACGAAGAGTGAGAGCGGGAGCGGCAAATGTTTGCTCTACAATTACATTACAATTTTTACACAATCAACGTCATCGTCATCGTCTCATCGTAATAATAATCAGCCAAAGTGAAGTATCAAATTACAGTCATAGACTTCGAGACGAATGGAATGGCAATCGTAGCAGCCGCAGCATCTATCCTGCTCCTGCCCTGCCACCCCACACATTACACATACGCCCCGTGTGTAGGCTCGGCCACCCTGTGCGGCAGAGACCTCACACAGCGCAATTCTAATCAATTTTTATTATTTTTATAAACCTAGGCAAAACTCAGCGCCGTAGGCAGAGTCTCAGGCTCAGTTTCTTGCTCTTGGCTTTGTTTCGTCTACGAGAATTTATCTAGCAAGAGGTAGCAAAAACAAATGGCAAGCCTGGGGGGATTGTTGATGCTCCACGTGTGTCTATGACTTTGCTGCTGCTGTTGCTGACAAACGCATAAAAAACGCTTGAAGGCTAGGGAGGGCGGGCGGTTGGGTGTTCGGCTGCTTCTGAAGACGGTCGAATGTGTTTACGTTATGATTTTCGAAATCAAAATTCAGCACGAATAGGAATAAATTTACTTCCGAATGTCATTAAATTGTTTTCCGATAGAACGTGTATATTTCACGCAAGAAGTTTTGCCGCACAGCATGGGGCTGCCAACGTTCTTATGGCCTGACGTCCTAACGTCTTTACGTCGGTGCGTCCTTAGCATCCTGCCGTTCTCACTCCGCACTTTGATTTCCTTTTATTATTACGGTACTTGATATTATTGATTTTGATTGAGATTTATGTTGCTGGGCCCAGCTTCTTCCTGTTGCCATTACATCTACTCTACCTGTTGTTGTGGTTGTTGTTGCTGCTGAAAATATTTAGCATATTTTCGCCCTGTTGCCTTTAAAAGTGAACGGCATGCATAAATTGTGTTGTTGCACGCCAAGTTTTTTGATTAATGCTTAAAGTTTCGCCATGTGCGTTTAACTAATAAAACTTTGGCAGACACCATTTTTCCATCAATTGACTTAACCGTTCTCCCCTCTTCTCTGACTCCCCCAATTTTAACAGAACTCTTCAGTGGTGCAGAGCGACTATCGCATTCAATCGCCAGCCGGTGGCTCACCATTGCCGCTGTGCGCCGTGGGCAACGTGACCAGCAACAATGCCAACAACTCGGGCGACAGCAACTGCAGCACAGTGGCCATTTTGCAGAACAACACGGGCGCCGTGAACGCCTCGGTAGCCGGCAACAATACCAATGCAGCCGGCGGACCCAACACCGTGCTGCGCGTTATTGTCGAGACGCTAATGTATCCCGTTTCGCTGGACATATTGCATCAGATATTCCAGCGCTTTGGCAAGGTGTTAAAGATCGTTACCTTCACCAAGAACAATTCATTCCAGGTAAGCGCACGCAGCTTCGCATTTTATGAAATCTATATTTCTATTCGAAATATCTCACTTCGTTGACAGGCTCTCATCCAATATCCGGATGCCCACTCCGCACAGCAGGCCAAGTCTATATTGGATGGTCAGAATATCTACAATGGCTGCTGCACCTTGCGCATTGACAACAGTAAATTAACCGCCTTGAATGTCAAGTACAACAATGACAAGTCGCGCGACTTTACGAATCCGGCGCTGCCACCGGGCGAGCCAGGTGTCGATCTCATGCCCACTGCCGGCGGCCTAATGAATACAAATGATTTGCTGTTGATTGCTGCCCGCCAGCGGCCCTCACTAACAGGTGATAAAATAGGTAACACAAACAAAACAATTTCCTTCTATTATCATTTTATTTTCTGTGACGTCTGCTTACACACATACACACACAGACATATACACGCACTGACATACATAAAACGCTTTGATTTAAGACTTATTGACTTTGACACTTGCTATCGATTCAACTAGAAATTAAGCCGCATGCTACTATGCAACATTGCAACTGCAACATTGCAACTGCAACTTGACTAAACGCTCTTTTTGCTGTGACTCTCTCTCTTTTAGTCAACGGTCTGGGCGCACCCGGCGTGCTGCCGCCCTTCGCCTTGGGACTGGGCACACCACTAACCGGCGGCTACAGCAACGCCCTGCCTAATCTGGCCGCTTTCTCGCTGGCCAACAGCGGCGCCCTGCAAACAGCCGCGCCCGCCATGCGTGGCTACTCGAATGTGCTGCTCGTTTCGAATTTAAATGAGGAGGTAAGTGCTTATAATTCCCAATTCAAAAGTATTCCAGTCTAAAATAATTAATTAGCGGCCCACAATTGAACATGTATCTCCCCATATACCCAAATGCTTCCGATACTTTCTATTTAATCACAAATATATATATTTATTGCAAAAGTACTCGTAAATGACCTGTAATTAGTTTGCATTTCGTCTTTGCATTTTTTTCCCAAAAGCCGCATACAATTTATATTTAGTTTATATATTTTTATTTAAACTATAGTTTTTTCCAAATTTATTTTATTTTTGTGGTAGATTTCTAAAAGCGAGTACACGTATATTATAAATTATTTAAACGTTTTATTTGCTAAAAGTAATAAAAAAGAAGAAAGCAAAACTAATTAATTCTGTAACTGTTACTATTTGGTATTATTTTTCCTATTTATTATTTATGATTTATATGATTTTTAATACATCTACAACATAAAACTCTCTCTAACTGACAACAAACTTCTATTTTCTCTTTTTCTCTGTAGATGGTCACGCCTGATGCTCTATTTACCCTCTTTGGTACGTCTGCACAATACAAAAACCAAACCAAAAACATACCTTACATGCTATATATACTTGTCAATTTAAGCAGCCACAGTCAGTGGCTCAGCTAAGCAAAATGCAAGGCAAACACTTAAAATGCATCCAATCTGTAGTTGATCTTCTCTTTTCTACCACACTGCCCTCTCTCAATTGCCTTGCCTTGCGCCATGCCTGGCCATTGTCTTAGCTTTATGCCACAAACGTCACCCTTGACCACTTTATAAGTGGTACACTTGTTTATTCATTGAATTTAGACGCGGTACGAAAAAGTCAACCACTGACAGCGACCCACACATTGTAGCTTATCTAGACTAGCTCTAACTCTAACTCAACTTTACCCCTAGGAGCGCCTGCTCAAACCCCTTAGCGCGACTCTTTGGCGTACTTCCGTTTGAAATTTACGCCATTTACGTGCAATCAGGAAAAGTGGCATGAATTATTTATATACATATCGAAGAGACACACACAGAGACAGAATTACGTGGGTGCACAGAAAAAACCGAACAATAGCTGTGTACATTGAAAATAAATACGACAAACGGCCAGCAAAATGTTTTAAATATTGAGAGAGAAAAAACGGTTAAAAACAAATTATCGATGCAACAACATCGTTCGGCTATTTCCCCACACAACTTGCAACCTTCGTCACGGGATCAACCAATTTCCTGCAAATAGGCGCAAACTTCAGTGGGTTTATTTTGGGGAAAACTTTAAAATGCATACTTATGAAATGAAAAAGAATAACAAATGTTAACAATTTTTAATTTCATGAAATATTTGATTTTCAAATGAAATTTTTGGTCTCTGATTTTGGTGCGATGTAGACTTTTAGAGTTTGAGTTGTATTGACAATTAAAAAGTTCAGCTGATTAATAATGTGCTTTGTTTAAGATATAATTTGCAGTTCTTTTAAGACTTTTCGCGGCCAGATCAGAGGTGATTTTACGCGAACCACCTCCTTAGAATTTTCTATTTATTTTCAATTGAGTACCAGCGCATAAAAATGTCATATCCAGAGGTGGATTTAGCAGCAGCAGTTGCAGGAGCAGTAACGAAAATTCGCATTAAATAACAGCATCTAAATGTTGTTACTGCATTTCCTTTTATATAAATTCTTACATATCTAAGCACAAGCCAGCAATGGTAAACCTCTTCAAATTGCTTTCTAATAGCTTTTTGCCGGAACAGCAAATCCATCAGCTTGAAATTGCAATAGTTTTGTCAGGGCGCAAAAATCTCAACATAATCTTTAGATACTCGACCACACACACACGCACACACTGCTAAAAATAAAGAATACGAATGCGAAGGAGAGACGGAGATCGCAACAGTTGCATATGCAGCGGCGGCCTGCTGGCAGTTATCCTGTCATAAGTTGTGCTTACAAATTGTAAAACAATGAAAATGAAAATATATGCACTTGCATAAATCTACACAAACCACACACACACGCACACACACACAGACATACATACGTACGTATTAAAAAAGCATTCAGTGGCAAACGGGCAACAAGTGAAACCGCACTCAGGCACACACTTGCACGGCATCCTGTTGCTCCTTGCTTGCCGTTGTCTGCGACATGCTCGTGTGCATGTAAAATTACATGAATTAAGTGCGCTCCACTCTGTGCCCCGCGTGCCTTCTATGCCCTCCAGGCCCACCCGCAACAGTTGCCCATTGTTATACAAGTTTGCGGCTCGCTCTCAGCTCAGCTCAAATGCATATGTATGCATACATATATGTATGTACAGGACACATGCTTTAACATGGCGCTCATCCTGCCACACACACATACACTCTCTCGGTCGCTCGCACAACAAAAGATTGAGTGCGGAAGTGCATAGCTATAAAAATGTCCATTTATTTAGTTATCATTGCGCTTGTTGCTGTTGTTGTTGCTGTAACTCGTGTTGTCTCTCTCACTCGTTCCTTTTCACTTTATGCATATGTGTGCACTTTATACACTCTCGATCTCACACACATTTACACATACACACGCACACTTACGCGCACACATTTTACAGTTTTTGCTGCCTTTACAATTGAAATAAAATTTACTTGTGACTTTTCGTAGGTGGTTGTTTTGGATGGTTGAGTGGTTGGGCGGTTGGTTGGTGGGATTTTAGCTGTGTTATTGTCTCCTGGCTGCCTTTTTGTCGTCTGTTGTCTGTCGTATGCGGCACGTCTGTTTGCCAAATGAATTTAACTAACTTTGTAAAGTTAATGGGGTTTGCTGTTGGAATTGCAGCATCAACTTCCCATGACCCACAACGTTTTGTTTCTTGATCCATATGGGTGTGCACTTATGTGTGTGTGTGTGCGTTGCTTGTTTAACTATTTTATAGCATTTGGACTTGACTTTTCACATGCTGCATATAACTTGTTTCCACTACCTGCTTCTAACCCCTCTCTCTCTCTCTCTCTCTCTCTCTCTCTCTCTCTCTCTCTCTCTCTCTCTCTCTCTCTGTGTCTCTGTTCCTGTCCCATTATCTGTTTGTTTTATTTAATTACCAAAATTCTTCGATTGCTGCGAGTGCCTGCAGCACCGTTTGTTAGCCACATTGTTATTGCTTCCATTGTTGTTGTTGCCAAGTGTGGCGCATAATTGCTGCATAATGGATTTGTTGCCACAAGACAAAATGCCGCTGCTGCCCTTTGCTAGCTGTATCGCATTTTTGTGCTGCTACAGCACAAAACGCACAAAGCTTGGAAACCACACACACACACACGCAACACTTATACACGCACAACAATGTTAAGTCTGTTGCCGCCTTTGTCTCTGGTGACATAAAACGGTTTGTAGTTGCGGCTTGTTTACCCACATAGACATGTATGTTGTGTCTGTTGTGTGTGTGTGTGTGTGTGTGTGTGTGTGTGTGTGTGTGTGTGTGTGTGTGTGTGTTGTGTGCGTTGTGTCTGTGTTGTGTTGTGTTGTGTCTGAGCGCCGCTTTGTTTGCATGCAAATGCATTTAATTTGAGTTTAAATACCCAAATATAAACTTTTGCCAAACAAACGCAACCACAGAGCGAAAGGTCCACAGCATACGCAGAAGGGGCGAATAAACGTTGCCTGTGGTTTACTGCTTGTCTTTGAATGCAAGTGAATACACTCATATGCACATAGGCACACAAATGTATTCATTTGTGTGGTATTTATTTACAAATTGCATTGTATTCTGTCAGCATTTTGGGCTTATCGCTGTTAAAGTAAACAAAAATTTGCCATACGCATTAATTGCTTAAAAATTATTATTGCTTTTGTTGTTGTTGCTGTCGTTGTTGTTTGTGCTACTCTAATGCACATAAAAGCAGTCTGGCCGCATAACCGCATGGGGCGTACAACTAAGGGCAGCTTAAACCAACTGAGCCACAGTAAATCCTATCAGCAGCTCGTTAGCCACAGTTAAGACTAACTGCAAGCAGCAACTGCCAGCAGTTGCCTTTCACTTGGCAGTAACCAGCTGCCAGTTGGCAGTTGGCAGTTGGCAGCTGACTGCAGTGCTAATAAAGCTTCGATTGCTGATTTAACGCCAAGAGGGTGCCAGGAGCGAGTCGGGTCGGGTCGTGTCGAATCGAGTCGAGTGAAGCGTGGAGTAGAAAATTGTTAGATGTACGGTTATCATACGCCCCGTTGCACACAGCAAGCGAGATGTCGATAAGCTGAACGCTCTTAAGCGTCTTATTACTTACTATGGCCCGGGACCAGGCCATGACTCGGAATAGCGTGCCAATAGATTTAGATAAACTCGCCAGCGACATGACGGCTATGCGGCCAAGCAGTCTAAACAAGCAATCAGCTAAATGGCAGCGCTAAAATTTTATGTAATAACTTTTGAATTTCCAAGTAGCTGAACACCACGCACACGACCCTGGGTAAGAGTGACACTTGAGGCAAGTTGTACGACAAACAAGCAGCCGGTGACTGGCCACACACACACACACACTCATGCACAGAAGTATTTGATATATACACACAGCGCCTTTTGTTATGTTAATGGCAGCAAGAAGCAGGATCACGTAACCACAATTTCCACACATGACGCGAACGCCAATGTCTGACGGCCACGTTTAGGTGGCAAATTTAGCACTTCAATCATGGCTCTCCGGCAACGTTTGTTGTTGCTATTTCCGCTACTGCTGCTGTTGCTCTTGGCTAAAAGCTGTTTGCATATCAAATAATAAAAGCGCCAAGCGTATAGCTTGCAACGCCCCCGCAAACAGCGCACTTCAAACGCTAACGTTTAGATTGATCAAGCCCAATAGAAAAAAGGACCAACGTTTAAGACCAACCCTTCCCAAGGCAGACATTTTATTAGTTTTGACAGCGCTTTGTTGTTGGCCAGCCCCGAACGGCTCAATCGAGCGATCCGGGCGGCGGCTGCTGCCCTGCTCAATGCTACGATGACTATGACACGCTCTTTAGACACTTGACACATGCCGCCTGCCACATGCCTGTTGGTCTTTCAGCCATTCGAATAGAACCTATTGCTGGCAACAAAACTGTTGCCTGCGTTATGGACCATTCACAGCTTTGGACCCTCTTTTTGCATACACAATAAAAACTTAATCAGTCTGCAAATCGTCTGGTGTATGCATGTGTGTGTGCTGTGTGTGAGCGTGTGTGAGCGCGTGTGTATTGGTAATCGACTTATGTAATTGTAATGGCGTGCTAAAAATTTATATCATTGCCGAAAATATTGTCGAAACGTGTTTAATTGAATTTTTATGAGCTCGCTGCAAACTGCGTGCGTGATTTTTGTTGGGCGCCCAAATAATTTCATAAAATTTTATATGCTACATGTGGCAAGCAAGGCGGGCAGACCGACAGGCAACCGGAGGCGGCGCAATTTGATAAAGTGCCGTGACCGGAAAAAAGGAAAAATATGTGCAAATAATTTCAATGAAATTTTTTCATAATTTAACAAGTTCCGTTTAGCTAAAATGCTGGCCATTAAGCTGGGTAACTAAACGTTACTGCTCTCGAATTGGGTGACTATGGCTTTAAAATTGAACGCGCAAACTCACCAAACAGTTGTTAAAGATTGGTTGTTGAATTTTATTTTAAACCTTTCATCAATTCAGTATTGAGAGATTTAAGCACAGCATTTATGCACACTCAACACTAGCTCAGCATTGATCTGAGCACACGTGCACCACACTCAGCTAGCCGTTTCAAGTTTTCACGAAGATTTTAGTATAGAGGCCACAAGCCACAAGAAAAAATTTGCATTAAACGACGGACGACAGCGATATTTTTTCATCTAAAATATACGCGCAAACATACGACTAATGGGCCGCCGGGGAATCATCGTGAGCGGCAGAAAGTATGCAAACATATTCAAAGTCAGCCGCATGGCTGTACAAATATAGCTAAATCTTTTTGCGATAATAAATTATTATAAAGTCTGGCTGGCTGGCTGGCTGGCTGACTGCCAGGAGTCTTCATGCCTGTAGCCACTTTGCATGGCAACCGTCTGACGGGCCGCAGCAGCAGCAGTTGTTCACACGCCCCGTTGGACGTCAAACTGTGATGCTGCTGCCTCTGCTTCTACTGCTGCTGGTGCTTCTGGTGCTGGTTCTGATGCAATGCTGGCCAGAAGAGTGGCATTCAATATGCTATACAGCCAATGCCTGGCAGATACGTACGATGTTGGCTTCGCTAAGTTGGCTCGCTTGGCTTGCTTTATTGCTGCAATTGTTGCTACGGCAAGCCAATTTGAAGCAAACGAAATTTTTCGGTGTTTGGCATAAGTCAAGTTTCAGTTCGTAGTTCTTTCTGGTTTGTGCTGTGCAGTCAGCCAGTCGAGCAGCCAGTCGACTGTATAAAATGGATTTACTGCCAACTGTTGAACTATGCGCCGTTCCCGCACTATTTACTACCTGCATTTCTATTGCTACTTTTGTAACTTGTTAGCACTGCCCCTCGGCTTCCCCTCAGCTTCCTCACTTTTACTGCCACTGGGTTTCAAGCTAAATTTTTTTTTCTGCTTTTAGCTTCTTTTGGGAAGGGCTAGTTGAAAATTTACTTTTCGCATTATTCGATTTGTTGTCTTGGGCAACCGAGGGCGCCTGCACTTTACATTGTTTGCATTGGGCAAGAGCGTCGTGCGGTGCTGCGACCTTTTAGCCAACCAACTACTTTTTTTTATGCTGGATGGCAATTTACGCCATGCTGCAAAATTTGCCGCTGATTGGCTACACACGGACTGCTGGACAAGGGGAAAAGGGCGAGCGTATTTTCACCTTCGCTCCGGACAGCTGTCAAAGCAAAGTCCATTGGCCAGGCTAAGGAAATCACTAGCAAATGCTTTTGTTCTGCTCTTAAAGTATCTTAAAGTTCGCTGACGCAAGGTGGCGCCCGAGCAACTGGACCCAATGCATATTGCATACTTTGCGGCGTCGCCGCGTAAGTAAAGTCATAAAATACAATTCAATAACGCGCGCGGCAACAAAACTTGCCAACTCCCCGACGCGACCGTCACACTCACACCTTGTCGGACAGCTGTAAAATCAGCCGCGTGGCGCTGCCTTAAAAAGTATCCAGCCGGATACGGAGTCAAGCTGATACCAGAACTGGAGCTTTAGCTGCAGCTTGAGAAGATGGTGTAGGTGAAGCCATAGCCTGGAGTCGGTCGTAAAAAATAGCTGAGAAAACTTATTGAGCTAGTTATGAGTTTCGTACATGATACTAACGGCTCCGTCCCGGCAATAATACCTAGCAACATCGGCCGCACCTGCGAGACGACAGACCCGTACGGGGTATGTGGAGATGGTTGTGAAACCCATCTTCGTACACGTTATGGCTTTTTGGTGGTGTGTAAAACTTTCGTCCTGCAACGGCAGCAACATTTGCGCGTTGCATAAAACGCTCGCAGCTGTCCAAATTTTCCAGGCCTGCCATTTGAATTGAGCGGCGCTTAAGTCGCATCTTATGGCCGCGGTCTACTTTGTAGATTGCATCGCAAGAGGGCGATCGTTGCCTGGGCTAAGATTACGGCAACAACTAAATATATTTGGATATATTCATTAGTCCCACGGCAGCAGTACAGTGTGTTTTAGTATAGCAAATAGTAGGTCCCTTTTCTTAATGTTAACTTCCTTTCTATATTTATATGCGTACTCTTAACGACATTGCAATAAACTGAGATCCATATTAATAATACCAAATATTTTGCAATTCACAGGTGTATACGGCGATGTGCAGCGTGTAAAGATTTTGTACAACAAAAAGGACTCAGCACTCATACAAATGGCAGAGCCGCAGCAAGCTTATTTGGGTAAGTCAAACATGCCGAAACCTTAAACATACAATCCGCCCTCAAAAGTAATGAAAAATCTGCGCTCGTTGCGGCGGTAAAAGGCGCATCCGATACAAAAGAAAAAAAAACCGGGCAAGGCAGGTTGCTTTAGTTAAGAGTGCTTACGGAACTTACCCTGTAAACAGTTATAAAGTAGTGCTACCTACTTATATACATAACATCTGACAACATCGGCTTACTTTACGGAAAAAACGCTTTTCGCTAGGAAATAAAAAAATTTTTTCACTTAGGAGATAAAAAGAATGAAGAGTTAGTAAGCTAGAATTGTAAGATTCTCGATGCGCTTTGAACAAAAAAAATTTGTTAACTTATTTCTGTTCTTAAAAGTCAGGATAATACATAGAAGACAGACTAGTTATTAATTATAATTAATCACATAGACTTGAGGATTGAAAATAGATTTTTACCTTTTACATACATTGGTAATCTTCATTACCAGTACAGGGTACAGTCCCAGGTTAGCAGTACAGGGTATGCGCAAAAAAATGAAGTGCGAGCAACAGCAGCGGCAACTGCAATTTGCAGCTTGTTTAAAATGAAAAATTCCAGCAACATGAAATTCCAAACATTGCATACCTTTGGCAGCCATTGTTGCCTACTGTTGTTGTTATTCCTGCTGCTGTTGCAGCTGCAAATGCAGCAAACAAAATGTATTAATAATAAAAATTGCTGAAGCAAAAGAGATGGCGAAATAGCCAGATAGTCGAGCAGAGTAGAGTATAACGACAGGGACGCAAGGCGATACAAAGCGAGGCGAGGCGAGTCGAGCCGAGCCGATCCGAGCAATTCGGTTGGCTGGCCGTGCGCATAAATGAAATTTTATAAGCGCTTTATTACCAGCGCCTATCCAACACCTGGTCCGTCCTGTTGCTTCTCTCCCACTGTTGAGCTCCTTCTTTTTGAGGCTGCGTTTGGGCGTCCCTGGGGGCAACAAAAAGCTGACCCATACTGCTCGTATTCGGCGCTTGCTCAGCGGGACATGCCAATCATTTTATTGCATTTATTTGTGTGCACTTTGCCATTGTCAGATTGCCACACACCCTCCACCATTTTGTCCCACCCAGCGCTTTCCCTTCGGCTGTTTGTGTGCGCATTAAACGAAATGAAAATCGCCGCGCATTGCGAGGCGTTAAGAGCATCCAACCGACGTGCCAAATTCCACTTTATTACGAAAAACAAAAAAATAAAAAAACAAGCAGCGCTGACAGCGACACCTTTTCAATTTCAATTTGGTTTTATTCCATTTAATACGTCGACAAGCATGGTCAGGAAAAGGGTGCGGGGGGAGAGGGGGTCTGGTCACAACGGAGGCGCATTTGTTCATCTGAAAAATAACTCAAAAGCAGTCAAAGCTGTGCCGTCGCGCTGGTCGCTTAATTGAAAATTGCAAGTGACAACGAGCAGCCTTTAAGCTTAGTAATTGCAAGCGTACATTGCGCATACGCAGCGTTGTACGTTGTTGCTGGCAGTTGGGCCTATTAGCTGCTTATAGCGATATGGCAAGCGCATATGCTTCACTTTAAGCCGCTTTGAGGCATGCAACATGCACATAAATATGCAATAATTACGCAAGCTGCTGACGCTTAAATGCTTAACAAATAATTTTCCACATATTGCATATGTAGATATAAACGTATATATATGTACATGTCAAAATGTAAGTGGTGTGTAATATCCAATGGTGTTGTCTTTTATTTTTATTTATTTTATTTTATTTTTATTTTTTTGCTATGCCTGCAGCAGCACAACAGCAGTCATTGTTATTAATAAAGTTTAAATAAATTTAATTAGTGCAATAAATGCAATGCACATTAACAACAGCAACGTTGCAACGGAAATTGTCAGCAAATTGCGCGACTGGCAGCTGGCCAGCATTTATGCATATCCACTGGCAAAAATAAATGCCATCAGCTTATTGCAGCTTGGTTTTTTTTTATCGATTTCAATTAAACAAGTTAAAAATAAAATAAAATAAAAATGTTAACCAGCAGCAACCACAGTCAAAGCTGGTGACACACTTTGGACATTGGCTTTGATGACTCGTGGAAAATATGCTTTGTGCTGCACTCAATTAATTTTATGCAAACATGTTTTTGATTTTCCTTTATTTTTCCTCCTACTGCATATTTGAGCTCAAAAGCATTCCAACTTTGAGCTGATTAATGCTTAAGTAATGCGAGATATTTCTGCTCGTCCTCCAAGTCTCTTTCGTTTTCTGTGCCTTGACCTGGCTTCATTTTAGCTCCGCACACTTGGCTAATCAATTGCACATTTTCAAATGCATTAAGGTATTTGAATTTGCAACTCTCCCTAGGCAAAAATATACCGTCAGCATGTTAGCTTATTGTTAATTAAATTTGTCAATTAGTTGACAACAAGCAGTCCGCAGCATGTGGTGCAATTGATGGAACTATTTTAGATGCACAAACAAAATGCCTCGCTTTATTTGAGGGGGCGAACCAAAGCTATTCGACAAGCAAATTATTGTACAATGAATACACAGACACACAATAACAAACACACTCACACACACACATACACACACACATACACATACATGCACCCAATTGCTGCTGGCATGTAGAAATATTAATGGCGCTGCGTCAACATACAGACTGCTAATGTGCCGCGAGGGCTCCGTCCCGTCGTGTTCAGGTAAAGTCGCCCTTCTGGATTGCTGGGTTGTCGGTGAATTGGTTGTTTTGGATGTCTGGGTGTCTGGGTGTTGGTCGGTGAGTG
Source organism: Drosophila colorata (assembly GCA_035041545.1). Classification (NCBI taxonomy): domain Eukaryota; kingdom Metazoa; phylum Arthropoda; class Insecta; order Diptera; family Drosophilidae; genus Drosophila; species Drosophila colorata. Next base: position 987,592 of record JAWNLD010000482.1, read on the forward strand.
CGCACTTATGCACTCATAAAATATTAACAAATTCATTCGTTACTTTGCCCAAAACTCTCGCAACTCTGCCAGAACAAAGACGATTACCGACCCAGGGCCAGCCCAGTCTATTGCCCAGGCAGCAGATGTCCTAGCAGCCCTCTTCCTTCGTCCACCGCCTGCCACCCAATCCGGCCCACAACATGCATATAAAAGTGTCTCGCAAGAGGAGGACTGTTCGGTGCTTGCTGTTGCGCACAAAATACGGTTACAATTGCACACTCAGCATACGAATTACAGCGTAAAGGCGAAAAAAAGTTTTTTTTTTTTTTTGTAAATGAAGTCAAGAGAACGTAGCGACTACAAGCCAGACAGCATACGGCAGATAGACTGGGACCCAACTCGGACCAAACAAAGTGCGACAGCAATCAAGAGGCAAAGCCAAAGCACAAATAGACAAAAACACAAACACACACAATGAAAAAACAATAAGCACTGGGCGGGTTCGGTAGTCCACTCCATTGGAGCAACTTGAGGTGAGTGTGTGTGTGTAAGTGTGTGTGGGAAATATTATAATGGGCCATTCGGCCAGGCGTTGGCGACGCTGTTGGACATTGTGCAAATGGCTGTTGGCCGGACGCGCGCCATTTGTTGGCTACCGTGCCGGGATTAAGTTTTTGCGCAACTTATTACAAACTATAGACACAACTCTCATATAAATTTATAGGCACACGCACAGCTGCCGCCCACTGTAGAAGCAGTTCTTGCTGCTGCCCCAGCTCCTCCTGCCATTGTTGTTATCTGGGGAATTTTGCGTAAATAAATTTTTGCTATACAAATTACTACAAAATATTTTGCATGAGCAGCAGCATACGTATAAAGGCATTTACAATAAAAACAAACAAATATTTCAGCCGTACACACACAAGCACACATGTGTGTGTTTGTGTTTATATTATGTATTATGGTCCGATTACGCATACGCCATGTGAAACTTGTGTGGAGCGTTTTGACAAAGTTTTGCGTTAAGTGACTCATTGAATGACTTTGCGACCAGCGTTGTGTGCATCAAATTAATTATGCTGTGTTTAGGCAAAGTTTTCAATGAACTGACTTTAGATAATGTGTACTATATGACCATAAATATAATTTCGTTATAATTGTGACGCGACTGAGATCAATCAATCTCACCTGAGCTAAGATTTAGGTCTTAAGTCTTTTGGATCTCAGGTCAAAACTGACGCGACACTTACATAATTATTATTTTTCATGTTGTTGGCTAAAAGGACTTAACCCATTTCATACACTTACAAATCCTTACAGGCGCATCTACAAGTCATTTTGGGGTTTTTGGGCAAACTTTACTAACTCATTTTTTTTGGTATTCTACGGTTTTCTACGGTGCTCAGCTGTGCGTACAGTTTTTATAAATCTTTTTTGTTTTGTTTTTCTTAATGCCTTGTAAGTTAATAATGATATGTTCTTGTTGTTGTTGTTGCTGTTGCTGGGGCTGCTGCTGGCACTGGTCAGGCTGGTAATTAAAACTTTAAGATACTTTTTGAGTTGGAGCCCCAGGCCCAAAGCCACGAGAGCCGCCACCACGAGCGCAGCTGCAGCACATTTGAAAGGCGCTGAGATGATAGGCAAAGTTGGTCCTACAATTTCGGGCTAGCACAGTGAAAGCGCCGGCACTCTCGGCTGCACATTAATCTTTATTACAAGTGTTTGTCATATATACACGTCGCATGTGGCAAAATGGCAGAAGCGTTTGTCACTGCTGCCACTGCTGCTTGTCCGTCTCGTGTCCTTTGGTCCCGCTGTCCTCTTTGCCGACTGCTTTTATTTTACAATTTATTATATTCTCAAGCCTTATGTTTTTTTGTAAAATCATTTAATCCATTAGGCAAACAATAAACGGCTGAGTAAGCATATTATTTCACAATAAAACATAAGCAATCTTGCACGATGCCATCTACTCCCATATTCCCACGTTTCGACTCCAATCCCCCTCCTCAAAGTCCATGACAACTGCGCAAAATGATAAAATGTTATATAATTTATTAAAATAATGCAAAAAAGGGACAATTGCTTTGGCAGGCCAAGTCCCAGCATGACTTGGCAACAAATTGAATAAAAATGTAATCGAAATTGAAATCGTAATCGTAATCGAGATGAAATACATGAAAATAGAAATACTGTTTACTCCGTTTAACAGGCATGTTGCAGCGTGTAGCAGTTGTCTACTTACAACTGAGCCGCAGGTGTTATGACTATCAAAACTATAAGAAACAAACGATGTCTCGTTGGGAGCTCTCTGGGGCAGTCGGAAGGAGAAGAAGTAGGGAATTGACAAAGGGGTATAATGGAAAGAAAAATGTGAAAAAACTGAAACAAGAGCAAACTTTTGTGGGCAATGCATTTTATGGCGAGTCATTTGCTTGTAAATCACCAAAGGCAGACGACATTGATAAAGTTGCAGTTACATTTTAGTATGTAAATATTTGCCTGCACTTATTGCTGAGTTTCAGTCCAAAAGGAAGGCGGTTGGCGAAACCAACGTAATTTTATGGCTTGTAGCGCTGAATATACATATATGCTACACATAGTAAATTGCATCTACAAACACGTATGTGAACACATGTTGTACAACAGAAACATGAACAAATATTCTATCACCCGCACAAGTTGAACGAGCTCTTGGCACAACTTTTGCCACTAAATTCATGCATTGCCATTCGTTTTAACATTTTAACATTGTGTTTTTCTCTTACTTATTTTATTTTGTTGTTTTTTTTTTATATTTGCAGCCATGTCTCACCTTGATAAATTACGTTTATGGGGCAAGCCAATACGTGTCATGGCCAGCAAACATCAGGCCGTGCAACTGCCCAAGGAGGGACAGCCGGACGCGGGCCTCACACGTGACTACTCACAGAATCCATTGCACCGTTTCAAAAAGCCCGGCAGTAAGAACTATCAGAACATCTACCCGCCATCGGCGACACTGCATTTAAGCAACATTCCGTGAGTATCCATTGTTGAGCTCGAGTCTAGCGTTTAAAGGCGTCCTGCGCTACGCGTGCACAGCTGGAGTTGGTTTTTTCATCAGCAACGCCACGCGGGCAATTACAATTACCGTTATGAGCAGCACCACCAAAACTCAAACTCCCGAACCCGGGGCACAGTCGCAGTCGCAGTCGCAGCTTTTGTCAGCGGCAAACGCCCCCCGCCTCGCTTTGTCTGCCAAATATGACAAAGCGCCCCGCCAGTTTTTTGTGTGCTATGTGGGGAGTGGAGAGTGGGCTGGCGAGGCGGCAGACGTTTGAATTTATGTGCTCATAGCCATGCCTGTAGCCGTAGCTGTGGCTGTGGCTGTGTCCGTGTTTGTGCCTGCTGTTTTGGTGTGGTGTTTATGCGATATCTATAAACGCACAGCATGCCAACTTAAATCGATAGGTGTTAATTTAGCGAACGAACGTTCTTCTTCTTGCATCTTACAGCTCATCCTGTACCGAGGATGACATTAAAGAAGCCTTCACCTCCAACAATTTCGAAGTAAAAGCATTCAAATTTTTCCCGTAAGTATCTGAATAAATTAAATAATATGTTGAGAAGAAATAGCTAATTGGAGTTTTATGCACTTGCAGCAAGGACCGCAAGATGGCGCTGCTGCAACTGTCGTCGGTGGAGGAGGCTGTGCTGGCGCTGATCAAAATGCACAACCATCAGCTGTCCGAGTCGAACCATTTGCGCGTGAGCTTCTCCAAGTCGAACATCTAGAATCCGACCCGTAGTCAGGTTCACTGAACTTGACTGAGTGCCAACAGCACCTATGCGCTACGGCAGCAGTTCTTTTGGCAGCAACAGATACAATCTATTATTCGTAGTACAAGCGGCGTGCAGGGCAATCGCCACCACACCCACTTCAACTGAGAAGCGAACCCAACCAATTCAATACAAACCAACCCATCAAAAAACAGCAGCAACAATCGATGCAAGAGCTATAGCTACTTATATACAAACAAAATCTTAAATCTAATTACTGTTTTCATGATAACAATACGCAAAACTTTAATATAACACTAACTACAGAAATTCTAAAACTTAATAAACAAAACTATGCAATTAATGAGTATATATAAAGAATACAATTTCAAATTTCAAACGTAAGATAAACAGTAAAAGAATAAGTAGAAGAAGCAGAAACAGAAACAGAAAGAGAAAGAAACACTAAAACAGCCCACTAAACAATCAGCGACGTCGTATAATCATAAGCTTAAAGTTAAATCTTAAATGTAGTCTATAAGTAAGTTGCATTGCATAGAGAAAAAAACTTAGAATTAAATTTAGTGCACTGTACTGTGTTTTGGTTTTAAAAAACAGCAGAAAGTCAAAACAAACAAACAAGCAAACAAAAAAAAAACAATTTATGTTAAACAATGAAGTAAGCAAAAAAAAAAAAAAACAAAAAACTTTTATTATGTACGAGTATTTACTGTTATTATATTTTAAGTGATTGAAACTTTGATTGATAACCATGATTTTTATAACAAAAATTAACTTAAATTACAAGTACGCATTTAAGCAGTTTTTAAACGTTTTTCAATTTGTTTGCGGTACGAGTAATGTTAAAAGTAAATCTCAAAAACAAAAACCAATCAACGTGCACACTGACTCTTTAAGTGTAATTGAAGCCAAGCAGAAAGGCGCTGAAATGTATTAAATTAAAATTAAATTTAATTAAATAAAGTAACTATTCGGGCGCGTGAAAAGAAACCCCATTATAAATTTAGTACGTCTGTTCGTTTAGCATTAAAAAAAAAAAACAAACAAAATAGTAGATACTACTTTTGAAGGAAGTTAAACAAAAAAGAGAAAACAAAACAAATCGCGTACGTAAAACCCTCTGTGTGTGTATATGTAAATGTTGTTAAATTAGCGAAATATATACACAAAAAAGAATAGAAAAGAAAAGATAAGAAAGAAATATATATACTGTATAATGGATATACTTACATATGCATACATATAAGTATATATTGAACTACAACAAAAACATGAAACAGGAAATAAAACAAATTTTAAGCTACGAAAGTAAAATCTCAAAAATCGTAATTATATTTAGGCCTAAGCATACCGATATGAAAGACATATAAGTGTTTTTAGCAAAACAAATACAAAAGAAAAGCAACAAAAAAATAAAAAACGAAAAACAAAAAACAACAAAAAGAAAAACTCAATGATTTTTTGATAATTTTACAAAAACCCCACACAATCATAAAAACACACACAGAAAAACACAGACAGGCACAACTAACTATACACACATCAATGTTTATATATATTTAGAAAGTGAAATTATTTATACGTTGGCAAAAGAACAAAAACAAAAAGAAAAGCGAAAATAAAAACAAAATGATCAATAAACTAATTGTAACTGTAACTGAATGATATGGATTTAGTTTTTAAGCATAAGTAGCAGTGAGCGTAATTTAAAATTAACAATTAACAGAAATGGTAAATTTTGAAGCATAAAACGTGTACGAAAAGCAACAGTAAAAATATTGTAAAATGTATAATTAAATAACATACGGTATTTACAGTTATCGAACAAGTCGCAAGCAACAGCAAGCAACTGTGTATGCTACAACGACGGCATGTATGAGTTGCATTAAAACTCTACAACAAAAACAAAGAAGAAAACATACTTTAACAATATACCTACATACACGCACACACATTTCACATGTAACTCAAATGCTAAGGTACATTTTAGACAAACTAACGTTTCATGTATACATTCTATTCTAATCTTAACTAATCTTAAAACTAACTAATTAACTTATTATACTACATATGCTCTATGTCTATGCCTATGTCTATGTCTATTATACAAATACATAATTATACACGTTTTGTTAGCGCATCGATACAAGGTAAAGAGAGAAATATATATATATATATATATATATATATATATATATATATATTAACATATATATCAAACCCACGACTGCTAGAATTTCAAATGAGAACTCTTGACAAATCAAAAATTTCATACAAGTATTTCAAAAACTATAATTACTTACAACTGAAAACCAAACAAAGCAAAACAAAACAAATGAAAACAGAAGAAAATAATTAAAGTAAATATGTGAAAAGTTGAATCATAAAATATTTATGTGTTTGTAAAACGATATGAATACACATGCACACACAAAAGATACTTTGACACTGACACACACACACACACACACACACACACACACACACACACACACACACACATACATTTACATTCACATTCACACTAACTCAATCGCAATCAATCCAACTGCATTATGAAAGGTGGCAGAGCAACAATGCGGCTGCACTTCGATATGCAGCGTTCAAAGCGTAATCAAATATTTAGCCCAACGATAATATACATACAGATACATAGATACAATTTGCGCTACAGCGTGTTTATGTATTAATGAACAAGGATAAGAACACACCGAGAGCAGCAGCATGCGAATTAATAGAACTATATACATACATACTTAGTACATACTTCATAATGAGTGCAAAATATGCAACGCAGCTATTTGAGAAAAACACTAAAAGTATTACTTTATCATGTAGAGAACAAAAACAAAAATCAAGAAAAAACAGCAACTGGATACATAGTTTACAAATACATTGAAGAATTTAATAATTAAAAATTTATCGGATAAAGAATTACATTTAATGAAAATTCCTGCGTGAGGCGACAATCGAAATGCAGAGCAACCTCATTAGCTTTGTGATCGATTTGCGCCAGCTGCGGGACTTCAGGAGGGATTCATAAAGAAAACAGTTGCAAACACTAAAAACAAAAAAAAAATTTATGAAAACAACAAATAAATAAATAAAAATAAATTTAAAAGCATAGCAAACAGTTATAAGTTGTACATGTCGAGCTGCAAAACGAGATTTTACCAAAATGCAAATTGAAGCATAATAAATTCAAGACTAAGTAAATATGAATTACATATACATTGACATATGCTAGCAAACATGCATACATACATGTGTGTGTATGTGTATGTATGCATTTAAGTTGTGTAACACGCTCGCTGGAAGCCGAAACCCATGCATACTACATTACTTACATGCTATATATATGTACTTTATGTAATTGTAGCTATAAATCTATGCATAATTGTATTGACAAAAGCAAATACTAAAACCAACGCGAACACATTTTGTTTAAATCAATTAAAGCTCAATCACATGCGCAACATACTTATACATATACATATAACATCAACAGAAACATATCAACAATATTTGTTATATGAGTACGAGTAGTTGATTTTAAACACACATTTTATAGATTCACATAAAACGAACCCCCCAATCCCCCTAAAATTTTCGTTCAGAGCAGCCACATACCAGAGCCAACCCGAAAAAGAATTAGTATAGAAATTGAGCGTTATAAATAGAGTTGAAGTCAAGCTTTTGGGATAGAGCGACAGCATTAGAAAATAAGATATGTCAGCAGATATAAAGCAGCAAAATCGCTAATGTTAAAAATTTAAAGCAAAAGAGCAAAACGAAATTATTTTAAGCAAACGGACCGGAGCCAAGTGCGTACCAGGTAACGTCGTCGTCGTAGACAGAGAGTCATAGAAGACAGCATAGAGAATTTGTTAAATATTTTGCCAACGGAGAAAGACAAAAATTAATTATTAATTTTATATAGTTACAGTATACTTTTTTAAGAAGTTTATTTCAAGTGTTTTTGGTACAATATTTTATAGATTTTATAGATTTGTGTGCTCATTATCAAGTATTTTTATTAGCATAAATTTTGTGTGTGGTTTTTTAGCAAAAGTGCAAGGAATTCAAATGGAAATGAAGTTGTTGTTGCGCTTGTATTGTATTAAGACTTTTTTCTTGTTTACTTTGGCAGTTAGACAAACGCATGCAACTTATATAGGAAATATATACTTATATACAAAAATACATACATATATAGCTAGCGAAATCTTTGTTTACTTGCTTCTTTGATATTGAATTGTTTTTTTTTTTGTGCATTTGAGTTCAGTTTTCAAAATTGAAATACACTACTATAATACTGAAAAACAAACAGCATACAAGTTTAAAACAGACAGAAGTTCCTACTTTTTAGTGAAATGATAAAATTAATGCTAAAAACAGAAACTAACAAGACAATTTGCAGCAGTGAATTAAATGTATATTTACATATATATGCAAAATAATATCACTTTTAAAATCGTTTACTTTAACAATTGTCTACTTTGCTTTTACTTTTCATTCTTAGCCTTGGTATGTCTATAAATTTTGTGCGCGTTAGTCAAAAATTATGGCAAAATTCAACTAGGGTCCAAGTTTTAAATATAATCAATTATCTTAAAGAGCATACATATAAAAAAAAAAAAAAATGGGCTTTTGATCTGCCAATTTGTTGCTTTATTGGTACCCAATATTCGAAATCGAAATATCTAAAAAAAAAATATTAAATAACTGAAAAGTGAAAAACCAACAAATACATTCACTCTCTCGCTATTTCTCAGGCACTCGCTCATATACTTACTAAACATCGCAGTTTTTACAGATATTGCCAAGAAGCTTCAAACATGTATCCTTGATTCTATATTGCCTAACTAACTGAAACTTAAAAAAAATCACGTGAACAATCAAAATCGAACTTGAAACATTTGTTAAACAAAATTTTTTAAATTTACACCACGGTAAACACTTTTAAACATTTGTGCTCTCTTATTGTACAACTTACTCGTAAAGGTAAATCAATAAAAAAAAATTAATCATTTTATGCTCTAAATGAAAGTAAACAAAATGTTTATGTAATGCAAGATTTTCCTCACCAAATTTTACTATAAATCTATTATGTGTATTGTATATAAAAACAAAAGAAATGCAAAAGTATATTGATACTATATATTTAATTGTATTGCGGTTGCAAGAATGAAAGAATCCAACAGCAGCTAAGCGACTCCAATTAAACAAAAAATAATAATTAAAATAACAAACGAAAAATTATAAACTAAAATATACATTTTCAATTTTCACGTGAATTTAAAGGCACACAGCGAAGTCAAGCATTCTGCTTGATACAGAAGTAACTTCAGCCACAGCTGAAGGTGTGATGAGACGTGAAAAATACTTAAAAATTCAACAAAAGTAAAAAAGAAGACGTACTGTAGAGCATGTGGTAAGCTAAAAAGAAAGAATTGTGCGCAGAGGAAAAATTTCAGACAATGAATTGAGATGAATATTTGTTATGTTACAAGCATTAATTAATTATTATAATATTAATTATTATTAAAAATATTTGAGAAATAAATACAAAATAAAAAAAAAAATGATTTAAATCATTAAAAACTATACATTTTTGTATGTGGTGTATTCAATTCAATATAGTCCCTGAGGAGAGAGCTATGTCAGATACATCTCCAATAACATAAACAATTTTTACATTATTGTTAAGTTTAAAATCAGATTATTATTATTGGTTGTATTATTATAAATTACAAAAAACGAATTGTTAAAAAAAAAGGATTTTAACATGTTTAAATTGCTTCGCTTCGACACTGTCACATTTAAACTTTACATTTTACTTATTTTAACTGTAATTAATTTTAATAATGTCTAGTTTTATGATTCTAAGTTTATTACACATACAACATGTTAATGTATCCTTCGTTTATTTTAATTTTTGTACTCAAAACTAAATCTTATCCTTTTTAAATTATGTTTAATTTTGAAAAACAAATAGAAAATATCATCAAAATATTACTCCATTTTGTGTTGACTGTTGTATGTGGCATATAACAAATTTATTAACTGCGAGTACGTAGGGCATATTTGGTAAGTATTTCTGCTAATGCTCTTCATATCCTGAACCCATTGAAAATGGGTAAAAAGGGTACAAATGTATTTGTGCAAATGTATTTAACAGGAAGGAATCATTATTATAGATTTTTATGTATGAGTGCAAAGGTGTTTACATGTTTAAAAAGACAGATCGCCGCTGAGTTCAGGGTATCTCCTAGTCGGGCACTTCCGAATAGATCCATCTTACTTTTTATTATTATTAGTATTATTATTATAATTATTGTGTTTATTATTATTATTATTATTGCTATTATTATTATTATTGCTATTATTATTATTATTGTTATTATTGTTGTTGTTTTTGGTGTTATTATTATTGGTATTGGGGCGGGCTGTTTGCCACATTTTTGTAAATGACACAACATTCATATTTCAGCCATTTGGCAATCGTGTGAGTGACGCGGTCACACGATCTGTAATATTTTTTGACGTCTGTGGCATTACCGTGCCACAGGAATTCATATGTTAAAATATTTAACATATTTTTGTATGTTTATCATATGTTATTTAACTTCAATAATAACTTTAAATAAGGAAGGAATAGCAACAATTGATTCAGGCTGTGGAATCGAAGCGCGTCTTGTGGGATGCAACGCGATTATAAGAATAAAATCAATCGGGATTCCGCTTGGAAAAACTTGGAAAATGATTTCAAGGACAAAATAATTGCCATTATCTCAATGTGAAATGGACATATTTTTCCAATATGCGGTTTTTGGATACTATAGAATCGCACTCAAATCTTTCGCATAGAATAGCACAAAAACCGCGTTCACGACGTCTGCCTACCCCCTGTTGTACCCAAAACCGACAACGCTTCCTATTTTTCTTATTTTCGTCCTCTTCAATTTGTCTTTCATTCAATGCACAAATGTCAGCAATTGCAACACCCAACCGCGCACGACGAGACATGATCACAAACTATACTATTTAATAAAATTACATGAAATTACCCCATGTTGCCACACAATTAAAATTTTACAAACTGCCACATCGTGTGAGTAGAGAGAGTGAGTGAGAGTTGTTTACCCCATCATCACCATCATCACCATTTCATGTGGTTAGCCGTTTGCCTGCCATATCGCCACATTTTGCTGGCTTACCGGAGACAACAACCTCAAAGTACCAATTCTAAGGCAAGCAGTGCTGTAAGTGTACTGCTTCGTGAAACAGTCTTATGTGGAACGTAAAAATATTTAGAAGTGCAATAAAACAGCAAAGAATTTATCCGCCATTTAAAGTACTTATCCTTTTAACTACCTTTTATACTACCATTATACCCTTATTACCCTTTTTGAATGGGTTCAGGCAAAGAGAATATAATTACATTATTTAATGTTTATAAATATATTATTTATATTGTCTTTGGTTCAGGATATAAATAGTACCTTTTTTATTTCAAAACTATGACAAATTGAATGGCCTATTCAGAAAAGTTCCCAAGTTATTAGATCAATCTACTTTGGAAAACAGATTGGTGTACACTGAATATAAGCCTGATGAACTGAAAGAATTTCTGAAACTGTAAATTAAACACATTAATTGTATATATTTTATTTATATGTATATATTTTCATTAAATAATGTAACATCGCTTTATTCTCACGCAAAGAACTATTTTGGATTTAGTTTATGCTTTTATAAGATAAGTTTTATTGTTATCATTGTTATTATTCTGAATAAATAATAAGTTTAAGTTGACTTATGTATTTATATGTATTTTATTATTAATGCTGTTTATGCAAACGTATGCGATTGCTTGTTACTCGGTTTCGTAATACGCATATTATGTATGTAATTGTTATGAATTTCCTTGTCATTATTTACTTGCAAAGTACATATATGTATGTATGTAAGTAAATATATACTTATGTGTAAGTATATGTTGTATGTTTATGTCTATAATAACATTAATTTTTTCTTCTTTTTTTCGTGGCAGTGGTAAATCTGAGGATTATCTGTTCCTTTCTTTAGCTGTTCTCGCGCGCAAGCTGCTTGTTCCGGTTCGGAATCAAATTACACTCGTGTTTGGTTTTTATTGTTTGGATTTAGATTTGGATTAGTTAAGCTTGGTGGCTGCGCTTATGTACATATGTTAAGTATGAATGTACATATGTATGTCTCTCCAATACGCATGCATATGTACATAAGAATGTTAATTAATTTATATTGTGTTGAAATGCTGCTACAAATTCTTTTAACTAGTATTTAAATTTGAAGTTGATACGGCAAATAAACGTAGAGAGCTTAAAATCATAAAGCTGAGACCTGTAAATAGTATTTCATTTAATTTTGTAGTTTCTTCGTTCAGTTTTTATGGTGGGTTTTAAAAAATATTTCCGTATTCAATGCTATCGCTTTTACTATTTTTTTGTTTTGTTTTTTTTTCATATTGTTGATTATCCATTGTATACTTTACTCTTCTACTTGATAAATTTCCGCTAAAGTTCAATGCCACCTGCCCTTTTACGATTCTCAACTATAATATAGACTATTTATCGTATTATTGCGTTTTAGTCATAGTTAGTTAGTTATGTAGCAAAATGCTGGTGGTAATATTTGAATTATTTTCGCTATATTTGACTAATCATTACGAATTTTTAATGATTTTTGGATTATGGACTTGTTAGAAAAGGTTAAAAATTAAATAATTTACATTTTGAATGACTAAAACCGAATCTTGTTTTTTGGGGATTTAGAAAAACGTTTGCCATTTTGATATGAAAACTCTCCGATTCCGTAGGGAGTTGTGTTGTTTTTGTTGTTGTTGGTTTCTCATTCAGTCTTAAAAACGAAATTGATTGCTTGGATTTGTAAATTTGTTTGCTGGATTGTTCTTGTTCTTATTCTTGTTGTTATGGTTGTTATTGTTGCTGGATGACAATAGCGTAAAATTTGCAACTGAAATGCTTAGTAGTTGTTAACTTTAATGGAGCATGCTCATGATGTGTTACAATTAGTTCTTAAATACGTTCGCCTTTTTATTTTTTGTTGTATATTATGTTAACTCGCTAAGCCCTGAGCATTTGGTCTCCATTTGCTTGTTAAGTTCGACAAAAGAAATCGTTGCACGATAGTGCTGCGAATTATTAAAAATTAATCCCCAAAAATGTGTCAAAGGGTACATCGAAAAAAGTTATCCCTGGTTTCAAAATAAATTATATCTTTAGGCACATTTAATACATACACAGATAAATTCACACATTTATAAACAAGTATATACTTAGGTATATTTATTATCGAACTAATCCAAACTATTGTACAACTGAGCTGTCAAGTGCTTTATAAGTAGTCGCAACATTTTTTACGGACACTATTTAATTTTAGAAACAATAGCTGTGGGGCACATATTCAAACAAAGAAAAATAAAATTCAAAAATACAACGGCTGGGGTCTATATATATTTTCTACAATATATATTTCGCTAGCAGCTGCCTTCCTATTCGTTTCTATTAAGTTTTAGTTACTTTTTACTAATATTTTTAAGTGTACAATATTGTGCAATACATTTCAATAAATTAGTTCGTTTTTTTCTGGTAACTAACATTAATTTCATGTAGCTTTGTGTATTAGTTTTTATCAATTCATATTTGCTCACTAAATGCCTTTAACATATTTGCTTTGTATTTATTCAGCTAACGCTTATTATATTTTTTGTTTAATTGGTTAGGCTAAATTAAATGCATATACAATTTGTAGTTGTGGTTGCTTGCCAATCATTTCTTTCAGTTTATTTAACTATAGTTGCTGCTTTGCTGCTATTAATTTAATTATGTTTTGTTTTTCTTAATATAATATACTTTTATTTTAACAATTTATCGCTTGTTACAATTTATCGCCAACTTGGTATGCTTTACTTGTATAAATGTACGATATGACACAGTGATATAATTCATAACATATTTTTAGAAGTACAAGTATAATTATCAAGCAAGTTCAAGCCCCAGAGCTCGTCCCAAACATTAAGCACACGCAGCAGTTCAAGCGCCAAAGACAATCAGCCCACATGAAACAGTCAACACATCACCACCACCTTCACCACCTTCACCACCATGACCACCATCACCACCAGTTCACCACAAAACACCACAATTAACTAACACTAACTAGGCCAGCTGGCTACACTTGTTATCTTATATAAAGCTCAGCTACAACTAAGAACCACAACAATTTGCAAATTAATTGAAATGTTGCCTTTACTGTTGCTTTTGTTTGTTTTGTTAGAATTTGAGTATACTTGAAATTGATAATCTTTGAGTCGTTCAACGATTAAAGCTTTAGTGAATAAATTAAAAATATTTAAAATGCATTTTTAACGATTATGTTAAAAGAAGGCGACAGCAAAAACATCAGGGAAAAAAACTAAAAAAAATTAACATCTCGCAATGTTGACAAATTGTTGTTAGCTTAGATGTTGCTTTTAAAAACACTACGCGCTATATATAATAATCAACAATTTACTATACTCGTATATAAAAATGAATTAGCATCAACTAGGTTTGTTTTTGTTGTTTTTAACTCTTTGGTTTGTATTTCATGTTTAACACTTAAAATGTTTTGGTTTTCATCTAGTTTCCCGTATAAAATAAATGTGACAACAATTAACCGAATAATTTGCTATTTAAAATCTCAACGCATGTCTCATCCATCGTACATTTACTTAAAACTTTTTTAATATCAAATAATGCACTGATTTGGCTATACGCGTAATTATCTTTTATTTATGATTTGGTAATTGATGCGAATTTGAATCTGAATTGAAACTGTATAGAGTATCTTGTAAGTTATGGGTGTTCTTGTTGCTGCTAGAAAGTTGTACTTTGATGAAGACGAATGATTATGCTGATGTTTCATTAGATAACTAACTTAAATTGCTCTACCTGGTACATATATAATATAGACTTACACATACATATATAGGTATGCTTCTGGTATGGTGTTTTTACTTTATGAATTTTCCTCTTTTTATTCGGTGTTTCTAATTTGTGGGTATATGTATATATATTTATTGCTTACTATGCTCCCTGGCTTCCTAAATAAAATAATAATATTTCACTTTGTTGCACTACACTTTGTTAGCAAAAGCCTAACTTGGGTAGGTTTCTATGACTATCACTAGAAACTAGCTGTGTTGAACTGGCAAACATTGACTGACTAACTGACAAGCTGACTAGCTTCATAGTCGATAGACCTTATCGATCGGCCAAACGACCGACACAAAAGCACAAGAGTTTTAAAGTACATTGTGGGTATTTACAGTTTAATAGGATTTGTTATCAGATATAATTATAATATAATTAGTTTATTATAGCTTCAAGTTAGTTATGCATGCGTTATATATACTTATGTGTAAGTATATATACATAAATACTCGTTTATAAAAAGCTGTTGCTAAAGTATTCAAACAAAATGGCTGTAAAATTTGTAGACTTTCCTTTTGTCATAGTCGCAAAGCGTGTTTTAGTTTTGTCCCTGTATATGTATGTATATATTTCTATATATATATACACACACACACTCACATATATATATATATATATATGTATATATATATATATTTATTTGTTTTTCTTGTATATTTATGTTTAAGAATATTTAATACCGTATTCTTGTATATTAGTGTGTATATCAGACTTTGTTTCATACAAAAAACTAAGCACATCGATTTGTCAATAAATTCATGTATTCATGTATGTGGTATGTGTGTAAGAATTTGTGTGAGTGAATGCAGTCTGAACGAACAGAAATGGAGACACTAGCATCCATAGAAAACCTGCTGCTAGTACCTTACATTACCTCTGTGGAAGTACATATGTATCTGATGTAGTATGTAATATGTAGTATGTGGCTGCTGTTCAGTTTACGTTGCGTTTGGTACTTGATACATATATAAATACACATTTATATAAAGAATTTACATGTTCATATGTATGCATAATATGTATGCATGGCTTGTAAGTATATATATGTATAAGAGGCTTAGAGAAACGTTTTAGGCAAATATATTGCTCGAAAATTTGCCCAATATTTAATGAAATATTTATCATCTTTAATAGTTAGAGTTTTGGTCGCCTTAAAATAAGCTAACATACGCATAGAAGTTGCTTAGGAGGGTTTCTAGGGAGAAAACTTGTAATTCGAATGTTACGAATATTACTGTTCTTTTGCTTGAGTTGCTGCGAAAATATGTATGTATGTTTTCAGCAAATCTGTACGTTTCTATAAGTTATCTAAATGTATGTAAAAAAAAATTAAATGCGCGCTCAACCTTTTGTTTAGCTGTCAATGTTTTGTATTTTTAATTACTTATGTTGTATACTTTGCGTTGCGTTTGTTTTGTTTTCTTTTTGTTTTTCTTTTTTCAATCGGGTTTAGTTTTTGTTCGAATACTGCTCGTAAAGGTTATGCCGCTGATCTCAAATGGCTGCCAACTGATATATAAATGCTGCTAAAGCAGAGGTTTTAGCATAAGACACAAACACACACACCCACACACTCACACACATGACACTTAAAGCTTGGCAGCCATTTTCGTTTCATTTTTGTTTTGCATGTGTATTTATTTAAACCGGATTTCCTGCTGTCTCTGTCCTGTGGATTGCCATTATAATTTGATGTGATCTTAAAAATTCGTTTATCTTTAGTTGGTTTTTTTTTTTAATTTTTCGATTTCTGTATAGCTTTGAATTATTGTTTAATAATTTTTATATATTTATATATATAGTTTTATTTTGCATATTTTTTTGTAAATTTGTAAACTGTAAATACTCCAAAAGAACACTTTCAGCAGCTGATTTCGTGATCGACATCGTTATCACCAAAAACTGAAATCCCCTACACCCCGGGCAACTACCTGCCGCCACTCACGCAAGCCCAGCGCACGTCGCGGGCCACTCACTTGATGTCATCGTACTCATCGCTGCCATTCTTTGAGTCGCCCGACGACTGGAAAGCCGCCACCATTGAGGCTCGCTGGTGGCTCTTCTCCGCGCTCGTTGCATGCTTATCGTCGGCAACGTGATGGCTGTTGTGGCCATTGTTGCCGCCATTGCTGCTGGGCTTCTCATCGAAGGCGTCGAGGAAGGGATTGGTGGCCGCGTACTGCGCGCGGTAGGTGCCCAGCGTGTGGTAGTTGTTGCCACCGTTCGCAAAGGGACGCGTGCCGCTACCGCCGCCGCCTGAGCTGCTGCTGAAATAGAAATCATAGCTATTGGTGGAACCAGTCATGGAGCTGACCCCACTGCTGCTGGCAGTGCCACTGCCGGAGTGGTACGAGGAGCTCGCGCTGGTGCCAAACAGATTGGCGCCCGCGCTGCTGCCGTTGGCAGCGGCATTCTTTGGCAGCGTGCCATACAGATTCATGGCGCTGTGGTGGCTGCTGCCATTGGCGTTGCCATTGGTGCTGGCAAAGGGGCTGTTGCTAGAGTGGGCAGCATGGCCGTTGCCGTTGCCGTTGCCGTTGCCCAAGCTGCTGCTGCCGAAGAGTGCGCTACCAAAACTTCTGTGCTCTGAGCCGGAAGCCGCTTTATTGCTACTGCTGGTGGCTAAGTTTCTAGATTCGTTCGTGTATGTTGTGGTGGTGCTGGCCCCGCTGGCAACTGTGGTGCCGCCTATGTAAGTCTTTGTCTCCGTCTCCGAGGACGACGACGAGGCGAGGCTGTCAAACAGCCGTCTGCCGCTCGACACCAGGGAAGAGGAGCTACTTACCGCGCCACCCGACTTGCCGTCCTTGGCCAGTCGCGAGGGCGACGACAACTTGTGGCTGCTGGTCGGATTCGTGGTGGTGTCCGCTGAACTGGGCGACGATGTCGATGTCGTGTACTTGCTAATGGCACCAGTGGTGACGCTGGGCTTCGCCAGGCAGCTGGTGCTCGAGCTGGGCGTGACCAGCTGGTAGGTGCCCTTTGGAATGCCATCGCCACCGCCGGGCGGCGAGGGTGAATCCGGCGACTTGATCGGTGTAAACTGCACGCGTGGCTCGCGCTTCAAATATTTGGACATCAGCTGACTGGTGGTCATCGCCTGAGACTGGGCCAGCAGCGCATTGGTGGAAGCCGACGACTTGTATGAAACCAAATCGTCGGAGTCATCAGACGAGGTTGTGGGCGCCGATGTTGCGGTGGATCCTGCGCTCAGCACCGTTGCCTGAGATGAGCTGGAGCTTGAGGTGGCGCTTGACTTGTTCCGCATGGCCTTATAGTCATCGGTGGTGCTGGCAGTGCTGCCGCTGGCATTGGAGGATTTACCGGGCGTATAGCTGCTGGTGTAGCTGCTCTTCTTTGTGTCCAAAGTGCTGCTCGCATATTTAGATGCATAGGTGTCATCGCCGGTCAAGCTCTTAGAGTGCGTTTTGTGCGGTTCGTAGAAGTCGACGCCCTTGCGCATTTTCGAGCTGCTCGCGATGGCCTCCGACTGGCCGGGGGGCGTTGTTTCTTCAATGGGCGCGTCCTTCTGCAGCGGTGGTTTCTTCTGCACGACTGAGTACGGGCTGGGCGTGTCAATTATTTTCACCTGCTTGACGGATGCAGGCGAGGCACCGCGCTTAATGGTATCAGTGCCTAAACGGGTACAGACAACAGGATTAATTGATGGCTTGCTGATGCACGCAAGGCTGGCGCTACTTACTCTTGCCCGATCCCGAGCCCGAGCCCGAACCCGAGCCGGAGCCCGTCGATGCTGAGCTACTGCCTGGGGAGGGTGTGCCTGGAAGTGGCAGTGGCGATTGGTCGGGAATTGCT
Source organism: Drosophila colorata (assembly GCA_035041545.1). Classification (NCBI taxonomy): domain Eukaryota; kingdom Metazoa; phylum Arthropoda; class Insecta; order Diptera; family Drosophilidae; genus Drosophila; species Drosophila colorata. Next base: position 1,006,212 of record JAWNLD010000482.1, read on the forward strand.
GAGACCGCTGAGCCCGCCAATTGATAGGGCTGCAAGAGAGCACAGAGAGAGCGTGGACACAAAACGTGGCATTGATTATTGCATAGGCATCAAGTTGCGTCTAATAGGGAGGACGAACGTCATACTGTGTGTACACAATGGGTCGGTTTCTGGGTCTGGGTGCGTTGTGTTTAACTAATTTTGAATTCGATGTCATGTGTGATGAATAGTGCATGTGTGGGCTGTAGGCTGTGGGCGTGGCAAACATACAGTGGACATTCACTTGGAAAAAACTATTTCATAGGGGTTTGCGGCCAATTGATAAACCAATCGTGTTTTTACTATCAGATGAGGTGTACTGATCAGTGGATTACAACAAAAACAAAGGCGAGTACTGGAGTGTGAGGCATGCAAACAGGGTGCCCTAGAAAATGTGCAGGTAACAGAGCAAGATGAAAGTGGGAGTTAAGTAAAGTTGACAAAACGTAATGTCGTAAGGTGAATACAGTTCTCACTCCTGCTTAGTATATTTCTCTACATGTCTCCCGTACGTTTCATGACGAAATGTAGAGGAGACATATAACGTTTAAATAGTTCTTAATTAGATATACCTAGCTCCATTACTAATTAGCTACTGAATACTCTTTAAAATCACAGAATTCGGCTTGTGCTCATGGATATTTGCAGGTAAGCATTTGGATTTAACTACATTCATTAAAGAGTTCTGCCGGGGGAGGGGGTTAGTTAGTTGGTTAGTTAATCAGAAGGATATGGAACAGGCGATGATTGATGAACTTTGTACAATGGAACTGTGTGTGAAGCGTTTTACATGTCGTGTGGGCGAATGTTAACATAAGTACAGTTGTTGTGAATGTACATATTGCATTGGTATTATAGAAGATATGTATATTCGTTATGTTACATTTTTACCAGTAGTGGGCCAATCATGCTTAACACGCCGTTAACATCTATCACATCGCTCAAATCATCATCATTGTTACCATTATTATTTGAGTCGTTATCGTTATTATTACATATACCACAATTACAACGTCGATCAAAATTGGACGGCAAATCATGAATTACTATTATTATTTTGTTTCAAGAAGCGCAAATCAAATGAACAACATAGAAGCTTGATATATATTTATATATATGGATTATTGTTCAGTTATTACATAAAAATGCAAATCGTTGAAATATATTACGCGTTTACAAACGGTCAACAGTAAAAGTTAGAAGAGCAAGAAAGAGTTGTTGAAAATGTTGTATGTGTGTGGGTAGATATGTCTGTATGCTTGTAAATGTGTCTATATATTGATTGATAATCAGGAGCCAAAGACAGAAACTTACTAAGTAGGTGATACTTATTGAAAAATAAATAGAGATTTAAATAAACTGGATAGAAATGAACTCTGGATAATCTGACACATTGCTGAAGTTTGATATAAAACCACCACCTACTAGTGAATACAAAGAACAACAAATTATAAGTCTGCATAAAAAAATGTCCCTTCAAAAAACAAGACTTGTGTTAGTGTCAGTGTTGTTAGTGTATGTTGTTGTTAGTGTTAAAGGCACCTTGCTGCTCTCACAACTGTGTTCTGTTTCTCATTAAGAGCTCCTTTTGATAATTGAACTCTTTGCTTGTTGTTATGTTTTGTTAGTTGTAGTTACTGTTTGTTGTTGTTGTTGTTGTTGTTGTTGTTGTAACTGTTTGTTTACCTGTTGCACCGCTTGTTGCAAGGCTCGATGCGATTGAGCTAACTGACCCACTACTGATTGATACAGATGACTGTTGGCTGTGGCTGAGAGCTGATGATGGCCTTGGGAGAGTATGTTGGTTACCGAAGTGGACGAGCGCAGTAGGTTGCCCGCCGCCATGAGCTGCTGCTGCTGCTGCAGTAGTATTTGCTGTCTGTCCACTGGCAACGCACTGACTTTGCTTCCACGCTGCCCTGTTGACTCGCCGCGCCGACCTGTCTACATAGGACTCTGTATTAATCAATATTAATGTGAACGATCATTTTGTGGCTTGGGACTGGGGCTGATCATGTGTATGTCTATGTGTGTGTGTGCATGTGTGCGTGTGTGTGTTTGTGTCTGTGTGTGTGCGTGATAATCGAAATGTAAACGGTTTTTGTGCCGCCGTTAATAAGAAAAAGACTTGAAAAAACGAACGGGGGCTGCTGTTGCTGCTGCACATTCAAAGCGGAAAGAAACTGTTGCAAGTGTTTATTGTGCCACTAGTTAAACACGCTTCTGTCTGTGTATCCGTGTGTGTGTGTGTGTGTGTGTGTGTGTGTGTGCGTGTGTTTGTATTAGTGTCTCTGTGTTGTTGCTGGAATCTGGGTACTGGACTCTGGTGTGGGCTGCATTATTGACACAGTGATTACGTTACCTGAAGCAACACCCGCCATATTGCTCATGCTGCTGGCAGCGGCCATCCCGCCCATGTGCTGAGCCAGCTGCTGATGCTGCGTCTGCTGCGCTTGCGGCTGCGGCCAAATCTGCAGCAGATACTTGAGTACCGCTATTGGCTGGGCGTGATCAATATCGGCGCCGGGCTGCGCACTGGCCGAGTGCAGCATCAGCGGTGGACCCATCACAGTGGCCAGCGCCTGAGCAGACATCTTGTTGCGCTCCGCGTTGGACACGACCAACGACAGATGGTCGAGCAGGAAAACTAATGTGGCCTGTGGAGCATGTGCACGCATTAGGCAACTTGTTCTCAAGGGAAATGTGATCGGCCACACTTACCCTATTCGCCCTGGGCAGGCAGTCGAGTATGCTAAGCATCAGTTTCGCGTTGCCCTCGGGATCATCTGGCAGGCAGACAGCTGTGGATCGACATAGACTGGGATTAGGGCAGGGGTTCAAGTAGACGAAGAGTCCGGCTGGCTTACCCAGTGCGTCGACTGTCATCTGGAAGAGACAGCGCGTGAACAGTGGCTCGGGCAGCTCCCTGAGGTAGTCCTTGAGCACGCCGGTTATAACATTAATATCAGGAACGTGTTCCGGGCTCAATTCCACAGCGCGGCTGTTGCGCTCGAAGGCCTCGCGCAGCAGACGCTTCTTGGTCGCCGATCCGCACAGGCGATACAGCCCGATTATATCGAGGCCGCGCCGCTCCACCTCCTCGACGCAACGTCGCAGCACAATTGGCACTGGCGCGCAGCCGGGCGCGTTCTTCGACTCCCTGTTGACCACCGTCTCCAGATCGGCGCCGAACAGCGTCGGATAGCCGGCGCGCAGGCTGGGCAGGCCGCGGCGCTTGTACAGCGCGAGAGGATCGGTGTGCCGCATGCGTATGTAGACGGTGCCGCGCGGCTCCACTTTCAGCGCCAGCTGATGCAGTGGCGACTGGCGCAGCACCGCCGACAGCGAAATGGCGCCGCGATAGCAGAGCTTGTGCCGGTGCTGTGGATCCCAGGAATAGACGAGCACGTCCAGCTGCTTGTTGCCCACCAGGTCCAGTTCGAAGGACTCGTCCCAGTCGAATTGCAGATCGCCCGAGCGCACCACCGTGCGCGCCTTATGCACGCGATCGCACTCGATCACGCAGTACAGATCTCTGGTCTGGGGAAGGGGCGCTCCTCCGGCTGCGTGCTGGGCACCCTGCTCTGGTGTCGAGCGCAGGCCACGGCCGGCCAGCAGGTGTATCCACAGCATCCCCGAGACACCGCCAATATCCACAATGGGCTTGTCCAACTTGTACTTGGCGAACTCTGCCGGATTGATGTCGATCTGGCGATGCGCACGCGGCAATGTTGCGCTGGGCGTGGGCGCCGGACTCTGATGGCCGGCTGTACTCATGATGCTGCCGCTGGGACTAGCCGGGCCCGCAGACAGTTCCAGCAGCTGACGCATGCGTCGTATGCTGGGCGAGCGTATGGAGCCGGCTCCGCCTATATGCTGCGAGGACATGGAACGCACGGGCAGTGCTGAGATGGGTCGCGTCAGGCCCAGGTTGCGGTCTAGCGTGCCAGCGCCGAGAATGCCCGTTCTGCTGGAGTAAATGCTCTCAGTCTACAAGGCAAATATCAGGCAATTAATGTAGGTGTTAAAGGACTCTTTTTCGCCGGTTAACTTACATTCCTGAGGGCATCGTGAATGTTCTCTGCGCTGCAGGAGAAGCGATGCGAACGCGGCTGCGCGAACATATCCCTAGTCATGCGCATCTGCTCCGCGATGGCGGAACTGCTGGGCGCTCGCCGCAACCAGGCGCGGTACTCGTCCGCCGTAAATATCGAGGGGCCGGGGCTTGCGCTGATGCGTTGGCGCAGATCGCGACCACGACGTGCGTCGTACTCCGGCGCCGAGATGTTGCCGTCGTTCTCATCCAGAATGCGATCTCCAATGCGCGCACGAATGCCCTGCAACCTGACGCCCGGTCGTTCCCTGGGCAACGAATTGAATTTATTGAGATCTGTAGCGCCGGCCAGCATAGCAGCCGCCGCTGCAGCCGCTCCGCCACCAACGCTGCCAGCGCCGCGTGGCATGCTGCCTATGGCGGGCCGGTTATAGTAGTAGTAACTGGGACGAGGTCCAATCGTAGCTTCTGTGTCGCTGGAGTAGTCCAGATTGGGCCGAGAGCGACGGGTCAGTGACTGCGCACCCGCTGCCGGTGGCCCGTACTTCGGAACACCGCCGCGCTGCTGCTCGTAGCGCCCATAGCGACCCAGCGTGCCCCCGACACCCACCGGCATTGGCGCGCCTGTTCCAGGCTTCAGGCTGGACCGCAGCAGCGAGTGCCTGCCCAACGAGTTCGAGTAGTCCGCGTATTCCACGCGCGGCAAATGCTGATCCGAGCCGGAGCGAGGGAAACGCGCATGCTGCTGGGCCAAGCCCACGTTGCCGGTGCCCGTGGACATGCGTCGCGAGGGTCCAAGCGGCTGGCCAGGTGCGCCTGGGTAAAATGCGTGCACCTTCTCCGCCAGGCTCTCCAGCGTACCTGCATTCTGATAATAGGCGTGTGATGGCGCAAAGGCATGTCCCTTCGTGGGCTGCTCCGTTATAACTGAGGATGGCGGCGGCGGCGGCTTGTAGCCCCAGTTTGGAGGTTCACCCATGGCATTGACGCCTGCCCGCGTATTGTAGTACATGTCCAACTGTTCCGACTGCGGACTGTAGTTGTTGAGGCCCAAGCCCAGTCGGGAGCGCGACTCGGTCATTTCGCGGCCGTCGCCTACAACCGGGTAGAGGGGGAAATAGAGAAGAAACACCGATTAGCATTTCAAACACGGCGCTCACTTTAAACTACCTGTACGTCTTTCACGTGATGAACGCGGGCGCGGCATTCGGTCCGTTTCGTCCAGGTCCTCGTCTCTGAGATCTCGCTTGATGACCACAACTGGCGGCGGCTTCTGCTCTGGGCGCGACAACGTCGGCGGTCCCGGTGAACCGGCTCCACGGTTGCCCCGCCGTTGTCGTATGGCCAGCACCAGGCGCCGAGGAATTGACATGATGATGACGACATCATCAAGCGACATATGTGTGACATCAACCAAATTGACGGCCAGGATTTCGTCGCCCACCTGCAAAACAGAATTCATTACATATAACTTTGCATAGTGAGCATATGTTGAAAATGGGTTGAGAAGGATATTTTAAAGTGGCTCAAAAGCATGTAACAGACAGAAGAAGGCATCTCCAACACCATAAAGTACAGGATGGTCCAGGGTCTCCTTTCAAAAATTGGTTGGTTTATTATTGGTTTAATATTGCCACCGCTCCAAAATCCGTTCGTCTCCGGATGCGGCAATTTTGCTTGTTAACATAGCATCCGATATAAAAATGCACTTCGTCGGAAAGACGGTTTTTCGAGCAAAATTGTGGTCATTGACTTTGGAAATAAGTTTGCAATATTTCCCAACGTTGTTCATTTCGTTCCGTAGAGACATGATACTGATTTTGTATCAAGATTTCCAACGAGAAATAACATATGATTTTAAAAAGCCACCATATGGACAACCCTGTACATCTATGTTTAATCAGCATCAACAATCGCGTTGATCTAGACATGTCCATCTATCTATCTAGAGACTTTAGACTTTAGACTTTCTAAAGACAAAAATTTGGCATTTGCTTAGCAAATATGGAGTACATATTTATTTTTTGACTATCTTTCCCTCTTCCCCACGAACTATTGTATGAGGTATACCCTTTAAATAATAATATTGTCAGGCTATTAGAAGGACGAGAATAAAGTTGTTTAAGAATCAAATTTATCATTATTATCATTTAAAGTATATGATATAGTTATAAACACTGGCTGCTGTGGCTCTCGGCTAAGAGAAATACTACATCCACCTGGATCTTCGTTGTTCAGTTGCCTAAGTCCCTGAGCGTTTAGACAACTCATCAACCGAGGACTGCAAGAAACACTGTTATCCAGTATAAAGCTGGGGAAATTGGAGAAAGTGTGTAAAGTGAGGAATTTGTGCGTTTTTGTGCGTTTTTGTGCGTTTTTTTGCATGTATGCATAGCTAAATTTACAAATGTAGTGTTTGTATCATCAGCACGTAAAGAGTATCTTTCAGTCGGTTATGCTCGACTAAAGCACTCTTGTTATATTTTTTATTCAATCAGAAAAGCTATCGACAGACCGTTAAGTGTTCAGTCGGTCAGCTCTACGAAAAATACTAGTTAATCGATTTCGAAAAACCTCAACTTAAATTCGATTTTAAGAATTCAGGCACAAAACGTCATGAAAATTTGGGTGGACCTGTTTTTATTATTTATAACTATTCATGATGAACAACTTTTTTACTTCATCTCAAGAACGAAAATGCCTGAAAATGGAAAAAGGGAAAAAAGCGGCTACCAAAACGGCAACGGAACTTAAGAACGGAGAGCACTTGGACGGTCCACTTGATCCGGATTTCAACGACTATGGCTTCGTTTCGCCGGAGACAAATGACTTCTACCGGAAATACATGGAGAAGGCGCCTCTGTCCATGCCTTCGATGCGTGCTGCCGCCACCAAGGCAGCCAAATCCAGTACGCGGCGGACGAAGCCAGGCATGAAGACTAATAGGGCACGTGCCTACAGCACTTCCAAAACGCCCTACGATCCGGAAGAGAAGCGCAAGTTGCGCGAGTTGACGGCTGTGGAGCCCAAAAGAAAACATTTCCCACAGCCAGCGCCAATGGACTTTCAAGCGTTGCTCCAACTCGCCGAGAAAAATCAGCAGCAGCCAATTAATCTCCCCATGCCGCCAAAGAAACAGCCGCCCAACCGTTTGCTGACAGCACGGGAGAAACTCGAACTGGAGGAGCGCGCGCAACGTCAACTTGATCATAAACGCCAGACAGAACTCAGGTCCAATGGATCGCAAAAGGAGAATGTGGCCAGCCAGGCTATAAAATCAAATGCAGCTAAGTCGAACTCCAGTTCAAGCTCCAGCGCCAGCTCCAGCTCCAAGGCCAATGCAGAAACAAAGCCAATCAGCGGCAACAACCAAGTTGCATCTGCGTTGCAACAGGCAGCAGCTTCAAGGCGGGCGGTCAACCCCGATGGCAGTGCCAATAAAATTGCTTTCGAGCCGAAGTCGGCTAATAAACGACACAGTTCGATCGAGGATGATTCCGAGTGCGACTCTGATTTAGATGACTTTATCGATGATAGCGACTGCCAGGAGGACATATCATCGTACATCCGGAACATCTTTGGCTATGATAGGCGCAAATATCGCGGCCAGGACATAGATGATGACCGCATGGAATCGAGTTTTGCTCGGGTGCAGCACGAGGAGTTGGTTAGCGAGAGAATAGGCGCACAAGAAGACTTTGAGGACATGCGCTTGGAGGCATTGCATAAAAAAATTAAAATGGCCAAACAACACAAGAAATAAATCAAGCTCCAGCCCGAAGCTTGGCAGAATGTTCTTTCTAATTACTAGAATAAAGAGATATAGATTTATATATAGATTGGATCTAGATTCTTACCCTTAAGCAACCGCTATTGTAGACCGCCGACTCGAGGGCTATGCGGGATATGAAGACGCCATCGGTGCGATCGGCGCCGTTGCCCTCGCGTATGTACAGGCCAAGTGTTTGGCCGGGCCGCTTTACAATCTCGACCAGCTGCACGTTGTGCCGGCCATCGGCCTTGTTCATCAGCTTGTGGGCCGCATCCACAGCCTGTTTGCTGCCCATGGAACGTGGCTCCAAGATGCGAACTATCATCTCGCCTCGCCGCTCCACCGCCTCCAGAGCCGCAGCGGTATTCGGATCATGATCGTTCTCAACGGCTTCTATCTGTCGAAAGATCTCCGAGCTGATCCCGCTGACCTTGCGAAAGTCACCTTGGAGCAGCACCGGATCCTTGACCCCACCAGAGCCGTTTGTGCCGCTTTGGCCGCGATTCTGTTGCTGGTTGCCGTGGTGCTGTTGCTGCTGCTGCTGCTGCTGGTTGGCATGGTGGTGCTGCTGCTGCTGGTTGCCCATGCCAGACAGCTGATTGGGGGGCAACGGGCCGGGCGGTGCGCGGCCCGGACTGGCAGTAACATCAGGAACTGATCTTCCATTTTCCTGCAAAGAGCAAAGAAAATAAGTGTTTTTGTGCTATTTAGTTTCCTTTTAGTTAATTTATGCGCAGAGCTTAATGCAAATGCAAATCTAAAGTGCAACGCGTCGTTGCATAAATTAGGCAAATTGTTGTTGCTGCTGGGACAACCAACAGCTGTCGCTGCTAGTTGCAAGTCACTGCACGCCCCCATTCTCACGCCCCCACGCCCACTTAAGCGCCGCTAAAAGATTTTGCTTTGCATTAATTAAGCCAATTTCGCAGTCGCAGCTTTGTTAGGACTTAAATTGCCAGGGGAACTGGAGCGCTGGCGAGCTTCAATCAAACTCTCGACTCTTATCGCTGGCCAAATTGCACCAGACTTGGCCCACAAACTATGCAATAATTATTTCGTTATTTAGTTGGACGTTTCCTTTTAATTTTTTTTTTTTTTGCCGAGTTTGTGTGCACAGTTCGCGCCGTGCCAACTGCAATTTCTGTCACTGCCACGTCACAGTGAATTTCTCATGTGCAAGTGGCAAGAGGTGGGCAACGGGCAGCGGAGGACATTGCCGTTGCTGGTGCCGAGGCGTCATGCAAAGAGAACTGCGAGGCAACTGTACCGCGACGAACTGGTAACCAGGCAAGCACGTGATGTTGGTGATGTCACACGCCAGCAACAGCAACAACGTACAATTTTGATTTTGCAGGGTATGGGACGAGAAGGAAGACGGGGATGGCGGTGTTTCGACATGCTGGCAAACGAAAACTCACTTTAAATGAAGTTGCTGCTGCCATCCACAGCACACAATGAAGTTTTTAATGGATTAATGCCAGGGCAGCGAGAGGACAGCGGCAGTACAAGGGCAAGCAACTTAACGTTGACTGTGGCCAAGCTGGCCTGCAGGCAAATCTCGGCGTACACACAAATACACACACACAGCTATTTGTGGCCAGCAGCATCAGTCAAGTGTACACTTGAGTGTTTCGCTGTGGTTTGCCGAAAATCATGTACGCCCACAGGCGAAAAACAAAAAATCTTTGAAATTGCCAAAGTTTGACATATGTTGGTTTTGCTTCTCGTACTTCTGCTTGTCCAAGATGAGCATCCACAAAGCTTTACTTTTATTGTTGTTGCTGTTGCTGTGTTGATGTTGTGCAACTTTGTCAAAGTTTTGCAGCTGTCGCTGAAGTTTTGTACTCAAACGCCATTTCCACATTCCCATTCTCTTAGCCAAATGGGCATTATTCTATATGCTTACTAGAAGAGCCCTTGGGCTCTGTGTTTTGTATATTTCTCAAGTTTCTGGTCGCTGGCATTAAACTATTAAAGTCTGTTTACTTGAATAATATTTCCGTGTGTTCATTTTCGCTCCTTTTGTCTTCTTCCTTGCGTTTATGGCGTTGCAAATGCATAACCAAATATGAGTGCTCGTAAATAATTCACAACTCCACAATACTCGGGGCATTATTAACACACTTTAATTTCTTGTTGCTGTTGGGCCCGCCTTCTTGCGTGTGGCCAACAACAGCTAAAAACTGGGCGTGGAACAACCCATTGCGCTGAACCGAACAAGTGTATTCAACAAGAGCCGGTCCGCTCTATGAGCGGTATTATTGTTATTGCTGGAATAACAAGAACAAGAAAAAAAAAGCAAGATGGCTCTATTCGGGTGTCCCCGACTAGGAGATACCCTGAACCCAGCGGCGAACTGTCGTTACATACGTTTAAAGCTCTTTGCATTCATACACACTTTCACAAAGTCACACATACACACACACAAACGCATGCAGCAAACTGAGCACTTTACACATCGGCTGCGCTTGGTCCCACCATGGTATATGCATTTTTGAATAACTACCAAACTACGAGTGTGATCATTATGAAATTTGTAATGCCTAATAAGAGTATCCAAATCTTTTTTTTTTATGGGGGGAGAATAGGGGTAGGTATCCAAAATTCGAAATATTTGTAATCTGCCTATCCCTAACGAGCACATATTATAGTTTCTGAGATATGCTCAAGAAACCAGATCAAAAAAACCGATAGATATCGATAATAAGAAAACGGGGCGGGTTATCAAAAATTTTAAATAGCCCTAATCTGCCTATGGTATACACGAACTTAAAAAACTAAACCTTAACCCCTAGATCTTATTGCAGCACTTGCTGCCAATTGGATTGTAAAATTCGTCAAATTTTACCACACGTTTTCTTTAATAACTTCTGTGTTTCTTTACCGATTTTGATGAATCTTAATGCAATAGATTCTTCTAGTGTTATAATATATATAAATATTCATTCGAACCAAATATTGAGTTTCTAGGTCTCATAATCTAAGAAATAATAAATTAGAGGTTGTTGTAGATTTTGATAGATTTTAGGAAAACGGTGTGGGTGATCGATCATTTGAAATAAACTTGATCTGCGCGTGCCATGGACGAGCCTATAGCCGAAAAGTCTCTAGCTCTTATAGTTTCCGAGGTCAAAGTGTTCATACAAACGGACGGTCGGACGGACGAACGGACGGACGGACAGACAGACGGACAGACAGACGGACATGGCTAGATCGACAGGAAAGCAAAAAGAATATAATTTTAAAAATTGTCATGAACTGGAAAAAGTTTGAATTATTAGAAGAATCAACACCAGCCTTTGCATCAAGAGCGGGAATTGAAGCCGAGCAGAGTTGAAGCCGAGAATCATTTGTTTGATAAAAAAGAAAATAGTTAAATTTTATTCCTATAATCATCTGTCATATTACTTTGTCCAAGAGTGATTTCAGATATAATAGAATAATTATTTAGAAGTAATAATTTAAGCTGCATTTTATACTACAAGTTGTGAAAACTAAACTCAAGTTATATGACCACTGCACAATCGCAAACAGCCGCACACAAATTCTAAGAATACGAAAAAGTCTGGCAATAAATGTAAACTCCTTTGCATTCATACATACCTACACAAAATCACACGCACACAAACACACACCGCATTATGCGCACTTTACTCAGCGGCTGCGCTTGGCCCTCACGATTGATAGTAAATTCTTACGTATGATCTTTATGAAATATTCTGGACTTAAAAAGAGCATTCAACCCAAAGCGCAAATCTGAATTACTTGAATTAAATATTCGTAATCTGCGTATGCTTCACATATTAAACCAAATCCAGCTTTAGCTCTTATAGTTTTAGAGATATGCTCAAAAAGCCGGGTTTAAGCCGATAATTATCGATTATAAGAAAACGGGGAGGGTTATCGACAATTTGAAAGAAATTGATCTGCGAAGGGTATAAACGAACTTGAGATTGACGCGTTCATACAGACAGGCGGACAGATAGACGGCTATTGATACTGACCAAGAATTTATATACTTTATGGGGTGGAGGTGCCTCCTTCTGCCTGTTACATACGGTAGCACAAAACAATTATACCCTTTTTAGGCATTTTCAATGGGTTCAGGGTATACAAAAAATCCTTGCGCTTAAATGTGTATGCATATATGTACTTATGTTACAAAATGGACAGTACAAAATGGACATATGAAGTAACGAAGCAGCAAAAAACAGACCACTGGATGTGTGTGTGTGTGTGTTGGCTGTCAGCATGAAATGTATGCAACTTTATTGCACAGACTCTGTGTTGATCACGCCGTGGCAGCTGCCAACTGGTGTGGATATGTCAAGTTCAACGTTATCATTTTAACGGTAAACTCTCTGCCACGTGGCCACTCCACATTCAATTATTCATTGCCCCGCGGCACTTTGCGCTATCTGTTGCATAACTGCATAACTGCTGTGGCAAGCAGTGCTTACTTACACCACATCGAGCGGCTAATTACGAGTGGTGAGCGCATAGTTTGTTAACCGGCAAATCCAATAAGTTTAAGTAGTAGCTAACAGCAGGGCTAAGTCGTTGCCACTGCGTAAATGGAGCGCATAGCCGCCGCTTCAGCCCCTTCCCCATGCAAATTGTGGAGACGCGCACGGGCGTATTCTGGAGCACCACACATGTGAGTCATGCCAGCCTCGCCATTCTTTTAAAAACTCTCTGAAACTTCATGACGTTGTCATTGTACTTAGTCAGCAGCAGCAGACAGCCCCTCCCCCTGATTTAGCTAGCTAGCGAGCCAGCCTTTGTGTTCCGGTCCATGTGCGACGACCTAATCGGGGTGGGCATATGTAGATGTGCTTATGTGTGTGTGTTTGCGACTGCAGCTCTTTAAGAGCTTTTAAATATTGATGATTTCTGGTAATTAATTGCCAGAGAATTTTAAGACACAAGGCAAAGGGCTTGCAACGTGTGGGGCAGGCCATCAAGGAAGTTGCGTGTTTTCACAAATCAATAAAACCATCAAAAACTTCAAACGGAAATTGAGTCAAAGTGTAATTATGCCCGCACAGACGCCATTAGCAGTCGTGTGTGTGGGCATATTTTTTGGACGAATTTCTAACAACAAAAAGCAATACAGGCCAGCAAATACATTAGTATCGAAGCCAAGCCAAGTCGCTAATCACTCGCCATGCGGCCCGCTTGCGTATGGCGCACGCTTACTTTCAATAATTGACTAGCCATAATTGTAACTTGGCCTAAACAGCAAAGTCGCGCTCAGGCTATAAATACATAGCTTCTGTTTCATTTGATTTTACATTTGTCACTTTATCTCTTAGACGCCCAGACGGCCAAGTCTATTGTGTCTGCCTATTTGATTGATTGTCAGACACGTTGATTGATTGCTGAAGTGTGTATTTGTGTGTGTGGGTGATTTGACTGTATTTAGGGGCCCTTTGTTTTTGCATTTTTGGAGAATGCTCGGCAGATACAGACTGTATTGAATAATTGCTTTGCTTTGGCTATGTGAATTTATTATATTGTTTCTATTCACATTTAATTAATACAATTTTTGGGGGGAAACAATCATGGCCTAATCCCTACCAATTTTTGCCAAGTCATGTTATTTGTCTAATGGGCCTCAATTTGATAGCATCGGGAATGGGTAATGGTATGGTATTAAGGATCAAAGCAGACATTTGACACCCAACTAACTTTGTCAAAGAACATTACATCATTAATAAAATTCAAAACTTATAGCTCACTCTGTGCACAGTCTCTTTTATCAAAACATAATTCACATTAACAGTTTCAAGTTGCAACTTTCAACAATTATTATTAATATTATTATTATTATTATTTATTCATCTTGAATTTACAAAATGTTTCTGCATTCGGTTTTGTTACTTTTGTCAAACCCAACTGAAAGCCAACAAATCAGCAAAAGTGGCCAGTTAACCGAAAATTATAAAATAATATTCAATTGGCCTTTTTATAGCTTAGGTCCTAACCGAGTCCTTTATGCAAACGAAAATAGTATTCTGGCCTAATGTATGAGTATTTAAGATGTCCTAGCCAAAGGTCATAGGCGCCTACGATGTTGAAAGATATGTTTAATGTGATAACTTGTATATTAAATCAAAATATATGTGCGTGTCATGTTTATTTAAAACGACACGAACGAATTTCAAAAACGCACACGACATGCACAGTAAAAAAAAATACTAGATGTTAATGTTAAAAAAAAAAACGATAGAATTCTCTATTTTCTTTTCTATTGTCGTGAATCGTATTCTGAACGATAGACGTAGTCGTATTCGTGCCAAAAAAGCCGAACACGCTCCCAGCTATGTTGTAAGCTAAACCTAATAGTAAATTAATAATTATATTAATCTCATATTTATTGCGATAAAAGCCAAACATGGTGCAAGTTTTGACCAACCGATGTTACCAATTACACGTCGTTTGTTTCGGAATTTCAGCAATTCACTGACAACAATAAAATGGCAAATGCATTGCCAGCCGGGTCCGGGGGCTCGGCTTCGTTAATAATAGTTGTCAGTTGCAGCTGCGTCAATCTGCAAATATATGTATGTGGGCTTCTGTGTCAGGACACGCAAGACGCAAGGACAATTAAGACAGTGGACGACATTGTCTGCTAACTGAAATTATTGTCCTGGCTCAAGTTGCCTTAACCACAAATTAAGGCAAACAATAGCAGCAACAACAACAACAAAGACAGCCAAGGCAGTCGCATTGTGTCGTGCTCAATTTGTCTGTGTATGTGTAACTACATGCCGTATACTTGATTTATTGATTAAGTTTAAATTTTGCCGCCTAGCAAATGAAAAGACAGCAAACGGAGCGCAATTTGAGTGGCACATTATGTAATTTAGCGCAAAGAACCATGTAGAAAGTCAATTTCAGCCCGATTGTCAGTAAATTTGTAAGTCTGGACTCGGATAAGCATCAAAATGCCGATCAGCAGGAAAGAAAAATAGAACACTTTACAAAGTGTTAAGAAAAATGTAAAAAATGTGCAATTCCTCCTGTGAGTTACACTCTTGCAGTCAGATGGGATGGTTTCCATTCTGTGGAGAGGATATTATGCCCTTACCAGAAAGCAGCTAAGAATCTAAAGAGGTTCTTCCATTAAACTGCCAACTTAAGTCGTAGAGCAATTAATATACTCTGCCTGCAAGTGGAGAAAAATATGGCGTCGATTGATTGACTTGCTTACGCCTGCTCCACACTTAGGCGGACGTTTTACAGTCAATACATTATCCTGCATCCAGCGCCTAGGGTGTTCATTAGTATGCCATGGCGCCACGCCTACACTGCCGCCCACAAGCTGTCAATGTGAAATTTAATTATGCAACCGAATGGGCATGTCTGTGTGTGTGTGTCAAATGAGAAGCGCCCAGAAAAACAACCAGGGCGTAAAAACACTTCGGCCCGGCCATTATCTGTGCAAATATTTTGCAGGGCAAGCGGCTGTCGCTTGGAGGCTTAATGAAATTTTATTTCAATATTTGAAGTGCACTCCAAATGGGCGGGGCCACTGGGCTCTAAAGTAGCTGCCAAAGTTGCCAAAGCTGCAAAAAAATATTAGAAGTGCGCCTGCAGGCTCAAACGAATGACCCTTCAGTCTGTCTGCAACTAAAGGGCTTGATCATTTTTGTTTACTATTGAAGTTTTTATTTAATCTTTGAATGTTTATTTTTTTAATTCTTTAAACGCATATAAATTTGTTCAGCTTTCTGTTGGCTGAGCACATGTCTGTAAAAAATGCATTTTTATTTATATTACGCAAATTTTATTTATGCATTCATCCGCATAAATAGCACATAAATTGTTGATGTAACAAAAAATTACAAAGGACACAAAATCGTTCAGAGTGCCCCACGTCAAAGCGCAAGCAGCGGGAAAAACAACACGCGGCTAAGGGCAGGTCGGGCTAGGGTCGGAGGCGGGGGCGGAGGCGGGTCACGGAGTCACAAGTGGAAAATAGTCGCAATTCAAAGTGCGCGCGCAAAAAAAACAGCAGGAAAAACAATATTTGCATAAAACTCTCACACACACACATAAATAAATAAATATTAAAGAGAAATAAAAAATGGCATGCAAATTTGTTGGCGAGTTTATTTGATGTGAAGGTTGGTTGGCTTTGCCCAGCTGCCTGACAGGATGTGCGTATTTTATGCAACGTCATGACGTTTTGAAGCTCTCGAAACTGTAGTTGGGGCTGTGCTGTGCGCTTTTACTTCGTCTTTGCTTTTTCTTCTTTGCGTTATCAGATGCCATGTTTTAATAATAATTTCTTCAGATGCTTTGTTTGCAAACGAAATGACTTGCATTTGCTTGTCATGGACAGACCTTTACTTTTTCCACTCGAAATCCATTTGAGAATTTCTTTAATCATAATTTCACCATTATACACTCATTGCCAAATCAAATAACGTAAGTGAAGGCATTCTACCTTATCGGCGTCCAAAAACCTTTTATACTTATTCAAAAAAAACTGCGGTTTTTTGCCACAAACTCTGACAGCTAAAAGATTTTTATTGTGGTGCGGCCAAAGAACTTTGGTGTTTCTTTTTCACACTGCATACTATTATGCAACGCCCACTGCAACCACAAAAACGACAAACGAGCTACAAAACCAACCCGAACAAAGCAAAACATGCACAAAAAAATTCTTTAGTAATCCTGAGTACAAATCTCGCACTTTGAAACGGTATGAAATAACGAGTAAGCAATGCTGCATTACCACATGACCGACTAGAGCATACTTTATACACAAAAATGATTATGGTCCAAATAATAGTTTGTTTAAAATAATGTTATTTTGACCGTTTCATCAACATACTGTATTCACTCGAAACGTAAAACGCTTCCACAGATAATTCCAAAGCCCTAAAATATTATTTGTGCAATGTTTTTTCTTGCATTAAAATAAATAAAATTTAACTAAATTATTTAAATTATTTTTTCAGATTAAAAACGAAGACTGCATTGCAAATTCCGGTCTAATATTGATCATTTCTTATTTTCAGTGTAATTAGCGAACTGCTACTGTACTTACAACAAATACATCAAAGTACAATGGACTTAACGAAAAAGTCGAAATATCTTATATGTGTTTACTTATAATAAATTTATAAAATTTGTGTAAAGCATTTATTTTAATCTTTAAAAAAAACCCAACAAAGAGAATTAAAATGTTTCCCCTTTGACTTTGTAAAGGGTGTATAATGCTTTTTAGTATTTTTCATGCATTTTTAAAAATGTTAAAGGTTGCGAATAAGCTTTTTGCTCAAGGCTCAACAAATCATCGTAATGGCAAGGGACTTGCGAGGAAGCATCATCAGTTAATGTGTTATTAATAAATAAGTTGTTGATATCAAATTCACCAATATACATGATTGCATTGTCTGAAAGAGAGAAAACGAGAGCGAGAAAGCGATGGAGAGAGAGTGAAGGAGAAAGACTCACCTTGCGGCCGCTGCTTCTGGTCAGGAAACATCCTGTGGTAGCCCTTTCGCACATTAATTTTGCTGCAGCCAGCGTTACTGTTCCCACGCAAGTGACAAAATGTGAGCGAGAAAATGTCTGACGAGGCAGACTTAGCAGGACTTATGTATAATTTATGCGCTACTCACACACACACGCACAAGCGCGTGCACCCACACACACACACTCACACACACGCACAGCTCACCAGGGGCTGTGTTTCTAATTTAAATGATAGTTTTTGCCCCCTCGAGGCGTCGCTGTATTCGAATTCGTTTTTGCTTGTTTCGCAGTTAATTTATTTATTTTTTCGATTTTGTTTTTTCGTTTTCCTATTTTCGTTTATTGCAATTTTTGCTTTTTTTTATTGGTTTAGTCTTAGCTGCTGTTGTTGTTTCGTTGTTTTTGCTCCTTTTTTCGGTGGTAACTTGTACTTAAGTTATAATTTGATACGTTTTTGTTGCTTGCCACACACGTCTCATAGCTTAATTCGAATTTTTGTTGTTTCATTCGGTTCGTTTTGCCTCGCTTCGCTTGGCTTCACTTCGTTTCATTTGATTTGCTTTTGCGTTTGGGTTATTCGTTTTATCCGCTTTCGACGGCGGTTCTATTTTATAAGCACACAAAGCTGTGATAACTGTATCTAGGCTAGAGTGTATCATATATGTGTATGTGAATTCCTTTGCCTGCCTTTTGTTGCCAGGCGAGTTATTTATGTTTGCTTTTCACGCTTCACTGCCAGCTCAACGGCTCCCACGGCCTTCAGGTTGGCAAACGTTTTGAAAATTTCTACACAATTGATTTAAATAGCGCTAAAAGTGAACTCTACCCCACACACACACACACACATATACACCTACAGAAGCCGTCTCTGGCATGTAATTTACGTTAAGCATACGCCCAGCGGGCAAAGCGCTTTCAGCCATTTGCTTAGAAAGCAACAATGAAAACAATGTCTTCCACGTGCAGCACTGGCATTTGAAACTTCGCGTAAATAATTTGCTCTGCACGCGTAAAAGTTTCATTAATACAAAAGGTATTAAATTCAAACGGCGAGCGCAAAAGTTGCACGATACCTGAGCCCACAAGCCGCGGCAGGGCTTAGCTGAACTCCTTCTTATTATTTATGGCAAAGCAAAAAATTGTTGCCAAGCAATTACTGGAGACGAACTAAAAAAGTGGCAAAAGGCAACACTGCATGGAATTAAGCAGCTACACGAAAACTTCAATGAATTGTTCGCCACAGCCAAATGAATTAGATTTTGCTGCCAGCTAAGGATTTGCCCTGACTTTTGACTTTGTAATTGTTTTTAAAGGACAATTTAATTGACTGTTTAAATTTAGGGCGTTCATATCCACCGGCTTAAGGGATTAACAAGTTCATAATTATACAAAATTGCATCTTCAACAAGATTTATCCAAATTGATTGACTCCTAAGCTTCATAAAGGGTTAGCTATTTTTCAAAACTTTATCGCGTAATTCGAGACAATATTTATATGTACTTTATATAAAATCGACCAACTAAAGTGCTTCATGCTCTCTGACGGTAAAATTTAATTTTCTTACAAGTTAACTTATTAACCCAGACAGCGTTAACACCCTCATTACCATTTAGTTACTTGTATATGGTAATTAATACTGCTGCTAACTTTAGAAGTAGCTTATCAAATTTGTTGCTAGTCAAGCTTTTATGCATAAAGAAAGGTTAAATAGAGCTCTAACTATACCGTAAATGATTTCAAGAAATGTCTAACTGACCAAACAGGTTCAATAGACTGATGATAATATAATATTACATATACTTATATGAGCACTTTACAATGAATATATTCATAAACAAAGCCGTTAGCTCCGTTAGCTGTTACATTCCTCAGGAGACTGTTTGCTAATACAAACGCACGCCAATAGAGTTAACCAAACGAATGTAGAGGTCATACTATTTCAGCTGCTACCAGCAGACGTGCTAAGACTGTCGTGGCAGTAGCTGAAAATGCCAAAAATTACATTTCGCCACTTTTGCAGACAAAAGATGAAGCTCGAAGACAGCGCGCTGGGTGAGCTAGCGGTGGGCGATGCGGCGTATACGCAATAACGCTGGCGGACGAGTCTAAGGGCTCGTGGTGTTACGTTGTCGAAGATAATGGCTGCTTTGGGGCCTAACTCTGACACTGCTTGCCTGGCAATCGTCGGGCTGTTGAACCTTAAGTGTGTGCGTCTGCCTTGCCATGCGCCTTTGTGTGCATGTATATATGTGTTTGCTCTGTGTGTGTGTAAGTGGGCGTTGGAGGCGTAAGCGCGCGCATTTAGCAATATAAATTTTCTGTACATGGGGCAGTCTGACTGGGAAGGGGAATTACCAAAAAAGCAATGCCTTTAGCATCGCTCCCTTCAACATGTGCGCCATGCCAAATGCAAAAATGATGATGAGTTTTCTCATCTCGGTTTGTAGGCGACACTGCGTATACTTGACTGCGTTGTCTAACAGTAAATTGTCTGCGTGTAATGCGTTTATTTTATTATAAATTTCATGAGATTTGTGTAAGCACGCGTGCTAAGCGGACCTAAGCACCCAAATGTGTTGCGACTCGGCTTACCCAATGTACGCTCTCCTATTTAGCGATATATATTGCAGTTTGTTAAAAGCGCTTCTAAAAATATACGTATGTATATATGTATGTATATACGTGAATGTATGTGTGTGTATTCCCTAAAACATTTAATTGACTGCCGTTCTACAACAATATAGTAAGTATTGATCGAGCGCCCGCCGAGGCAATTCAATGCAGCATTAAACTTTTATTGGCAATTTCATGCGCATTCTACAATAATTTTGAGGCACAACGACGATAATGACAGCGACTTCTGTGCCGAGAAGTGCGCGCGTTTTTGTTGTAGCTGCTGTTGGCCTATCCCTGTGCGTGAAATACTATTGAATAAGTTTTTTAATGACTTTTACTATACGCCAGGCCACTACGTCAGAGCGGCAGGTATTTATGTACATATGTATATACATATAGTTGCGGCGGAAATACTACTACGCACACACACACACACACACACGCGTGCCACGCACGATGTTGGCTGCGACGAGCACGAGGACGAGAGCGAAAAACGACAACGTCCGACGCGCTCAACTGAACTTTGCGTATTGAAATTGCTCGCTCTACAAACGTCGAACTGAAGCCGAGCGAGCGGCAGTCGAAGCAAGCCGAAGTTTTCAACTCCCGAGCAACTATACTCGAAACTGGAGCAAACGCAGTAATAGCGACACATACACACACACACACACATTCGCATGCCTGAACAGACGGCTCTCCCGCAGTGCAAAAAAAACTTTTTAGTTAAAAAGGGAGCACGGGAGCGAAAGCTTTTTCCGACAAAAGTTCGACAGGCCGACGTGCCTATCATTGTTAATGTAAGTTTGTGTGTGTGTTTGTGTATGTGAGCCTATGTGTGCATGTGTGTGTGTATTTAACAAGAAAAAATTGGCAGTCGGGATTTTGGGAATTGTGTTTGATGCGTCGACGATGACGACGAGGAGGCCCCCGCCAATTCTATCGGGGGACGCACTGAATAACGCTCTGACAGCGTTGCCAGATGTGTTTTTTATAGAAACGGACTTGAACTTGTTTAAATGCAAGGACCAGACCAGTGAACAGGGAACGATGAATATTGAACACAAGGTGACTGTTGAGCTCTGCGAACGTTAATGAAATGCAGCGTGTGTTCAGTACTTGAACGTTTGCATGGCGTATGAGTGATGTACAAATCGGATCAATAGTTAGCTCACAATTTCTTAGAGGAGTCTGTACCTATGCTACGGATTGATATGCTACATAAAGTACAACATCCCTAATTTTGAGGGCGGTTAACATAGTTGCCCATAAACAAATTAAACTTGAAATATACAATATACAGATTATTCCAACTCAGTTGTATTACTATTGGCATTCGCCATTTAATGCTCTTATCTGACTCACATTAATAAATATTATAGTCATACATACTTCATTTGCATGAAATGTTTACAATTAATTTAATATATTGACCAGCATTTTGCTAACGATATCATGTATATAAAGAAAGTTAGTTGTTTAGGCCACTTCAACTACAACAAATACTTGGGTTAATCTTGAGAGAGAGCCTTAACTAATTGCTCGCTCTAGAATCATTTCGATTAAGAGCTTTCTCTTGAGCTGGTCATTGATATATGTACTTGTAAGTTAATGTGTATGCTGCTTACCTAGCTATCGTTTATCAGCATTATAATTAAACTCTTATACACGCAGCGGCTTAACCCCCATCAAATTCCACACAACAATCTACTCAAGTATTTATAGGCACACTCACATCCTCTCCACGCACAAATCCTGGCAATTATGCTTGCCACTTAAATAAACTGACATCGGTATCAACTATTCGCATTAGGCATGGTCATAGCCGTTAGTAGTTACATATTAGAAAAAATGATAATCGTATGTGTGTATGTGTGTGTCTGTGTGTGTTCGTGTAAGGATGTGTAGAATGTGTGTGGCCAGGGAAACCTAGCTCAAAAATAGCCAGCATGTGACATGACAGACAAGCATTACGAATGATTTAGGTACA
The DNA here is from genome assembly GCA_035041545.1 of Drosophila colorata. Taxonomy (NCBI): domain Eukaryota; kingdom Metazoa; phylum Arthropoda; class Insecta; order Diptera; family Drosophilidae; genus Drosophila; species Drosophila colorata. The sequence goes on from JAWNLD010000482.1 coordinate 1,028,152, forward strand.
GCAACAACAACAAGAAAACCAAAAACAAAATTAACAATAACAGCGACAGCAATAAAAACACTCAACAATTTTTGGGCCTAGACAAAGGCGCACTGTTTGTGCAGATGTTTTTTTTATTTTTTGTGTTTTTATCAAACAATTCAAATCAACAAAATGAACTGAAACAAAACAAACGAAAGGGAGGAGACAGAAATCAGAGAACAGAGCAGACAGGTTAAAAGGAGCGCGCAGCTTGGGTCACTCCAAAGGGAATTATGAATAATTTTAATAACCTGGCCCCGATGACATAAACAGATAAAATGCTGCCATTAAAAACGCATTACAATTGATAAAGACTGGCCAAGAGCCAGCTAGTAGCCAGCCAGGGAGTTAAAACCATGGAGGGTATGGAAAATGGCTGAAACGTAAACTTTGCTTGACATGAATGACATGTGTACATGTGCATGCGTATGTGTGTGTGTGTGTGTGGGTGTATGTTACGCCCATAGCTAGGCCACATCATTCACAAAACCCAAACACACAGGCGCACACGCACACTCACGAGCTGGTTGTAGTCACGCTTTTTATCGACACGGCATTTATGTGGGTCAGTTTGGCGAATGACGCCGCCAACACCGTCGCATCTCCCTCGCGCTGACAGGCAATCAATCAGGCGGATCCATGCAAAATGAATGCATTTGAAAATGGTTTTCAAGGCGCAAGGCGCAAGGCGCAACGCGGACCCCGTTAGTATGCAAATATGACAGCAACAAAACCGCTGACAAACACAAAGCCAAAGCCAATTCCAAATTCAAATCTAAAGCCAGTGTAAAGTTACGTTACGTATACGTAACGTAGACGCCTGCGCGGATAAGCTGCGCAGTATGTAGGCCGTAGCATACACTGAATGGCGCAGTCGGCATCAAATTTATCCGACGCGCCGGATGTGCGCGGCTAATAACAAACTTCCGGAGAGGAAACATTCTTCATTTTTTTTTTGTCACTGGACATTTGTCAAGCGAAACAAATTGAGTTCGCAGCTTGCAGCAGTCGTCGCTCCATGTAACCGAATTGAAATCAAAATTCGAAATCCCCCGGAAAGCGCTGTCATCGTCAGCATCGATGTGCGCTGCAAACGGCTTAATGGTCTGATGGGGTAAAAAAAAAATACCAAATCGGAAAAAAAACAAATACCCATTCAGATTTGATAACAATTTTGTGTGGCCCCGCAAATGGGTAGCAAATATTTTGCTGCTGTGGGTGCAAGAGCGAGCTTTTTGTGCAGAGCCCAAATAGCTGGGGGAATGGGGAATCAAATCAACGGTGGGGGCTAGTTTTTTATTTGGCTTTAGGTTCGCCTGAATTATGCATTCAATTTGTAGTTGCTCTAGTTGTTGTTGTTTTGTTTTGTGCTCTTGGCATAAGCTGCTTTAAGCTCAAATGTGAGCCTAGTTTGCTAAATTAGCTTTTAAGTGCTTTCATTGACAATTAATGCCACAAGCGTTCACCTTGGCAGTTAATTGGGCCTGGCGTGAAAAGGCAACCGCAACAGACGCTAAAAGCTGAAGCCAAACCCCTGCTCATTCCTCCTTTCTACACTTTTCCCTAACCTAGAGCTATCCCGTGCATTTGAAATGTAAGTGACAATGCCTGCGTACAATGAACCTTGACACAAATTACGAGCTTCGATGTGATTGTGTATGTGCATGTGTTTGTGTATGTGCGTGGAAATGTGTGCCTGTGCGTTTACTTGCCAGGCTTGATGCCCAGCTCTCAACACTAATTGGTGGTTTATATGCCCTTTTGGGCCGTTGGCATTTTAAAACTCATTAGAAGTGCATTTAATTAATGAAAGTCTCAAAGTTATCGACTTCTAAACTGCACGCTCAATAGAGCCACTTTGCAGTTATGTGGCCACGACGAAATAATTTGTTGTTGGACCAACAACCCCAGATATAAATAAATAAATTATAAAAACCCAAAAGTAGCTAAATAACTTTGCACAAGCCTGGCCACTCTAAACAAGCACACAAAAACCCAAAAACGTTTCGTTTTTCTCTACTACAAAAGCTTTTCGTTCCAGAGAGCGAGCCAGAGATATGGCGAGAGCAAGTCGAAACACAAATACGCACTGAGCAGAAGCACAAATGTCGGCGAGAAGCATAGACACCCACCCCTTGCACTCACACGCTAACACACACACATACACATACACACACACACACACACGCACACTCACACATGCGCCCAGTTCATAGCAAATGCAAAATACGTAAAAGTTAAAAATTGTTGAAGCACACTTTCGTGCGTTGCGAGCGCAGCGACATACCCAAAACGTTGCGAAAATCCGCAGCAAAGCAAACAGCTTTTAACCACTCTCAAGGGTCGCAGGGGTAGCAGGGCAAGGCTCAAGCCCACACACACATACACACTGCAAGAACCGGGCTACAGAATGAAAGCCACGACCTATCCACACAACAATCGTGTGTGGGCGTTTTGGGGCTAAGGAAAACACATGGAGCTGCGTGTGGGTGGCTAGCCTGTTTACCTGTGAGTGGCGTAAACCGCTTTTAGTACAGTAGAGACACACACGCACATAAACACATTCGCACACATTCACACACGCACACACAACAGCAGTGAGATGGATGCTGCAGTAGGTTGTGAGGTTAATTTTGTTTCGGCATTGCATTTGCTCAAGTGTGCGGGTGTGTATGTGTGTGTGTCTGTCTGTATTGGTAACTGTGTCTGTTTACCTTTGCACTCGACTGCTCCCAATACAAACACAATCACACATACACACACAGGTTATGCAGCGCCAGTTGATGATTTTATTTTTTAACCAAACATAAAATGTGTCATACGCAGCATCAACACTGGTCTAAGCCTTCAATAGACCTTCTATTTTATACCACTCCAGCAGCGTTTCCACTATTTCTCGAAACAAGAATGTCCTTCAGCATTTTATGCAAAAATAAGTTAGCTAATCAATAAGCAAACTGTCGCAGCAGCTCGTTGATGCTGTGGGGCCACTCGAATTGACGGCACCTGACTGCTAGCCGGAAATTATAAACACGTTCTCCTTGGCAAAAATGCGACATGTTGTGTGCCATGACAGGCAAATATTTTACGTGCACAACAAACGGTAAACAAACAGAGCGGAAATGTTCGACTAAAAAATACCTGTACCAGGTGCAGAAGTGGAGATAAGATGGAAACACCATGACTATCGGAAATGTTTATAAAATATCTGTCTATATAAAATATTTTAATATGTCACTAGAGTTGATTTTTCTACAAAGAAAGCATTTTCATATTACATCTACAATATTAAAAACTTATTAATTGAATGTTTATTTTCCATGATCATATCTTCATAGCATTAATAATTTTTCTCAAAGCAAATTACTTTTGTTTTTTCCTTCTTTAAGTTCTATCTTTCAATATGATAAGTAATTATAAAAAAAATTATTGGCAACAATTTAAATATTAGAAAAATTACTCAAACAAAACATTTCTATACTTAAAATAATATTAATCAAAAATCCCTGGCTTATATGCAAAACATATATAGCCAAATACTCTATTGGTGCAGGTACGAAAAACCAAACTAGATAAAACCTCACGACCAAACGACAGGCGAAAAATTTAATAATGTTTTGTTTCTTGTGGTTCAAGAATACGCAATGGAGCTGAAAATATTTGAGTTATGCACCTAATTTGACTGTCAATAGTTGATTTTATATAAGATATGCAACTGTTGAAGGGTATATAATTGGCTTTTGAAAAATAACAAACACAAATCAAGTAAAATCAATTAAACTGGGAAATGAAAATGTATTATTCAAAGACAGAAGGTAAAAGGGTATGACATTAACTCCCAACTCAGCAATCGCCAATGTGCTATCATTAATATCAACTTTGAAGTTTGCCTTCAATCTATTAAGCACAGTTAAGTCATTAGTTAATTGAAACTTCCTTTGATTGATGGATAGTTTGTTAGAAAAACAGATTGCTTCCTCAATCCTATCTTAATTTTCCCCATCAACGCTGTTACTATCGTTGCTGCAGCAGCTTGCCAAGTCGCTCTTTGGTCTTCATCTCCTTTCCCCCTTTCTCCCAGTCATAAACAGCGGCAACTTCAGCCAATGCTTTCCTATCACTGAGTTTTCCGTTTCAGTGCACCCAAATTACGCTTGTTAACGTGCCAGCCGCAACAACAACAACAACACCTGCAAATGGCTAGCAAAACTTTCGCGCTGCGTTTGCAGCAATTAAAAATCTTGCTACACCTGTGTTGCTAATTAATAGTTTTTCAAATGATTTGGCAGCAAGAATATAAGTAAACCAAGCCAATGAGAGGAACGTTCCACGCTTACAAATAACTAAAAGTTAAATGTGGACAGTTCGTTAGTAGAAAGTAAATTTTCAACATGAGGAAATTACAATACTTATTAAAAGGATTATTTTAGAATCTTAAGGTAACTTTAAAATAGCTCTCGTTTGATATTTTTAATCTTGTATTTTATTTATAAGTGTCAGAAATGCGTTTACTATGTTTAGTGCAAAATAAAAACCTAAAAACTAACAATTTTTAAATTTCCTTTCATACTAAGTCATTTCAAAGCAAATAATTATTAAAATTGGTGCTTATCCCATTTATGTTATTGAACAACTTTTTTTTTTAATAATAGAATAGCTTTAAATTTTATTATGTATCAGCGACTACTAAATGTGTTTAAGATTACCTGAACTTTAATAGCACTGTTTTAAGTATTCCAGTTGTTTTCTTGCAACCGTTTTTAACTTACTTTCATTGTAAATACCATTTGCAATTTCCCTAGGGTAGAGTATTAAAATCAGAAGTAGCTTAGAAAAAAAAAGAAAAAAAAACAACAACTAAAATATTTCTCAGTGTTTGTCTTGGGCAAAAGTTGTTGCTTTCGACTATGTGTATGTGTATCTGTGAATTTGCAGCAACCCCAACTGAAGCAATATTCTTATCTGCATTGAGGCAAACATTCTGCAAGTTCCTCTGTCTGTGTGTGTATCCAGTGAGCTGCTTGCATGCACCCCAAATGCACCCCAAATGCACCAACAGTTGTTGGCAAGGCTCAATAAACCAAAAGAAGCTGCTTCTCCTGCTGTTGACGCTGGCGCTGCCGCTACTCCTGCCTAAATGTCCGCCATTTATTTGTGAATGGCACTCAAGGAACACACAGAAAACTGACAGTCAGATAGACAGAGTGCCGCATTCTGTGCCATTTTGAAACGTGGCACAAAACTACAGGACTCAAGCAACCAGCCAAGCGGCAAGTTGATAATTGTCCATAGGCAGCATGATGCGCAGCATTCAGAAATTGGTTTTCATCAACTTTCATAAAGCAGCAGCATTTTGTAAACTAATTACACAGATCAGACAACTGGCAGGTCTCAACTTTAAATTTTAATAAAAACAATTCTGGCATTTGATTGACAGCCGGCTTGGAAAACATTACGACGGTTTATCTCAGTTTGTCAGTCGTTATCATTTTAATTAAATAAATTAAGCACTGGTTCGGTTCGCATTACGTATACGCCATATTGTGCTGCTTGGTATGCGAATAAATCAAAATAATTTACTGCCGCTTGAACGTTGTGAAATGCAATTCAATAAATTCATCACCTCTCGCGTCCAAAAATGCCAGTACAAATTCTTTGGATGCTGCCGGGCGCAGTGGAACGCAACAGCGGCAACTCTTGCCAAATGGTGTCAGTTGCACCAGCGCACCGTGCGGCCCAACTCCAATTCCTGTTTGTTTTTGTAATCCAATATGCTGCCACTTTGCATAGTCTTCATTTGCCTGTTGGCTGCCATTCAACACTAGTCATAGTGGCATGCAAAAAATCCTGCCACGTATGCCAATAGAAATGCCTGCGCATTTCACTTGAGCAACTTTAACTGTTTACAAGAGGCACGCCGCAGGCGGCAAGTGGCAGGCGGTATGCAATCAGGTTGCTATAAAACTTTGACATGTTGCCTGGCGGCATTGCATTTCAATTAAAAATTGTTTAACAAATCAATTTGCGTGGCCTGACGTGAAACCTATTTAAAAACAAAAACGGCGCAGAGCAGCAGCAGTGACGTGCAATAAACCAAGAAAATGCAATTTAAAACAAATGCAGGCACAGCTAAATATGCCACAGGCGTAAATTCAATTATTTAGCATCCAGACTCCCACAGGACGATCATCCTTGGTATCGACAAAAGGCACCACCGAGCGTGCAGCTGAGGCAACTCCCATCCGCGGCAGCTCAGCCACTAAATTAATTTATTTGCTAAAGTTTTTGACGGCAGCGCCAAGTCAAAGTTTCTGCGCGTCATAAATGAAAAATCCAACAACAGAGACTGGAAAAATATGTATGCGATTAAAGAATGTTGTATACCCTAATAAGGGAGTGTATAAGTCCCACTCCGTTGGCAAATTATTACAAAATATTAATTTGCATCTGCTTATACTAGCCATTTAAAGTGGTTACAGGGTATTTTTGTACTTTTGAAAATTGTAAACATAATCTTAAGCGTTTTCTGACTGTAAATATGCTCTGAATTAGTCATACTGTCATTAGTAAAATTATATACTACTTATTTGCTATTATACTTACAATAATGCAATATATATATATATATATATATATATCTATATATATATATATATATATATATATATAGATCTATACAGCCTAGCCTAGATTAACTTAACCTGACATATTATTTTAATATTATTATTACATCCCTTTTCACCAAGTTAAAATGCACTACAAAATTAATCAAGTCTGTGGACTGCGGCTGAGCGGTGGGTGTGGCTACGGGCTAAATGCGTTCTCGACTGCATCTCGAGGGAATTGCACCAGGGCACAGCGCCTTTGACTTTGCGTTGAAGTCTTGTTGGTTTTTCGCTGGCTGAATGGTTGCCTGGCTTAATTCGGAGCGATTTCCGCTGCTTAGTTTAGAGTTCGCGGCAATTTTAAGGTGAGTTGCCACCCACAATTTGGCATAGCTTTGTAATTGCCCCCAGTTGGAGCTGCTCAGAGTTCACAAATTCACTTGAAGAAATGACAACAAAGCCCGGAGTCTACCTGCTTCCATGCGGGGATGCATTTAGTGTTCGGCAAGTGTGGCAGAAGGCTTTGTTAGGTGATTAAATTAAAAGCCAGTTGGGCGTGAATAAAAAGTAGTTTGCATGTGTCTTAGGTGGATTTTGCACAGTCCATGCAGTCTTGAAACAGCTACCGAGAAAAGATCAAAAGTGTGAATAATTATGCCAGGATAAAATAAGCTCAAGTGCTGCCCATGTTTAAAGATTATTTTCCTGATTAACTCTTGATTAAACACACTGATTGAAGTTCAGTTACCTGGCAGTCTCAAATTAAGTTGTCTGACCGAAAATTTCATTAAAATTCGCGGCAACTCTACTTAAAGCTCAATAGGTGGTGCCACCACCAACCAACCATGTGCCCTGCCGCTTCCGCGTCAGCCCACAATATATATATATATTCATAAGTAATTGAGTTACATGTCGACCACTTGCATTAAAGAACGAAACCATCAGGTAGGCAAGTACACGACCCGTCACGACGCCCGACAAGGTAAATCAGATTTTGCAATTAAGTAATATTAAAAGTCAAGTGTAGCAGTCAATTGGTAATTTACTGTGAAATCATGACACCGAGAAATGTTATTTAAAGTAAGACTCTTGATTTATCGCCAGAAATTGATTAAAATTCATTTTTAAATATTTAAAATTACAAAAATAAAGTTGGTCTGAAAATGAGTTTATTTTTCGAATTTAACTAAAGATAGATGTAAAATCAATCTCAGGCACAACCAAAAGAAGCCAAGCGCCTTACAGAAATTCCTAGGATGAAATAAATACATACTTGTAATAATTACATACTTGTAATATTTACCACTTACATTTTGAATAGTTAAAGAACCCCAGAATATTTATTTTAGGGGCTGTTCATAATTATTTGATGACGTAATTAGATTTAAAATATAAAAAAAACAGTAAGCGGCAATTAAATAAAAATAAGCAAAAAATTAAATATATTGTAATTTTTAAAATGATATAATTTTGACTTTGACAATAAGGTATCACCCATTTATACTTGGTAAAAGTAATTAGTTACAAATTTTAGAAAGTTTGAACTCACCTTTCTACGTCCACAACAAAGCATTCTTCGCACACGCGAATTTCCAGTAGCTGCTTTCAATCGAGTAAACTTCTTCTTCCACTGCATTTATGAGTGGGGATCCTTATGGGGAAGTATTTCTTCTGCTGCTACAGTTGGGGCATTTGTGGCCCTGGCTGAAGTCTCGAGAAATGCGCACAGGGGCGTGGCCGTGTTATCGACTTAAGTTTACAAAAATTCATCAGTGTTGTATAAAAAAAATGCGATTAAATTTATTCGTTGCTCGTATAGGGCGCTGCAAAAAGAGAGAGAGGGAAAATGTATGTAAGAAAGACAGTTTCTGTGTTCGTAGCCCTGCCAAACTTACAGAAAGTATTTACTGTCACTTAATTGTCAACAAGCGAACGCAATTTGCATGCTTTCGTGTCAGTGTTGAACAGCGTATTAAACTTAATGACGCTCTGCCACACTGCTGACAGACAACAACTCTTTCGAACACTTTACAGCCCAGCCTTGAGTTGCCGTTCTCTGACATGTGTCATATGCATTTGCCTGACAACCATCGGAGCAGCGTTAGACAGTTGGACAAACGCCAGCTCCGCAACTTGTCATCTGCCAGGTCCCAATACAAGTAACAAGCAGCCCGCAACCCACTCGCATATCGAGTAGCTGTCCGATTTCACAGCTCTGATAATACGTTGTTTGCTCAGCTCTCAAAGTGTTCGAATTAAAGTGTGCCATGGGCAGAAACTGCGCCTTGAACTGTTGCACTCTCAATCTGTGATATGCGATTTCCTATCACTAAGAACGACTGTTTAAAAATTCGATTTAACTATGTGCAATTATATTTCATTAACTTTATTAACTTTCCTTTGAATAAAGAACCCCAGACCACAATTGTTTGAAGTGATTGGTGAATTTTTATCATGCACACCATGCGTTTTGAACATCCGAGTTCCTTAACCATGAAATCGATAATATTGGTGTTCAAAAGTTTTCAATTAAAATAAAACCTATAGCGCATAAATGGTATTTATAATATCGACTAACAGAATTAAAAGTAAATTCAAATCTAGCAATCTCTTAAGTTTGACAAGATCCCCTCCATTTATACACATTATATAATATAATCATTATTACCACTTATTTTATTTAACAAGCTAAGCATTTTATTGAATCTTTTAAACAAAGAACAAAATGAATCTGTGTTCGATTGTTCATAAGAAATATATGCAAAATGTTTTAAAGCAGATTTTTCGAATTTACGAATACCAGCAAAGTATTCTTTATTATTTTATAATTGGCTAGAATTGCGTATTGAAGGCACTTTTACGTATATTTTTCCAACGAAAGCATCAAGCAGATTTAAGCTCTTAATGAGGTTTACCACTGAATATAACTACCAAATCCTATTTATAACTATAGAAACGAAACAAAAGTAAAACAAGAAGAGTTTTATTCATAGTCAAGTTACTCATCCTCTGCAGGATGTCGCTACATAAGCTTGAACCCGTGCCAATTGAACAAAAACGGTGCTGACTTAGGGTTGCCATCTAGCGTTGCCACTTGCAAGGTGGTTTTATTGTTAAATAAAGAGGCTATTAATTTAAATTCACGTCCATTCGAAACTTTTAAGTATAAATATTTGTATATATATGTCTAGTATCTAAATGTAATGCATGTTTTTATTATACTGTTAGTCGTGTATGTGTTTAGCACTTTGAACGTCGCTCCGTCTCCATAACAAAAAAGACATATTCATGTTGCGAGCTCTAACAACTATTATCCAACGAAAAGCGAACGTCCCCAACTGTTGCCCTTGCCTGGCAGCAGCAATGAATGTTGATATAATTTTTAATTAAAAAGCATTTGCAGCTAGCTGGCCAGGCTAACAGGCAAAAGGACCAGGCATTGAAAATGGTAACTTCCAGCTGCAAAAAGGGGTATGGACATACAACGGAGTTGCTGTGAACTTGTGCAACTGTTTAGATAAATTTTACTGCTGCATGCTGTACACCAATGCGATTATTTCGTTCCTAGAATTGAAGTTATTAGCGCTGCAAATCCCTAGACATACGCGTACGCACACACACACACATACAAGACTACGTCTAGCTGCAGCAGCTTAGCCGGTTAGAGGGCAAGTTCGGATTCTGTTTCTGCATACGATTTTGTCAAAAGCCTTGCAACCGCAATGCCAAAGCAAAAACGGCGACCGCAATGGCAAATCAGCGCCAAAGAATTTTTAATTAAGTAGCTTAAAAGCAGTAGCTAAATAAGAGAGGAGTCGGAGCTAGCCACGTCCGTGATGATGTCTTCTTCTACAGCATCATCGTCATCGCCGTCCTTATGGCGGACACGTACTACGAACTGGGCCAATGGAGCTCTGCGGCTGGCACTTTGCCCACGACTCCAACTGAGATTTTGTTGCCATAAAACAGTTTGTGTTGGGAGTAAGTCCTTATTCCCCCGCTTCCCCTCGGTAGTTTGCAATGAAAAATGTTGCAATCGTGCAGAGGACATTTAAATGTGGTGCTCACACGCCATATCTAAGGCTTCGCATGTAGGCGAGTGGAAATGTGTGTGTGCTTGTGTGTCCGTGAGCCCAGCTGCGTCATGACAACTGACTGCTGAACAGCTTCCGTTGCAACAAAGCCAGCGCCATTCAATGAACTTCAGCTGCGACCGTCGGTATGCAACGTTTTGTTCATAATTTCTATACAGGCACTGCCAGACTGTGTGTTCGCGTGTCTATTCGATGTGTGTGTGTGTTTGTGAAGGAGAGTAATAGCCAGCAGCGGCTGCAGTAGTGACATGCAAATGCAGCTACACTATACTTTGTGTCAAAGCAACAACAACACTGCGACAAATTGCAGCAATCAGGCATAAAAAATGTCGCTGGGTGTTGATGTAACAGCATCAACAACTATAACAATATCAATACCAAAAACTACACCAACAGTTTGGCAGACACTCGTAGACATTTTTGTCTACGCATGCCTAAATTTATTTTAATGACATCATAAATGCCGCCAGCGAGGATTTCGCTTTCGCAAAATCCCAGGTCACTTTCATACCTATGCATGTGGCTGAGTGGGTGGGTGTGTATGTGTGTGTGCATAAGTAGATGAAAATGCTCCGAGGGCAACCAAAAGTGCAAAACATTTATCATATAATAAAAACAGTAACAATATTCAACAGCGATACGCCCTCAATCCAAACGTTTCGCGTACTCTAACTAATAAAATAAAACTTGATAAGGAAAACAAACATAACAGTTGACTATGTGTTTCCCAACATAGGTACTCGTACACAAAAGCAGTGCGAAAGTACAGTGTACATTTCTATCTTAAACATGGTATACAACATTTAACAACGTACTGCACAAACTAGGCACGAGTGCTTCATTTAAAAATACCCTGTAAATATCCGGTCACATATAATATTTGAATATAATTTATTGAATCGCTACAGTGTTTATTATCCGATTGCCATGCAATTCGCAGATTACAGAGATTACAAATTTAAGGGTTGCAAGAGTACTTATACACATACATAAACAGAAACACACCATACAGGCAAACACATGCTGCAAGTTGCGCAGTATGGAAAATACAATCCCACTTTTATGTTGATCGTCCGAATCTTATGAAGAGTTAAAAGCTCAGAGTTAAAATATAATATACAAATTTGGTTACGTACTAAAGCCCAAGAACTTACATACCAAATTTGGTGTCTACTTTTTACAGTCTCTAAGATATGCTCTGAAATCCCGGTAAAAAAAAATAAATGTCGATTTTAGGAAAATTGGTTGGGTTATAAACTTGATCTGCGTATATTATGTAGAACGGCTATACTTTAGGCTTAGACTGAGGCATATACAAACATATATGCATACATGTAACAGTGATCATTTATGGAGCATACTTGGATTTATTGATTGTTTTACTGGGTCCAAGTCTAACCACGGCGCATTATTGGTATTGTTATTGCCGCTGAAGTTTATCAAAGCTACGTTGGCTGCCATTCCCTGGCCATGGAAAACTCAAATGAATTCGCGTGTGGCACCAGCCGAAAAATAGAGTGACAAACCACCAACCACCACCAAGCGGTGGCGTTCGCACACCCATTACACACGCCTCCCTGGACTGGCACTTTCATATATGATTGCAGCGACACTCATATATGCAGACACCGTCCCCAGTCGAGCAGCCAGAGTTGGGCCATGGGGAATTTCCACCTAGCAGTTTGACCGACCACAAATTCCAAAAACCGAAACAACCGCAGCAACCGGCATAATTGGTAGCCAACAGTTGGTAACAGTCTAACTAACTTCACTGCATTTTCCACTAATACGGCGTCTGTTGCTGTAAATGCATCCCCTGAGGCCGTCATAACTGCGCAAAAATTCAATATAACAGTTCCAAAAAGGTTTTTTTTTCAATAAATAACGTTTTTATTCATACATAGCAATAGCCTAATTAAGATTATAAAATTAAATCTTAAATCATTAAAATTTAATGTAGTTTAGAATTTCTTCTTCTCCTAATTCTGATCAGCTAACGAAAAAGAGGCTGCTTTCATGAAGATGAAACAGTATGTGATCAAACAAATAAATAAAAAACAATTAAGAGTGCTTTAGTCGGGACCACCCGACTAGGAGATACCCTGAGCCCAGCTCAAACACACTCTTGAATAAATTATTGAGTACTTCTAAACTACACGTTTGATCGTTATAAGATTTTCAGAACTTAAAAAGAGTATTGAAATCTATGTCCAAGGCATAGCGCAGTCTGTAGTACTTGAATTGCTTTTTTCATATATTGGGCCAAAAAACCGAAATGTGTTCTATATGCGTATGCTTTACGAGAACATATTAAACCAAAATTGGTGGATCTAGCATTTATGATTTCGGCTCAAAAACCCGGGTCACAAAATAATAATAATAAAAAAATGGGGCGGGTATCGGTAATTTATGGGATCGAAGATGCTTCCTTCCTCCTGTTCCTTTTGCACAAAACCAGTATACCCTTTATACCCCTTTTCAATGGGCTTAAAAAGCAGACATTACTTACTTAATCAGCTAATTTTATATGTATATGTCGCTTAGATGTTTTATACTAAAGGACAGTATCGCATTTTCCTTATTGAGCTTTTTCAAAAATCTTTCAAAACAAGTGTATTAGGTGTTATAATATAATTCTATAAATACAGCTTTACTATAGAGAGCTCTTAAAATTCCTGAAGCCCAACTTCTCTTCTGTTTGATATTTGAGTTGTTGTTTTTCCACCCAACACTCGTAGAACGGAAACTTTTTCAATACGCGCTTACAATGAAAAAATATTATTACTTGAGTTGCGGTTGTTTGAAATATTTATAACATTGGATATCACAACTTTGACTTTAATGCCTTGCGCAGCAGTGTTTCAGAATTTTTCCTGTTTCCTTGTTAAATTGGAGCAAAGCTCTTAACTTTTTCTATGTTTTGCTTTGGGTGGAGGGTAGTTGGGTGGCCGCTTTTCAAATAGTGCAGGCCGCAAAGCGCTGGAGAATTAAAAACGTTTTTTGTTGATTGTTAATGCCGCGGTTGATGTTTTCATTCTCATTGTATTTTTAAGATTTTGCTTTTATGATTTTTAGTTAGCTTTGAGCGAAATGGATAACTATGATTTGAGTTGTACGTGAAATAATACCTATATGGAAGTAAAAGTATAAATATGGTATTCCTATGGGAACTTTGAGAGTACCGCAACTATTTGGAGTAGCATGACTATATCGCCCTAACTGTTGAACCGAACCTGAATTCCAATATATTTAATATCATAAACCAGACCTTGAACCAAACCAGCTGACCTAAATTGAGGCGAACCTAAGCCCGAACCGAACCATTTCCTCTTTTAAATTGGTTTAGTAGACTTTCAGTAGAACGGAAAAGTTAATAAGTAAATACCTAAATTTTCTTTTAAATTGGAAATAAAATGACAAACAAAGGTTCGAACCAAACCAAACAATTTTTGAGATTCGCAGCTATGTTAAGAATATATGTATATACTCTAAAAGATCGGATTTGTCTGCTTCGGTCTGTTACATCCCCTGGCACAATTTGTTTATACTAATTTTTATGGGTACAGATAATTGCAAAGGAACCAAACTCCAAATAAAGATCCCCACTCAACAGCAGTTATGCGTTATTGCAATAATTCCCATAAAATATATCTTTTATTTTCTATTCTTCACTTATAAATAGCAACCACATTCTCCACCCCACCGCATCATTCACTTTTATTATATGCAACTATAAGAGTTGACGAGCAAAGCAGCATTTTTATATTATTAAATCAAATGCATTTTATAGCGCATTCGAAGAGTCGCCTCACCTGTTCTGCGTTGTCTGGCACCTGGTGCTGAAGGATGCTGCCTCTGGATGGCTAGATGCCGGGATGCTTGGTTGATGCTTGACGCTAGCTTAGCCGCCCAAGCTTCCAGCGATCAATTATGCGAACAGAAATAGCAAAACAGCAGCAACAACAACTAGACTACGGGGAGCGTCGGGCGGGAGAGTTGCCGGTTGCAGTTGACAGCGTTAATGGCAGGTGCAGATGACGAGGCTTTTGGGGCTATGTTGCAAAAGCAATTCCTTTGCAGTTGCTGTGGCAGTTGCTGCTATTGCTGTTGCTGTTGGCCTAGGCGTTAATGACAAATTGCTTGTTCGGTGGTCAATAGCACTCGGACACATCCTTTGATGCTTTTGCACTTTTAGCACTGTTCGTTTGCTCGGTTCCGTTTCACATTTTGCTCGTTGATGCTTTTGCCGCTGCGACTGCGAGGCTGCTGCATTTTTTGCGTAACTTGTGAGCTTTTTTCTTGGCTTTTGCACATTTCACAGTCAATTTTAGCATTATATTTCGGTTAGAATCTGCGAATAGCGCGATCGAACGAGTTTTTGCCTCAAAAATCCTTTCAGTTTACCGATTTTTTTTCTTTAGTTGCGTTTAATTGATTTTTGCGCGTGTATATGTGAATGCATGTATGAACGGTAGCATGTGTGTATGTGAGTGTGTGCGCGTGACAATGTGTAAGTGGGAGCAGGCAACGGTATGCGTCCGATTGGCAGTGCGGAGCTTTTGCTTATGAGACGCGTTTTACTACGAGCGCAACGCTTTTGGCCTGAATATGCGAATTTCCTGCGCTACTCCTACGTTAACAGAGCGCAGCGCAGCAGGCATATGTGTGAGTGGCTGTGTATGTGTGTGCATTCGTGTGTATGGGTATGAATTTCAGTACAATAAAATATCCTGTTTGGGCAATGAGCGAGCCAGTGAGCGCTTGAGCGAGCGCGTGCTCGCACTGCGCATGCTCTGTTAATTTGGAGCAAGTTGCCGCTGCTGGCTATTTGTGGGCGATAGCGAGCAAAGGCGATAACACTAGCCACCCACCCCACAGCAATACAACCACCAGAATCGCAGCCGTCCCTTACGCTACAGCTCTGTGTGGCTTTTTTCGCTTTACTTGGGGGCGGATGACGCTTTTTGTTTGGGGCACTTGTGGTTGTTGTTGTTTTTAACAAAGCTATTTGCAGCACTTCACACGCGTTTGTTTTTCTGCATTACATATAGTGATTTTCTTGTCGCTTTCTCTTTGATTTGTACAATTTGATTGATTGATTGATTGATGAGCGGCAATGACTCACTCAACGGAATGAACTTTTAGTCCCTGCTTGCCGTTCGTTATAATTTTCAACCACTGTTTATTTTATGTTATGTGTTCGGCATCTAACAGCTGTTAAGAACACTTAAATGTTATTAACAGCCAACCCTGGTTGCCGACAAATTGCCGTTACACGGTTATTTTAAAATATCACTTTCAATATCATATATCAAATATCAATTTAGAACATTTTTAAACTTTTTTCTGATGCAGAGAAACAAAGCCGTCATAAATTTGCATGAAAACAGTCCTCACTAGTTCCAGCTAACTGACTTTCACACAAATTTTAACAGAGCCATAAGAGGAAAGTACTACTTAACATTAGTCGATAGACAAATAGCCCTTACATGGTTTCTGAAGTTTTGCATCGATATCGATTAATTACAACTAGAACTCTTTTAGTGCGCCCGTCTGGCAACTCTGAGAGAATGTTAAGAGAAAACAGTAAAAATACCAACTTAACAGAAATACTCCCGCATGACGAAATAAAATTAGTTTATAATTATTCTTTATTGATTATATTAATTCATGAACCTTTTCCGTTAGTTTGAATATACTTTCCCTATCAACGACATTCAACGACCGCTATTTTTTGCTGTTTGCATAATAAATATTATATAAAGTGTTTATTTTCCAGCTAGAAGCCAGAATTTGAGTAACATTGGTTTGTAATAATAAGTAGCATGAAACCCCATTTTTTTTAAATGTAATTGAATTCTTTTTTGGTTATTCAAAATCAATAACGACTTTTTGTAGGCAATAATTAGTGCTACTGTTGATAACAGTTCGGCAACTGTTAACTCTCAATATTGCTGCTATGCGCCGCTGTTAACTAAAATTTGCAACTTTCGGGCTAAACTTCTTTTTTTTTACAAAAAGCTTTATAAAGAGCGAATTAGTTGGTTTTTATATATAATTTGAAAGAAGATAAATGTAAATGGTAATTGCTGTTGTTGGCGTTTAATAGTGTAAAATCAATTGTAAATTACAAGGGAAACATCCGTTTGCATTTCGGCTTTTCGTCTGGTTTCGACGAAAACAATGTTTTTGCATAACAAGAACCTGTGCAGGCTGGCAAGTAGGTAGATCAATACCCTCACCCATGGCGCAACTACAGTGTTCACTTTACAGGCAATTTGGCCGCGGGCAGCGTCCGCTTCAGCAGCCAGCAGGCGAAGACTGCGATCCTCATGCTGAACATGGGCGGACCCCAGCACACGGACCAGGTGCACGACTACCTGCTGCGCATAATGACCGACCGCGATATGATACAGCTGCCTGTGCAGAGCCGGCTGGGTCCGTGGATTGCCCAGCGTCGCACGCCGGAGGTGCAAAAGAAGTACAAAGAAATTGGCGGTGGTTCGCCCATATTGAAGTGGACCGAGCTGCAGGGCCAGCTGATGTGCGAGCAACTGGACAAGCTGTCGCCGGCATCGGCGCCGCACAAGCACTACGTGGGCTTTCGATATGTCAGTCCCCTGACCGAGGATACGCTAGCGCAGATCGAAAGGTCAGTTGGGAGGCAACATTTTGATGGCATGGCTCTACTTTATTTTTCAACCCTAGCGACAAGCCGGAGCGCGTGGTGCTCTTCTCACAGTATCCGCAGTACAGTTGCGCTACATCCGGTTCCAGCTTCAACTCGATCTTCACCCACTACCGCGACAAGTAAATCGGAAAGAAAGTGAAAGTTGGGCAGCTAATCCAGTTTCCCATTCGCAGCACACTGCCCGCTAACATTAAGTGGAGCATTATCGATCGCTGGGGCACACATCCGCTGCTCATAAAGACCTTTGCCCAGCGCATACGCGAGGAGCTGGCCAAATTCGTGGAGACGAAGCGCAACGATGTGGTCATACTCTTCACGGCTCACTCGCTGCCGCTCAAGGCGGTCAGTCGGGGCGATGCGTATCCCTCGGAAATTGGCGCCAGCGTGCACATGGTTATGCAGGAGCTGGGCCAAAGCAATCCCTATAGCCTGGCCTGGCAGTCGAAGGTCGGACCTTTGCCCTGGCTGGCGCCGGCCACCGATGATGCCATCAAAGTAAGCCATGCCAAAATAGCCATGCTATTGAAGCCTTATCTAATACCAATTTGCCTTTTATTAGGGCTATGTTAAGCAAGGACTGAAGAACTTTATACTCGTGCCCATTGCCTTTGTGAACGAACACATTGAGACGCTCCATGAGCTAGACATTGAGTACTGCGACGAGTTGGCCAAGGAGGTGGGCGTAGAGGAAATACGTCGCGCTGCCGCGCCCAATGACCATCCGCTGTTTATCCAAGCACTCAGCACCATTGTGGCCGATCATCTAAAGTCCCAGCTGCCCGTCAACCCCAAGTTCTTGATGCGCTGCCCCATGTGCACCAATAAGCGCTGCCGTGAAAGCAAAAAGTGGTATCAGCAGCTCTGCGCACACTAAAAGAAGAAGGCAATTTCATTTAAACGAGACTCACATAATGCACCGTCTGTAGTGCATTACAAGTGGTTCAACTGCAAGCTATCATTACAATGTTCATCAATCTATCAATCGGTTCGCGTAGTTCGCTTTTAATTAATTGGGTTCCGGGTTTTGGACAACGAATCGTGTCCATAAGGCAATAAAAAGACGCTGCACAAATAAAAATAGCGGCTGTTTCCTTATCTCTCTCACTCACCCTCTCTGTAAAGCGTGCGCTCTCTGTCTGCGGCACATGTGCGCTGCCCACGAGTAAGAGCCTAAAACACAGCGCAGCTCCGTTTTTCGGCATTAAAACGTGAGAGCGAAATTGAAGAGAGCGTGACATCACAATTTCGGTTTTTTTGTGTTTATATTGCGTTAATATTAGGGGGTGTTATATGGCTAGCTAGTATAAAATCCATATAAAGCTAAGAAGTTATAAATATCTTGAAAACAAAAAAGTTGAGTTTTTATCCGGTTATTCCTATAAAATAAAGTGGTCTGATCCCGTTGATTTGAATATATGTTTTTGCTGTGTTCACTAAAAATACGAATCTAAGCAAAGTATAATTTTTTTAATCGGTTTACTTCCTTAAGAGCGAAATTGTCGGGTTTTTTGTTTTGTACAAGCTTAGCGCGCACAGAACCCGGAATTGTGACGTCACAATGCCAAGAGTGCAGAATTCTTTGCATAACCTCTAGCGCTCTTAATCGTGGTGGTCGCAAATGTGCGTTGCCCACCATATTTTGCTAAAGCTCTCGCTGACGTCACAGCTTGTGATTCGTAGCCTATGAATAACACATTTACAAATTTTAAATTCATTAAATATATAACTTTTTATAATTGTATATATGTTTATAATTGCATACGTTTAAATACTAGACATTCACATAAGATTATTAACTGTCAGCATTTGTGACGACACATGTAAACTAGTTCGCATGAGCAGCGAGTCCCGGTCATGCACAATACGCCACCTTCTAGTTAATTTATTTTGAGGACGGTTAGTTCTGATCAGCTGTTTTTGTATCACTGTCAGATTCAATTCCTTATTTATGGTGGCGCATCACAATTTAAATTCTAATGGCCAACGCAGTTCATGTAGACAGCACGCTCCCTGCCCAAGCAGCGATTTGCCGTAGTATTGCGCCTTTAGCAGCTGTTGCCGAATGTCTAGTTGCATAACGGAACAACTTCGAATGCATAATAATCATATGCAGCTGGGACTCCGATTCCGAAAAACATCAATCACAGAATTTCTCGAAACACACAAAAAACACAGCTGGAGTGGCATTTGGTGGCCTGAAATTAAATGCGAACAGTGAACGCGCTCGATTCTCAATCAGTGTTGTTTGAGTGCGCGCCAATAAAGCCACGCTTCAAATTGGCGGACAATTAAAGCCTTGATACTTCGACCCAGACGCTGACGTCGAATCTTTATATGCCATAAACCGAGCCTGCTTCCATGCGGAGCACAATCTAATCTCTACATCGGCATATTGATCGTAAACTAATAAGTAAATCTAGTTATATATAATTTTTGAGTATTTACACACGCCGATATGGCTGAATCCAACAATGTTGGACATTCCGGAGCAGTATACGCTGTGCTCTCAACGCCAAACCACGCCGGAGCGGAAAGACACGATTTCGACAGGTAAGGGCAGCAAATTTTAATTTTTGTTTATCGCAATAAAAACCTGTTTTAACGTGAGTCCCACTTTCATATACTTTTCATAAATTACACGATTATGTACATACATACATACATATGTATGTACAGGCATATTTCACCCATGGCAGCATCAAAGTTTTGTTTGCACACAGCGTGACGTTGGGCCAATAAAACAAATCAATTGTTATCTCTGCATACAAAATACGTGTTGACCGGCAAGTCAGAATCCACTTCAGTTTAAAAGCTGGAGACGATCACATTCCCGTTTAATTGCATTGATTAGATCTAGCGTCTTCGCGAGGGTTTGAGGACCACTTTGACAACAACATCAAAAAGACAGGGAAAGAACAGGTTTATTTATATATATTTATATATTTATTGTTCCTATAAAAGGATACTATTTTTCTACATATACATTTTCTCTTCTATATCTATCTATAGTTTCTGTAGAAGAGTATTAATATCTTTGACAAGAGATTTTTATACAAAAAGTTACTTTTTTGCATAGTAAGCATAGAAGCATAGTAACACTTCATTGTCGAGTTTGAATAGGATAGTTTGGAAGCCAAAAATGTAAGTGTTTGACCTATCGTTCCTGTGGCAGCTATATGTCAGATTCGGACATATGTACTGCCTGCAACAAATTGACACTTACAGAAATATTCTTGAAGATGTTTTTAAAACTTAGAAACTAGTTTCCATTAAAACAGACACGATTCGGCTATTCATATTAATTAGGATCAACTTTATATAGTCGATGACAACTCCTTCTAAGCGTTCCACACTTCGAGACACAATTTGAACACTCTCTGCAGTCTTCGGCAGATGAGTTGTCGAAGTGCCTAGGCGTTGAGGCAACTGAACGAGGGCTCGGGTTTGAATTCCAGGCTAATGTAGCCTGGAACCTAGTTGCCAATGCTATTCAAAAAAGTAACGTTGTTAGTTTATAAACTATAGCCCACACTACTAATAATAATATATAATATAATAATATATAATACCCAGTTAAAACTAACTATCTGGGAATCTAGCATTTTTCGGGTTCTAAATACATACCATTTGCATTATAAACACTGAATAACTGAAATTGATATGCCTATATAGATTTACCTACATTCTTGAGTCATGACTTATTTAACAATGGACTGACCATATTTCAACATAGGTCAGCTATCAGTTTACGTTTTCCAAGCGAACCTTTCCCAAGTGCATACATACAAAATACATACATTCCAAATAATGCGCCGTCAGGCTTATAAAATAAAAGTATGTGCACACAAACAAAGGTCTATATACACATTTTATATATAATTCTACCAGCCTACTACAAAACCATAAGTTTTCACTATCTCTAAAAAAAAAAAAATAAAAATAAAAAAACTGCGAGATTATGCATGGAAATCCCATCGAAGTCTTAATACACTTACATCTATCTTTCGTCTATGCGTGCTAACCTTACAACTACCTTATAAATATGTATGTATTGGCATACCTATTAAAAATGGATCTGTCATCCAATTTAGGTAATTCACAATCTAGTTAAAAAATTTTGAAAATTTATAATTAAAAAAAAAATTAATACGCTCTTAACACTTGAATATTCCACTGAACCTTTTTATACACTTTCCAATGCATTGTGTAACTTCACGAGTCGAAATTCACCGCATTAAAAGCCATTTACAGTCTTACTAAGTACATCTGAATTATAAAGCTCCAATGATGTTGTAACAGATCTTATCTAAGCAATTTACTCCCATTCATAGATGCGCCACAGACGAGCCCAGCGAGCTAAGTGCATTCTTTAACTGGCGCTCCATTGGCAAGAAGATGGAGCTTAAGACCGATGGCGTCGTCAAGAATCGCAATCTGATTGTCGATTTGCTGGCCATTTGCTTTGGCATCGGCACGTGGCTGAGCGTAAATGGCACCTTTATACAGTTGCCGCTGCTAGTGAATGAAGCGCCCGAGGGCTGGAGTTTGCCGTCTTATCTGAGCGTTATGGTGCAGATAGGAAATTTGGGACCGCTGCTGTACACCGCCAACCAGAAATACTCGCCCTGGAAGCTCAACGATGGCTGGACCATTCACGCAGTGCTGGCAATTGGGACACTGTCCTGTCTCCTAACCGCCTTCTTCTACAACAAAACGGCCGTGCTGGCGGGCAATGATCACAGCGTGGCGCTCTTCATACTCACCATCTTTACCGCGCTGAATGCGTGCACCAGCTCCGTGCTGTTCATGCCCTACATGGGCCGCTTCAAGGAGCACTACATGGTCACCTACTTCATCGGCGAGGGCCTGAGCGGCCTGCTGCCCAGTGTCATATCTCTGGTGCAGGGCATCGGGGACAACGGCCACTGCGTGCTGGTGAATGTGACCGAATCCGGCGAGGAGATCTACCAGAGAGAGAAACAACCACCTCTGTTCGACACCAAGGTATTCTTTTTGATACTATTCGGACTGATGGTGCTCAGCTACGTTGGCTACACGCTGCTCAACTACCTGCCACTGGCGAGGCGCGAATACGCCCGCGTTACTATTAGCAAGGGCAACAAATATGACTACGGCCAGGATGACAATCAGCCGCAGCTGCAGCAGCTTAGCCGTTGCCAGTACGCCACCTTGCTGCTGCTGATAGGCAGCATCTCGCTGTTCAGCAACGGCATCTTCCCCAGCATACAGTCCTATTCAAGTGCGCCGTATGGAACGCGCGCTTACCACTTGGTGGTAACGCTGAGTGTTATTGCCAATCCGGTGGCCTGCTTTATGGCCATGTTCCTGCATTTCACATCGCTGCGCGTCATCTATGTGCTCTCGGCACTGGCCGCGCTGCTCACCAGCTACGTATTTACCAACGCCGTACTAAGTCCGTATCCGCCACTCTACGATCAGACCATTGGGGTCGTGCTGGTGGTAAGTGTGCCCCGGCACTGAATTTATTCTGTAAAACACATCTTAATTTGAATTTTCCTTGGTAGGTAATTGCGTGGACCTTGCTCATTGGAATTGTCAGCTACACGAAGCTGGGCATTACGACCATGATGCGTGCGCAGGGCGGCCAGTCGCTGGTGTGGGTGGGCGCAATTACGCAACTGGGCTCAGCAATTGGAGCTGTCTCCATATTCTTTGCCATCAACTATTCGCGTTTCTTCTCAGGCCGCCCAGTCGGCTTGCTGAGCGCCGCGATTTGAAACCTCGCATGATTTTTTACTGTAGTTTAGAATACAAAGATATTTTATTTTGTACGTGTGCCTTGTCATAAAAAAAAGAATACTTAAAACATCTCGAACGTTTTTCGCATAGCCAAGTTTGACATGCGAATATATTTTAAAAGTTTTAACTATAAATTTGAATGCATCAAATATTACGTTTGACACCTTGTTCCACACTATTGAGACTCTCAATCGAATCGATTTCACTGTCCACGTCACCCTCATAGCCGGAATTCGTGCGGGAGCGCGAACCAAGCTGGTTGGGCTTCATTTCGTCACCAGAGGCAACATTCGTGCTGCTCGTGCTGCTAAAGCAATGAGTAAAATGTTGTATATTATTCTGGCCTTTGGCGGAGGCCTTGTTGAAAGCCTGAATCTTCTCCCGAAGACTTCGACTGGCGCTCTGACTGTCCACCACCGCCTGCTGGCTGCTCTGGGGCGACGGCTGACCCGATTCAGTGGCGTTGTTTTGGACGACCTGGCTAAGCAGGGACTCGACCTTTTCAAACGACTCCTTCGCGCGATTGAAGCACATCAGGCTATCGCGCAGCAGTTGACTCTCGTGTAGGCGTCTGAAATCTGCAAGCAGATTGCGTAGTTGCATTGCCTCGACGGAGCCCAAGTCGCTGTCTCCAGTGTGCATGTTTTCAAACTCCATAATTAAATGCTTGATTTTGCTATGCTGCTGATCTGGACCCGACGACGCCAGCACCAACGTGGTCGACACATCGGCCATCTCCCTGACAATGTTGACCGAGGTCTGAATCAACTCGGAATGCTGCTGTATAGTTAGCTGGAGACGTTCCCGCAGATTGCGCAGGTAAGCGCATATATGCTGCGTGTTGTCAACATCAATATCCTCCGGTCGAACTGCAAAAAGGAAGACGGGTTTTAAGTTGAAGCTGGATATGTGTCTTAACTAGGCACACCATGCAGCTCCTTATTGATTTCGTTGTGATCCATTTAGTAAGTTAAGATTCAATACGAGGAATTTCATTCAAATTTTTCAACTAATACGAAAAGAATTTAAATAACATACAATTTTTTTCGCTTCTATGTACTATTATTACGTGTGTGTGTAGGTAGGATGTGTTACAAAATCAAAGCTAACCAAGATTAGGGATTGAGAAAGAGAATTTTAAATATGTAATAGATTTGAACGATATTATTGTCGAATTTAAAATTAACAGAGGGTACTTGGGTTGGAATATTAAAGTGAAAGTATTTTAATGTTAAATAAAATTAGATAATAAAATTTTAAACTCCACCGTAATGCAATGTATTTTTATATTATTAAAAGTAAAGGGATAAATAAATTAACTTAAATAACCTTCCGGCTGAGGCAAAAATCCTTTCAAGATTCCAGCCCGGCTCCACGTTCGCTTGCCCAAATGCCTACACACTCAAACTCTCATCTACCTTGAACTGCAGTTTTTACTCATACTTTGGCGCTTTTGAATAAAAGCTCATACACTCTTTCGAAAGCTTTTTCTCTCTAAGCAATGCATCAATAAATAAAGTGAGACATTAATGCGACCTAGCAACAGAGCAAACTCACTTTAAAGTTTTGGGAACAGTTGCGTGCGCCGGCTGGGCACGCGCCCATCACTAATTGTCTATTCGGCTCGGGGAACAGCTGTTTTTACGCTTCTCGTATACTTTCTGTTTTCATTTTGATTAAAGCATATTCCGATGATTAAACCAGTCGAGAGTCGCAGTCGCAGTTGTCGTGAGAAAATAGCTGCGGGAGCTGTGCGTTGAAAAAGTGAATTGAGACGCCATTTGAGGCAATAAACAATCAGAACTTGGCAGCCAACAGGCAAATAAGCCAAATTCAGTGATTAGAGTTACATTTGCAGTTGCCGAGCCTCAAATTTCCAACTCCCAACGCCAAACGCCAACGCAAAAAGTCGAACAACGACGACGACGGCGACGACGTCAGCAGAGACGTCGACGTCGACAAAATGTATACAACGCTGTTGCAACGGCAGCGCCTGTGAACCCGAACAATCGTCAGCAGAGGTAGAGCGACAGGCTGCAGAGGCGTTAGGAGCAGAAGTGGGCTGTGGGACAGAAGCTAGTCGAGATCGGGCGGAGACTCTGGCAGCAAACGGTCGCAGCATGAGCTATGTGAGGGACGGCATGGGCGCCAGTCTGAATCTGGATCATGCGCTGAGCTGTCGGGAGCTGGAGCAGATGCGCGGTTGCAATTTCGAGGTTGGCATTTTCAGGCAGCGCCTCCACGCCGCCGAGAATCTGTATCAGCGCAATCTGGCGGGCCACTATGGCTGTGTGAATGCACTGGAGTTTAGCCATGGTGGCGAGTACTTGGCATCGGGTGAGTGGCCACCTGTTGCTCCTGCTCCTGCCCCAGCCAGGATAACTAACTCTCGGGCTCTTGCAGGTGGCGACGATAAGCGTGTGCTGCTCTGGCATGTGGACCAAACGCTGGCGAATGTTGGCCAGGACAAGCCGAGCGCCATGTATGGGGAGCATGCCAGCAACATCTTCTGCCTGGGCTTCGACACACTCAACACGTACATCTTCTCGGGCGGCAACGATGACCTGGTCATACAGCACGACTTGGGCACGTAAGTGGCATCTAAGGGCAGTAAGCACTGGCGACCACTTAACACTGCGTTTGTCTCCTCAGGGGCAAGAACCTCAACTACTTTTCCCACGACGGACCAGTCTATGGCCTCAGCGTGGATCGGACCAGCACCAATCTGTTTAGCGTGGCCACGGAGCATGGCGAAATCCTTGTCTACGACTTGCGCGTGGGCAAGACCGAACCACTGGCCATCGCCAAGTTTCGCACGCCCTTCAATGCGGTGGAGTTTCATCCATTGAATGGCAACTTTTTGGCCACCGCCAATGCCAAACGCGGTGCTCAGCTGTGGGATCTGCGTCATCACACACAGTACGTGGCTGTGTCTACAGACGCGCCTTCAATTGATTCTCATTGCTCCTCTTTGTGGCTTTAGGGCACTGTGCCAGTACAACTACATCACCGAATCTCCCAGCTGCATGAGCGTGCGTTTCAACTGCAATGGCAGCCTCTTGCTCACCCTGCACCGCCGCTTGCCGCCCATCCTTTACAATCCCAGCTCGGCCGAGCCGCTGTGCTCGTTTTACCACGATGAATACTTTAATTCCTGCACCATGAAGAGCTGCACCTTTGCTGGCCCGCAGGACGAGCTGGTGGTGTCCGGCTCGGACAACTTTAACATGTTCATCTGGCGACTGGACGGAGTTGACTGTAAGTGTCGTTTCTGGACGTATTTCTTATGGGCGATTTCTTCACATTTTTTTCGCTGTAGTGGAAAAGAAGAACCAATGGATCGATACGACGCCCGTCATCCTGACCGGCCATCGCTCCATTGTCAACCAGGTGCGCTACAATCGCCAGCGCTGCCTGCTGGCCTCGTCGGGCGTGGAGAAGATTATCAAGGTGAGCGAAGAATTTGGCCAACCAGTGAATTTTGAGACACTATTGAGCATCTCCTTTTGCAGTTTTGGAGTCCCTTTGCGCAGCAAGGCTGGGAGGGCGCACTGATGGAACCATCGGACACGCCCTACTGCACCCGCGTGCTGCATCGCAATGCCACGGATCACGTCTCGCAGGACTTTAGCACACGAAACATGGAGGAGGATCAGGTGATGCTGGCCTTTTTCGATACACTGGTGCAGCGGGAGCTGGAGACCTGGAACAGCAATAGCAGCAATGGCAACGGCAACGGCCAACAGACGACCAGCGGCAGCGACAGCAGCTCCACAACCTCCACCGAGCGCAGCGAGAGCAGCACACAGTCGGACGAGCAGAGCGAGGCGGACACGCCCAATGTCAGCGAGCTCAGCTGGCAGACGCACCCCAATCGCATCTTCTATTTGATTGCAAAAAAGCGGCGAGCCCTGCTGCAGCTGGCGGTCAAGGGCACTGGGGGCCAGCACCGGAATGTAGAGCAGCTGCTGGCCAGGCTGCTGGGCGAGCAGCGGCAAGCGGCCACTCAGGCGCGCATCAGCGAATGGCTGGAGGAAACGCATCGTCTGTTCGGGGATGATGAGCTGCCCACCACGTCGGCGGAGGCGGCTGCCCGCGAGCGCAGTCGTCGGGAGTCCATCTCCCAGCCAGCCAGCCGCAGTCCCCGCAAGCCGCCCGAGCTGCGCATGAGTAAGTCATCCAAGAAATCCCAAAGCTTTATTTCAACAGAAACTCGAGCAGCCCAACCAGGGCCGCCAGCACGCAGCCAGTTGCCAAGGCATAGAAGGCCAGCTGCACGTCTGTTAGGGTCAACACTTTCCACTTGCCCACGCCCAGCTCGGCCAGGTACTCCGGGTACTGGTGTATATTCCATTTGGCGCGCTCCTTCATCTCGCTTATCCAGTGGTCCAAAAGTCCGCCCGCCAGGATGTGCAGCAGCCCCCTATTGATGCCGTCCATGTAGGGCGACGGGCGGGGCAGCACGTAGCCAATGTGGTAGGTCTTGGGGCATTCGGGAATCTTGTGCACCTTGTGGGTCATAATGTAGCGCCTGTCGCTAAGCTCCAGGCTGGCAGAGCGCGTCACAGCGGCAAACCTGCCGTTTCTGGCGATCATGCTGATCAAACGATCCTCACCCTCGCCCACCAGCATCATCTTGGCATTCAGGCGCCGGTAAACCTGCGAGTCGTGGCCGTAAAACAGATCGTCCTTGAATGCCGGATGCTTTATGTAAATGGGCATCTGGGAGTCGTCAAGTTCCGCCAGTGTGTTCGGATCTCGATAGTACAGTGGGCGTATGTAGGCCGTGGCCAAACTGGACTCGAGCAGCGCGCCAAAGATGACGCTAACCAGGCACAGCGAGGCCAGGAAAATGCGCTCCGAATTGTAGGGGGGGAACTGGCCGACGTTCACGCGCACCCACACCACCCAAGTGTCGACAAAGATGCGCCAGGCAATCCAAAAGTACCGGCCATCGCCAATATTGCCGCTTCGCTCCGGCAGGCGCTCGATGCGCAGGCCGAGGTTCAAGCCCCGCAAGCAGAGCCAGATGAGGGCGCACACGAAACCGACGAGCAGAAAGCACAGCCAGACATCCACGCGCACGGCGAAGAGGGGCACAATCGACTGTGGAATGCGCTGTGCCTTCTTCACAAAGAGGCAGAGATCATCCATGTAGACAGCGGCGCTGAACTGAATGCGCTCCGTTAGGTAATCCTTGATAAAGAAGCCGGCAAAGATGACGTCAAGCTCGTGACGGTGTGCACGGCCCACGCCGCCCGTATAAGAGCCGTTGGGCTGCCGACCCCTGTGGAGGAGGATGTGGCGTAAAGTCACCTTGTCACCTTGGTGTACTCCAAAGCCAGCTACTCACCCGAAGAACTCGTCATCGGGCCACATATAGTTCAGCGTAAAGTTGAGATGTTGGGCAACGGTTTCAGCCACAATGGCGTCGGGACCAGTGACGTGCGAAACCCGTTCGGTGGAGCCATCTCCATAAAGGGTCGAGTACACTGAGTCAAAGATGTATGCGCGCAGTGGGTAGCCATAAAGATTGGCGTGAATGCGCTCATAACTGTGCGCCTCCTCGGCGACGACCACACTTTGCCGGAAGGGATTGTAGAGTAGGACCCGTTTGGCTGCCAGCTGCACGTAGTAGACGCGATTGTGGCCATGTCGCCGCCAAATAGTTTCCATAAACTGCAGCAGTGGCGGCTGCTCATCCGCCGCAAATCTCTCCAGAGCTAGTATATAAAAGCCGCCCTGATTGGGGAACAGGTTTAGGTGCTGCTGCAGCTGCCGCACATGCTCATAGATGTAGAAATGATGGACCACTGCTTCCGAATCCGTAGGTCTTCCTGCTAGGGGCACGTTCTCTCCGATATGCACTCTCAGCGCGATACCCTCCTGCCTCAGTAGTAACTGTACAAAGCTGCTGTCCGCATCGCGCGAACTACGCAAATGTAGCGCCAGGGTGCTCTCCAGCTGGCTCAGCAAGGGCTCCAACAGCCTGGCGTAGTTGTCCACGCTGCCATTGTCCTGCCCAATTGTTGGCTTGGCTGCCGCCACGAGGATTAGCATAATTAGCTGTGCGGCCGACGCCATTGTGAGCGCAACTGAAGTGTTTGACCCGCGCCAGAGATTGACCAGGCCTCCCGACCGTATCTCTGTGGGCAAACAATGGCCCGTTGACACCTGAGCTGCCGCATTTGTTTGCCTACTGTCAGCGACTCTTGACAGCTGACCAAGCTCGCTGGCTAACAATAGATAGCTGCTAGCCACCCAGGCCGAAACCACACCCACGCCGCAATACCCCCAATTATTGGCAAGTACCGGGGCTTTGTTTACCCCGGCAGAGTCGAGCTTCCGATTTGTGTACACTGG
The DNA here is from genome assembly GCA_035041545.1 of Drosophila colorata. Lineage (NCBI taxonomy): Eukaryota > Metazoa > Arthropoda > Insecta > Diptera > Drosophilidae > Drosophila > Drosophila colorata. Next base: position 1,057,707 of record JAWNLD010000482.1, read on the forward strand.
CCCTGGCCTGGCATGACTTGGCCAAATGCGTGCAGGCAATTTGGCTCCGCTACAGCAATAACCACACAAAAGATTTGCTTCTCTCCACAGTTGGCTCGCTGCAGGCCAGTTTCGAGCAGCTGGAGCGCAAACGTAAACTGATGCGGCTGCGTTTTGCGGCCATCAAGCGACGCTGCAACGTGAAGCGTCCACGTCGAGGCCGACAGGAGACCGACAGCGCCATGTCCTATGACACCGAGTGGTTGGATGATGATGACGACAATGAGCCAGAGGTGAGTCAAGAGAACACTGTGGAGGAGAACAACACCAACAGCAGCAATCCCGATGATGACACGTCCAACACATCCATGGAGGCACAACTATCTCAGGCGCCAAGCACCTCAAACTCGCTTCACTTTGTGCTGGAATCAGCCGAAACAAATAACAACAGCCAAACGGCTGAGAATAACAACAAAGTGGGCAATGGCATGCCCACCGGAGGATGCCTCACAGAGACAAGCACATCAACATCCTCCTCGAGCCAAGCAAACATTTAATCACATTCGGGAAACCTCCAAAAGGTTTCTACAGACTATTTTATACTGGCAAGCTGGAGATCATTGTAATTCCTCAATACGTGTTTGTATAAAAATGAAAAAAAAAAAACAAGAAACCTATAAAAATACCAAGAAAATTTACGATTGCACGGCAAAAGTTCTCAAGTCCTTTTGAATAGTAGTTTTAAGGACATTCGCTCTTAGCTGCATCATTTTTTTTTTTCGTGGCAATTTTTTACAAACGCATATAATTTAATGTCTTAATATTAAAGATTAATGTATACATGGAAAATAATTGATTAATTGATTGGCAATTACATTTATATATATTAAGTATATATTAACCTAGGTATCCAGGTTGATATATATTTCTGATTCCAGATAAGTATATAAGAATGTAACTGCAGATGGTTAATCCTTCATTTTAGGTGATCAATTTTAATGTTAATCTTTATCTGAAGAAATATCATCCGCGTCATAAGCAGTGGAAGTAAACTTAGATAGGTGTTAACCGATAGAACCCCGACGAACTTCAGTTCCAAAATTACTTTTTAATCCAGAGTAGCAATCGATTACCCTTTGTCCAAATTTAAATTTTCTATTCTTTGGATAAAGATACCAGGCAGTTCATCTGCCTCTAATTTCTTAGTCTTGGTTTAAAATTTCAGGTTTTAATTCAATCTCAGTAATATTCCGTGTCCAGTGTCAGCAATTCTGCACAAGAGATATGTGCTGAGAATTGAGAATTCTGAAGATTCTTTCTCAAAATTTCAATTTTCCCCATCAGCAATTTCTCGTAAATCTAAAGGATACAAAACGTCCTTTACCCCCAATTACATATATAATTCTTCTTAGACCTTTATAAATATCATCCTAAGATAGGCTAGAGCATATGAAAAGGTGAGCTAAGAACTAATAGACATAGACTTGAGAATGTTTGGCATTTTTAGCTCCAATTCTTTGGTCAATTTAGGATTGGATTTCCTATTAAGGTGAACAGAGAATCGTTGGGCTGGTTTTGTAGGAACAGCACCGGCTTGCATGTTATAGGGAAGAGTCAAGGAAGATTCGTCTCTGATGAAATATATATAATTGATTTCTTGTCTTTGCATTCTCAAGATAGAAAGTCTGCAAAAATATGAGATGAAAATAAATGAATAAATGGACAAAGATAAAATAAAGATAATATACTCAACATAAAGATTTTATGTTTTAACAAACATTTACATTCTTGTTTTTTAGATTATGTCCGTTTGTCAGGATTAAAAACCATTATACGTAAAATTAAGTTATGGCATATACGAGAGTACGTTGTGCTAATAGCTGAGAATTACACCCTTGAAAATTTTTGAGAATGCATAGATAATTTCTGAATAAACAGAAAACTAGACTTAAGACAACTTTTTACTTAGTAGCTACAACATTATGTGTGGCTGAAGTAATAGCTGTAACTTTTTGTTCAAGGGTATAAAGTATTCGGTATGCCGAAAAAGCTTTGCTTTAGAGTTAAGCCATATCCAAATCAAGTAGTTGAATTTATGTTTGTCACACTAAACTACCGCTTCTTATTGAAAGTATATACTACTAACCTAAACATTGGTATACTTTAATTCTTTTAATTTGTTGATCTCTGAAAAAATGCAGTAACTGAAAATAATAAACACATGACCACATTCTGAGTATAATTTTTCATGTATTCATTAGATTTAAGCTCATAAAATTTATAAAATAGTAATTAAATTATTTTTTTTTTCAACAAAACTTGCAAATGAAATTTAATGTTAAATGTGATGAAAAACTGATCGCAATAAGCGAATATACAACAAAAATTTGGTAAATGGCGCTAATTGAATAAACAAAAAAAAAGTAAGACATGCACTTTGTATATGTATAAATGTTTCATAATATATTGTAATTATAACTCAAGAGTACTTACAGTTATAAGAAACGCATTAAACACACATATATGCATGTATTTCGTAAGATTTGCTGATTCAATGTAAGACATAAAATACATTAGCCAACTGAGAATGAGTAAAGTTTTCAAAGATTGACAGTATGCGGGAATTATTTTATTGAATGCTAAAATCTGTGAATTGTGTGTATGTCTACAATAATTTATGAGTAAAACTAATAATAAACTCTAAAAAGTAAATAATAGCTATATAGTTCGTAATTTGAACGATAATGCGCACAAAAGCGATAAACGTAAGTAGAAATATTAATTACACTTACAAACTGTTAAAAAAAGAGTGCGTGCTTTACAATGCAGCTATTAATCTCTTAACTCTAGACTGATTACTGGTATCTAAACAATACTGGCTAATTATGTACGCTGGCTTGTTCTTTGTGTATGGCCCTAAAACTAAGTGAGTTAATGTACACGAGATACTTCCTTCCCATACTCGGCTTAGCAAAAGACGTCGGCATTCATGTCACTGGGTCTGAACGGCAGCAACATATCCTTGCAGCGAGACATAACAAAACGCTCCAATTTGCAGCCAGCACTGAAGACGAAATGGGAACGACATTATTATGGAATGTATTTGGATAGGACGTCTGCGACAACACTACTTACTCATAAATCTCATTGCCTTCGACATTATAGAGATCGCAGTTCTTGAACACTAACTGGATATCGTTGAGGAGCTCCTCGTTTAATTGATATTCGCCCATATTTAGTTTGGACTTGATTTTAGCCAGATCCATGGGTGTCTTAATTATCTTATGATAGTCGGGCACCTCCGAGGGCAGCACTGGTCGCAGAAAAGGCCACGCCGCCTGGTGCTTCATTGTCTGCTCCAGCAGATCATACAAGGTGGCGCTATTTAAGGGCAGATTGTCATTGGTACGCCGTCCCGAACGACGATTGTTATTGTGATTACTGGTATTGTTGTTGTTGTTATTATTATTATTGTTGTTGGCAGCAGACTTATCCAGGGAAATGCGCAAAGAGTTGCGTGAGGAACGCGCGCGCTTGGCCTGCGGCTGCTCGTGATCCTCATCATCGTCGGCATCGCCGTCGACTGTGAATGTGAAATAGTATGTTAATTATGGCTAAGTAAGCTTGGATTTAAAATAGGTATGTATACCGTGACTGGGACGGCGTCGGGTGCGCTGTGTTTCATTTGCTTTGCACTTTTTGCACACGAAATCCGCGCGTGGCTGTCGCTTCAATTTAACGCACTCCAGATGATACCACTCGGAGCAGCGTGCACAGCAAATTTCACAGCCGTCGTAAAAACAGACCTGGCATACATTTTCCTCCTCGCTGAAGATAAACATAACGAAATTCGAAATAAGCTTATTTTATTTAATAGTTTGTTATTGCAGAACTCACGTTTCTTCCTCTTCATTGTCCTCATCCGCTTCATTTTCCTCGTCGTCAACGGAGTCTTCATCGCCCGCCTCACTCTCGTCCTCCTCCATAGCTTCTTCTATTTCTTTAGATTTCAGTCGCCTGCTGCTCCGGCGTCCTCTGGCGCGTCGCGTCGCTGCCGCCTTGCCATTTGCCTTAACGGATATGGAGGACGCTTCGCTTTGATCGTCTTGTGTATCGCTCAGATCAGCCTCCTCGTCGTCAGCATTCTCCTCGTCTTCATCCTCGTCACCATCATCGTCGTCCCCATCGGCCACACCCTCATCGACATCCTCATCCTCCTCGTCTACAATGAACTTTCGTTTCTTTTGGGCAGCGCGTTTCTTTTGCTCCTGCTGCTTGGCATCGGTGGCATTGGTCAAGTCCAGGTTCTTGACACAGGTGTGGCAGTACCAATTGCCCTCCGGCACTGTGCGCATCTTTGGCTTCATGCAGAACATGTGAGTGCCACCGTTGCACTGGTCACAAAGCAGCAGCTTCTCGGGATCGGTGCCACGCCGGCACACCTTGCACAGCGACTTATTTGTGGAATGCTTCCATAGAATGGAGTCATGCAGTATGTTCAGATGTAGAAAGATCTGGGCATAGCTGGTGCTACGCATGAGCGACAGCTCCCACTGCAGCAGCTTGGACTCGCAGATGAGCTGATCCTGCTTGGCATCCTGCCGCTTCTTGGTGACGCCAAATGGCTCCTTGAGGAAGCGACGCCCAATTGCCTGCTCTACCTGCAACAGGGCACTGGCCAGGTTGCGCACTTGCGTGCGATGTGTCTCGGACTCGGCCTCATCGCTCTGGGGAATGTATTGACCTGGATCCCGATACTTGCCGTACTTTTTCTTTGCATATTGGTTCAGAAAAGCGGCATCTTCATCCTTCTCGTCGTCCTGGTCATCGTAATCCTCGTGCGACTCATTGTCCGAATCGCCGGCCGCATCATCGCCATGCTTTAGTCCGGGTCCCCACTGCAGCTTACACTGGGCATCAAACTTGTCCCCCAGCAACTGATTGCGCCACCTCTCCATGTCCTTGACCTTCAGCCTGCCTAAATCGCCAGTGTAAATGTCCGTCTCGAACTGCAGAATACAATCGACAAGATGCAGGCGCAACACCTCGTTGAGATCGGTGCCCTCGGGCAGCCCGAAGTTGGCCTGGCCGTATTTACGCTGCGTCTCCGCCTGCATTGTGCTGACAAACTTGCTGCGCTTCTTATCGCTGTCAAGGCTGAGCAGCTCGTGCGGACAGCTCTTCACATGCTGTTCGATCAGGCTGCGCAGCTGGTTGACTTCGTCCAACAGCTCCGATTCGCGCCAGCCGAGCGGATTGAGCGATCTAATTAAGGCGTCAATCTCTTCTGCCTGATAGATGTACGACCAGACCTTACGCTGTACGTGTTGCTCGGCATGGACAATACAGTTGGCGCCGTCGCCGTTGCACATGAACAGCTCGTATTGAGTGGGTGGCGACGGCTCCTCATCGTCCGCGCCGGCCACATCCATGGGTTCCGTGGATTGTCCTGTACTATGGCCATTGAGGCGGTTCTCTTGGTTCTCCTTGTTCTCCAGCGATTGTTTGTTGTTTGTTTTGCGCTTCTTTTTATCATCCTCGCTATACAGCTTAACCAGATAGTTGCGCAAGTCCTTGCGCACCTTCGGCAGCAGCGCCTGCTTGCGCAGCTCGGCGGGCGACTTGTTCACCGGCGGCTGCGCCAGGCACGTGTCCATCATGCTATCCGGCACGTGCTCTATAAAGATGCCCGGCATGGACTCCAGCACATAGTACTTGCGATAGCATCTATCCATGCCCAAATAGACCAAAAAGTTGAAGAGCTCCGAGTGCAGCTTCAGCACCTGCTGCTCGTGCTTCCGCTGCTCCCGATCCGACTGTGCCAGCAAATCGGCAATGCGACGATTCAGCTGCTCGCCCAGAGCCTCTTTCTTCTCCGCGTCCTGCTTCACCTCATCCGTCAGGCACTGCTGATGGTGCTCATTGGTTAGCTTGCGCTTGGCCATCTCGAGGGCAGCCAGGCGCCGGTTCTCGGTGATAATCAAAGCGCGCAGTTCGGTTTTCGCCTTGGCCGTCCTCTCCATGCGTTCCTCGACGACGTTTATGGTGCCGGAGTAGGTTAGGATCTGCGCCATTAAGCAGCTAATCACGCGCATAATGTCCGCAAAGTCCAGCTGAGTGATGGACTGCGTCCTGAGGGCGCGCAGAATATGAGCGTATTGCAGACGTAACTGTAGCCCGGGATCCTCGCGCGACGAATAGCCATTGCGGTACATGATGCGCCACTTTTCGGCCTTGTCAATCACGGCTGCGCCGGAGGCCAATAAATGCAGGCGCAGCACCTCGCTCAGGGTGAGCGCGTCCAGCGGCAACTCGTTCAGGTTGAAGGAGAAGTGCCGCTTGGCATAGCGATGGGTCTGCGAGGCGTTGTACATGCTGATGTAGGGCTCCCGTGTCGCCGGCGTCCGACCAATCGCATAGTACACCGGACACTCCTCCTCCTCCTCCTTTTGCAGATCAAAGATCGTGCCCAGCAGCACGAGCAGTATGTCCGAGAGTGGACCGGCCACCTCGCGAGCGCTCAACGCGCGCGACATTTCGTAGTAGCTAAGATTCTGGCGGAACACCTCCGCGCCGGAGAGTAGTCCGCGATAGGTGTGCATAAATTCGCGCAGCATGAAGGCATCGCCCAGCAGCGGTTCCGGCAGAAACGTCACAATTGGATGATACGTGGGCAGCACGCACTGATCGCTGCGCTCCAGATCGTCTGTTTTGGTGGTCAGATGGTGGCATTCCTGCTCCACACGTAACATCAGGTCGGCCTTCTTTTGGGCCTTCTCTCGCTCCAACTCCGCAAATTTGGCCAGCTTCTCCAGGCGCATACGCTCCATTTCTTCGGCCAGCAATTTCGCTTTGGCCTCGGAATCCGCCTTGCTCTTGGCCGTCGGTTCCTCGCCCTTCACAATGTATTTGTTGAGCGTTGACTGCTTTTTGGTATCCTTAGCCTCGGGTCGCTTAATTTTAGCCGGCGAGTAGCGCGGCATTTTGCCTATAAAGATGCTCGAGAAGCTGGCATTCGGCTCGGTTACATATTGCTTGTAGATCTCAGGCTTGGGCCGCAGTATCCCATCCACGCGAATCACGTTATTCTTGATGAACATGGCCAGGTTCTCCAGGTTAAACTCGGCGCGCTGTCGACGCAGCTGCTCGAAGGGCGCTGTAATCTCGTCGCCTTTGGACGAGCGCAGGTGATATTCGAGCTGCTCGGTGTCCTCGTAAATGCCATTACTCGGCTCCGGCATGTTGCCAGCCGGCTTTATGCCCACCACCTTAAAGACGGCGTTCCTCTTACTCGTCACAGTCACCTCCTCATTGAGAAAGAAGCGTTTGCGCAGAAACTTTGAAACAATCAAGTTGAGCGTCTTGACGGCCGACTGGCGCGCATGCTCAATGACCAGGAGCACGGGGGCACGCAGACTCTGTTTGAACTGTTCCATCTTCTTGCGTGCGACGCGCTCGCTCTTCACCGCCTCCTCATAGGTGAGGCCATCCTTGCCGGTGGCCTCGCACTGCCACACCGTCGAGTTTATGGCCATGACATGTCGGAAATAGTTTCTGCGAAATAAAATACGATTCGATTAAAGCCTTGAAATGAAAATGCGAAATGTTTACAAGGGCTCGTTGTATATATAGAAGTTTTTTGGTTTTCAATAACATTACTAAATATAATTTGTATTTCACTTATTATATTCGAAATTTGATCAAAATAGAGCTACTAAGAAAGCCAGGAACCCGGCTTCGCATCCAAGCCTAGTTTATGGATTTGAAATTGTAGATGAAGCCAATACTGGGCAGTGCTATTCATAAATATATGTTATGCAGATAACTTCTTATCATGTTCTTAACCTGTAATATTAAGTGAACAGCAACGACATTTTCATACTATATGCTATAGAGATCTGATGCTAATAAGATTTTGCTCATATAATAGGATCGATATGACCGACGTTCAAAATTGCCAAGTTTTCTTAGATCTTAAAATATGAATGTGTTTTTCATTAAACTATAATCATCATAACAACACAACGGTGTTTCCATACAGCAGCTTATATATTGTCCGATTTTTCACGGAACTAACCTTTTTTAAAATAATCATACAAGATCTGTTTTCGAAGAAGTATGCATAGTATATATCAATTGAACCGAACCAGTTAGATTTCGGATCTGCAATATCTTTACATATATCATAAGCCGAACCATTAAGTAAGTTTCTCAAAAAATTTTACAAACTTTAAACCGAACCGAACCACATTTATTTTACTAAATCCCAAATCCCGAAATTAACATTCGCCAGCACTAAAGACAATTTGCTAAAACCTATTTGAACTCCTAATAAAAAAATATTTTTTTTATAAATGATATATAGAATATTTTTATTTAAAGCTTAAGGTGTGTGACGAATCAAGGCGAGACATTGGTTCGAACCGTAAACCGAACCAATATGTATACGTAAAAATATATGGTTATATGAAGCAATGGGATGTTCTTGATCATTTTTTGTTAAAGCTTTGAATTGAAAGGTTAACTTTGATATTTGCTTGTGCTAACACCAACCCATGGAATCCTCTAGTTTGCCACGAATTGAGGGATCGATGGCTTACTCGATTACTCTTTTTCACATATTGTCAATATTTTTGGACTTAACCTTACCAAATTTAGTATTTTTTTTAAATCTTTCATAGTTTTTCTATAAGTTCAAGGTATGATCGTTATGATTATCATTCCATGAAAGCTACTTTGTTGGCCCAAAAGCACTTTTTCAAGGTACGAGGATTGATTGGAGCCATTATTTGGTTTAAGCTCCCAATTTAATGCAATTTTCTTCCTGAGCATATTTCTATATTATGTCATTAAGTATATTCACGGCGCCATTGATCCTATATATTAGACCAACACCCGATGTGGGAAAACAATCCCATGACACTGTTTTTTCACCACTACCCCCAATAGTTTCAACTGTGTCTTTTTGGATCCTGTGCAGTAATTTGGGGCGTCTTACAAAACACATTTGTTTTGTCTGACTACAACACGTTTTTTCAATTTCGTACACTAAATGTCTTTTCGCGAAATTGATTCGGCTTTGGATGCTATATTTTTTAAGGAATGGTACCTTCTTTACAGAATATGCTTTCAAATCTACTTCTATTAGCCAAATCAGAATTGTACAATATGTGACAAGTGTTTTTAACTCAATTCTCAAATCTTCCGATGAATGGAAGATTTTTGTTTTGGACATCCTGAACCCAAAACTTGTCATATTTTTTTTTGCAGGTTTTTCGCTTAATACAAGAGGTTTTTATTCTCTGGGCTTTAATAACTAAAAATATTTATTCCATTTAAGAATTGCATTAACATTGCAATTTCATACATTCTTTTGTTCCATTTTTGAAGATTTCTTATGACTTTTCTTTCGACAATCCTCTAAATGCGCCCACAACCTATTGGGACTCTCATAACAATACAAAAAGACGAACTTCGCAGGAAATAATTATTTTACACTTTTCTTATTCTAAAACTGCAAAATAGTACCTTAATTAATAAATTTCACGCTTTTAAATACAAAGTATAATGACAAAAATTTTTTTCCAACACAAAATCGTGTTCACTTAACAAATGGAAACACACAACTCATATTTTTCAGAAATATATAAAAAAAAAAATAAATAAATTACTCTTAACAACGGACTGTGTCCAGTTGGTTTCATGCCTAAAATTTGCTCAGACTATGAATAATATGGTTCGAAGCGTTAATTGTTTTTTTTTTTATTATTATTATTTATTATCATGACTTATTATTTTTTCCATGACTGTAAATGTTTTAACTTTTGGAGCAGTGCTTAAACCTTTGCATAAAATTCTTTGACTTCTTCTAATCAGCCCGTACACCTAGCTTTATCACACATCAATACAATATGATATTTTCAATTAACATAAGCAGTAATAATAGTTGAGTTTGTATTTAAAATCAAATGTGCACGAGGTGGCAACGCTGCGCGTAGCAGCTGTGAATTAATTCGCGCGCTTTCCACTGCCGCCGCCACCACCACCTTCTGGCAAAAGACGAAATGTTTTTGCTAATGCATGTGTCGCTGGGCCGAAGCATGCGTTCGTCAGCGTCGCTTTGTTGTATACTTTAGCGCAGTGTTTGCTTTGCCATGTCTATCCTAATGCAGCATACAGCATTTGACGATGGGCAAAACATATGAATGCAGCATTTTGGACTTACTCGTAATCGCGGAAAATGCGCTTTGTAATATAACAGCAGAAGACCAAGTCGTTGTCGTGGAATGTTTCATTTTTTCCGTCTGTTTGATTGAGATCAAAACCGTCGCGTTTGCAAATAGGCATTGTTGCTTATTTATTATTCAATTGCAATAGTGTGCGTGCGTTAGTGTGTGTGCGCGCCAAGGAGCAGCACAGGCCAAGCCACTGAATGGGTGACACAGACACGGACCAATAAAGGGCGCCCAATTTTTGCAATCTAAACGTTGTCAAACAACGCCTTTTGATCTGCACTCAATTAGCAATTGTCGTGAGCAGCTTTTAATGTTGTCTGCACTGGCTTTCATCAGCTATTTCACTATAATTTCACTCGATTCTCTTAATAAAATAATTTTCACGCGCGCCTCGCGAATTTCGCTTGGCGATTGAGATGCTAATGGCACATCGTCTTGTAACTATCGATATCTAATACTCGTATGTAAACAAGCTTAAGCGTCGTCGTCATTTTCTACCGATAGTTTGCGCGCCGCTTTGTGCAAGTGTTGGGTAATTGCAATTTTATATTTAATTACTGTTAATTTGTTTTGTTTTCTTTAAATTTTTATATTATTTTTATAAGTTATTTTCGATTTAGCTGCTCACATTTTGTACACTTTTGCCATAATAACAAATGTGTGTTACATTCTGCTTGGTCGATCTACACACAGATATCGATACTCACATTATATCGATAAGGCATCAACAACTCTACTGCAAAACGGAATAAAAGAACCACACAAAAAAAAAGTTTGCGGAAAAGGAAAAGTGCATATGACTGACTAAAAAAATTATAAGAAGGCGGCATAACTGATTGCAATGTGCAGAAAACAGTGTAAAACGAGAAACATGCGCTGTTGCGTATGACGACCAAATCTGTTTCCAGCCAAATAGGTAGGCAGGCCAATGGCGCTGTCTCGAGCAGTCAGCCTGCCTTCATATTCACATCATTCTCTCGCCGTTGTCTTCCTCTTCGCTTTGTGCGACACAAGCAACAGCAGAACGAACGATATTTTTGTCGAGGGGCAAAAACTGTACGCGCTCTTTTGTGTTGTGTTGCGTTGTTTTTGTACGTGTGTGTGTGTGTGTGGGAGCGGGAGGCCCAAATGATGTACAAAAGTTTAATGTCTCGTTTTGTTTCCACTTATGCAAATTGCAGTCTGTTTTCCGTCGCTGTATCTGCATCTGAGTGTGCGTGCGCCACAAACTTGTGATTTATTAACTCGACGGATTCCCACCCCCTTGTGGCTTGTCGAGGCAGCTAAGCCCTAAATGATAATGGTCCGCAGACGTGCACGGCCCGCCAAGGAGCCCGCCCTAATGGTGGTTACCTCAAACGGGGTCGACGCCAACAGCGACGTGACGCCCGCCATGCCCTTCAACGGCGCACCAATCAGCGCCGTGGAGGCGGCAGCGGCCAGCAATAATCTGCTGGATGATCAATACTTTGCCAGCCCCAAGCGGAAAGACTGTCGTCTGATGAAAACAGGTGAAAATCTCAATGCGGCAAATTACAGCAAAGTCAGCGACAACTCAGACAAGTCTGAAACTGGCCGTACAATTGGTAAGTGTTTTTTCGTTTTTAATTTTTTGAGGTTAACTTTAGTGCACTCACACCCCCACCCCTCTACACGTTCCGCCCTGCACAGGTGTTCAATTGGCAACTCGCTCGCAAACACGCACCATCGAAAACTTCTTTAGGGCGAATGCGGCCGCAAAGAGCGCAAATGCTAAAAAACTGACTACAATTCTTTCAGAAACGACAACAACAACAAATACAACTATAACAGAAGAGCAAAAGACAATAACAACAAATGGCGCCTTAGTTGACGAGCTGGAGGATGTGGAGGCTCTGCTGTACGAAGCACACTCCATTGCTTCGCCCTCGACCAGCGCCAGCAACAGCACCAGTTCACCAGCTTATCAAGACGATGATCTGGAGGCCGAGCACGCCAACGACAACAGCTCCGAGCAGGGCTGTAACTACATGCTCATCAGCACACACACAGCAGCAGACGCAGAAACAAGCACACACGCACACACACACACGCAAACAGACACAGCTGCCTTTCAGACGCATCGCTCTGCGCTGCGCGACAGTCACAGCTCGTCGCACAGCAGCAGCAGCAGCAGCGGGAGCGGTAGCGGTAGTGGCAGTGGCAGCAGCGCTACGACTTCCGATAATATATTTCTGCAGGAGCCGGTGCTGACGCTGGACATCGATCGCACGCCCACAAAGGCATCCAGCATTCGCATTAATAAGAGTTTCGGGCTGGCTGGCGCAGTGTTCTCATCGCCGCCTTCTGTGTTGAATGCTTGCGTACTCAACGGTCGTTTTAATCAGATTGTTACGCTCAATGGCCACGGGCACGGGGAGGAGCACGAGCACGAACAAGAACAGCATCAGATGCATCTGCAGCAGCCGTTGAGCGGTTTTGAGTTGGACCAACTTGACAGCAGTTCCTGCGACAGTGGCGTCGCCTGCTGCTTGACGGCGGGCACATCGCCCGCGGTGGCGGGCAATCGGCGACGTAAGCCCGCTACGCCACACCGCATACTATGCCCCTCCCCGATTAAGACGATGCCGCGCGATCCGGCGCTGCTGAAGGGCGAGACGCTGTCGCCACGAAAGTCGCCGCGCAAACTGCCATTGCAGCTGGCCGCAAGCAGCGCGTGTAAGTCGCGACGAAGACTGAATCAGCCAAAGCCACAAGCGCCTTACCCAGCCCAGCCCAGCCCAGCGTCACGAGAAGATGTCGTGGTGGTGGTGGACGATGATGAGGACGACGATGACGAGGACGATGTGCGTGCACTGATCAAGGCCGCCGAGGAGCGTGAGAATCTGAACAAAGCAAAGGTATTGCTCAAACCGACAACAGTAGCAATAGCAGCTTCCAAGCCAAAGGCGCCTACCAAGCCGGCCAGGGCCAAGACCATGCCAGCCAAATCCCAACCGCTGGCTGCCACCAACGGTAATCGCGAGCTGACCGAATTCTTTCCGGTGCGGCGTAGCGTACGCAAAACCAAAACGGCCGTGAAAGAGGAAATGATGCGTGATCTGGAACAGGCTGTGCTCGAGGAGCGCTGCGAGGGTCTGCAGGTACGCCACTTTACGGGCAAGGGGCGTGGCGTTGTTGCAATACGTCGCTTCAAGCGTAACGAGTTTGTCGTGGAATATGTGGGTGATCTCATTGCGATCAGCGAGGCCACTGAGCGCGAGCGACGCTACGCCCTGGACGAGAATGCTGGCTGCTATATGTACTACTTTAAGCACAAGAACCAGCAATACTGCATCGATGCAACCATTGACACCGGCAAGCTGGGCCGCCTCATCAATCATTCGCGCAACGGCAACCTGATGACCAAGGTGGTTGTCATCAAGCAACGGCCGCATTTGGTGCTACTGGCCAAGGACGACATTGAGCCCGGCGAGGAGCTGACTTATGACTATGGCGATCGTTCCAAGGAGTCGCTGCTGCATCATCCATGGCTGGCATTCTGAGCCACCGGGACACAGCACCTATCATTACCTAAATACATAATGAATAAAACTAGCCTAGATATTCTTAAATGAACAATGAAAACAAAAAACAAAAGAAAAAACTGTTAGTGCAAAATATCGTCAAGGATAGAGAGCATCATCATCATATTTTTGGATCTGTTAGCGTTTATCCTTTGTGTTAAGGCATCGATTATGAAACTGTTGAACATTTAGACGAAGTTGAAGCGGTTGAAGCGTATGATTATTACATTAACATTGCATTCACATTTATAATGAAATCGTACACACTATTTATATAGATCTAGATAATATATATGTAATATTGCTAATTATGTACTATTTACTGCCATAGTGCTATCTATATACACCCCGTTCACCTCGCTCGCCAATCCCAATCCCAAAAAAAAAAAAACAACAAGAAAAATCCTGACTAGATATATGAGAATAATTATAGCATTAACATCTCTTAACACACACATTTGACGAGGCTTTCTGTAGCGTCCACTGGCAGAATTCAACTTCCTGGATGTAGAGACCACTTTGGTGCTTCTCTAAGCGCATCTCCCATTGAGCTTCCTATAAGCAGGTTTCAATTACTCCATCATGGATCACAGCAGCAAGTCTCCTAGTATAAACATGAATCTAATTATATATACCGCCGCTCCCCCGTCCTAAACCTAACCTAATTGTTAAGTATATAAATGCAAGATTGTATTGCAACAAAAAACTTGGTTCAAATAAACATAAAAAATTGATTTTTTCATATATCATATTTTTTATTATTATACTTTGCGCATATATATTTATACAGTACATTAACTATTAATTGTATAATATAATTTTGTAGCTCATAATACATTTTAATCCAAGCCGCAAAACCATTTTATTTCATGTTTAGAGGTTTTGCTCTTTTTAATTTTTTTGTTAGCAAAATAAAAACGATGCACACAACAAATGCATAATTTACAGTTAAGTCTACGTATACAGCATCGATTGAATTTTAGTTTGTAATTTATTATAATGTTTTACTTTCACACATACAAACACACACACGCACTCACAAGACACAAACATGCAAAAATAAATAAATAAAACATTAACACAAAAAAATGTGAAGCCAATTGTTAATTTTTTTTTATTCACTTTGGAGATCATGGCAAACTATGACTACACATGGAATGCACGCGCTTTTCTTCTTTGAAATAAACGTAACAAATTCTGTAAGTATTTGGGTGCGAATAGAAAAATATAATTTTCGCTTAGGCGGGTTACGTTTTTGTTTTTTTCTTTTGAAATATCTCACTTTGGAATGGCTGGGACAATTTTCGATAATGGAAGTGATTTAGCCAGACAAATCAATTCCATCCACACACTTAAACT
Source organism: Drosophila colorata (assembly GCA_035041545.1). Lineage (NCBI taxonomy): Eukaryota > Metazoa > Arthropoda > Insecta > Diptera > Drosophilidae > Drosophila > Drosophila colorata. The sequence goes on from JAWNLD010000482.1 coordinate 1,072,825, forward strand.
TAAGTCAACTCGTTAGTGGTCAAAACTGGGCTTTACAAAAAGATTCTAAGCTGGGCTTTCGCGAACTATTTGTTAAAAGGACACGACATTAACTAATCCATTTGGTATTATTATATTTTGGGAAACTTATTGTAAACGCGGATTAAATAAGTTGAAAAGCATTTTGAATTTCACTGATCTACCTAGGTCGCCGCAGCTAAGTGTAGAGGTAATATCGCTTACTACGATTAATGCAACACTCTATACATTCTAAGCACATCAAATAATCATATTGGCGCTAAAAGTAATGCTAGTACTAATTGCTGAGTTTTTTAAGTTTTCGGCCAGCTGTTGAAAATAATTCTCAAATTATTACAAACTAATTTTTACACAAAATATTGCACTAAGGTTAAATTTCGACGCGCGCAGATTAGCATTGCTTTTACTACAACTACAGGCTACGAGTAACAACACCAATAACAACCACAACAACAACTACAACAACAACAGCAACACGCACTTTAACAATAACAAGAGCATAGTTGCTCGCAGTTGCTCTCACCAAATTTGTGTTCAACTCTTATACCAAAATATCTAGACGGATTCATAATACTGACTCGACACATTGCCTACGTCAAGATGCTCCCCTCGACCGCCAGTGGGCGTGGCGGTGGCACCAACAACATCGTCGATTGTTGCTGATGCTGCTGCTGCTGCGACCTCAGCTGTTTTGCGCTGCGCAGCTTTTGTCATTTCTTGGCACTAAAACTGGGCTTGGGCAGCGAGCTCATGAAGGCGCCTGCATTGGTGGGCAGCGCCGGCGCCACAAAGCTCAGATCGGGTATTAGCGAGATGCGTGGTGCCACCTTTGCATTGCCCAGATGAAACTGCTGGCGATGTTGATGCTGCTGATGCTGTTGCTGCTGCTGCTGCTGCTGCAGCTGTTGCTGGTGGTGCTGATGATGCTGATGCTGATAAGTTGCAGGCGCTGAAGTGCCTGTTGCCGTCGGCGCTGTGGAGAAGTCGTGCATCATGTGTATCTGTTGTGGTACATTGTTATTGTTGTTGTTGTTGCTGCTGTTGCTACTGCTACTGCTTTGATATTTGGGCACCAGATTGCTGTGTGCATGCGGCTGCTGCTGGTGCTGATAGAGGCTCAGCGGATTGTTGTAAAAATTGGCGCTTTGCCACGCGCCCGAGTTGAACTGCGGCGCAGCGCGTGCAGGCAGCGGCGAGCTGCTTACAAAATCCGACCAGTCATCTTCCTTGGCTGAAGCAGCGGCAGCGCTTGCTGCCTTACGCGTTTTCTGCACATTCAACACGTTGTTATTGTGATTATTGTGATAGGATTGTTGCTGCAGCTGCTGCTGTAGCTGTTGCACGGGCACGGACACAAAATCGGACCACTCGTCATCCTCCTGCTTTTGTTGCGCCTGCTGCCTCTGCTGCTTGGGTGGCTGTTGCGCCACGCTGGCGCTTATCGTGGGCGGCTTGGACTGATGCGAGAACAACTCTTCGATGCGCGCCAATTCCTCGGCATTGATGTTGGCCAGCGCGTTGTCGCCCCATTCGATGCTGGGCTTGGCCAATGGAATTGTCTGTGGCAGCAGTATGGCCGGGCTGAGGATCATTTGTTCGCCAAAAGTGGGCGTGCCATTGCGCGGCGGCTGCAACTGCGCAGCGATCTTGACGGCGGGCACACACTGAAAATCACTGAAATCGTCATCTTCCGCGGATGGCTTGCCCGTGACGCTTAGCTTGCTGGGCGAGTCGAGGCCGTAGGGCGGCGGCTTGTACTCTACGTCGCGATATTCCTTTTTGACAACTGTCTCATCGATAATAATGCCAGCCGAGGCGATCTCGTAGTCGAAATCAATGGGCGCCAGTGTTGTGGTCTTGGCCACCGCCGTGTCCGATTTTGAGGGTGTATAAATATGCGTCTCCTTGAGCGGCAGCGCGAAGCTATTGCTGCAGCTGCTGTTGCTTGCGACCTCATGTAATTGCTGGCTGCTGACTGTGGGTGGTGGCGGTGGCGGAGGTGATGCTGATGGTGATGGTGATGGTGATGGTGACGGCGACGGCGAAGGTGACTCTCTCAGATCAAGTTGCTGCTGCTGCTGCTGTTGCTGCTGAGCGAGCTGCTCACTGTCGTCGAGGTTGTGGCCATTCCCGTCTGCTGATAGAGCAGGCGATAGCGGCGCTGTTGCTGCTGCAGCAGCAAGTACTGATGCTGCTGCTGGGGTGTCATCAAGACAGGCGGCGGGCAAAGTGACAGCCGCTGCTTGGTCGGAGCCGCTGTTGGCGTCGTTGTTCGCGCCTTGCCCATGAGCAGGGCCAGGCTGCGCTTTAGCTTGGCTCGTCTGTGCTGCTGCGGCGGCTGCTTCAAGTCCTGTGAACCACACAAAAGATCTGGATTAATAAAGAAGATTCGGCAATTGCCTCTGGCATATATATAACGGGACAACATGAGTACTAAAATTCTGGGTTAACTAGTGCAGTAGTGAGGTGGGTTTGGGGGTGGGTGGTAATAGTGTTTTGGCAGCGACAGGTAATAAGAACTAAATAGAATTAGTTGGAGTTGCATAGACTTAAAAAGAGATAGCATAAAAAGAGAGTATACACAACTACAACACGGAGCACAGAGCCAATGAAACTTACTAAGATCCGGCAAGGCGCAGTGAGCGGTTAAATAAGTGTTTGTTGTTGTAGTGGTTGTTATTGCATGATTGTTATTGTTGCGGATGGTGGCAAAATGTGTGACAAAATTGGCATTGGCATTGGCATTGGCATTGTTGTTGTGGTTGATTGTCATATTGTCATTATTATCATTAAGAAGTTCCATCAGTGGCAATCGCGCGTCCAAGGCATCGAGATTATTGTTGTTGTTATTATTGTGGGAGTAGTTAGAGGTAACAAGATTTATTTTATCAGCATTAGCCACCATCGTTACTTGGTCTAGTTGTTGTTGTTGTTCTTGTGGTTGTTCCAATTGTAAAGTCTGTACATGTGATTCTAAATACAATTTATCATAAGGATAAATTTCAGTACAAAAATGGTGGGTACAAGAAACAAGTGATAAACGGTATTTTACTCCTTAAATGCCCTTGCAGTTAATACAAATTTGGATCTAATATAAGTCAAAATTCAAGTTTCAGACATGTTCTTGGTATATAAAATGCTGTTACTCATTTTAAACATTATACTAGCAGAAAAGGTTTTTATCGCTTAAAAAATAGAAATAGAATCATGGCTGCAAACCCAGAACAATATTTATGGTAGTTGGGTTCACCGTTCCTGAATCTGGTTTGCCATATCAATGAACCCCGGTTTTGTTTCTAGCCTTGATTCGCCAAATTATTTGAAATTTATTGTTTGGTTTATGATATTTACAAATTTTTGAGTTTGGTTCAAAATTGGTTTGTATCCATGGTTTTAATTGCACTGGTTTAACAAGTTTTGTGAGCCTAATTTGCACTAGGCTCAATTATAATCGTATATTTACAATAAACTTTTTTAAATTTTTTCAAAATTATTAATACAATCTCAAATATTATTTAAGCTTTCAGTACTTTTTATTACGGATTGTTAACAGAAATGTTTTTACCTCGAACTTAAGTTTAACTATACAATTTTTTTTTTTTTTTACCTATTATTTATGTTTATGTATGAGGTTTTGGGCGTTCTGTTACTAGCTCCCACATTATGTTAAGAGAAATGTTATTCCTGCTGTTTAACGGATTTAGTTTACTAATTATATCGATTTTTTCGCAACAATCTATAAAATAAACATCTGCAAGGGCAAGGCAGCTTCGGCCTACCGAAGGGTGAGCAATTTGCAAGAACGGTTCATCAAAAGGAAAATACAAACAAACGAATGTAAACCAAAACGAGAGAAAGAGAGCAACCAATGAACTGCAGGCCAATTGTTTATTCAGTTGGAAAGCGAAAGCGTGTGGATCAACAAAAGCGTCTCAGGATAGAGCGAACGAGAGGCAGTGGCAATTTTGGTAACGAGAATCGTGTGTAGCGGTTATTTTGCGGCAACTAAGTAGTGTTGGGCGTGTAATGCCGTCTAGCAACTTACCCTGAAGTGGCTGCTGAGTAGAGCTGCTGCTGCTGTTGGTAGGCTGCCAGCTAGAAGTGGGCGTCTGTTGTGAATCCAGACCAGCGGAGGTCGCGGCGGGCGTTGCCGACAACGGTTTGAGCGGCTTTAATGGATCAAAGCTCAGGTTGGCCGCAAAGCGTGGCATGGACGCATTCCATTTGTCGCCAAAGAGCTGTGGATTCGATTAAAGCAGGATTAGCTTAACGAAGCGAAAATTAAATACTATATCTTACAATGTTGCGCGAATCGATGGCCAGGGAGCGCACCAGAGAGTGCCGCATCTCCGAGCTGGCCCACTGATAGTCCAGAGCGTGCGCCAGCTCAATGGCTCCAAAGTGTAACGTTTGCGTCTCGGCCAGTGCCGCGTGCTTGGCTGCTAATTGCGCGCTGGTCGACTCCAGACTGGGAAACATAAGCTCCAGCACTGGCTTGACACGCTCGGTGATGCTCAGTTGGGCAACAGCTGGTGGCGGTGGTTGAGGTAGCACGGGCGCCACTGCAGCGGGTGCGGATACAAATGCTGGCGCCGCAAAGTCACCGAAATCATCGTCGTCATCGTCAGTTGCCTGTGCTGTAGTTGCTGTTGTCGTTACGGGCGTGACAAAGTCTTGGAAGCCATATTCCTGGCAGACCGCCTGCACCGGCTGTTGTGGCTCAGCAGTCGCTGGCGCCGCAGCAAAGTCGGCAAAGTCGCCAAAGTCATCGTCCTCGTCCTCGTCTTCAGCCCCGTCAACGACATTTCCATTAAGCTCCTGCTGTGGAGTGTCAATGGGCGGTGTTTCTTGGAATACGGCAAAGTTAGGTGCAGGCTGAGCAGCATCAGGAATTTGGGTATGCAGCGCAGGCGCCTGCTGCAACTTCGGCGTCTCCACAATCTCTATGGCAAAAAAGTCAGCGGCACCCTCAGGTATGAACAATTCTTTGGGTTTCTTTGGCGAACACTCCTCATCACTGTCATCGGTCACATCCTCCAGCGTTACCTGGTGGCACACAGCGGACGCTTTGGCTGACCGCTCATCAGCCACTGGGGACAAGGTGCAGGGGGGCGTAACACTTTCGCTTGAGTATAGGCTCAGGCTGTCCAGCTTAAGCGAGGGTAGATTATCATTGGTATTGGCTTCTTCCTCCTCCACATCCTCCAGCTCCTCATGCTGCTCCGCCAAGTTGGCGATCTCGTTCGGTTCCGGGAGCACAGCATTGTATTGTGGTGCTGTCACTTCCTGCTCATCTGCATGATCATCATAGTCAAGTGCCTTCACCTTGTAATTGAATGCCTCCACTGTTTGTTGTTTTGCAGCTGTTTCCGCATGGCCGTTGCTCAGATCGGGTAGCAGCGGGTGTGCGTAGTGCTCTGCTGATGATATGGCTAATTCTGGCAGCGGGGGAACTGCAGCGGCGGGGAATACTTTGTTAATAATCGTGAAACAGCGTAGCTATAAAAAGCAATTACCTTTCGCACTGAGTGCGACTGCGTGCGTGTCGGTGACTAAGCCATACTCTGAGTATTCGTCAGCGTCGCCTTCTTCCAAATGTAGCGTCGATTGCAGCCCTGAATCGTCGTCGTCCTCGCCAAAGTCAATCGGGGGCGGGGTGCTGCACAAAAGCGGCGGCGGCACGTTCACCATTTCGTGAGTCCTTTGTTGCAATTTCTTGCTTTCGCTGTTGTCGTTGTTGTTGTCGTGCTAATTTGGCCAACAGCAGCTGCAAACACTTCGGGAACTGTCTTGCTGGTCGCTGTGACGTTTTCAACCCGTTTATCTACGTACGTATGTGTGTATTGACTCTAGTGTATGCGAGTGCGTGTGTGTGTATTGGTGAGCCCATTCAAGGTCTGTGTTGGAATTTTCGTGTTTGACTTTACGTTACGCACACGCGCTGGCTGCGGGGCTCTTAGGTACTATGCGAGTATCACTTGCGCAATGATTTTGGCCTATAAAAGATAAATCAAACGTTCTTATGTGTGAAATTCGCCATGTTTTTAACAAAACAAAATTTTTTCCAGGCTTAGTTCTGACATTCACACTTAGAGATGTGTGACATGTCACAAGTATTTACAGGTGGCTAGTCACTGTCACTGCCAAAAAATACCAAATTTAACGGGCACATCTAGTTACAAGTTGTAGCAGCACAGCTGTACATAGCTTGAAATAAACATACATATGCTATAAAATAGACACAAATTATTTTTCAGACTTAGCACAGCTTTGCATTTTATAAAACAAAAAATCTATTTCTCAGGGTTAGCACAGTTATGTATTAGAAATAAACCAGTTCCTAATAATAAGTGCACAGCCCTCCTAAATCAAAGTAGTTTTGGAGTAGAACAAACTGATATGCTTGTCAATCAAACAAATCTTACTGTACATTGTATGCTTTTATAAACATACATCTGTATACATTTTAATAATATTTTTAAAAAATACTAGCCGCCGAAGGAGCAAGAAATATTTTACAGCACTGGAACTTTCGATATTTGGTGTATCGATTGCATCTCTGTCAGTCTGACAGCTGCTTTAAGGTTATACTACTATTGTAGCGTACTTGAATTCGCATAATATTTTGGTAAATATAATATTTAAAGTCAATATGTGTTCAATTACGCAACGCAGACATTATGCGCTGCAGTTTCTGCATTTGGAATCAGCCGACCCACTAACATTATGGTTTTGCTTGCAGCCTTTGGTCTATATATTACATAACTAACCAGCTATGTCTCAGGCTCCAGTTCGTGTCTCGCCGCTCATCAAGCTCGGCAGATGGTCGTTGCTGATTGTGGGTATTGCCTATGGCGCTGCCCACCAGAGCCGCCTCTCCAAGAAGGAGGAAAAGGTGCGCGAAATCGAGAACCAACAGAAGGCCGTTCGGGATGCCAAATTGGCCGAGGAGAAGAAGCGCAACGCCGAAGCCGAGTCGAGGGCCCTGGCCGCGCTGTCGAAGCCCAGCTCCGGATAGAACGCTTCTCAAGTTTGTTTAAGTTAAATTACTGCGCCAACTATTTGCAACCAAATCCAGGCAACCAGTCAACAACAACAACATCCAAATTCCATAGCGATCGGCCAGTGTTGCTCCTTGTCTATCGAATTATCGATCGTGTTTGTGTGTTTATCTGAAGTTTGTGCAAATTAAATGATTGAAAAAAATAATTATGTAAAACATAAAATAGTGAATGTGTGTTGGTTTATTTATTTCAGCTTTTGTTTTTAAAAGGGATGCTGCTCTTGTTTAGCTATATTCTTTTCGCCCCAGAAGCCTTTTTAGTACTTTTCCTACCCCTCTTCCCTCGCTAATTTTGTGCTGATAGGTTTTGTTGAATCAATAGTTAATCGCGCTGCCAAGGCGATAATTTAATAGGTGTTGAAACAACACCTTAACTTGCCGTGGGCACACGCAGGTCATACAGCAATCTAAGTGCCAGCACTCCGTCCGTCGGTGCGATGTCGAGCTTTTTGGCGCAGTTGCCCAAGCACTTGCAGGAGATTGCCGAGCGGGGTAAGAGCCCTTAATTGCCAGTTCTTCAAATGTTCACACTCAACTGATCCCACGCAGTCAATGTGCTCACGCCGGAGGCGATATTAACCACTCCTAGGATTAGGTTTCTGGACACCCGTTCGTCCGACTTGGATGCTTGTGTGCACAGCTGCAGTCCAGAGGATGTTCGCATTCTAAAGGACGCTGCTGCCAAGTGGCTGGCTGAAACGCCCGTCTCAGGTGAGGCAAGACTATTGGCGCTGACTAGTTCTCCATGAGATTCATCTTCAAGCTTTGCGCTCAGCGGCTTCACTATTTAAAATCCCTGCCCGCTTGAAGTGGTCCCGCGTGACCTTTGGCTGCGAGGCGCTGGATCAGTGCACTGGCGGCGGTGTTTCCATACGCGGCATAACTGAAATCTGTGGTGTCTCGGGCGTGGGCAAGTCTCAAGTACTCCTGCAGCTGTCGCTGAGTGTGCAGCTGCCTCCAAGGCTGGGCGGCTTGGGCAAAGGCGTGGCCTTTATTTCCACTGAGGATGTGTTTCCATCCCGGCGTCTGCTGCAGATTAGCAAAGCTTTCGAGGCACGCTATCCCGAGGAGCAGTTGAATTTCTTGGGCAACATCTTCATTGAGCATCAATACGAAAGCGTGAGTTATTACGAGTACAATTAAGTTGTCATATCATGTCATGTCTGCTCTTGTGCACTACAGCGACCACTCCTCGACTGCGTCAGCAATCGCCTGCCGCAGCTGCTGCAGGAGCACAGCATTGGCCTGATCATCATTGACTCTGTGGCTGCCATCTTTCGTCTGTACACCGATTTTGTAGCGCGTGCTCGGGACATGCGTCGCATGGTCCATGCGCTGCTTAGTTATGCGGACAAGTACGACTGCGCAGTGGTCTGCTCTAATCAAATGACTGCTAGTGGGGAGGCGGATCAGAGGACTCTGGAGGATGTGCCCTGCTTGGGCCTGCAGTGGGCAAATCTGGGCAGAACGCGCATGCGCATTTCCAAGGTGCCCAAGCAGTATAGGCAGGGAGATCAGCTGCTGACCGTGCGCAAGCTGGAAATCCTGTATTCCCCGGAGACTCCAAATGCATTCACCGAGTTTCTGATCACCGCCGAGGGCGTGGTGAATGTGCCAAAACCATCCCGCCAACATGGCCACACAAAAAGAAAACATGATTTTATTTGCTGAATTGTTTATTTTAATTGTTGAATTTAAAATATGCAACGGGTGCTGATCCGCGCGCTATGTTTTCTTTTTTCTTTACTTTTGTACACACACTCACATTAAATATGTATGTATTTTTGTTTTTTCCATAAATGTATGCATATATATATAGTAGTAATTTACACTTAGGACTGTTTTCTGCTTAAACACTTGAAGTTTAAAGTTAGTGTAGTTAAATTAAATTTGTAATTAACATGAATTCACAAATTGTTGTTGTTGTTTTTGCTGTTATTGACGCGCGCTTTCTTCCCTTTCGTCTACTTTATCACATGAAATTTCCGAAAGTTCAAATTACAATTACAATAGGTTTTTGCGTTTATTTAAAATATAGGTCATTAAACATTTAAATGCGTTTCTAATGGCAACATTTACAAAGCCTATACTTAAGACTAGTGCTTAAGCATAAAAGTACATATATTCAATAAATTACATAAATATGTGTAAATGCCTTAAACTCTAACAAGCACACACATCGTTTATCATTGCAAAATAAAAAACAAATCTTGAATGAAAGCTGGCCGTGTGCTTGAGCAATATTCGACTTTTTGGCACAAGTTAATTTGACTGGCTAGGAGTGGGTTGAGGTGGTTGGGAGACTTGGGCCTAAGTCTATCCCATCTGCACGTCGTGATCCTGCGAATCCTGTGCCTCTGAGGGGGTGCCCGGCTCGCTGGCCGTCTCCTCATCCTCCGATTCACTTTCATTTTTGGTCAACGCATCCGGTATTGGGCCTGCCGCCTGCAGCTTTGTGTTGGCCATGGGCAGAGCAATGGATATCTTTGAGGCGGCTAGCTGGTTCTCAAAATCCAGTAACGCTTTTGATGGTGAACTGCGTCCGTTTTCCTGCGCAACGGCAGCTGCAACAGCTGCGCGCTGCAAGCTCAACGCCGGCGACTCCTCCAGTTTGATGTCCAGCTTTTCAGTCTGCTCCAAAGGCGCCGCCGGCTCCACGGTCAGCGGTATGGCGTGCTGGTGCAGCCGATGGTGATGAAATGTCTCACCAATGTTGTTGTTATTGCTGTTGGCATTGCGCTTTTCAGACGGTTTGATGTTGTTGCCGTTGATGTTGCCAGCAGTCGTACTGGAATCGCTCGCGTTGGCGCTAGCTCCATTTGTTGAGAGCGGGCTGTTTGCGGCTTTTGCGGTCAATTGCTTTTTAATTTTTGTCGTCGGTTGCTTTGCCTGCAACTTGCTGTCACCGTTATTTCCGCCGCCGCCGCCTTTGGCAGGTGTTAACGCATTGTTGTTGCTGCTGCCGTTGCTGTTGGCGCGTGATTTGTCCGCTTGGCCGTTGGACGACTTCTTTGGTGTAGCGTCCACACTGCTGGCCGAGATGGATGTGGGCTGGGAGGCATCATCAGCAGGCCCGCTGTTGTTGTTGCTTGTTTTAGATTGCTGCTCCGCTGTTGTGGGCTTAGACGATTTGTGCTCGGCAGCTTCGTTATTTGAGACATTATCCTGCTTTTTCCACTTTGTGCGACGATTTTGAAACCAAATCTTTACCTGAAAATAAGAAAGGTAAAAAACCTTTAAAAAATTGGACATGTTGATGCAAAAATATTTGGCAGAGCTAAACTGTTTTTTATACACTGAACCCTTCGAAGATGACTAAACAGGGTATACTCGTTTTGTGCAAATGTATGTAACAGGCAGAGGGAGGCATTTCCAACCCCAAAAAGTATATATATTCCTTGTCAGCACCACTAGCTGAGTCGATTCAGCCCTGTCCGTCCGTCAGTCTGCCTCTCTAGAGCTGAACTTGGGCTTTTTAGCTTCGTCTACAACATTCGCAGATCAACTTTCTTTCAAATGATCGACAACCCGCCCGTTGTATTATTATCAGAAATTAATGGTTTTTTGACTCGGTTTTACATATATTAGCATATCTCAAAATCTAAAGGAGTTAAAGCAAGAATATTTCGCCTCACATATAAAAAAAACGCCAATTCAAATACTATAGGCGTTTTGGTTTGTACATAGATTTCAACGTTCTTGTTAAATCCTGAAAGTTTCATAATTATCTTACTTTTAGTTTAAAAGCTATTCAAGAATTTATTTCTCTTAGTGGGTGCCAAGCACAACTGCTCAGTAAAGTGCGCAGCAAGCGGTGTGTGTTATTTTGTGTATGCATCTGCTAGTCGGGCTTGCTTACTTGCCCTAACTAATTAACTACCAAATACAGGTAACATATTTTAATCAATATAGTGACTGTGGGAAGATATGGCCGTATTATAGGTTAGTCAAATGTTGACATCCTGAACCGTATGCCTTAGGTCATTCTCGAGATACAAAGTGAAAATGATTGTTATGCTTAGCTTTTCGGCAATCTTTTTGAGATTTTCTTTTAAAATATAAAAAAAAAATTGCTTGTTCATTAGGCCCTGCAGCCGACATGCAACCCCTTGTTGGCGATGAGCACGAGATTTTCGAAAACCGTATTTGTTTTGCGCCATAGATTGGATTTGTTCTTATCTGAGAAGAGGACATGATCCTAGAATGAGGTGGGCTTGCTTTTATATTCCCTTGCATACGCCAAACGTTTCTACTGGTTGATGGGAGAAATGAGTTCCTTTCGTCTTGTAACACATGCATTGTAATTCGAATTTCGCAGCTCTCTTCTGATGGTCCTCGGGCTCACGTCCTTTCCAAACTATTTTTGGAGTTCAGCTGTAATCTATGTTGACTTTGTACTTAAAGCCCCACATTTCAGACATGATTTCCCACTAAGAGGATATCAGTGAAATCAAGCAGTTCGAACTTACATCAAGTTCGATTTATTCACGTATTTATTTATTTAAACTTAAAAAGTGAGTTCAAAACGTCTATATAAGATATATTTGTATCATGATATAACATTTTTAAAATCTTGACCTAAGATTTTTAGAATCTTGATTTTAAATTTAACAAACTTGTTCTGCAAGTATTTGAAATGACGAATCTATATATAAGATGTACCACAAAGTATATTTGCATTTGAGCTTCCGTTCTCATTTCTAATAAACTGAGAATTATACTCGATTCAAGATTCTATTCTATTCTAATATAGTATTACGATTTTTCGAAATTGGTTTACGATTTTTTGTGCTTATTCTCAGTTATTCGTACTTATATCAAGTACGTGCTCACTAATTAAATATAGTCCGACTTTATTGTCTCTGTGAGAGATGAGATATAAAATGAGATATATATGATATAATGGTTCGATTCGACGGACTTTGACAATTGAGACGTACTCTTCTATGAGTTACACACTTTGTGATATAATTAGCTAACCTTTGCAAGTGTATAAAAATATTTAACAACAGACAGACATGGTGATGCCGACTCGCCTGTTGATGTCAAAATATATATTTTAATTGTATACATTAAGTGGGATTGCATTGAAAATGTAATGCTTTGCACATTCGCAGACAAAGTTATTATATTCTTTACATATTATTATGTATGTACATATATCAAAACGTGCTTGTAAAAGCTATTTAATAAGTTGCAAATTATTGGGTGTGCACTGGATAAGTGAAAAGTGATAAGATAATCTCTCAGGATTACAAATGGAAAATTTACAGTGATGCTGCAGCTGCTGGTGCAACAGAGAAAAGAAGGGGTATATTGTAAGAAAAATTTTATATGGCATATTACTTTTACATACAGCATATATCTTTTAAATGTACAATTTTTATTTGCTTAGTTTGCTTTTAATTTAGGTAATATCTTCCAGTTATATGCTCTATTATGCGATTCGCTCAAGAACTTTTGTACTGCTTCTGAGTCAGTTTGATGTGTACGAGTCAGTCTGCTATAATTAGGCAATGTTTATGCCTCATTTGCCCTTATTAGTGTGCGTAAAACAAATAATTAAAAATTATGTATCGCATATTCCACTCGCTGTACGCAAACACTTCCGCTACGTCGGCAACAGTTCAAAACAAGCAAAGTTGAAATGATGTGGGCCTGTCAAAATGCAGAAGCCGCCTATCAGGCACTTCTATCCGTACTATGCCCATTCAGTGCTCACCCACCCAACATTTGATGCCTGTGTAGATGTGGTGCTTTATGTTGCACGGGGCAACGGAGACGATTCGGCAGGCAGCGTCAATGGCGCAACATAAAACATTTGCCTCTTATTTCCATTTCATCCAAAATGATGGCCTAGCTAAATAAATGAAAAATCTATTTAAATCGCGCACATAATTAGTATTTCAGCAGCATGTCTGCAAGCGCACACACGCACAAACCGCACACACGCACAAACCGCTCACTCGCATATGAAGCAAAAATAAGCGCCAAAGATAGATGCCGTCATATGACATGCTCATTTTGCCGGCGTAGCGTAAAAATGATGAAATGAAATTAACATGAAAAAAACATTTTTTCCTCCACTTAGCCGTGGCAACGCCAGAAGAGGAAATGCTCAAGTATACAAATAATATTGGAGATTCGTTAATTTTCATATTGAAAATCAATTAATTGATTGCCAAATATTTTGGATTTCGAATATGCGCTGAAAATAGACGCAGATCAATGAAATGTACTTGTCGATGGATTGATGTGTGCGCAAATTGTTTGTTTTATCGATGAAGATGGATTATGAGCGCTGCCAATGTATCTATTTGGCCATAATTACACTTGGTTTTATACAATAGATCAATTACTCATCCGAATGTACATTAATTCCTTAATATACAATAAAAAGAGCGCCGTGTTTACCTTATGAGCAATTTTAATGGTTATGCAAAGCATCATTATTGTACATAAAATGGTCTAATTTAATGGGCCAGACGAGTACTTATATGCGGGCTTTTCGGCCACTACACATTTTTGGGCACATGCCGCGCACTGCTTACATTTAATTATTTGATTATTTTTAAATGTGTGTCTGGCCTAATTTTACCATTGCGTTTCTTTTAATTGCGTGTGGCATTTTTTATTGCATGCCTTTTGCTGATTAATTGTCGTGGCATACAAAAATTTTATTATGAAAAATTCCTAAGATTACACTGGGATTATACATACATTTTTACTAGTTGTGTATACCACTTTATCTATCATAAATAAACATGTGGCTATTTATTCCTATTTTCTTGTTGTGATCCACTCTAAAACTCTTTAAGCTAACCAATAACATCCACATATAATATACATACATGAATTTCTAAAAATACAATCGAAAACTTTGTCGTCAAAGTAAAAAGTTGTGGCTCGACTTGCACAAGGCACCTCCCCCCCACCTTGAATCCTGTCGTTTATGATTTATTGACATTTAAATGTGTGCGGCTATTTCCCTCTGAAAGGCGAGCAAAAGACCCAACGTTGGTTCCAAACTGGGTGAAGGCAAAACAAATGCCAGCCAGCAGACTCGCCTAAGTTGCTTTCTTGTTATATATACATACATATTTCTCCCCTTACACAAGTACTATTAATAATAATGGTAAACCATATTAAAAAATATTCACATAAGCTATCAACACAAATTCCAAAATCATCACTTACGCTCGCTGATCCTTAAATAATCTAAAAATGGCTGTTGGCTAAACTGAGTTTTTTTTTATTGGCACGCAATGCTGTCAAGTTGCTTATAAATGTGCGTGTGAGTGTGTGTGTGCTGGTGTAAATAGGATAATTAATTTTTATTTCGCATTTGGTGCGCACTTTTCAAAAATAAACGCAGAGCAGCGTGCTTCAAGGAGTACGAAAGCGAATTCTAAGCACCGGTTAAATACACCCGTTCCCTGATTCCTGATTATGCGCTCATAATAAGCAAAGCACAAGTTCGCTAATTCTTAAAATATAGGAATATAGCTTAAATTTTTGTATAGATAGAGTTATACAAGTAACTAAAAAACTAAAAACTAAAAACTTTCCTGACTCAAGCAAAATACTTCTACATTTTTAAAATTAGCGAACTTGTATCTTTTTTTGCGCAAATATACCCGAAGTACCAATTTGGTATGGATATAATTATGATCCAACAATGAGAAGCTAAATTGCACAAGGGAAGAATTTGGCGCGCTTGCCCCTCACGTTAATGCTAACGACTTCTCCACCACATTTTTGTTTTGGTCTTGCGTGCCAAGAAAAATTTACGTTTTCTTTTGCTACTCTGAACGAATTATGTTTTAATGTGTAATTTAGCATATTTCGTTAGTCGGTTTCTCGCTTGAAAAAAGATTATGATAATTGCTTGAGGTTTTTGCCTGTTTAGCAACTTTTTTGCTCACTATTGTTTCATACTGCGGAGAGGTGTAGGTAAAAGGAAAATGAATATATATGAGGCAATATACATAAACAGTATAGAATAATTAATTATTTATATTGGGTTCGAAAGGTCCAATACAGATGAGTACCATAATGTGAGACTGATTTTGATTACCTAAGTATGCTTCATGTCTGGAACATCTCTCACTCTCTGCATAACGCTGTCAATCTTGGCCCAAAAGCAACTTTGTGCCCAACGGCAATTATGCAACTGGAATCCAAATTAAATATGTAGCTAGAGCAAACAGACAAATGAAGCCAAACAGCCTTAATGCAACCCTCACCTCGATTCCCACAACCCCCTCCGTGTTCTACATATTGCCGTGCAGTAAATCACTTTGTTCCATGCAAATATGCGCACTGCAATGACATTACTAATTAATAACATAATCACTGCGGTGGTTGTTGGTGTACCCTGTGTGTCAGAAGTGTAGCGGGTTAGATGATTTCTCACTTAAGCTTAATTATAAAGATAAATATTACCATGGATTGCTCAAAAATTGGGTTAACAAGTTTGTGGTTACAAATCTCATAAAATGTTGCCTATTCGATTTAGTCAAAGTGAAGATTTTATAAATATCTGCAAGGGATTTAATACTTCTTTTACTTCAATACAGTTTGGCTGTAAATTTACTAAGCATCTCAGATTACGTACTTCTGTTTTTCTGACGACTGATGATATTTGGGATATCTCTAAGTCAATGCCCAAATACAACATTGCTTGCTTATTAGGGATTATTCTCACCGTATACACACATAAGCGAAGTGATGCGAGTGTTTGCAGTGTGTGTGTGAATGGGAATATTTGGCTCAATTTGTTTTGCGATTATTAAATAAATAGACTTAAATGCAACTGCTGCCAATGTGCGTAATGGCAACAACAATGCAACGGCCTAAAGGCAACACCGGATGCCCAGGCTTTGCTACCCGCTGCTGCCCACTACAGCTCCCCCGCCAGCGGCCGACTAAATTATTGTATTGTGTATTTTGGGCAGCGGCTGTTGCTAATGAACGAAAATGCTGACCAAATTGCCGTTAATACCATTTTATGCAACATATTTTATGTGTAATGTCTAATAATTATGCATAGCCTAATTGTTTTTGTTACTGCTGTTGATGTTGCTGTTGCTGGTGGTGTTGCTGTTGTTTGTTTTGGCATTATTATCTGTAGTACTCGTGCCATAAATACGCGAACAATTTCAAAGCCAAACTGCAGCAGTCAAATGCAAAGCAATTAGATAAATATTTACTTTAGAGCAAAAACAAAAAAACGTTATATAACCATTAGCTAAGTTTTGTATGCGTATTGCGGACTTCAGCTAAATGAATTGCAATTGCAGTCAGTCGCAAAAGCGGAAACTGTTTTTGATTTGAAGTCATGTGTGAAATTAAAAAGCAAGCGCAATGCAAATAAGAACGCATGTTAAAAGGTGGCCGTGATGGTCAGAAGGATACCGCTTGCATATTTCAATATGACTGTAATTACAATTTTGATCGAAAATGCTGACTGAACAACATATTGAAATTCCTCAAGGCTTAAGTAGAAATAACGAAAAAAAAAAAAAAATTTTAACAAAATACATAAACTATATTTGTACAAAAATAAATGTACATATTACAAAAATCGGTCGAAACATTTTTTTATGTTAATAGAAGTTTATTTAAGAGTCATTAACTTGACATTATTTTTTAAAATCAGTAAATGGCTTAAATTAATTAGGTTAACACCCTAGATTACATGTGGATTTCTATCTAATTTTATATAAATTATTAATTTAAATTAAAGTTTCACATTGGCACTTCTTTCCATTGTCTTCAAATTAAATTTGTATTTATCATTCGTACGTAAAGGCCCACATGAGAGCACTAAAAGCCGCATATGTTCTATATTAGTCTATATTCTTTGTGAGATAGGAGATGCCATATTGTATTTTATGCTATTATTATTTATACAGGAACAATTTTATGGTACCCTTTTAAGAAACTTGTTTTGGACAGAGGGTATCATTTAATTTACTCGTCGCCTTGATATTTGAGTGCATTTTATGCGTTGCGGCTTTAGAATTTTATTTTTCTTTTAGCACGAAAGCATAAGGCAGGCATAAATTAAGTTTATTAGTATTAGTAGAATGAGATGGCAA
Source organism: Drosophila colorata (assembly GCA_035041545.1). Classification (NCBI taxonomy): domain Eukaryota; kingdom Metazoa; phylum Arthropoda; class Insecta; order Diptera; family Drosophilidae; genus Drosophila; species Drosophila colorata. The sequence continues at coordinate 1,090,009 of JAWNLD010000482.1, forward strand.
GAACATTTGCAAAAAGAGACAGGGGAAGTCGCCTTTTACTTTGTACGTCCCTTTGGTAGTCACATTTTCATGATTTGCGCTCTTGACTTTTAATTGGCTTATTGTCTTGATTATCAAAACAGTTTTGCTTGGCTTTGCAGCCCTGCCATCCACTTGGTTTACAAATTATGTGGTTTGCCAACTTTCTGTACAGCTTTTGGCCACTGTTAATTTGTTCCGCCAGCAGAAAAACTCATCAAAGATCTTAAGATTTGCGGCCTACAACTTAAGTTTATATATGTGTATATGCCAAAAATCATTTTTAACAAAATAACTCAAAAGAGGCCCGCATTGCCCCGGGACGTCTGTCAACTGTTGTTGAGTTGCTAATTGCCCGGTGTTTAGCAGCTAAAATGTTTAAGCACGCCCACCTAAACGCAAAGATTTGCCGACAGAAAGAGAGGGAGACAAAAAAATAAAATAAAAATAGAGATATATACATACAGAGAGGGAAAAAAACTGTTGAGCAGAATCTTAATGTTTTTAGTGGCTCCGCCTTTATTGAAAACATTTTGCTCGACGTTCGCCAATCGACGCGCCTGCTGATGTTGTTGGTGTTGTTCGAGTTGTTGTTTCCGCCGCACTCAGGCAGTCAAAATGTGATTTATAAATAATTAAACTGGGCCCCATACAAAACGACAGCTGGTCGTCAGCTAAACTAATTTATGCAAATTTTCAACCAGTCAAAATTAATAGTCAAAATTGGGTTCATGTGTTGTCAACTTAGTTGTTGTTGCTGCTGTTCTTGCAGTTGTAGTTGCTGCTGTTGAGGCTGCTGTTATGCCCCACAGCGACAATTAATCGATGACGCTTGTTGTTTGTGTTATTGTAATCAAATTATTGCGTACATAGTTTAAATAATTTTGGTGTTATATGAATTAATTGTATCGGCACAGGCCACTCGAAATGGCTTTGACTACGTGACGTATGCGCAATATTTTAATTAAGTTGCGGTCAATAACAATAATGCAAATTTGGATTTATTATTTTAAATATGCAAACGCGCTGCTCATTCTATTTGGCCTCTTGGCTAGCAATTATTAGCGTACAGGTAATAATTAACTTTGTTTCAATTTATGTGATTTCAATAAGCATTAGCATAAAGAGAATTTAAAATAAAAAAAAATTTTATGTTTTCTGGTTCAAACAAATAAATTCAAATAAAGCTAGTAAGCGGCGAATACGCATTGCTATTTTAGCAATTTATACCCATGTTAGAAAGTTCATAACTTATTTGATAATTGGCATATAATTAAATGTTTATTAGCTTAATTGCTTTACCAATTAGTCGAAGAATTCAATGCAATTGTAATTAATAAATATACATTTCAAGTGTAAAAGCAACGCATAAAAATTTAAATTTCTGTTAATAGACTCTTGGAGCTTTAAAGCCAATTGGCGTATAATGAGATTAAGAGATTAACGATTGAGAGCAAATTGATAAGCATATTTGTGCATATTTAAGATGAGTTCAAGAATTCTTAATTAAGGGTAAAAATAAAAAGGATTTTCCAAGTGTTTTTGCTTAACTTCAATTTTTTTATTATTGTTAATAAATACTTGCTTTTGCACTTGGAGCATGAATATATGTGTATCCATAGCAGAACAATATTACGTTTAATATATTTTACGATATATGTGAATGATTGATAAATTCGCAGGAAAATGGCACAAAGATTACACATACGCAGAGTTGCTTAACGAATAAACGTTAAATCATGGACAGGCATACATTACCATATTTCGCTTTTATTGGCTATTTGCCAATTGAGGGCATGAAAGTTGTTCATTTTCATGACATAAAGAAGTAGTGTGTGTCATTTATTTAAATACAGTTTATAACAACGATAGCAACAAGCAGCAAATGGACAATCTGCTTGCCGGGTCAGATATACAATGTCCTCGAATGATGAATTGCCATTTGATTTGTTTGTGCTGCTTATGGCAGCAATTTAATTTAATTATCGTATTTGCCACTTGGCCAAATGCCAGCTGTAAGCCGAGTCAGCCTTCCCATTGGATAAATACACAGCCAGACAAGCGTGCGTGTGTGTGCGGGTGTGCGAGGTCAAAATGCAGCAGCATTAGCATCGTTGAATCAGTCCTGGCCACCTGGCTAGCAATTACGCCAGATTATGAGCGGCGGCAAACATTTAAAATGAAATGTCCAATGCAAATTGTCAGGAGAGCACAGTTTGGCCCTAAACCGAAACAACAGGCGCACGAATAGAATCCGCCCTAGCTCCCCAGCAGTCTGCCCTATTTTCCCCCTGCGCTTGCCCATGGCTGGTCGTCGCCTCTGGCACTAATATGCAAATGCAATTTGCCGCGTTTGGCGCGTGACGTTCGTTGGGTAATCGTAACACAATTACAATGTTGTCAGTTTGCATGTGTGTATGTGTGCGTGTGAGTGTGCAACTGTGCCATGATGCGTCGCTTCATTGCAGTAGTAAAGGGCGAGGATGAAGGTAGTAGGGGCAGCCACATGCACGCGTAATTAATTGATTTTTATCTGGCTTAAGGCTATTTTACAGTTTGTTGATGACAGACGATGCAGACACGTGGACGCAGCTCTGGACCCTGGGCGCTACAGTCCCGCGCGCGTTTGTGCTACCCTGGGCCCTAGTCATGCCCTTCATCATTTTTGTGGCTTTTGCAGTCTCTGTGACTGCGTCTGTGTCGAGTCTATTTTAAGAGATTTTTATGACTGCCACCACTTTGTTTTGGACTCTTTTAGTTGTTGGTTGTTGGCCTTTTTGTTTTTATATTTGCTTTTACTGCTTGGCAGTTTCTTCTTTTAGCTGCCCATTGTCAGCGCCTGTTGTTTGTTTTCGGCCAGTTCACTGGTTTAATGAGGCGTATGCGTAACATTACATTGTTGCGAACACTCTCTGCGTTATTTGTAGAACAAATTATATTGCTTGCGCCCCTACTCCCCAGATATTCGTATGTATAACTGATACTACGCAGCTGAGCTGGTGGCATGACTAGACTCTGCAAGAGCACAAGATTTGCGAGTGCAATTAACGGAAGTTTTGGCAGTTCAAGTGAAAGAAAGCAATGCAAAGTTTCTTATGTGGCGGATTATAAACTAACATAATGGTGCTCGTATAAAACACAGTAATTAGTGTGTACCAACAATGTCATATTCGACAAAGTTTTGTGCTATGTCGTGTCTTTATCGACAAGTATGAAGTGTCTAGGCGATTTAGAGGTGACACAGTTGGCGGTACATACAAAAGAGAGAGTACGATAGTTATGTTTTCATTCATCAATTTAATACATTGCTATCTCTTTTTTATCTTCATAAGCGACAAATGCATTGTTTGTTTTTGTATAATCAAAGGAAATCGAAAAGTATCAGCAAATTTTTTTTTCAAGTACCATGTGATAATTATTCTCATCTTTTATTGAAGATAATAAATCGACTACTGCATTTATATTAATTTATTAATTAATTAAAAAATGTTGAAAATGGGTAAAAATGCATATTTTATTCTAATTACTGAACTAGGGTATTATAATGCATTTTACCTTTAAGAGAGTTAAGAGACAAAGGAAGTGGTTATATCACTATCGTGCAACGCATGTCAACCCTTTCTCTAGCGGTCCTACAACCATCACATTTGATTCACGCATTAGCGACTCAAGCTACTGCCCTGCTTGTTATATAGTACATGTCATAAACTGTATTGTGTTTGTGTCTCATCTATTACTCAAGTACTGCAGTATCAATTTGTTGCAAATACATACAGCCGACATGGACATGCACATATGCATATAACATTTCAATTGTAGTAGCTAAAATTTCCAGTCAAAATGCTTTGAAATACTTATGCTATAAAAGCATTGTAGAATGTTTCGTATTATGTGTCTTTCTCCCTATCTAACGAGCTTCAAACCCTCTCTCTCTGTCTCTCTTACACTATGTGTGCACATACCTCAGAGGCTCACATGGATGTGGATACAGGCTGAGGAAAGCAGGAACAACAACAGTTGATGCAGTTAATTTGCAGATATTATTGCTGTGATTAACACATGGATGTTTATGTGGACAGTAATGTTTTATATACAAACACACGCGGGTAGACAGGCGTGTAGCAGTCGAAACAATGCTATGAAATCAGTGTAGTGCACTTGAACGTTGGTTGCCTGGTGCCAGGATATGCGCGCAGACACGCACACACACACACAAATACGCACACACACCTTTGAACAGCTGTGTTTCTGCTGGCTGTGCGGTCAGGATGATAAATGGCTACCAAGCTTATAATATTAATAATACATATAAAGCACTTGAACATGTCGACATGCATAACATGTTGGCTCACACAGATAAGCAAGGAAAACACACAAGCACACACTCACACACACACACAGCTTCACAACAGATACACACACCTAGAGAAAGACACATGACTGGCACGCCGTGCGCTTAGTGTTTGTATATAAACTTGTAATTAATTGACTTGATGGAAAATGTAATTTAATTAAGCAGACATTTCAATGTGGTTGCCGTTGACTACGACGACGACGGCGACTACGACGAGCACGACGACTACATGCCTAGACTTACAGGATACTTGACTGGCTGCCATCATCATGTTGCCATAGCTATTGATGTAGCTTCGGCTGCCAAGCATTTTGCACACTGGCGCTCTTTAAGACCCAATTAGTCTTATGGCATTTGAGTACACACGGCGTATGCGTAATCTGCCCTATTAATGCAATTTTGATTTGACTTTAAGCCGCATACATTGCGCATATATGTACAAACGCCGTTGTTAGAAAACGTCAGTAATTTGAAATACATTTGACCAGCTTTGCCTCTGCCTTGTGGCTAAGGATAAATAGCTTTAGAGTCAATGTCCTTGCAACGAAATTTTGCAATTATTTAGGATCTTAGCAAAGGCGATGTACTTTAATTGCAGCTGTGCTGGCAGGAGTTTCAGCCATGTCCTTGTTGCAAGCTTAATTTATTCTAATTAGTCAATAAATCTCAATTTATTTCATATGTATGTGTGTGTGTGTGTGTATGTGTGCGTATATGTTTTTGTTTCCCTAAGCAAAAGGTCGCCATCCATGTCCGCCCTTGTCGCATGTGGCAGCTGGCAACTGTTGTTGCATTCAGAGCAGCAACTACTGTAATTTGGTATTATAAATACCCTGATATTTACTCAGGCATTAAACAAAATCACACCTTGGCTGCTTTATTATTCGCCTAAATTAAATTTAAATAAACTCCAAAGGCAAATTTGCTTAAGCAGCCGCAAGGAATTTGAGTTCAAATGCATTTGGTTGTGGCTCAGTGAATAATTTCATGACTTGTATGTAAGTCTACTAGTAATGCATTCGATATGTATTACAATCTATCAACATATTGTTCACTGATTTCATAATTGATTGACAAGTTATTCACCAATAAGTATAATTGAATTGTTTCCAAGATATTTCCAATAGAGCTTAAGAATGTAAGCAATACTTTACGCATTTTTCTGTAGAATTTCGGCTCTGCAAATAACAATTTTTATTTTAAATCGCAGAAAGCAAGTTTGAAAAGTCTATTAACTGAGAAAAATATATTATATATACCATATGCACATAACTAAAGGTATTCTATAATAGGAATGAGACTTTGAATAATTATTTTATTATTTAAATAGTGATTTATTATCTTATGGTGGTTATTATTAATTAGAATAATTTAAGGAACGGAAGAACCTAAGATAAATGCGTATTATTAAATTTTGGCTTAACCCCAAATAATTTAACTATTTATTTTTGATAATTTGATTTATCAATAGAATTAGGTGTCCAAGCTTTTCCACAAATTTGTTTTTACCTTCATTAATATTATATTTAGATTTTTTCCCTCTGTTGAATAGCAATCACACATATTTGTTGTCATAATTAATTAATAATTACACTATTTGGGTTAGATGTGGATTATTGAATTTCATATAACTTAATTCAATAAAACGTGCAGAAGTGCGCTAAATATGTCAGTAATTAAAAGCGCAAATTGGTGAAACTTAATGCATTTTATACAATTTTTTTTGGTGGTTAATTTGTAATGTTGATTAATTGAATTAATAAATATTTCTAATATTTACCTGTGTTTCGGTGACATTCAGTAGCTTGGCCATGTCGGTGCGTTCGCTAGAGCTAAGATACTTTTTAATCTCGAATTGGCGCTCTAGCTCAAAGATCTGGCGGCCCGTGAACGTGGTGCGCGCCTTTTTCTTGCGCCGTGCATCCGTTGAACCGGAATCGGAGTCATCCTCGGTGGTCTCCAGGTTGCTGTTGTTGCTCTGCGGCTGGGCGACCTGGGTTGTGCTGCTCGGCGAACTGTTATTGGCCAGCAGCTTGTCCCGCATTAAACTGTCGCTGCTGCCCGTGGGACTAATGTCTGGCGGCAGATCGACCGTTAGCTTCTTCTTTTTCGCTGCCGGCTTGCCCGAGTGCTCTGTGGAATAGGCACGAGATACAAAAACCAATCGCCATTGTCGTTACTGGGTGTTTGTATTTGTATTTGCTAATCTTTAATTACAAAACGCAGCTGTTTAACCTCAATTAAGTTTTAGCCCGCTCTTGTTTTCAGTAAACAATATTTTTTTGTTTGTGCAATTTGCCCGTCAAATGCTTTAAAAACTGACTTGTCAATCGGCCACGTTAACTGACTTTATTTGTTACGAGTTGCAGTTGAGTTCGGTTTTTTTCTCTCTCTGTTATATGCAAAACCAAGCGCTGCTTGCCTAACTTGTTTTTGTTTATACCCTACAAATTGTCTGTAAAGGGTGTATCTGTTGTTCATTGGTATGGTGGAATTTCATAAATTTGCTGGAAAACTTTGTCATCAATTTTTAGCATTTAAGATGTCAATAAAGAAATTAGGAACTATTATCTTTCGGTCGAACAAATTTTCATTTTTTATTAAAGGCAATTAAAAAGAAGTTTTACAGAGCTTCACTGCAATTTGATCAAATTTACATAAATATTAATATAAAATTCGGAATACATAATCTATGATTCATAATTTGGCTTATGAGCAGACAACACTTGAATTATTCACCACTTATTTAGACTTATTTCTTCGAAATGTGGAATTAAATAATTGCGGTGAACACCCATAGGTTCCAATATATCTAGACTTACTGACAGGTCAATCTATAGACGATTTCGCCATCATGCAGCATTCCTGACCTGTTGTTGTTGCATGTTGTTTTCCATCGTGTTGAGTAAGAATATAAAAAAACAAGTGTTAACAACGCCATGTATTTGAGCTACACCTATTGGCTAGCTGGGGCAAAAACGTGTCTGGCATGAGACTGGTTGCTGTTGTTTTTGTTGCCATTGCTGTTGTTGCTGTTGTCGCCAATTGCCAATGCATAATTGAAATCTAATTGACAGTTAAATGCAAACGTTCGTCGTAGAAGTCGTTGTTGTCGTTATTGCTAATACGCCGCGTGGGCCGCACGGCCTCATATGGCTGGGCGCATATGCATGACACTGTGATTAATTAGGCGGCCGACTGACAGCCGCCGTTGCTGTCGCCTCCGACATTGGCAGCAGTCCGGGCCACTTAAAGCCACCCCTAGATAACGACACACGACAGTATGCCACTAAACGCAAGTCTAGTGGAGTGCAAAGGGCGCCCCAGTGGCACGAAATCAATAAAACTAAACGGCAAAGCGAAAACAAGAGCAAAACCTTAAAACAATGGAAGCGTAACACAAATTGTTTGATTATATGTGCTGTTGTATGTAGCTGCTGTTGTTGTTGTTGTTGTTGTTTTCGTTTTCGTTTTTTTTTTGTTTTGGATTTTGTTTTGTTCGCCAATTGGCAATTGGCATGTCGTTTCATTAGGCCCGGTTGGCGACAACATTTGAATGACACCCCCCTCAGCACTTCGGCTGATTGCCCCGCTTCCATTTACGGTGCCTGAAACAAGTAATTAAGCGAAATTAACAGACGACAGTTGCAAATCACGGAACGAGACTTGAACGACGTCGCTTGGCATTCATTCATTTTAAATGCGAATATGAGCGCTAAATGCTATAGCATTTGTTGTTGCACTTGCTGTTTATTTTTGCTAACTCGAGTACGTGATTTTAATAACAATAAAAGTCGAACGCAGCATTGAGCAATTAACGGCAACAATACAATAACACAACAGCCAACAATTTTGTGCTCAAGTTTGCTCATTGCGAGCTGATTGTTATTGCTTATTATTGCTGTATGCCAATTGCTAATTGAATTTGCTGTTTTCATGCCCCTCCTCTGCATCCCCGCTCGGTCTAGCTGAATTGAACAATTTTAATGCAGCGTAAATTCTGATTGCCAACAAAATTACATTAGCAAAAACAATGCTCAGTTAATTAATGTTCAGAGCATTTATATTCATAGTTTGTTATTTCTGATATAATCCCCCTGACAGCATATTTACAACAAATTATCCAACGGACGAAAATGAATTATGAAATGTTATCAAGTACTATTGAACTAAATTTGGAATTAAATATTAACAAATCTAATTTATTTTTATATCACAATTTATATCACTGACGCGCATTTGCAATACCCGAACTTGACTCCAAGCCCAGTAAGGTGGGGACCCCACGTACCGATAAGATATTAGTTTAAGTTTTATATTTAGAATTTTTATCCTTGTTGTCTCAAAAAAAAAATAATAATAATAATAAATATGTTAAATTCAAGTAATCAAAAATTTTAAAATTAAAAAGTATAACAATTATGAAACTTTTATTCACTCCGAAAAAATTGATAACATTGAGAAGACGAATCTATCTTGGGAGTGGATAAATACCTAAATGGTATATAAAATGGAAGTCGGCTTAATTTCGATCCAATTATGATACTTGTCTATGATAGCAGGCTTGGAACCATTTCAATTGGCAAATTGTGATTGTGAATATTGAAATCTATTGTGTATTAATTGACAATTTTGACTCCTATGTTGATGACCCGCTCACTGGCAATTACCCGTTGCCAAAAATGATGTTCTGAATGCGAGTGCTGGCAATTTGAGCCACGGTCGGGCTTCATTTAATTTGGCATAACACGCATACGCCGCGTTACCCGCCGCACGCTTCGCTGAAGCGTGTTGAGAGCTTCGCGCTGCGCTCAATTGGCAGGCTCGTCGAGCGTTGCTGCAAAAATGTTTGCTCGGCGCCAATATACAAATTTAAAAATAAAAAAAAAAACTGTATTCACCGAATTGACAATACCCTTATTTCATATCTTTTTTTAAATCAAAATCCAAATTTTCTTATTTTATTTAACTGCTAAAAGAGTAATTTGACCCTGTTTTTTGACTGATCTGTTGTTGTTTCACATAATGTTAATACCCTTCCAATATACAAGTTCCTTAAGATTTCGATTTGGAGAATACTATGGAGTGAATAGGGAAAATAGTTCTCGCTTACCCTTCTTGGCGCTTGTCTTTCCCAGTACATGGCTTTGCCTGGCCGCCGGCATGGGCGACGAGGCGTTGCTGTCGCGCGATTTTTTGGCCACACACAGATTCAGTGGCTGATCAAGCGGGGCTGTCGCCGTGTCATTTGCCGCTGCTTCAGCTGCTGATGCTGCAGATGCTGCTGCTGCTGTGGCGTTGACGTTGGCTGTACTATCCTCCTCGCTGACATCGCTCATTGAGGCGCTGCGATGTGTGCGATGTTCCTGCTCCTGGGGCTGCTGCGCGTACTGCTGATCAATGTTGCGCAGAATGCTCTTTGGCGAGGTGGCCGAACTGTTGGCGGTGACTGTAGACGCGGCCGCAACAGCCGCAGCTGCAGCCCCCTCGTACGCAATCTTATCGGCCATGTCCATGCCCAGTATGTCCGCAATATAGTGGGGAGTCGGTCTGTTGGGTGGACGAGCATAGATGTGGGCATGCCAGCTAGCTGGCTGGTTGGATGTGGACATGGCTATGTTCGTGGGAAAAGGAGTCATGGATCGTCGGCGCTGCTGCTGTTGCTGTTGCTGCTGGGAAGCAGTTTGACGACTGAGCGGGGCCTCCAGCTGATTCTGCAGAAACGTTGTGGGTGAGCTGCCGGCGGAAATGGGGCTGACACTGTTGCTGCCATTGCTGTTGTTATTATCGCGCACGCGCACCATATTGACCAGGTTCTCCCTGCTGCTGGGACTGACCATTGAGGTCGCCGAGGGCGGTACAGTCAAGCAGTTGCTGAACAGATAAGAGTTGATGGCCATGTTATAAGCTGGGGCTGTTGCGGCACCACTGGTGTGTTTTGAATCTGATTGCAGCTGATGTTGCTGTTGCTGTTGCTGCTGTTGTTGTTGCTGTTTGTCCTTGACTATGTCATAACCATGCGCCAATGCGCCGCTGATCATTTCTGCTGCCTTTAACGAGTCGTGTTCAGGTTCGGGCATCATTCAGGGCGCAGATAATTGGCTTGTAAGTGGGCGTGGTGGCTGCAATACATATAAGGAAAATGTGCGTGTTAAATAGGCAAACGAAATTAGCCAAACAGCTGCGCATTTGTCGTCAACTTGTTAATGGTTTTTGCCGCTGGCGTTAACCTTCAACGTTTGTGCCCCATAGCCCACAAATGCAATAAAATACAGAACAGAATAGTCCACCACTTGGTTGCCGCCTGTGCGGAATGTAGTTCAACTTATTTAACCCGCAGCACGCCCGCCCGTCCCTCCATCCGTCTGTGTGTCTGTCCGTCTGGCCGCCCATTTGCCATTTCCTGGCGCACTGCGTTGTGATTTGCATAACAAAACGCTGGGAGTGGGGTCCAACAACAAACGTGGCCTCATAAAGGATTCAACTAGGCAGGCGGGCAGGCACATAAGTTCGGCAAGGCCAGGGGTTCCGCTTTGCGTAGCCTTGTGTACACTTGTGTGCTACTGCTGCGAGTGTTGGCATGAATTTATGGCCCAACATTTGAGTGTGACACAATTTAACTTAATTTAACTTGCCGTTCCACGCACTGAAACCGACTGTAAATTTCGAGTACGGGAAGAGGTCTTAAATTTGTCTTTAGTGTGTGGTATATGTACCCTTCTAGTATTTATGTAAATAATAATAATCACAGCACTTCAGATGTAACGTTGGGAAAAGCTTGAGCAAAATCTGTAGTTAATTTGTTGCCAAGAACTTTGCATGCCATTTAAATGCCATCGTTATGTGTCATATTTCACAGTTGACAATCCCAAAAGCAATTTAAATTAATACAAAGTGCAAAGTCATACCCACACAACCACTTACACACACTCAGTCACACAACACATACACATACACATATAAGCAGTCGCTGTCCAAATGTCAGTTTCAAGCAGCGCGCGCTCAATAACGTATAACGTAATGCGTGCTTAAATGTATTTTATTGCCAACAACAACAACAACAATAACAACAACAACAACAACAACAACAACAACAACAACAACAGCAGCAGCAACTACAACAGTGGGGATGACATACAAAAGGACTAACCTTTGCCTACCCCCACACTCACACATTCACAAACAACACACAAAGAGTGCAAATTGAGCGCAAGTTGCTCTCATCATTTTGGCAGCCTCAACATGTTGCTCGGCAGCATGTTGCTAAGCTCATGCAAAATCACTTACAGCCAAGCAAAATAAACGGTAAAAAAGCAACGACAATTCAAGTCTGTTGAGCTGCTCAAAGGTTATGTGGGCGGGCGGAGGGCTGTGTCGTGTGGAATGATATTAGGGTGGACATATTCAAGCAGCGGAAGCGAGGCAGGCAAGCGGAAGAAGTTATTTCAATTGCCTGCCCCACGACAACGACGTCGACTGCCAGAGAGAGAGAGAGCGAGAGAGAGAAAGAGAGAGCGAGGGACACTGCTGTAGCGCACGACTAAAGCACGTACAGTGGCTTAGCGTGTGAGCTACTGTGTGCCAACGAGTGTGTGTGGCTGTGTGTGTGTGTGCCAGTTACCTGGCACGCTTTTGCCTTTGCCACCCGCACGTGGCGGGGCGTGAGAACGTGGCAGAGCACGAGGACGCTGACGAGGACATAGACGAGGTCCACAGCGGCAGCTACTAATGGCATTTAAGTTTTGCTGGTCTGTCACAGGCACACAGACACACAGACACACGGTTGCATATGTGAGCGTTATGTTTGTGTACGAAACTCTTTTCGCCTCCATTATTATCCTTGAGGCTTTGGCTCCGGCTTGTGTCCTGGCTAGACCAGCTATGCTCCCCCAACATTTTCACTTCATTTTATTTCATTTCATTTCATTTCGTTTCGTTTTATTGCATTGACATCAGCCCACATTCTGCTGTGTGTGTGTGTGTGTGTGTGTGTGTGTGTGTGTGTGTGTGTGTGTGTGTGTGTGTGTGTGTGTGTGTGTGTGTGTGTGTGTATTTGGAGCTGGAGTAGGTGGTCACTGGCAGCTGCCTGTTGGCCGCTTCCTTGCTGGTATTTTAACAAGCTACTGTCGAATCTTCATCATGGTTCCAGCTTTAGCTCCTGCCTCGGTTTGTGCATAATTTGCCTTGCGGCTCTGCGCTCAGCTCGTCATCATCAACGTTGTCTCCTGTTCACTTTGCTCTTCAGCTTTTGCTGCGTTCTGCCTTTTTAGCCATGAGTGTGTGTGTGTCTGTGGGTGAGTGTGTGTTCGGTTAGGTTGACGTTAAACGTGGCTGACTAGCTACTTCTTTGAATTATTCTTTGCCGCGCCCTTCGTTTAGTCATTTCGCCTTGTCAGCATAATTTAATGTGCCCTATGCTACGCTTTTTGTTGTAACATACTGGCATTTATTTGTGTGTGTGTGTGTGTGTGTGTGTGTGTGTATTGTTGTCAATCTGGCTGTTAAAATGTGTAATTTGTCATTAGTATTTACTTTACGCTCTTCCGCCTCCGGATCCCCCACGCTGAATGGCCGAGCAAAGAAGCTGCTGATACTTGTAGAATTGGTTAGACTACAACTAATTATGATGTGGTGTTAAATAAAGACAGCGAGAATGCTGCGCAGCGTTTTTTAACAGCAGCAGCAGTTGCCACACCCCCTTCTTAGCAGTAGCTGCTGCTGCTGCTGGTCCGTCTCGGGGGAAAATTGGCTGTCCAGTTCAGCTGCTATGCGCATATTTCGTTGGAAATTGCTTGAATATTTTATAGAGTTATGTGCTCGCTAATTAAATTGATGTGCCACACACAGAAGCTGCCGCAGCCGCAGCCACAGGACATTCATGCAACAGCGTTCGACAGTCTTGGCAACTATGTATGTATGTGTATATAGACATACATACATAGATATGTATGTGTGTGTGTGTGTGCATGTATGCTTAGTTGGCAACTTTAATGAATTTACCTGTGTCATGCGCAGAATTTTGTGACTTGCGACTCCGCATGCCTTGCCGCATTGTTGTCTGCTTGTTTTAATTGTTTTCATTTCTAGACAAAATTACTTGCTTTATACTTACATGCAACAAACTGAGCAACTTTTCAGTTGTAAAACAGTATAATCGAAACTGTTGCTTAGGCTTTGTATTTTATATTTTTGTTAGCTTGCTCTCGCTTGCAAATTGGTTTAACTTCGTGACCGACACAAGTGAAAATTGAATTAGTTTAAAGGAAAAGTTGAAAACTATGCACTGACAACTCGATCAAAGCCAATGGCATACTGAGCACAAACTGGAAATAAACAAGTCCCTTGCATTGGTATCTCTTATTCTCACTTTTTTAACTTTATTTTCGTTTTTTGGTGCTTTGTTGTTGTATTTTACATTAACGCAAGTCGAATTGAGTCCGTTGTTGTTTGTCGACTAGTTTGTGCCAAGCCAACTTTGGTTTTACATTTTCCTTCCAATGCCCCGGCAAGTATATAAGAGTTGAGCACTAGAAAATTGCGTTGCCTCTGCTATGGTATCCGCACTTGGATGCATAAATAAATCATAAGCGCTCAAAATAAGTGCAGTTTCTCTGTGTGAGTGTGTGTTTCCGTGTGTGTGTGGGAGAGGGAACAACTGTGCTGAAGGTGAAGCAGCAGGTATTGAAAAACTACTTTAAAGTATTCGCTATTCGTGAGACTGTACACTTGTTGTTGATAGCCGACATTATCTGAAAGCCATTCGCAGAAAAATACCCAACTTTTGCTTATAATCCCTATATGCTAAGTCAAAGTCTATTCCATGCCTCAAATGACAGACAGACAGCTTTACAATTCAGACAGATTTTCACGCGATTTTCAAATTCCTTAAGACTTGCACATTGTAAACAACGCTGCCGTCGCACTGAATACGAGGATAACACACACGTATCTGAGGCGATTTCCCGGCAGCTACGCTCGCTCCTGTACGCAATACTTTCTTGTTTTGTTATGCCTTTCTTTTTTGGGGGCAAAGTTGAAGCTGTTGTTGCTGCCAGCATGCGGGACGCGTTTACTGTCTGCCCACATTTACTAGAAGAAACACCCACACACACCCCCAGGACGCCCATTTGTTGTGTGGTATGGCCAAATCTCATGCGCACACAAACATTATGAAGCTATTTTGAGTGAAGTATTTAAGCTTTTGCCTAGAAGTTGCGCCAATCGATGTTTTAACCATTGACTGTTTAAGATATTGCTGCTGCTTATGTTACGAGGGTTGCTCAATATTCATTCAGATTCCTTGTTATATGCTACCAAATTGAAAGTGAACTAAATATAGGGGGTTACAATAGATATAATATAAATAGTACGGAACGACACGAACACGAAAATAAAACGCCAATTGAATATACTCACGTCACACACACGATCGAATCCCAATAGAAAATTGTATTATTCAATATTTTTGACCTTGTATATGCACGACATAAAATTTGTAATACTGGGCCAACATTAGATGAGCCTTAATAAAATAGTATATTTCGGCATATACCAATTCATTAAGTATTTGATTTATTGAACTATAAAGAACTATTCCAAATCCATCTGTCATACAATCATTTTAAACTATCTTAACAAATTTTTAGTTTTTAAAATAAATAAATAAATAAAAAATAAATATTAAAAGTTGCTTTTGTTTAACAATTTCAGTTAAGCAAGCCTCTTTCGACAAGTCTTTTAGGTTGAGCGACCCTCGGTGACATTCGTAAGTATTTACTTATTTTTATTGACAGCATTATATTTTATTTATTATATTGAATTCATGTCATTGTGCTGCCACGACCAGGCAGCCAAACTCAGCAAGGAGCAAGTGCCAGTAGCACGTTCTTTCAGTCTCCCTCTCTCTCTTTAGTGTGCTTATGTGTGTGCGCGCGAGTGTGTGTTTGACTGTGTGTGTGCTATTATTGTCAAGTCAGCACATATAACTGGCAGCGTTGGAGGGTGGGCCGGGATAAACGTCAGCCACGATAGCAGCTACATTTTCGTAGCTGGCAAATCCTTAAACGGAAATCGTTATATAAATCAAAGACAGATTATAAATGCTGCGCAATTTTCAAGTTTTTCGTTTCGCCATTCACTCACTGACGCAGTTTGTTGTCCTTCAATCTGAGGGTTGAAACCGAACTCAAAATGAAAAGGTTGAGTGTACTGATGCGTGCCAGATAAAGCTGACAGTGGACAATTCGATATGGCCAACTGTTGAGCAACAACCTATTTGAAAGATTCTGCTCATTAGCAGAAATATGCGAAATTAGCGAAAATGTCAGCTAATTATATAAGCATTGTTGTTGTTGCTGTTGCTATTGCTGTGCCTGCCAAAGGCGAGGCGGAAGTACCAGTCGCCTCATTTCCGCTGAAAATGCTTCCTGTCATAATTTTTCATAGATTTGCCAGCGCTTTTTGGCTCTTCTTACTTGCAGTAAAGTGCTTGGCAAAACAAGTCCAAACTTTTGGGCAACTTTTACTTAAAGCTCTCGAAATTGCTTTGGCCCTGTGTCGCTTGGCGGGGATTTTTTGTCGGAGAGGTCTGCCGCCTTGTCATGGCTTATTTCACTTGAACTTTGCAGGCGGCCACTTTGGGTCAGTTGGCCTGGGCAAAGTTGGCGTGCTTAAGCTTTATTTTTAATTTGCCTGCGTTGGCAATTTTTAAACGTTTTCGTTTTTCTTTCACTTCTCTTTTTGGCCGGCCATTAGTTTGGCTCGCCTTTGTGCGCGCGCACACACACACACAATTGGCCGCAATTAACTAACAGGCTGTGATTGATGATATTTTAAATGAGTGCGTCGGCAACGGCAATGAAAGTGCCCACCAGCCAGCAAAACAACATAAGGGGTCCCAAAATTCCTATGTCATCAGCATAATTTGATGTGATTTGATTCACTGGCGGGCAATGCCGACCCTTAGTAACACACATTCTATTTCAACCATCAATTTGTGGCTGAGTTGGGGGATATTTAAGACAACATAAAAATATTAAATCCATCTCTGCCATAGTTCAGATAACCTTGTAGATAGAAATAGTCAAGCGGTCTAATAAAAGCCAGATAAGATAAATAAATTGATATACACTGGTCAATTGGGTATTTCAAAGAGTTTGAAATGTTATTTTTATCAAGTTGTTGCTTTATTGATGGCTATTTAAAAACGAATTTTTCTTCAGTGTAAATATCATGAGTTATGAAATTAATATTTCATAAATTACATAAGGAGTATGTGGAATACATATAAGTCCTGTAAGTGGTGTGCTATTATTTATTCAGTCGAATCTAAGTCCGAATTGTATCAATAGTTCGTGACCTCACAACGTCTAGCTAATTGGTATTTAATTGTGCACAAGCAATAAAGTTCGAGCGATTGATAACAACAAATCGTTAGAGGCCAGAGCAGTTGGAGTTTGACATGTTCTTAATTGCAAAATGAATGCAAGTTGGAATAAATGCATAATGCACACATGGCATCGGTTATGTTCGACTGCTGCGCCGCCAGCCATCAATCAACTGTTCGCCGGCATAATAAAATATTCAAAAAGTTCATAAAATATGCGTGCTGATAAAGTGCAAGTATTTAAAAGTATATTAATATAAAAACGGACTTTTTTTTTTTAAAAATCGTGACTGTAAAATAGCGAAAAAAGGTATAATAAAGTTAAACAACAACAATAACCACAATATGTAACAGACAAAGTGAGGTAATTTCAGGCCTGTAGATCACATATATTATTAATAAGCATAAACGGCCAATTTGATTGAGTCATGTCCATTTATTTCAGAGACCACCTTTTAGGCAGAGATCACCTTTTTATCTTGAGATATTGGCTAGTGCTTATTGTGTAACAATCGTTTTTTAATATCCCCAGCTGATTTCCAACAAAACTTAATAATAATTATAATCGCAGTTTAACAAATGAAATATTCAATTTTATTGTCTTGATCGGATCTTTTCTAATCTGAAAATCTCTAAAAAAAAAATTGCGTTCTGTTTTACGTGTTTATATTGACGTCATAGTGAAAGTACGTCTTGCGTTATATATACTTGAGTAGTGTGTATTTTTAGTCGACTAGACTACACAAGAGATTTTGGGGTTGTGTTTTGTTGTCTTTTTATTTTAATTGTATATGATTCATTGCTTGCGTTTGAAATTGCTTTTATTACATTTAATGGCAGTTATAAATTTTCTATGGTAGGTATTCAAAAATAAAACAAATTACAACGTAGCAATCGGCTGTAACTGACAGTATATACCATACTCGTTCACAGAATAATAACAGCTTAAACATGTCCCATAGCATTCAAATAAAAATCAAGTAAGAACGTTGCAGTCGTTAAAACAGTAGAAAACGGTTTTATTTATTAATGTTATGTTCAACAATATCTTTTTTTTTAAATTTATGTGAAGGGGCATAGCCGCAATTTGAACAGCTCGATCCTTAGAGGATTCCACCAGATATCTGCATGCGACATTTTTGTGACTCTGGCTCTAAAACTGTGGTGACACAGTGCAAAAACTGGGGATAATAGATAGATATCCAAAAAATCTTAACTAACTATCTGACGTGAGTATACACGAGTAGATATCCGAAGTTTCAAGTCTCTAGCTTAAAAAGCGCCAAAAAGATTGTGATCATATGGACAGAAAGACGAACAATGCACAAACCCAATAAACTCTTTTCACTTCGTAAATAAGTATAAAAATGAAAGAGCACTGTTCTATGCTTTGCTATATATTAACACAGACTGTGAATTGCATTAACTTAAAAAATATCTGTAGATTTGTTTAACCTATTTATTTAAACGCTCGCGGAACCACCAAGTTTTTTTTTTTGCTTTATCTGTACAGGTAAACAAGTAAAGTATTTTAATATATAATTTAAATTAATTAAACTTTTGGTTTCAGTAACTATTAAATTTATAATGATCACCTCGAAAACAACATTAAGAACTGCAGCGCTGGAGCTGCAAAGCGCGAATGAATTGATTTGTTTAACTCAACCTAGAATTTTAGTTGGGTAGCTATAAGTGTGTTGTTTTCTTGTAGCGTGCTATTTGGCGTGGGAAATTAGGACTTATTAAAATCGTTGATTACTGTAATTTGATAATCTTAAAGTCCATGCATAGGATTCAATCAGCATTTTCAGATTTTGTGAGGTGGCAGTAGGAGTAATTAATATGATGTTTGGAGGAGACAATGCGGCAGTTGTAAACATATTACTTAACAGCAGGCGGCAAGTGCGCATTCGAAATTTATTCGGCGAGTGCGCAGTATCAGAAAATGTAATAATGAGATAACAGGCCGCAATAAGACAATCATCGCATTCGCAATTACATACAATCGAAATACGATAACAGTTTGCACATTAACATTGGGGGCCGCTTCCTTCCCCCTCTCATTCTTACTCTCTCGCGGAGGTCTTTCGGCATCTGTGCTGAAATATGAGTCAATTATACTTTCGCACGCATAAATTAATGATTAATTGCAAAATAAATTGACTTGCGTCACTTAATTACGTGGCCTGTGTGCGAGAGAAGTAAAGCAAGCGCCTGTCAGTCTTTCACGCCCCTTTGTAACTGCCAGCCTGTCAACGCACACACACATTTATAGAAAGAGAGAGAGAGGAGCATTTGCTGCTGTTGACATTCACAGTCAAACATGCTTAATTAATGCCAACGTTGCCTGCCATCGCTCAACCTCAGTCTCAGTCTCAGCCTCATCGGCCGACGACCGTCATCGGCTCAAGCACTCCAACTGTAATGAGAGCGTCTGACAAAGTTAACGGCCACATTAACAAAAAAAAAAAGAAAAAAAATTCTGCTGCCGGCAGCCAAAAATAAACACTTGCAGGCATCATAATAATGATACATAGCCAGCCAGTGAGTGGCACTCGCCTGTTCCCCTGCCCCTTGAGTCGTGCTTCTTGGTCCTTGTGCGCCCAGCTTCCGTTTAGCCAGTTGCAATGTCAGAGTCTGTGTCAGAGCCAGCGTCGAGTCGGTTCGAGTCGAGTTGGAGTCGATTGTCGTCTTCGTCATTGTCTGGCAAGCTCTCATAATTAAACATAATTTACCGACAATGCCATGCTGCACAGTGGTTAAAATGTATTAAAGCAATCAGCAAGTTTCCTAAAAAGTAGGCAATGCGTAGCATTAAAAACTTAAGGCTTACTATTTTAATGTGATGTAAATGCTTAAGGTAAATGCTTGAAGGAAACAACACAAAAAGCATTATTCATTAGCAGTTATATTTCCTTTTTGTATCTCTTTTATAAGTACATTAAATTTAATTTTTTAGATGCATCTAATTATTTTTAATTACATTTTATTTTACAAAACTATATTAAGTGTATGTTAAAAAAATATTACTTTAACGCTTTATAAATGTTGGCTTTTCAAATATATTTCAATTTGTTTTTATTTTTTTTATTTTTGGCGAATAAGCGAGTTGATCCCATTGTCAGCATTTTTGAGGGATGCCGGTTTTCATTCTCGTCCGACCGCCTCAGGCGCTGTTACGTGCAAAAATCAATAAAAACGTTGCCAAAATGGCTTTCGCGCCTTTGCAGTTTATCCGCTTTGCCCGTGTCAGGCCCTGTGTCTTGGCTGGCTTGTTTGGCACTTAACTTTCACATTAACTGCACAGACTTTGGCACAATTTGGAGCAGAGAAGCAATTAACGCTGAATTGATACGCACTGCGCTGGAGCATTGAACTTCACTTCGTTAACTCGCTCCAGAGGGTAGAGGAGTATAGGGAGCAAGGGGCTTCGGACTTCGCTTATGCGTCGACATTAAGACGTAATTAAAACAACGCCAAACGAGCGAAACGCCCCAAACCCTTTTTGGCAACAGAAGAAGAGTGGGTCAGGGAAAAGTCAGGGTGGGAATGGAAACAAACGAGTCAAAAGATTATTTGTATTTAATTTCAAGTGCTGGCTGGCAGGATGCTTCCACTGCAGAAGGAAAGCCGGAGACGAAGACAGTTTCATGTACTTTTTTTCTATGCGTTGTACATGGAACTCAATTATAATTAAGCATTTAAGTGGAACTAAGCGGCGCTATGGCAAATGAAGCGCACGTCCAGCCCTTCTCGGCCCCCAACCTGGTAACGGTGACGACAGCGACGACAATGGAGAATTGAATTGGACTGGGTTGCGGGTGGACGGTTGCTCGTTTTTATTAGTGGTAGCCTGCACTCTAATTGCTAAGCGCACCACTCAAAGTTTTGGCAAAGCTATGGACTGAGGCAAGTATTTAATTACCGTTCAGCGTTCATCGTTCATCGTTGGTAGCTATTTTTTATTTGCCATTTGCTGGAATATATATTTGTTATACAAGTGTTGCCAAGGCGACGGCGCATAAATTGTTACGTTCACTAATTTTCCTTACATGTTAAAGGCTGTTATATAATGAATTGACAGAAACGAAAAAATAAAATAAAATTAAACACCATATCATACCCAAGTCTGTAGCCAGTTTCAGAGCAAGTGAAGTTGACGGCGTAATTTAAAATTGTTAAAACGAGAGTCAACGTGGAGGATGCTGCTTGTTGAAACTGTTTGCAACGGCAGCGGCAACTTGGTCAGAATGAAAGTATCTCAATTAGTGATGATGATGAGCCTGCTGCTGTCTGCATGGCTAGTTGCCTGCTTGTCTGCCTGGGTGCCTGACTGGCGGCATGTCCTTGCTCTCTTATTATTCAAATTTTTAGCTGGTTGCCCAACAAGAGACAGTCGAAGTTGCTGTCTAAAATATCATGATAATTTTTTGGCTACCCATTTTGGCTAATTTCATAGAATTTTCACCGGAAATGGGTCAGATTTTAAGCAATATTTTTATGTTTAGTCAGCCAAGTGTATAATACGAGTAAAAAAATAAACAAGCGGATAAGCTAATGTTTAATTCAAATGACTTTTAGGTTCAAAATTTAATGAAAGTTATTTTTAAATTACTTAGAATAAAATAAGAGTAAAAAGCCTGCGGCTCGCGCATTAAGGATTTTATATCCTCTACGTCAGGCTTGGGGTGTTTTTTGTTTATAATGACTTAGTTAAATTATATTAAACACTTCTTCATTATAGTTTATTATTACTATCAAAACTTATGTCTAAATATATGTTTAAAAATTATTTAAAATCTTTAATTTACTTACAGGGTATTTTTTCGGCATTACAAATTTACTTTGCGCATGTAGCTGATTTTATTTTAATGGCGGCGTTGGTTAGGGCTCTCTAACGAAATTCAATTGCGGGCGAGTCGAGCTTGCCAACTTTGTGTGCATCCTGTCAAGTTACGAAGCCGAGCCAAAGGCAACCGCCCCCAACCCTTTCTCACTTGGGGTCGGCAGCACTCGAAATGATTTCAAAATGGCATTGAATGTAGCATTTAATTTGTGCGCCACCAAGGACGACGACAATGAAGTCATCTTCGTTGTTGTACTGTCTGCCTTTGGCTTTCGCTCTGCCTCTGACTCTGCCTCGCATTTATAACTCTTTATTGCTGTGCGCCGTACTATGTATGTATGTGTATATTACGTTCCTGCTGTGCTGCCTGAAAAGGATTAATTAAACGCTGAATGCCCGTAGATGCTGCCCGCACCTACATTACTCTTTTCTCCCTCTGCATCTCGCTCTCCCTTTTTCCCGCTTTTGCTTTCGTTTTGCGTCTCGTTTTGTACCCAGTCTTTGAAGTTTGAGCACGGCATAATTAGTTTAATGAGCTTTACTAGTGCCACAATAATGATAATCCACCATGCCACGCCCAGCATTGGCAGCCCAAATACCACAGAAGGCTGCCTCCAACTCAACTATGGAGTAATATTTCTTCTGTTTTCATTATGACAGCAATTCCTTTACATTTATTTCAATTAATATGCAATGAAATTAAACTTTTTGCCCGCGCGCAACGAATTTTTAATTACCCTGGCCAAAGCCAAATGCAATTAATTAAGTGCGCATCAAGGCGGTCGGGATAACGCCAAGGATATGTTTGTATGCATAAGTTGGCGCTTTCAATTTATTTACAGTTAGTCATTTAGATGTGTTTGCTTTCGCACACACACGCACACAAACACGCACACACAAAAAGCTGCGCTCATTTGCTGGCAATTAAGCGCACATAAAATTTCCGTCCGTATGTGTGCGTGTGTGTGCATTGTGTGTGTTGTGGGCCTTTACGTCATTTGAAATGGCGCCAGCTGTGCGCAGAGTCTGAAGGCGTGGCTGTGTAGGGCGTGTAGTGGGGCGGCTGTTGCTGTCTGTCTGTCTGCCTTTCGGTTATTTGTGTGTATTTTAATTAGAAACTTGTACGTTTTGCTTAATTAGACAAATTGTTTTAATATTATGTGCACTTTGTTGCTGCACCGAACTGCGACAAATTAGTTTGGCTACACAGCTGTCAGCCAAAATCTGGGTCAACATTACTCATATGCCAACCCAAAACCAATCAAATGTGGCTTAAATTCCTATTAAAAGTGCAGCGCGCACAAAATTATGCAACACTTTCTGTTCAACTTAGTGTCTGAGCCAGAGGAAAGGGACATTTGTCCATATACATTGCTAATAACATCACGCAACGCAGACACGGATTACGATTGCGCTCTGTTTCTTTCTCTCTCTCCCTCTCCTTCTTGCTGAAATGCACTTCAATATATCGAAATTGCAGTTTAATTAAACAATTAATTTTCAATGAACTGTAACTGCGTTCTACGTATATTCATATATATATTATACTTGTACATACATTCATTTATTTACTTGTTGCCGCACAAAATATGAAAAACAAGAAAGCCCTTGGTTTTTGTATTTATTTATGTATGTATAACGTGAACGAGCATTAAATGTTTAATTTTTTTGTGCAGCAACTGCGGGCCCTTTTTCGATTGGCCTGCCAATGATCGAATATTCGTGGCCATTTAAAATAAAAGTATAGTGTGTATGAGATTTGACAATGCAAAGTGATATAATTTTTTACTTAATCTATGTTCATGTTTTCATCAGGGCTTATTCATACTCACAAGCCAGTATCTGTTTTTGTTAATCACAAAGAAAGTCGACATAAACACAAAAACTTTCCATTTGGAAACTTGCCCTGTTAGATACGTCTACATACTTGCAAAAATACATTTGCTTTCATTTTTTATAAGGGGTTGCCCTCAAATCAAGCTTTGGAAATGTCA
This sequence comes from Drosophila colorata, assembly GCA_035041545.1. NCBI lineage: Eukaryota > Metazoa > Arthropoda > Insecta > Diptera > Drosophilidae > Drosophila > Drosophila colorata. The sequence continues at coordinate 1,113,606 of JAWNLD010000482.1, forward strand.
CTACAACCCTTTGCCTTGCATGTAGAGTATAACCAAATTTACGGATTATTATATTTTATTTTTTGTCGTATTTTAGTCCACTGTACGTTACCATATTGTATTCAAGTTCTCGCACTTTTCTTTTTGCAGCTAACCCCAATTTAGATTTATTTGTGCTTTAAGATGCAATATTCGCCGCCTGCAATAATAATTGGCCTTTGGCCGGGCCTCGGCCGCGTGCCGCACACAATTCATCAAGCGAATTCATCAAACAAATTTCTAGCCGTGGCACAATAAACAAAACAAATTTTGTGATTTGTAAATTCTTTAATGCATAATGCATAATGCAATTTCATCAGTCGCAGCTGCACATTTTGCGAGCGTGTTTACAATAATTTGCTACTCAGAATCCGACAGATCGGGCAATTAACGTAAACGGGAAAATGGGAGCACAATAACAGGCCAGTAATCTGAATTCTAATGAAATTTACCAAAACACTAAAAACTAATTTTAATTAATGCAAACATGTGAAACATGGAGATTCCGCACTAATCGGTTTCCGCCTTCTCCTCATCTGTAATCTTCATCTTGGCATAGAGATCCACCAGCTCATCCTTGTGGTGTGCCATGCCTAGTGCGCGTTGGTAACGATCCTCCCAGGATGCAGGGTGCAATTTGGCAAGCTCCATGACCGATTTTTGTGCAGCAGCCTTCATCTCCTTCTCGGGACTCTCGTGGTACAACAGCAGAATATCCATGGCACGCATCACAAATGCCTCCCACGCCTCACGCTCGTACTCCAGCTCTTCCTTCGTGCCTTCACTCTTGAATACGGGACGTAATTTGCCAACCGCTGTCGCGGCTATGACACGAATGCCCGCCGAAGGATCATCCATGCGCTGCATGGTGGCATATGCCAGCGGCTTGAGCGCCTCCACTGACATGCCCTGGAAATAGCACATGGCTTTGATGGCGTAATGGCGCGTGGTCACGTTGCGATCCTCCAGCAGGCTTGGCATGTGCTTGGCTAGTGCGGGCAGCACCTCGCGTGCCTCCTCCTTGGCGCCCTGCGCCAGTGCACACAACGTGGCCATGGCCATTGAGCGCATGCCCTCGCCGTGGGCGCCCGCCTTCCAGATTAAATGCGGCTCCACGATTTCATTGGCGAAATTGCTCAGCAGTTGTGTACTTTGCTCCCGCTCGACGCGGACTGTTTCCGACCAGGAGAGCGCTGCTATCGACAGGATGCTAAAGATGCGCACCTGAGCCGAGTCGCAGCAATGTTCAAACACGACTTTGACCTTCTCAATGAGCTGGGGCAAGTAGGGGGACCGTATTTGAGCCAGTTGGATGAGGCCGTACAGCAGCAGCACAGGCTCTGCGTTCTCGTCCAACGCAGCATCTAAATTCTCCACATCGCGCAGCACCACGGCGAACCAACGCTCATGCAGCTTTGCCAGCGAGATCTCCTCCAGCTGCACCAGACGTTTTAAAATCGATTGGCCTCGATTGACATCCTCGGTGACCTCGTTGTTCAAGGAGTAGGACAATGCCATTACCTTCATGGCTGTCACGTAGACGTCCTCGTACAGCTCCCGTAGCTCCTCCATTGAGGCTGTTACTTTAGCGGCCTTGTCCAATACGGTGTCCAGGATTTTCAGTATGTACAATTGAAAACCCGGCTTAAGGGTGTGAGCGTAATCCGAGCACCTCAACAGCTTGCATAGGCGCTGCAGATGCTCATAGGAGCCGCCCACGGAGGCAGTGAACATGTAATAGAAACACTTGAGAAACGATTCACGAGCATTGCGCTCCAGGCCATCGAAACCATGATTGATCCAAGCCACATAGCAGAGCAGGCGACCCATCAGATCCGCCACCTTCTTGGCCTCTGCTGCGACAACGGGCTCACTGTCGCAGCAGGCGTGCGATAGATCCGCGTAGATCTCAAAAAACTTAGCCGTCATGGCCGCCTCTGCGTGCAGTACAAACTGATAGAGCAGCTTCAGCGAGTGCAGGCGCACATTGTCCTTCCAGTCGCTGGTCTCGCGCGTGATCAGCTGCAGTAGACGCAGCGAGCGCTGCACCAGGCCACGACACCCAATCGTGGGCCGCTGCACACCAGCCGGATAGTTATCCACGGGCGGATCACAGATCTCCTGCTGGGACAGCTCCGCCTCGTTTTCATCATAGTACTGCTTGCCGCACTGCACCCAGAGCGGACGTATGTGTGACAAGACCTCCGGCGAGTCGTCCTTTAGGCAGCACAGCACCAGCGGCAGGATGCGCTCGAAATAGGAGTAGCGATCCGGCAGCTCTAGCAGCATCAGCACGCCCATCTGACCGCACTCGCGACGCACCAACGGCATCGGGTCCATCAGCAGCGGCGAGACCTCTGCCAGCAGGCGCCGCATGCCCTCGCCGCTGGCATCCAAATGCAGACTGACCCGGCCAATGGCCTCCACGGCGGAAATGCGCGCCGCCGAGTGTCGGTGATTCAACATTCCGTACAGGGCAATCGCCAGTGGCTCCGTGTACGGTCGTAGCTCCATGGTGTCGGCCACACGGGCCAGTTGCACCAGTGTGGCACAGCCCTCGCGCTGCACGGCCGCGTAGTCATCCTTGATGGACTTGATCAGCACCTTGACCACCTGTGAGTAGCACTCGCGGAAGACGCCCACATTGCCCATGAGCGCGTACTTGCGCAGCATCAGGTGCAGCTGCTGGATGTAGAGCAGACGGATCTCCTCGCTGGGCTCGACCGTCTCCGTCTGGCCCATGCGCTCGGCCAGCGTCGAGACCACGTTTAGCAGGTGAAAGTCCAAGGGCGGCAGCCGTTCTAGGAACGCGTTCACCGCCAGCACGGCGCGATCTCGCACGCTCTCGAAGCGATCGCCATAGCACTTGAGCAGATGCAGATACAGCTCGTCGAACTCGGCTGCCACGGTGTCGGTGCTAACGGTTTGAGGTGCCTGTTCGCAGCGCTCGCGCAGCTGCAGCAGTGTGGCCCCACGTCTGCGGTGGTCGCTGCTCTCCAGCTCGCTGCAAATCAACTTGGTGTCCAAATCGAAGCTCATTTTAGATTATTCGAGACTTTTTCGTACGCTTTTTAACGTTGTTGTCGGCCGGATTTTCACATGAGTTGTGCGCGCTGGAAAACGAAAACGTAAAACGAGACGTCAACAAGCACTGTTAAAGTCCTCGGTTGCTACGATACACAAATTCGGATTATTCACATTGTTTATTTTGATTCAACGGATTCACTTCGCACTCTTCGCACTCTTCGCACTCTTGAAAACAGCGTGCGCGAAATGTTGCCGGCAAATGCCGGCGATCAGCTGTTTGCTGCTGCGCTCAGCTGGCGATTATGCGTAACAGTGTTGCCAGCTGGCGCATGGGAGTGTTGGCAAACGCCAACTGAGCGCACTTTTCGAAAAGAGTTAGCAGTTATTGTTGTTGCTGCTTCAGCTATGCTTTAGTGTTTGCTCAACTAATTAACAAGTCATAAATGAAATTTCTCTGGAAACTTGGTGCGCAATTTGTGCCGCTGTCTTTTATGAGCGGCCCGGGTGGACTCATTAAAAGCGGTTTCGCTTATCTTCGATGTAGCTATCTAATTGCGGTGTCGTTTCTTATCAGCAAGCAACTAACGAACGAGCGACAATATCTAAGATTGATTGCCAGAGCTAGCTGTGTTGTGGGGGGCGGGTATTCGTTTGACTTCTGATAAAAAAATCACATAAAATTCGTATTTTTATCGAGCTAAACTTAATTGCATTTTTGGGTCACTAAATTGGGTTATAAAAGTGGGCTGGGCAATCATATAAGTAGATAAGTTGACAGAATTCTTTAAATGCTTTTTTAAAATTTTTTTTGATGTCATTAACTTCGTAGTCGCAGCTTAACAAAAGATTATACTATTCTTCGATTTAGTCTGTAAAACGGACTATTCATAATTAAAGACTATTTATATGTTATTTTAAGCAAGTGGGTGGCTGAAAGAAGTTTTATGTCTGTGTTGGTCATAAACATTTAAGTATCTACATGTGAAAACAATATACTTGAAAATTAGTTAATATATGTATGAAAAGATCTTAGCACAGTAGCTTAGCGTATTTACATCAAAGATGTTGCTACTTTGCTAACTGTTAATAGTTTTTATGGCTCTCATTTTGTATCTGTAGATCTTTCCCACATCGAAACTTGAAATAGTTTGATGCCATTACGGCATTTTTCAATTTCGCTTTTGCCATTTCATTTGTGTGCCCCATTTGAAGCGAGTGGCAGCTCTATATTGACGCGTTCCAGTTCCACAGCATATTTTATGTGGTTGTGTTTTTGCCTAATTTTTTGTTGGTTTTTTTGTCGGGGCTGTGTCAAAAATTGTTGTCATTTTTATTGAAAACCGCCGCTGCACGTTGGAGCCCACAGCAGCAACATTTATAACTTTTGTTGCTGTTGTGCACACAATTCGATTTTATACCTTTTTGTTGCTCAGTTGAGGCAGCGTCAACGTTGGCAGTGCGATAGGCAGAGGCAGAGGTAGAGGCAGAAACAGAGGCAGAGGCAGAGGCAGAAACAGAGACAGAGTCGCACGCTCCAAAGCAATTAAGCGCATGAATCAGGTTCAGGTTCGTTCCATGGGCAAAGGCATGGCAATTCGAGTATTTTTCATAGTATGTGTGTGTGTGTGTGTTTGGTGTGCGTTTTTATATGAAAATGCCGCTTTAATAAAAAAAGCCCATACAAACACGCAGTCTTGCATTCGCATACACAAAGATACAAATACATATTCAGATACAGCTACACACCGGCCCAATAAACTTAATTGATATGAAATGAAGTCATTTGGCAAAATCCCTGGGAGAGTAATGGACCGCGTTTATTCAATTTGATGTCTGACTGGCAGGCAGCAACAATGTTACAAATGTACATATACATATGTATATGTAAAGTATGTATGTATATATGTATGTACTATCATACGAATTTATGTGCTTATGCATATTTTTATCTCTTTTTGAAAGCAATGACACATGTGTGTGTGTGTGATTTTATAGCTAAAATGATTCAATTAAAATAACATTTTAGCAGCGCAGCACGGAAGCCGCATGACTGCATTTTGGCCGCATTGGAAACTTGTTAGCGCTTATGATAAAGCCAAAATTGGCTGTGTTATTATAGTGCAAGTGCACACACACAAACACGCTCACACACATTCGCAATTAATAATTATACGCACAGCACATTCAGCGGCAGCAGCTATAAGATACATCGAGTAACGCTACGATACTCAGATACTTGTATACGTGCTTGTTGGATTGCTTTTTTGTCATGCTGCGCTCTAATTTGCTTTTACCGACTCTGATATGGACTTGTTACAGCTGCCGTTTGTCGTTTATCGTTTGCTGTTTGCTGTTTGCCGTTGCCATTGCCGTTGATGTTGCAGTTGCCATTGCCTGGCTAAATGCAAATTTTCCAATTGATTGGAATGGAAATGGGCGTGCTGTAAGCAGCGACGCTGGCAGCGACGTTTGGCACTGTGGCCGCTAATTAGTTTCATTTTTCAACGGGCAACAACTGCGTCGATTGCCTGCTTAAGTGACTGACTTAATGACTGAATGACTGACGGCACCAATCAACTGACTGACTGTCCCACTCGATCCCTCGGTCCCTCAGTCCAAGTAATAGAGGTATGTTTGTGTGTTGACTGAGAGCTGGTTGTGCCCGCCTTTTTGCATGTGTGTGTGCGCGCATTTACTTCGATTTCTCGGAATTTCATTTTGATTAGAAAAACAGCTAATGTGCTTCCCTCATATGCATATGCCGGTTCCTAGCTGCGCATTCGTAAATGCCTCTGCTCCGCATCTGCCCCCAAGCTCGAGATTTTACCTTTATTTTTTGTCACTTGAGCTAAGATTATCAAATGTTTGCCCCATAACAAATTAAGTACTCTGTCCCGCAAAGATCATGTATACACGTGTCGGTAGAGCTTAATGTTTTCATTGCATAATAATATGCGTTTTTCGTTCAATTCAATCTGCATCAATTCTGCAATCCTACAACTACAATCATGAAAATTAATTAGCTGTATAGAAATCCTGAAGGCTGTATGCAGCTCCCATTCCATTTTGTCTCTAATCTGGCTAAATCACAGCTTTCCGCTTTTTCCAGCTCTCTTTATTATTGTGAACTTTTCAACCCACCTAATTATTTTCATGTGTGCACATTGCAGGCTCCCCTATTTAGCACGCGCCCTGAAGGAGGTCTGTTGCACGATTCTCGACAACTCGCTCTGTGCTGCAGTTGCTCTGCTCTCGCATTCGCATTCGCATAATTGCTGCATGTATTTATGCTGTTTTTCTTTTTCCGCTCGTTCGTTTACTTTTTGCTGTTTGCTTTGTATTTTTTGTCAACGGCGCTTTGTGCTAATTTGCTGGCTGTGTTCTTTGGCACCCCGCCCCCTTGCACCGTCGTCGCCCATCAGCTTAGCCCCCATTTGGCTTGACACTCAGCAGCCAACAATTTGAAACATCGCATGCGGCTTATGTTTTAATTTCCAGCGCGTTTATTTTCAAACATATGCTTTTGATTGTGTGCTTTGTGATTTGGGCCTTTGTTTTATATTTGCTATTTGTATTTTATTATTTGCTTATTTTCACTATTAGCACGAAAAGTGAAGTTGGGGAAAAATGGTAATGCGAGACGCCAAATGGTTTTGCAATTTGCGTAATCGTCGGCGGCATTTAATTGCCGCCAACAGAGAGTTTGTTTGCACAGGCGCATATTTTGTGGCAATGCACACTGACCGGCCCGCCAGTCTGTCCTTTTGTCCATCTGCCAGTCTGCCAATCACTCAATCAGCAGCCATTCGTATAGCACAAAGCAGTTTGAGTAACAATTTAATTAATTTAAGAGTGTAATGCGAACCAGTTATGCGATAAACATCAGCGCGTCAGACGAGCACTTGTTTATCTGCATGAATATGAGCTTGGGTATGTGCGAGTATCTACTGCCCGTAGCTGTGAATGAAATTGGAAATGCCTTTTAATTATGCATAATACACATGGCATTCTATTAAAAGCTCCAGCGATAAGGTCGAAATAACACCTAGGCGCTTCACAACTATCATAACAGCTTTGATAGATACCACATAGCATGTCTTGATGTAGATACGAAAACAGCTTGAGGTATAGGAATAGAGAACACGAGCTGGAGAGAATGAGACTAGGCATTGTTATTTATCTCACATGATATGGCCTGCGAGTTGTCAGAGAACACTAGTAAGAAATTCTATTGTATGTGGCCGCCTGTGGTATCTACAAATGTATCTGAAAGTCTATAAGTGCCGCCGATTGGCTACAACTATAAATTGCCTTAGACTTTCATTGATAATTTTGCCGAGACTCATTTATTACAGTAGAAGTCTGTCCGCCCTGGGACTCTTCAGTCTTGTGCAGTTGTGTTCGATTTTTTGTTTTGTTTACAATTTAAATAGTTGCAGCAGTTTTGCTGCGTTTCTGATTACTAATTCGCAATTAGCGATACATGTTTATAATAGCTGTGGTGGGTGTGTGTTTGTGTGTGTATGAATGCGTCATGCTGCTGACGCAAGTTGTGTGAACTCGCTTAGTGGTCAGTTAATGCGCGTTTTAAAACAACTGCAGCTAATTAGCTCAGATCAACAGGCAGCAGCCGCTTGTAGTTGCAGATAAAAACTTATCAATTTGTCTATAAAAATTATAAACATTTTAAAGCTGCCTCAAAAACTAAACTTGAGATACAGTGTTTGCATTTTAATTACATTTGTTTACAACTTACTATTTATTACAACATTTCTATCACTTTGTTTGGAAAATTTTTTGTTTCAGTTTCATGATTGCAAGACCTTTACTTAATAGTTGATTATATTGATTGGCTGTGATTAATTGAATGTGAATCCGATATAAATTGCTCGAACGATTGATTATAGAATGCCAATTCGGCTTTTTTTTTTAAATTATTTATTCAAGCCTATTAATGTTCATGCATCGGAACTGATTAAAACAGTGCACAGAATACTCGGAATTGATTAGGGATCTGTTTATGTTGAATTCGTTATCAAGCTAGGTGAAGGGCTCTGAGTCGTCAGTTAACACAGGCTTAAAACTGGTCACAAGTACATTTGTATGTATATGCATCGAAAAAACACCCCTGCTGTCAGTATTGTGTTTTTGCGTAATATTAATACAAAATTGATTGACGAACTTGGCAGTATCACTTACCTCAGCGCCGAACGGTTAATTGTATCCGAAAAGCCAAGGCGAACAGAAATCCAATTAAATGTTTTGCCTTGTGGGCTGCTTGGTTATTTTTTGTCTTTTGTTCTTTCGCTATTTATAGCTACTATGTTTTGAAAGGTTACGTTTTGTTGTCGTGGTTGTTTCACATATCCTTTTGGTAGGCAAGTTTTCACTAACACATTCAGTGCCGATGTTGCTGTTGGCGATAATCCTTAATTAGTCTAACGAGTCGCAAATTAATCCACTTTACTTAATTAAATTGCTGTGCCGCCGCAAAAAAGGCGATACGGACAAAGTATAAAAAAACAAATATCTGACCATTATAATTAAAAAAATTGATGAAATGAAATGCGAAAGGCAAAATTTGAAGAAAAGAGAGAGGCAGAGCGAAACAGAGAGAGCAATGTAATTAATTCATTAGCCAGCCAGTTGACAATTATTGATTATGGCTTTGCCATTTTCAGCGGCAGTTTTTGCCTTTTTCCTTTTCAAAAATTAATTTGAATGCATTTCAGTTGCTTTGCTGCATTAGTTACACAATTTGTTATTGCCAGCACGTTGGCCATTTATTTAATTTTTAATTATTTTTGAATGTGTTCTGGTTTCATAATTGCCAGCCCATTGTCTGCGACTGCGTAATGTTTGTGATTCAATTAAATGCATTTCATTATTTGCACACAATGAACAAGTGAACAGTTTGCAACAACGTAGTCCTTCCCATTTGTTTCGGTCTGGTTTTCAATTAAACTGTCAGCTGCATTTAAATTCGGCTAAAAATTTAATTTGGCATACACTTAACATTTATATTATGTATTATGCGTTATTTATTATACTTTTGACATTGCCTAAATAAACGAACCTAATTGCTTACTGAGTGGATATTTTGTGTGTGCAAATTTGTTGCACAGATCGGGACGAGCGCCAGAAATTTTAAATAAATTATCTTTATAAAATTAGTTTATGTTAAATAACATAAATCAAATTTAATAGCAATCAAAACCTTGAAATATCTGTGCAAATGGAAATATAAAGAAATTATGTGCTAACAGATGAAAAAGTGCGCAGTTTATGAGACTTATAATTATTTCCTTGAGGTTTAACATTATGTGGACTATTTTTATCGTTTAATATAGTTCACACAAACTGTTTAAAGGCATATACATATATTAAATTTAAAGATTGCGGTTTGCTCTTATCTAATTGAATCTGTCGAATTATAAACACATTAGCAATTAGCTTTGCGCTTAAACAATAAGCTGTTCTATAAAAATTTATTGGCATGCAAGAAATAAACACAAATTTATTTTATTATTTTTAATAGCTGCAGCTTGGACACATCGGTGGGTGGTAGGGGGTTCAGGGGTGCTATGCAGGTCAAATTCGCACAGAAATTGCTTCGTTGTTTAACTGGCTTTCGGTGTTTTGCTTGCCAATTTGGAATTAATTACGTTTATTTAATAGTTTACTTTTGTTAACGTTGTGCACGTTCCGACAATTAAAACTTGAACTTTTGGGATAAAAAGCAATTTCTGCATTTTTACATATTTGCAAAATATAGTTATTTATTTTTAAGTTGTTATTAACATGCGCGCACAAAACTAACAGCAACAATAACAACAGCAATAACAACATCATCAGAAGCGACGGGTAATTAATGTGAAATAAACACACGGCTGGGGCACCGGCTATAAAGCGTACTTCAGTTTGCGACACGCACACACACACTCTCACATGCATACAAATATAAATGCTTTATATATAACACCTCGGCCAAAACTGAATTTAATTGGGTAATTGAAATATTTTTGTGAAAATTAAAAGTTCCATTTTTGCACACGCTCATAACTTATTTATGAACAGCTTCGGAAAGCCATTGCCGGACGAGAGCGGGGACAACAGTGCGGCTGCGTAACCTGTCAGCGCGTCAATTGACAAATTGGTCGACGCTGCCTTTGCCGTCGGAGCGTGCGAACCGCACAGAAATTACTTCTATGTATATATAGACAAAAAAATGACAACACAATAAATGTTGTAAGTAAGCAACACAGTTCAAGCTCACAACAATAGAGGAGCTTCAAGTGCGACTGTGTATCTGTCAGATACACAGACGCCACACGGCAGCAATTAGCGCCTTGAGCACAAGTGTGTATTGTTGTTGCTGTGAGTCGTTGTTGATGATGATGATAATTGAGCACAGCAATCGTTGTCGCCGTCTTATAAATTTCATTGCTGATTGCCGGCGGCCAGCGAACGTAGCACAATATCAACAAATTAATGAAAATGCCAAGCAAAAATCACATAAAAACCAGACAGTTCGATATATTTATACATACATATATATATATATATATATATATATATATATATATATATATATATATATATATATATATATATATGTATATTTATGTACATTATATGTAAGGCTTGTACGGGCCATATGCATCGCGAAATGAATGCCGCTTGACGTTGTTCAACGCGCTAATTCTTTTGGCCAGCAAATGCGACAATAACAAACAGCCGAAATGCTAATTAGTTTCATGTGTGACTAATGGATGGATGAAACGGCACAAACACAAACACAAACACACACGCACATTCTCAGATACATGTACACATGCGTGACTGCTGCTGCTCTCTTTGCTGCTATTGTTGTTATTGCTGTTTTTGTAATATACTTAATTAAAATAGTACACTCGGAGGCTCTGAGGGGGTCGTTACGTTTGTTCATTCTATTTTAATAGCCTATGCCTCATTATAATTACGTTTATAATAGGTCGGCGCGTAAATTGAATTTGACTTTAGATGCGTCAACGTCAAAATATGCTCCGCTCCTTTCTACCACTGCTGCGTCCCGGCTATTCGGATCCGGCCGAACCACTTGTGCTACAGCGTTAAACGTTTTGCGCGTACGTTTCCCGTCCAAGCTATCCACGCCGACGATGACGATGACGCTAGCAATTTGTGTGCTTCAAATGGGCACCGACAGCACAATCCGATATTGAATACCGAATACCGACCACGACAAGCGATTCTAAACGACTTCTGAGTGAATGCTATAAAGCACGAAAACGACGTCGACGACGACGACGACAGCGACTGCGACGACGACGACGACGACGACGACGACGACGACGACAACGATGGCAACGACAACAACAACCAACAGCCAACGACCGATGACGACTGGAAACTGTTGCTGCTGTGGCTGTGAACTGCGCCGTGCAACTATTTAACGACGACTGAATGTGGCAATTATGTATCTAGATACATTTTGGCCAAGCACAGCGCCATCGTTGCTGCTGCCGCCGCTGTCGACGCGACGCGCTCTTCTGTCTGCCCGTCTGTTTGGCTGTACGCGTGGGGATATTGTGTGGGGGTTGCTAAACGAGGCAACCATCATAAAACATATTACTATAATTACAATTATGCTGCGCTCTCACATGCAGACACTCACACACACACACACGCAAACACACAGTTACACTCAATTGCGAGTCAGATACAGATACACAGATACACAGCCCGAGATACAAACAGTCGCGGCGCACGTGAACATAACGCACGGCTATAAAACACACAACTACACAAATTTTCATATGCATTACGGCTTAATTGTATCTATAGCTATTGTTGTTGTTGTTGTTGCCAGTGTGTGAACTCATAAATTTATTGCTGGCCGATGTTGATATTGTTGCTGTTGCCATTGCCGTCAGCAACATGTTGCTGTGGCCATTGCTTTTGTATCTTATTTCTGTTGCTCCGCCGGCAGCGCTGGCTGTTGCGCCGGCTGCGACGTCAGCGCCGCTTGTTGGATGATTATTAAATGCTGAATGTATTTTATTGCTTTGATTGTTGTTGCTGTTGTTGCTGGCTGCGCATTGAGGCACCCTCGGCGCTCTCGTCAGTATCTTTTTGCATTGCAAATTGCCGACGTCGCTGGCATCGTTGGCATCACTGGCTGTGAGTTTGTTTTTAATTCTCTATAATTGAGTTATATGTACTTTAATAAGTTGGCGGCGGATGCTGCGTTTGGATTGGATTGCTGCTGCTGTTGCCGCTGTTGATGTTGCTGTTGCTGCTGCTGTTGCTGCTACTGCTTTAGGGCGTTCGCTCGCAGCCATTCGCTTTGTTGTTGTCGCGTCGGCGTCGGCGACGACGACGACGACGGCGTTTAGTGCTAATTAATGCTGAGCCAACAGCTTTCGATTGCTTTTTATTGTTAGTGCCCGGTGCCTGGTGCCTGCTGCCTTTTGCTTGGCTGATTTTGTCTTTCGTTTTCTTAATTGTTCACTCAGATTTATAATTTGATTAATTATATCGATGCCGTTTCGATTCCATACAGCTATCATGCTTAGAGACCCTTACATAGATTTTCCACTTTTTCAAATAGGTCTATATTTTGTATAATTGTTGTTGTTGCATTGTTGTTGTTGCTAATGTGGTTGTTGTTATTATTGGATTAGCTGCTGCTGTTATTGCTTGTGCAATAATTGGTGTATAATTTCATTTCCTGAGAACTCTGCGCCGGGTCGTGGGCCAACAAATGCTTTCATTGTATTTTAATGTCGTAATTCTCAGCGCTTGGGCAAATTAGTCAGCTAAGCAATTGCCATAAGTATACACAATATTTATGTACTGTATATTTACAAATATATGTATGTACATATCGCGAGCTCAATTAGCTATAAGGGCGCAAGTGTTCTGTGTGCTGCGTTTATTAATAGGCGTTATGCTATCGATAAGACCGATTAGTCATCATAAATTCAACAAGCAACAAAGAATGAAAACTCTACTGCAAACGAATTTATAACACGATTGTTGTTGGTTAATTAATGTCTATAATAATACATTTTTGTTTTGAAATAGGTATATATTTTAATTTCAAACAAGTAAGAACGTTGCAGTTGGGTGTAACCGACTGCGCAGTACTCGTTCAGAGTTTTCATTATTAATATCTCAACAAAGTCTAAACGGTCTTATTTAATATTACCATTTTGGAAAATAAAGATTTTTGCAATTTGTGGTGGCCGGAGTGGGCGTGGCAGAAATGTTTTAGCTTGATCTTTAGAGGAGGTTATCAAAGGAGAAGGTTAGCTCTAGAATTGTGGGAGATATGGATTTTCGCGGCTTACCCGCCCCCAAAGTAGGCGTGACAAATAAGTTTTTTCTCGATCTTTAGATAAGGTCATCTCATATCTGTTTTTAATCGCCCCCAGTGCGCGTAACCAAAAAATCTTAGAACATTACCTGACGCGGATATAAACGATTATATATTCCCAGTTTCAAGACGGACAGACTGCGGTAGGACAGATAACAAGGAGGAAATTGTAAGCCCAATTACTCTCTTCACTTCGTTAACGAGATAAAGCTTCTAGATTAATTGAAATGTTTCTTTATTTGTTATAATGTTTAAGTCAAAGTATATTAATTATCACTGAGTTGAGTTTGAGAACGCAATTATGTATTAAGAACTATTAAAATGTAGATAGATTTGAAATAAATACGAAAAAGCATACCAACATCAGATTTATACAAATCATAAAGACACATTTATTTATTGTCTTTGTACTTCAATAAAAATAAAATAAATATTAGTCTTAAGCTATCAACAAAAAATTAATTTGGTAATGATAAAAAAATCATTTGCTGACTGACTGAACTCTGTGAACTCTTGTAAAGTGATCAACAACAGAAAAGAAAAGAGAAAAATAAAACACATAACAACTACTTTAGCCGCAAACATCATTAGCAAAATCCATAAAAATAACACAACGACAACAGCAATGGCACCACGGCGAACTCTGATTGCTCATTTAAATATAATTAAGCTGGGCCATAGCGAGGGGCAGGCAATAATAAACAGTACATGAAAACAAGCCAGTACTGGCTGGAAACAGCCACTAAAAAGCAATAGCAAATATAGTAAACACAACAAGATGAATATGTATACCCTTAGTTATGACGATGAAGTTGCAGTTGAAGATGCAAAGAATGAAGCAATTTAGATGCACTTGGGGAACACGATATAAGAGACACACACACACAGGCAGGCAAACCTCACTAAGTGCCGCGAGTGGCAAGAAGAAGCACATTTAAATGCAAGCAAAACAAATTGTGTTGAGCCGTTAACGATTGAAGGTAGAGTCGAAGCAGCGCACGAGTTTTACTGGGTTTATTATTGGCTTACTTAATGCAATAAATACGACGGCGACGATGACGATGGGAACGAGTTCAAAATACAGCGAGTATGACTGCGATGGTCGTTAACGCAAAACGTCAATTTACAACTGCGAATGTGATTGTGAATTGGAATGCCCAACAGCGCCAAACGAGCCAGGCAACATCAGCAGCCGTGGATGGCAACGTGGCAATGGCAACATGTTGCGTGTCAAGGATGGCTTCGCAACATGCGGGGCCCAGTGTAAGGCGCTACGAAAAGTACAAGCAAATAAACTTATTAAAAATATCTCCACTTAAGCCAAGCGGCGCTGACGCCGACAATGCTGCTGCTGTTGTTGCTGTTACTGTTCCTGTTGTTGTTGTTTGCGTTGCTGTTGCTGCCAACGTCGCTGTGGGGGCCCCATTTATGCTGCGAGCTAACAATGAGATACAAATGCGCACACGCAAAGCTAAATGTGCTCTCGTTCAGTCAAGCACTCACACACACACACACACACACACACACACACACACAGAGGCCGAGAGTCCCGACAGTTGGATGGATGAACGGCTGTCAAGTCGCAATAAGCAACAAAAGCATTAAATGATGACAACAACATTGCGCTTAATGGACTGCCACTGCCGCGTTCGCATCTCAATTCAAAGTGCATTTTGCGCGCTCTCTTTTGCTCTCCCTCGCTCCTGCTCGCTCTCTCTCTTTCCCTCTCTCTCGGCTTTCCTTTTGGTGTCTTCCTGCTCTTACGCTCTCCTTATATACACTTACTGTTTGCTCTTGGCTTGCGTTATAAATCCATTATAATAAAATCATTTTGTTGTTTTATTAGTTCAGCAACATGTTGCCGCTGAGCAGTCAAGTGCTTTCGCAACATGCTGCGCTGCTCATAAATATTGCAAGTGTTTTCAATTAGCTCACATTCTGTGACTTTCATATTAAATGAGAGCGCGCCTGCATGTTTCTCCTCTTGGATAAGTATGCGTGTGCCAAAGAGTTCATGAGTGTGTGTGTGTGTACGGATGTGTGCTTGTGTATGCGTGTGTGCAAGTAGTTTGAGCATGGAGATATTTCCAATTATAAATTGCAAGGCGCAAGTGGCGTAATTAAAAAAAAGAAAAGAAAAACTTGCTAAAAGGTCAAAGTTATTGAGGTCAGCTAAAAAAAGGTCAGTGCAATTTCTTAGTCGACTTTTAGCAGTTGGCAATCAACGCACTTCCGAAGCACTTCCACCTCATACTCCTACTCCCACCAAAATGTCAATGGGGATACTTTCCCCCTATGCTGTTGTGTGTAAGTATTATTGTGTTTGTGTGCGTGTGTTTCTGAAAGCAATTTCCGCCTGCGTCCGCAATTAAAAAGCAATATCATTCCGAGTAGACGTAAACACAGAATTGAATTGAATTTTTATTATGTGTTTGTTAAATGGTTTCATAAATGGCAAATATTCTAGCCAGGCACATACACCACCTCCACCACCAGCACCACACACCACTCATACAACACATGCAGTTATAGATGCAATACAAAAGTCACAGGCGCACAGCATCAGCGAGCCTGGCTACGCTTCCGATGGATGTATATGTATTTATGTATGTATGTATCCGCCTCTGTATGTGTATGTGTATCTCTATCTGTATCTGAATCTACATGTGCGCATAACTGTAACTGCAAAATTGTAGCTGCACAAATGCGAATGAAACGAAATCAAATTGTTCAAGAGAATGGCAGCAAATAGCCAGGGCCAGAGTTGGAATATGAATACGTATCGGACTTGGTGCCAGACCCTTCTCAGCAATAAGCTCGCCACATGATTGTTGGAGTGTATCTGGGGGAGTTAACTCTGGAACACAGGCGTGCAGTTTGTGTCCATGTGTTTCATTAGCGAATTTATGGAATTTTTATGTGGACTGTGAAATTTTAAATGTGTGAAAAATGACTAAATGTATTTGCAAAATTGAATTCTTTGCAAGCTATTTTTGGTATTAAATAATATCAATTTAGCTAACAATGTGGCATGGTATATTTCAGTCACTTATATTTATTGAGAATGCAATTGTAATATTACGAGCTAAGGTTTAAAAACTATGCCACGAGGCAATATTACAAAATATGATGTTGTTTTATAAAAAGATAAATAATTTATTGAATAATATTACCTTGATAAATATATCTTATTTAACCTGTTGTTTAAAAAATTATTTTCAAATGGCAATATTTGTATATTTTATTTGAATCAAAGTTTTGTATTTTAAAGATGCGGTTTTTATTTATTTTTTAAACCCTGATCCCACAGAATTCTTAACAGCTAACGACTGAAAATTTAAAAATTTCTGTATACCATACGCATGCAAAGTTTATTTCATATTTTGAAGATATTGCTTTGTACATAACAATAATTTTCCTCATAATAATGGTTCCTTTCAGGAAAAGGCGCAATATACTTGTATGCATATTTAAATGGATAAGTACTAGTTTTTTTTTATTGTGCCAGAGCCAAAAGAGGACAGCTTTTGAGTGTCTTCCACAATAAAGTCTTTTAAGAACTGTATTCCTTTTATCCCCAGACAGCTTACTCTGCCTCTGTTGTTGTCAGCTTCTTCACAGTTTATTTTCTTGCATGCTACGGGCCAGATCAGGTTTTGGCACAATGAATTTCGCAACCGTGATAACCTGCTTATTGATATCGCTTCAGCCCCAGTCCCCCTCAGTGTCGCAACAAAAAGGGTTTTCTGTCATTTCTGCATTAATGCTCACTCAATAAAATGTCATAATTAAAAAATAATTCTGCCTATATGCAAAATGCGGCAGTTGTGGCTGCAACTTCTGCTGCTGTTGCTGTTGTTGTTGTTGTTGCTGCTGCTGACAGAATGACCTTAATTGCTGGCGTACGTGTGGCAGCGATTCATGTGCAGCAGTATGCGTTTTGTGTGAGTGCCAGCCTGTGTGTGGCAGCAAGTGAGCCTGTGTTGCAACTGTCAAATGAATAAAATTAAGTGTAGCTGTGTCCCTGTTGTTGCTGCTGCTGTTGCTGTTGCCGGTACTGCTGTTCGTGTTGCTCTTTCGCACGATACGGCCGTAGCAGCAGCAGCAGCGGCAGCAGCAGCAACAGCAGCTGGTTGGCAGGATATGTTGTTGCACTAATTGAATGTGGCAGGCATGCAGTAGACGGACAGAAAGTTGAGCTTGTCTTTCGCCACAGCCTGCTGCACTTACCATCTCGCTCTGGCTTGCAGCGCACTTGTCTCTGTATATGTATCTGAATCCGTATCTGTATCTGTATCTGTGTCTGTATAGCTATGTGTGTAAATGTATCTGTATCAGTGTCGGGCACACAAGTAGCTTCATTTTGCGCCACAATTCGTATTCGCATTTTAAGTGCAACGGCACACAGATTGCGATTGCTGTTGACATGGCAATGCAATAAAAGTTTGCCTCGTTGTGCTGCAGTTGCAGTGGCAGCAAAAGGCGACTGCCAACCCGGCGGCAACACAAGGCAGAAGGCAGACGTCAGACGACGGCAATTGTTTCCCATTATTGCTTATGCTGATGATTAAGAGCGTCAGGCACAGAGCTTCCCCCATTGGGTCGACGGCGACCACACAAAAGCCATCAGCCAGCGGCAGATTAAAATGTGTTAATGGTCCCCCCCACACACACACACAGACAGAGAGAGAAGCATTCTCACACCCTCACACACATTTGTTGAGAGCAAGAAGTTTGCAAATTGCCATCAATTAAAATTACAAAAGCCAATTGCATTGCTCACTAAATTTAGATTGTTGTTGGGTTTCTTGACTGCCTGACAGAAGCATTTTCTTAACATCAGTTTTAAATTTAATATGCAAATCAATTGTGAGACAAATAAAACTTTTCAAGCTGTAATTTTATTGCTTTTTCGTTGGATACAATAAAATGAAAATCTCACTGGGACAAGGCAATGCCAATGCCAAAACAATAACTGCCTGGCATTTGAGCTACAACAGTAAAGTTTTCGAATATTTTCTAAAATATTTATAAGCATTTTGCCAGTCAAAAATGCTGTTCAGGCATTCTCCTGCCCAACTACCTGAGCTGAGTGTTTGCACTGGCGTATTGTCTATTTACTGGAGCAACAACGGGTTGCCTTCAGTCTGTCTAGATATATATATATATATATATATATATATATATAAATATATAAATGTCTGTGTTTGTGTGCATGTAGATGTGTATCCATTCATTGTATATCCGGCCATGTTGTTGTCTGTTTGAGAATTTTGGCCAAATTCCATCAAGTACTTGACTGTTAAGCGCAGTGAAACGAATAATATTGTGAAGGTAAATCGGTATAGTTCACTCTTAGAATATCAGATAGATTGATGGACTTGAAACTGTTTGGCTATCTTAATGATTTATTAAACTGCCGAATATTGATACTTTAATGTAGTTTTTTTTGCTATCCCTAGATTTAGTTGAGCTTCTGGTTGGCCTGTTTAGGGCACCTAATTAAATTGCATTCTCGCTTGTAATAAGCACGCATATTGCGACCTTTAGATGGTGCTGTTTTGTATCCCTGGCAAACTTATAACAAATGTTGATTTGCATTCTTATCCTCAGTTACCAATTGCAACTTTTTGCAATATTGAATTGGGTACATTCTTCAGAATCACAAGGGCAAATGCACCTTGCACAATGAACTTAACAGGAACTAGGACTTAAAAGGACTTTAGCAGCATACAGACAGCAGGTCTCACAACAACAAACAGAACTAAGGCATCTGTTGCTGCGTTGCCATCAGATGGAAATCTGGCTGAGCCTCAGACACAGGCACAGGCACAGTGAGGCTCAGTTACTGTTAACTTAAGTTGCAGGTACGCTGCTGGTGTTCAGACAGCTAACTTGCCGAAGTTGCCGGCTTCTGGATCTGGCTACATTTCCAGAAGTTAGTCGGACGATCCAACGGACGTGTCAAGCGGCCCACCCACGCCACTTACGCTGAAAGGCTGAAAGCATGTTCAATGTTGCTTACTTTGTTTGCCATTTGCTGCATCCAACGGATGTCATTGGCTCTGTTGCTGAATCGGCTGCTGTTTTTGCTGCCGTTTTTACTACATGCTTACATATATTTTCCAGCAATTTATTACATGTTCTTGGGCCCGTGTCTGTCTGTGTGCGTGCGCAATATGCTGCAGGGGCACACACGACTTGGTAATGGTCGTAGTCACAGTCTTAAGCTTCGATTCACTAGACGCGCCCCTCCTCCCTCTGCGCACGCCCACATTCACTCTCCTTGGGCGGCGCTGCAAAAGTCAAGGCAACAATGTTACTTGCGAGCTGTTTGTAAGTGGACAAGTTTGTGTAGACGTTGCGCAGTAAATAGCCATAAACGCCGAACTTCTAATACACTACAAACATGATTCATGGTGAGAATTATGTTCTACATTAGCGTGTTTAGTTATGGGTTCTAGAACAAAATGCCCTCTAGTAGCGCATTTAGTTGTGCTAGTAAGTACTAGAGAAACTATTCAAGAGTTTTCTTTTCCGAAGTTCGGCTCTTCATTATTTTTTATAAATATGTCTTCTTTTATTTAATGTATTATAAAATATGTTATATTGAAAGAGAAAAACTTTTTTTACAAATGGTCCTAAATATTTAAATTTGAAAGGGCATCAAAAGCTGTTCGATGCCCTTCGTTAATATTTATATTGTTGTTTTTTATTCTGTGGAAAGTTCAGCCATTTATGTCGAAATTTATTGTGAATATGCGAGTTTTCGTACTCACATATTTATTAGAGATTCAACTTGTAATTTGTCAACATATTTGCCCGTGACGTTGGAATTACACTAATTGATAAATAACAATAATGGACCGCACAGTGAAATTAGCCAACAACGCGTGTGGAAGCAAAGCTAAGGCAACATCAATTACTCAATAAAATTCAGGTACGATGGACTGTGGAGTGGCCAGTAGTTAGAGTTGGAGTTCAGAATGGGCAATAGATCAAAAGCCATCAAATAACGAACAGAGCGATAGACAGTCGAGCAGAAGCAATCACATTTCATGCATTCACTGCTGTCGTGCTAACAACCCTGGCCCCAACACCAACCCAATGCTAATCCGCACCCCCAACTGCTGCCTGCATTGACAAATGATCAAGTGGGGGCAGGCAGCTAAGGCGTTGGGGGTAAAACGGGCAAAAAGCACCACTGTCACGGCCAGATTGCTATTGCATTTGGTAAATTAATCAACCCTTGCTGAATGACACAGCATTTGGGGTTGCGGGGAGGGCCACGAGCTCTGCCGGGTGACAAGTCATAATTACGCTTGAAATGCAGCCGTTGGATTCTTTGTTTCTCGTTTTAAATGCCCAACCCCTTGACATGATCTAAACAATTCGAAAATCAATTGCATTCAATTCAATTAGAGATGCGTCGGCAACATTGTTGCAAGTGCCGAGCTCGAAAATCAAATGCTGGGGTCGAGCCTAAGAGCAGCCACAAAAAATCTGTGAATAGCAGCAGATACAATAAATACAACAACAAAAAGATCAAATTGTTGGTGCTGCTCTGGGTGGGCGTATGGGGCTGTTGCACCACATAATATTGTTGATGTATCTTGCAATATTGGTCGTAAATTGCCAGCGATTTCAACTTTGTTGTTGCTTGTATAACAGGTTTACCATTTACAGATAAAAGATAGTTGATGTTGATACAATTTTATTTTTTTACTAAAACTGACTAAATATATATTTGTTTTTGAACGATTTACTTGAATTCGTTAATGGAAATGAAAGGAAAAATCCAACTAAGTATATTTTCAAAAATTATTTTTCAGTTTGCTAATATTAATCAATAATCAAATATATATTTTCTATATTTTTTAACTAATTAGACCACATGGGCTTTATGTTAATATAATTAATATTAATATTATTAACATAGAGCCCATGTGGTCTAATTAGTTATTATATTATACATTTTTATAATATAAATTTATTTAAATTAAGCATGAACATGCACTTATTATATAAAAATAGTTTAAATTATCTTAAAGGAATCTGTATTCTAATGATACAAAATGTTTTAACTTATTTTATAAAATATAAAATTAAAATGGTTGGTTTTTTTTTTATATTTAAAGAGTATCTGTTAGCCGTGCTGTTTAACTGTTTGTTATTGTTGCTGGTGGCCATATGCAAAATGAGTGTAATCTAGAAATTTCATTGTTGTTGCTGTTGTGTATGTGTGTTCTACTGTATGTGTGTTTGTGTGTGTGTTGCAATTGTGCTGTAAAAAGCGTTTACCTTCTGTTTCGATTTGTGTGACCATCCAGATTTCCACCAGTCAGTGCGTGTGGTTACATCCTCTGGTGCCACACGCCCACAATTTATAAGCCTTTCGGCTACATTTTGTGGCTTTGATTGCAATTATCTTTTGAATTTTGTATTTATTTGCTACACTTTGCCCAATTGTTCGTTCATCGGCTTTTGTATTGTCATTGTTATTGTCAATTGTATCCATATGTGCAAATAAACTGCAAGCACGTTGCAAATGAAAGGCTACGGGGTGTGGGCTATGTGCTTTGTTCGCAGCCAGTTTTGGATCGGGGCGCTGCTCTGTGAGTGATAGCAGGTGTGGTGTGTGAGTGGGCATGCGTGTGTGTATGATGTTAGCCTGTTTTCAATTTGGCAATTTGCTGTTTATTAATTGGCAATTTCATGCAGTCTGCAGGCAATTCTAAAGAGCCTCTGGGCTGTCAAAGTCCCGAGTGATGCCAGGCTCAACTGCCATCCTTGTGGCATTCAAATGAGTTGCAGAAATCACTTGCCATGTAAAGCCAGGATCCTTTATTCAAAAGTCATTTGACCAATCTATTGTACACAGCGTCTGCTAATATTAAAGGAACTTGTCAAGGGCTCGCCGAGAGCTTAGAACTGACCCCAACGATTCGGCAATCCTTCGCCATTTGGGTAGTTTCGGCTATTCATATGCTTGATCAAATAGTTGGCAAAGTATTCACCGCGTTTCTCCGGCTGGACACACTGCACTGCTCTCCAGCCGTTCGAGATGAGAGCGCACCTCTCCGGCTGCACATGAAAGGGCTTTGAGATAGTCAAAAAGCTGCGTTTCTTGCGCGGCCGTTGAGGTACGTTCACCGGTTCCAGCATGTGGTGTAATTCAATGGGCGGCTCGTGCGGGGCGTCCAGCAACATGGCCACTTGGGGATTCTCCAGACGCATCGCTTGCATCTGCACTTCGTCCAGCTGCCTCTCCCAGGCTTCGTCGCCGTCGAAATCACCATCAACATCACCATCGCCGTCGCCGTCGCGCATGTTGACAACGTTAGCCGCTTCCACCTCGGGCAGCTGCAAGTGTCTAAGTTCTTCAACTACTCTATGTTCCATGTGACTGCTGTTCTACTCTTCTCTTTGCGTTAATTCAAAAATAAATGAAAAATCAGTTAATACGGCAGTAAGGATACCTGCTGAGGTGGATAAATTCTAAATCTTATTTTTTTTTATTTTATTGTATATTATTTATTTTGTGTTGTGCTTTCGGACAATAAAGTAAAACTGAATGTGTGATGAAAAAAACAAACAATTGCCCAAATTATTCTCCAGGCCTGCCTGATTTCTAAAAAAAAAAAAAAAAATTCACCTACTGCCACTTACAGCGAAAAGCGCACATTTGTTCCAAATGTTAAGTGCAAACTTTTGATCAAGACTATATGGGATTCGAAAACAATTTCATATGCGATAAGATACAACTGTGTATCCATTAAATACACATACTAGTTTACACACACACACACATGCACACTCAGTCAGGAGGGGCACACATACATACATATCCATATCGACAACTTGAATGCCATAGAACCGTCTGCCTGCCCAGCGGCAAATGCTGCTGTTACTCCCCAGCGTCCAGCTACAAATGGATAAATGCTGTCTGACATTTACCCGTTTCTCCCCTCATATACACTAACACACACGCTCACACCTACTCCCAAAAGCCCGGCAACCACCCACAATGATTGCACGCATTTAGCCCTCTTTAACCCAATGGCGTCTCGCTTTTGTGTGCGCGTGTTTCTGTGTGTGTGCTGCTATTGTTGCTGCTGCCGCCGTCACCATCATCATTACAAGCAATTTAATTCGTCGTAATGTTGCCATGAAACGTGCGGCGCAGCTGCTGCCCCATGTTGCTGTTGTAAATAGGCGTTGTTGCTGTCGTTTGGCCTGTGCTTATAATGCGCTGTAAATGATGCCATTATGGCTGCACAATTAATAATAATAATTTTGCTTATTAAAAATACTTATAATCGCAGTCGCAACATTCCAATCTGCAATCTCAGGTTTACAGCTCAATCAATTTGTAGGGGAGTCGCGCGGCAATTGATGTGCTTAAATACCGTTTTTGGGTTGCGCTTAATTCGAAGCTTTTAAATGAAAGTCAGGCAAGCGCGTGGCGACAAACACAAACACGTACGTGTGCTCAGTATTGCGCGCATCCAACAAGTTAGCCGCCAGCAACATGTTGCTAGCAACATGCATCTAAAGCGCCGTCGCAGTTGCTCAGAAGCAGCCAATTTGGCGCTCACTTTGACCTGCCCTCTCTTTCGCTCTTCTTCACTCGTTGTTTCTCTCTCTTTCTCTATCTCTCTGCGTGCTACTGCTTGCAATTTATTAAGGTCTATCCTGTGGCACTGTGTGTAATCACATTGTTGCCATTTTCACTTCATTATTTGCTTTTATATGTGGCAATTTTGTTTTATTGCTGGCGGCCTGGCAGCATCCTTCGGCTCTTGTTTGCGTAAGCTTTGGCGCGCTCTCAGGCGCCCCCCACTCTCACTCCCTCTGTCTCTCCCTCTTTTGCGCTCTATCTCCTTCACCCCCACGAACACTTGCGATTTAGTTGGTTAAGCAACAAGGCCAGGATGTGCCACCTAACGCCACCCAGTCGGAGTCAAACCCAGCGGCAGTTGGGCCTCAATGTCGCTTATTCGCTTCTAGCGACCTTGTTTGTGTGCTTGCGTGTGCTTGTGGGCGAGTGTGCGTGTGGACAGCAGACAGTAATTATTATGCCATGTCCAGCGATAATTGGATTCAATGAAATGCCTCCATGGACGGTTCGTATGTGCGCAGTAGCATAAAAGGCTTCGCCTGTCAATGTGTCTGCTGCATTATTGCATCCACACTGTGTGTGTGTGCGTGGGTGTGGGTGTAGGTGGGTGTTGGTGTGCGCAAGGATTTGTATGTTTATTAACTGCTTGGATGACAATTAAATATTGTCAACTAATTGCATACAGTTGGATAAATGCCGACATATTCACACAATCGTCAGTTATTTATACAATTTTATAAGAAATGAACGAGGGGGAAATCAGAACTAGTATCCACGAGTGCTAATTGCAGTTCAGCTTTAAATTGACTTGTTGCATTGATTACATAAATATTTAATCAAATTTAAAACATATCAAATGCTTACCGGAACAATTAAAAAGAAATTTTATAAGAATTGTAGTCAATAAATTAAAAATTTCACCAGGTTACGAAGTTAAATACCAAATATATATATTTTTATTAATTTTAATTAAATAAAAATATTTTTTTTTTGAATTAGTGTTAGATCGACCCAAATGCACTTGCGGCCAAAATATTTCTTTAAAAAATTTTCAAAATTAGCAAAACCATTAGATATTATACCTGTTGGTTAATTTTTGCATAATTTATAATTGTGTCAAC
This sequence comes from Drosophila colorata, assembly GCA_035041545.1. NCBI lineage: Eukaryota > Metazoa > Arthropoda > Insecta > Diptera > Drosophilidae > Drosophila > Drosophila colorata. The sequence continues at coordinate 1,138,771 of JAWNLD010000482.1, forward strand.
AATATTTTTATATTCCAAATAAGTACATTTTTTTATTTTTTATTTTTTAAAAATTAAAAAAAATTTAAACGAAATAGTATTCAAATTGCAATTAATTGCTTCAAAATAGAAGTGTTTTTTAGAAAAAAAAAACTTTCGGCGGCATAGTAAAATTGTGTTCTGATCGGAGATAATCCGAAGCCAGCGTAATTCACTCTAATAAAAATATTTTAAAAATGTTATTGATAGATTTTCATAATTGGGGCAACTTATTACATTGCAAAAGTATTGTGTTGTAAATTATTTTATATTAGTATTTATTTTAGCTAATTTATGAACAGTTGTCAACTTCCATCGCATTTCAGGAACATCATAAAATTGTCATTATCATTTCATGATAAATTAAAGCACATTAACATAACCCAAATACTGTACTAATGAATCTTTCAATGTTCGTGGCATTAAACATTACCCCAATGGTATTTACCAGCTGCCAGCTAATTAAATTGAAATATTATTGCATTTAATTATCGGCTGGCGTTCGGCGTGGCCCATAGGACTGCTGGCAATTGCTGAGCCTACCATTCGGCTCGTCTCGGCGCGACTCGGCTCGACTCGACTCGACTGTTTGGGTGCATTCTCTGGTCTCGCATAAAATGTCAACTGCATTAGCATCATCATAATGGCAACACTTTAAAGACTGCCCGGGAGCAGTCTGTCGGTCCGACCGGGCCTTTGATCTGCGTTGGCTGCAATGGCGGCGACGTTTCGCTTGTTGAATCCAATATAGACAAACATATTTTTTATGGCAGTGCGAGAGAAACTGAGTCGCGAGATGGGAGCGCTGCCTGTGTGCGTTTTGCTTTTATATTTTCGTTTTTAATTACTTTGGCGCTATTTTTGAGCTGTCTGCGGTACAGGCCTACACCCGTACCCGTTACCGTTCACGTTCCCGTCCCAGTACCCGTACCCGTACCCAGAGCGGGCCCCGAAAGCAGCGCCCAAGTAATGCAGAGGCTGTCTCTTTACTAGGTGTTAATTTATTTTTAATTTTTATTATTTATCTGCGCTATGCGATCTCTTGCAGACTGCGACGGCAGCGACAACGACGATGACGACGGCGGCGACGACGACGACGTTGACGACATTGCCGCCAGGCCCGTCCCCTTCTAAGGCAGGCGCACATTTAAGTGGATCGCAGCGCGAAGATACTGGTGCGCCATTCAATTCCATCATCAAAATGTTGACGTTTCTATTGCATGCCAGTGGCAGTTGGTCTCCAACTCTGGTCTCCGGTCTCCGGCTCTGCACTCTCGCATGCAATTAATATCATTTTTATGTTCTAATGACATTCGTTGCGCTGCATTTCGTATGCATTTAGTGGCCCTCAACATCATCGCTCAAAACGGCGTGGCAGGCACGAATCTTTCAAGTTGTAAAAACGCCATTAAATTGGCAGCGAAGTGGATGCCAAGCTGCCATTGCCCCTGCGCCCTTCCCCCCTCCCGCTAACCGTACACCTACCCGAGGCTGATCTGATCACTCAACAGCCAAATAGCCTGGCGGACTGCCATTGCCGCGAATGCCTCGGCCTCGTAGTCATAAACTCACCAATGCGTAGGGCGCCCTCCATTAATGGGTGCGGGGCGGGGCCCCTGTGTTGTATAGAAACATGCCTCTTGTTTATTGGCATTAATTAATTTGTATGTTTTTATTTCGATTTGAGTAAAATTTTCCTCGTTCGCTCTTTTGTTGTAAATATCATAAATACTTCGCTGTCGGCCTCATAAACTTGCTCAAAAATAATAAAATCCCAAAAAATGTAGAAAGTTGCGCCACTGACAATCGGCCACTGGTGGGTGTAGTACTTGGCTACTGTGACTGTGGATACAGTTATTGTATCATGACTGGAATCTTAATGGCCAATAAAAGCTAATTAAATTTTAATACAAAAGAATCTTGACGGCCATGACAAGGAGTTGGTCAACTCGATCAAATATGGAAAATTGTTGCATAAATCAAATAAATACAAAAATCTTCTCCAACGAGTATAGTCAACATACACACACATACACACACATCACTTGTGTGTGCTTGAAATATGTGTGTGTGTGTGTGTGTGTGTGTGTTGATGTCGTGTGCATCGCAATCTTCACTTCAGATGTTGCTTTTCGTTGACAGCCGACCAAAAGGCGAATCGGAATTGTGGGATGCTGCCGGAGGGGTAATCGGTGTCAGTCTGGCAATGGCAACCGCCTGCATCTCTTTAATTTCGACAACGACTTGGCTCTCTTGACTTCTTGGCTGTCTTTTGAGTGCCTGCCCCTGCTCCTGGCCGGAGCCGAGTGAGGGCCATCAACTGTGCCCCTTCGTCCAACCCAACAAATCGTCATGCGTTCGTCTTGCAAACGCATTTTCAAAATTGATGCAGTGTCTGCGTTTAGGTGGAAAATTGAATTTTCATTTTCATTTTCATTTTGAGTTTTTATTTTATTTTTCCTCTCGCCGCCGTCTGTCGCAATGCGTCCCGTTTGGGGTGTGTTAACTTAAATTTGATGAGCCCGAGGTATTTAAATAAATTGTTGCATGCGCTCTGTTTGACATTTTGTTATTTTTGTTGTTGATTGGTGAAGTTGCCGCCCCGAGAATGTGTAACACCCCATTCCCATCCTATTCCCCGAGCCCATACGCTTCCCTTTCCGTGTCACCCACTCATTTATGTTATGCATTTTGGCGCCCCCCTTTGTGCACCTGCAGCGGGTGGCTCGCCTACGCCTACTTTTGGTTTTCGGTGTGGTATAATTTTAGATAAATGGCCGCACTCCCAATGCATAAATCTTGTTTGGGTGAAACTGTGTGTAGTTTAAGAATTTTAAAATGCATTAATGAAGCCATTTGGTTTCGAATATGCTGAGCGTAATTGCCATAGCAAAAGGTTAAGAAATTAATAAAAATTATTTTTGTTGATCCATAAATATTACTAAAATAAACAAAAATTGGCTGTAATAAGACGTCTGCTCTTAAAAAATTATTATTATCAATTTTATGTTGAGGTTATAGTTTCAAAATATCAACCAAACTTATAAATAACGCAGGCCTTCGGTAAGAAAATTTAACCTTAACCTGAAATGCAAACTCGACTCCACTTTATTAAGTGTTCTTACTGAGCACGGGCCAGTTATTCAAATAAAATGCACGTATTGGTTGTAGTCTTAAACTGTAAACCTGACTCATTATGCACCTCAGTAAGAATCCCCAGTCCTAATTACTCAGACACTTGGACAGTTGTATTCGTATATACTTACGTATTCAAATGTTCTCCTATTTAAGCTACTCATAGTATCATTTAGCTTAACGTGCCCTACCTTTCATTAACTTGAAATCTTTTAAATGCCTGCTCAAGTTTAATCAAGATAAATTTAATGGCTAATTATAGGTGATTTCCAGTAGCTGAAACTTTTGATTGCATATCTTTAATGCGTATTACTTGAGATGGATAGCCAAGTCAGTTATAAACGATTTAAAGAAATCAAAACATAAATTTACTACCCAAAAGAGATCCCATCCACAATAGCTTTACAGTCGCAACGAATGCGGGCTGGTGGGTCTCCGCAATCAAGCGCAGACATTGCTAATTGCACGGCACTTTCATTAGGTTATCTATGCCCATACCTGGGCAGTAAATAGAATCATCAGAGTTCGATAAACGTTATCAGCCCATCACTTTTATAGCTGCTGATTAATGAAGTCGAACGTGGAACGTCGAGCGCCGATTGCCGGCGGCAGCAGCTCATTTAATTGCTCTGATGGCAACTTGGTTGTAAATAAGGCAAAGTGCAGAGTAAACTGAAGCAAGGAGCAAGCTCAAAGCTCCATTCCACCATCTACAGGCAACGGCAACTGTTGTCGCTGGCTGCAGTTGTTGCTGCTGCCGCTGTTGCTGGTGCTGAAATTGTTGGCGTTGCGTTGCGTTGCGTTGCGCCTCATTGTCCCCGCGTGTCTCGCGCATTACGTTGGCTGTCGGCTGTCGGCTCTTAAACGGCCGACTGCAACATTCTTTGCTGACAACGCAGTAATTAAAATTCAATTGCAATTAAAAGTGCGCACGCAAAACGGGCAACGACAAACAAATTGAAGCGCAAAGCTAAAGGCAAAGGGCGCTGGGGGCGCATTGCAGAAAAATTTGTCGCATAGCCAACATGTTGCCTTTTGTTGGCTGTCGTCCGTCTGTTGGCTGCTTCCTGCTGTCTGCTTTCCGTCCGCAGTGTTCCCACATTTTCGCGTAGGCGTTTGACGTACCGCTGATTAGCTTGCAGTTCTCAGCTCTTGTGTGGATGCCGGCAACTGATTGCCAAATTTATGATATTATGATTTATGAGATGCTCTCGGATATCTAAATATTTGTAATTGCGAAATTGCTTAGCCAACCGCAATAGCAATTAGTCAGCCCAAGCAAAGAAGCGCTCGGTGCCAAGGACTAAGCGCCTGGGAAAGTTTTTCTAATTGTCACCATCAGAACTTCGTGGAAACCCGTAGAAATATTTGATTATAATGGATAGGTGCATTATATTACTGGAAATGATACGATCCCAAACCAAAACTTCGCTTTTAATTTAACATAAAACATGCAACTGCCAACAACTACTGATCCGACTCTCTGTGGCCTTCCATTTCATTGCTTCAGTTCGCAAGAATTTTGTACGTTGGCTGTCAGCAGAAATTTGGAATTATTAATAAGTGCAAAATTAATAGGAATTATAAATAATTATTGTACAATGACTCGTTGTAGATACCGTTGTTGTTGTTCTTCTTGCTTTTGACTCGACACTTTCGTGTACATTTAAAGGTTTTTGTTTATCAAGCTAATGACCGTTTAGACAGGTGCCAAAAGAGCTCGAAACAAATTAATAATAATATGTATATGGATCGTTGCCCGGCAACTGGCGTGATTTAAAACTGTTTTAATCAATATCTTAAGCAATTAATGGTTATTATCACGGGTACATTTGTACATATGCATTTCATGTGCTTTTGTGAGATAAAGTTCGCATTCATATTTCATAACATCCATATAAAAATCCAGTTCATGGCAAACTTGTTGCGAATTTTAACATGAAGCATGCCAATCAGCTCGTTTCTGTTTATGATTATTGTGTTTGGTTCATTAAATAATTGCGGGCACTGTTTCGCATATGCTCTATATACACACAAACACGCGCACACAGTGTACAGGGTACATTTTCGAATAGTACATACATACATCGATATTTACATACATGCATATATACATGTCGCCATAGAGTTAGTTAGTTGCCATTGGGTGGATGAACATAATTAATTGCAGGCTGTTGTTTAAATACAATTTAATACCCTGTTTTCGTAAATTACATTAAAAGGGTATAACCAATTTTTGTAAATATTTTGAAGAGGCAAATTATAGTTTTATGACCCCATAATGTATACAAATTCATCAATTAACCATCAACATACAGTAATTGTCCTTTTTATCGTTTGATAAATTTCAAATCAGTTCTTTTACCAGAAAAAATCGACATGTATCAAATAAACTAAAATAAGCTTTTTTATAATTTATTATTTAAGGTACAGGGTAGTCAAGCAGTTTCCCCAACAGTATTCTACTTAAATTGCTTTATTTATTTATGTATTTTGCAAACATGCACTCTAGGAAATGTGTATCAGTAAATTTAAAGGTACGCATTGAGCTTTTTCCAAATTAATATCAGGTGTTTAATCTGTGCTATTTTAAGCTGCACATTGGACTGAAATGACTTCATAAATCTAAACAACAAACGAATAAACAGTTGATATTATGTGATTATGCTCAGCCCTTATAAAATAAAAATTGTATTAACGTAGACATATAATTATTTGTAACACACTGCCAATTTCTCTCAGTGAAGTCGAGCATACGCACGTTTCGTAAGTCCCGCATAATTGTCACGGCACATTTGGGAAATAATTCTTAAATAATTTCATCAATTATGGTACTCAGCTGTAGAGCACTGTTCGCTAGCTGCGTTGTTGCGATTTCAATTATGTTGATATTAATTTTCATATTTAATTTAACGCGAAAATAAAATGGCAACACGAGTGACCGCCAGTGAAAGAGCAGAGAGGACACGCACACACATGCATACAAATGTCCATATGTACATGCATGCACACAGGCATACATACAGACATTCATACATAGGTATACTTACATATAAACTGGTACACAGGAATACAACAACATTTGCAAAATCCATTTTGCAGTAAAAACCGCATGCATTATTTAAATTTTAAGTGAAATCAATTACAAGCTCGTTGGCGTTGCACTGCTAGGGGCTGAGGGGCGGGTCCAAGGCTTTTGATGTTAAATGCCAACCGCCGACGAATGGCAACAAAGGGGAACATCGAGTCGGTGCGGCGAATGGTAAATGGCAACGCCAGCAGCAACAGCGACAGCAGCGGTAGCAGCAGCAGCATCAGCAGCAGCAGGAGAGTGTGAGGGCGACGGAAGTGCGCATAAATGCAGTTGCAGTCGAATAAATAAATAAAAATATATTTTGCCATTAAATTTCAATTAATAACAACGCAAACACACACACGTTCAGGGCATCAGCGACAGTTGTTGTTGTCGTTGTTGTTGTTGCTGTTGCTGCTACTGCTGCTGCTGCATTCACAGCTGCGGCTGCTGCTGCAATATTAATACATTTTGGCAGTCGTGCGTGCGCTGATTGCCGCAAGCCCATGAAATTAAGTCACAAATTAATTAATTAATGCAATCAATACGTGCGACATTTGCATTTGCAATTACAATTATGGTTTCGCGTTGCTTGGCTGCCAGTTAAATGCAACAATTTCTTACGCTCTAAATTTAGTTACACGTACACTCACACATGTGTATCTGTGCAGGCGAACAGCCCACTAAGGTCGCTCGCTAGTTTTGCTCGGGACACAAAAACACACACATGGCTCACACCACCTAAACAGAAGCCTGGTACGCCATGGCGAACATAATTTTTTAATGGACTTTTAATGTTTGTCGCCTGCATTTCACTATGTGTGCGTGTATGTGTGCCTGTAACTGTGTTGCGTGAGCTTTTTGGGGTCAACTTGGTTGCCTGGGCACAATTAGCGGCCGTTTGTACTTAACATATGTAAGCTACATAGGTGGGTTCTACGTCGGCTTTTCGTTATAAATCACTTGGCCGTCGAGAAGGAAAGGTGACCGAATGCATTTACACATGTACATATATAATTGTAAGAGCTTTAAATATTAGTTTCGTTGATTTAATTGGCAAAATGAATGAGAAAACAAGTGAGAAGGTTGCAGTCGGGTCTAACCGACAGCGCAATACTCGCTCACAGTTTAATACTAACTAAAATAAGTAATAATAATAATAGTACTAGTACTATGTACATATATTAATAATAATAATATACAAGTATAAAAGGCCAAAAAAAAAATTTGATTTGTGCGGTCTCAATTGTCACCTAAACTGCGTATTAGACATTACATTCACGTTAAGCTATCTGTTAACGTAACCTATCCAATAAGAATCAACGCATTCAAATTCGATTCGAAATAAAACTTACGAAGGTTTGTGGCTTGGGTGGCTTTTTATAAATTCGATATATGTATATTAATTAATAAAATTGCCAGGCTCCCAGTGGTCGTAGCCGAACAGACGGACGGACATTGCAAAAATCCAATATAATAGTTTCATTTTATTTTTGATTTTTATTATTTAGAGATAATTATAATATATTATGCATAGCTACATAGCTACATATTTGCATAATGTACAAATCGTACAATTTAAAAATTGTGCGTTTGCTGTGAAAGTTGTGTTGTTTTTATTTGTTTAATATACAATGATGTCTTTACAATGCGTTGGCTAATGTTTAAAATACTGCTTGTCTTGTCAAGCTTTGAAGAACTGCTTGCTTACTGTGTGGAAATTGTGTACTGGCAGCTTGAGCTTCCTGACAACAGATGTCGCCACGCTACATTTAATAGTTCAGCCTTTGTACAAAAGGTGGCGGCAGCAATTTAATGTTTAGCAAATGTATGATAGACGGCGCCACTTTAATTGTTTCATATGTAACAGATCAACCTCAGCTATATACCACAAACTTCCAATACCTTTCCAGTGCTATTCCTGTGTCTGTTGAGGGTAATGATTACTAAGAGGCTGCATTAAATGCTATTAAGGCTAATTTTCTTTTTACATCTCCTGCTGTTGAATGCGGGTAAAGTTAACTTCAATCGAAACCGAATTTTACTGCTGAATCGGTATTTTGAGCTAAGCATTATTATGGGTAAATAATAATAATATGCATATACTTTTCTGTTTGTGTACGTGTATATATATAGTATAACTGGTTACACCGTCAGGTACTGGATCTTGCAAAAATCCCAAATTTTCAGATATATATCAAACAAATTGTTTTTACTTATTTTGCACATTTCATAGTAATTTTATTGTGTTTTTTTCTCTCAGATGTATCTATCTGATTATGTATAAGTAATACATAGGTATATGCTTCGCTTTTAACACACCATTTCTTGACATTGGTTGATTAGGTTTTATTTGTCATTACTGCCTGTAGTAGTTAATAACTCGTACTCATTACATTACTACATTTATATTATCGTAGCATACATAAGATATACATAGATATACATTAATAAAACTATGTCGCCAAAATGGGCATTTACAATATATTGATCAAGGATCATAAGGTTCATACATACATCAATAATATATATATACGAAGTGCCTTAAACTAGTAATAACTCCGATACACCATACAAAATCAAATCATTTGACTATGCAATACATTTAGTGGTGCTCTATAATATTAATTTTACCAATCAAATGATTTTTCCTGTCTGAAACCGAATCAATGCAATTTTTCGACAACTTTGTTAAGAAATTTGTTGAGTGTATTGGGGTTAGTAATTTACCTTAAAATTACAGAATTTGACTAGCTGAATTTGCTTTACACATTAAAAGGTTGTTTTTTCTGATTTCTAGAAGTTTTTATCCATGTTTAACGTTTTACACATTGCGAAGACTACAAACTAATTAACATTAAATATATTGGGGTGCCATAAACACAATTTGAAGTTTTTTTTAAGAAAACGTAAAAGTACATTTGTGATATTTATGTGTTGAGTATTTTGGATGTTAGATTTCGTTTTGTAAAGTATAAGTATAAGTAAAAATACGCATAAATTAAGACCACGTATAAATATAATACAGTAAATTATAGGTAAGCAAAAAACGTATTGAAGCTTTTGTAAAATAGTTTTGGAATTATCATAACTTAGTTAAGTATTTACAAAAATATATATCGTATATATATATATATCCCTTTATTTTCCTTTATCGGAGTAGTGTACTTTAAGCTCAACGTGGTCCAAGTTGTTGGATTTGTCTATCGTTTGGGTTTTCGAAATGCATACGGGGTGTGTGTTATGCATCTATGTTATCTAGACCTTACTCTCGGGTCCATCTGCTACATGCTTGAAGGCCAGACGTATGCGGGACAAGTAGTGTGAGCAGATGTATCCATAGTTCTTGTTATACCACTCCGGTGTCTTGCCCCTGAAAGTAGGCAGTGGCAAGGTCAACATTACATTCACGGGCTCGAATTGAGAGTTTGCTTACTTGACATCCACGCGCGCCAAATGCATGACTCGGGAACGTCCACTGCCGCAGGGTTCGATGAGGTAGCGCGAGGCCAGAACGACTCCGCGCACAGCACAGAACAGCGGCTTGGCCTTGGCGTGGTCAATTGAGGTCTCCACAATGACGCAGGCGCCGCGGGGCAAGTCGGTTTGCCAGGAGCTAAGATGGAAACATAATTAGGCACCTACCAAAGCTGAGAATGAGTCACCTCTAAAACTTACCGCAGCACACAAAAGTCTGTTGTGAGCTGACCATCCAGAGCATATTGATATATTTCTGTACGATCGTCCAGCTTCTTAACAGTTTGACACTGCAGCAAGTTTGGATCCCAGGAGGCGCGCTGCTTGATTATGTACTCCAGCACCTCACGCGGCGGACCCTCGATTTCCGTGGAGCAGCGCCACAGACGCAGCGGATGGCCATCGCCCACCTTCTTGTAGGCAATGTCCACATTGCTGTCGTTCAGCGAACTGATGGCAATCCAGCTTCGCGTTCTGGTTGGGTGGGGAGATTGTGAGTTTTATTAGGCCCGACTAACACTAGCTCAGCGCTACTTACTTCTCGCGCCCCTCTTTAATGGTGGCGCTCGTGCACTCGTACAGGTAGCCGCGCCAGTTGTGGAACTGCATGCCCTCGCCGAGCGCCTCCAGTGGCACTGGCTTCGACTCCTCCATGTAGCCGAAATTGCATTTGCCGAGTTTCTCCTTGGCGGCAGTATAAATTGGCTTGTAGTGCTCAATCATAAAGGAGAGGCACTCGTGCGAGGCCTTCGCCTCGGCCAGCTCCTTCATGTCGGGCATACCCGAGCCCTTGCCCTTGCGTCGCGGCGAGGCCGACACCGATGTGGAGCCCGTTGAAATCGACGAGTGGAAGATGGACTGTGCCAGGCAGACGCCCAGATTGTTGCTGGTCATCTGGTTCTGCTGTGAATTGGCAGCTACGATGGTCAGGAACTCGAGCAGGACGTAGAGTATTTCTCGATTCTCATCCGGCAGCAGCAGCACGGCACACTGAATCGCATCCAGGCGCACGTCAGCGGGTAAGTCTGGGGGGTAGTATTATATTATTGTTATTAAGCTGCCGACAGGACTGGGTTGGAGGTTGGAGATGTACTTACGCTGAAAGATAGCCACAAATGTTTCGGACATTTTGGTGGTCAGCAGCGACTCAGGCAGCTCCCGGAAATACTGCTTGAGCATGTCGGCCACATCGTAGGCCTGCTGCAGGTCAAACACATCCATGCACTCTGCCGTGGAGTCGGTGATCTCGATCTGCTCGCGCAGCTTCATAATCCTCGACTTGCCGCCACTCTTGCGGAAGAGGCCCACCTGGTCGAGCGCGTTTAGCTGCAGCCAGCGCAGGGCAGCGCGCACAGCAAGGGGCAGGGCTTGCCCGCTGCGCTGCAGTATGAGGAGGAGCGGGACTCCGAATACCTTCTTGTCCTTGTAGTCGGGCATCTTGATCTTCTTGATGAACTTGGGCAGTTCCCAGTTCCAGCCGGAGCGATGGGAGGGGCAGTAGCGCTCCATGTAGCCTGTGAGGGTGACCAGCGCCAACTTGCGAATGATTTGCAGCTGGCCAGCGGACATGGCAGCAAAGGGAATGCCTGCATCTTCTTGCAGGGCATGGGGCTCGATCTTCTGCGAGAAGCATTTGCGAAAAATCATGTTGGGACGCTCCTCCATCTGGAAGCTGTGCCAGCGCACCACTGGCTGTCGTTTGGAGCTGCCAGTGTGCTCCTCCTCGTTCTTCTGCTCCTTGCGGGATGTGCTGCGCGAGCGGAACGAGGAGGAACGGAAGCCATCCCGTTTCTTGGCGTCCTTGCCCAGATTGAGCGAACCTCCGCGCGTCAGCTTTTTGATCTTCACCTCAGTGGTATTGGAGTTGGCATCCTTGATGAGCAGCTTGCGTCCCTGATGGCATTCGGAGTCCGAGTGTGCCCCGATGTCATCCACCTTGCCGGAGCGCTGCAGGAAACGGCGCGCCTTGGAGGGCTTGCGCAGGGAAAGCGACAGCTTGCCGCCCGTCGAGGACTCTTGACTGTCGCTGTAGTAGGAGGACGAGTCGTCCGACTTGCCCTCCTTCAGCTGGGTCATGGGGCTGGAGAAGAAGTGCAGCGGACTCGTGCGCATGGAGCGCGGCGTGGTGGGCGTGCGCTTTGGGCTGGCACGATTGGGACTCAGGAAGTTGTCGCTGTGACTGGGCACCTTCAGCTCGTTGCCAAAGAACGGCGCCTTGGGGAATGTGTGTATGGGACTCAGCGCGGACGGCGACGGAGGCGTCGAGTAGACTGCGTCTGGCTTGCGCACGCTGCTACGTTGGCTCAGCTGGGCCAGATCCAGCACTTGCGGACCACTAATCACCACATTCTCGCGGTTCTGGCGCTTGCGCCGCCGCGACTTGATGGACTCCACTCGCCGCAGAAAGGCCTTGGCGCCGTCCTTGAAGCGCTCACTGCCCGTGCGGCGCAAGCGCGTCGCGGCTCCATCCGAGCTCTCATGGAGAGAACTGTCGTTGGCCTCGCCCTTGCTGCAGCCGGGGATCATGAGCATGATGCCAGCGCCGCCCATGTCGTAACTGTCGTCTTCAAATCGGTCCGGACTGGACTCCTTGGAGGAGCTCTCGGTTTTATCCAGATTGAGATGACCCGGAGGCGGCAGCTCCAGACCCATTTCGCCTATGCGCGACCAGCGTCGAATGTGTGGTTGGAATGTCCAGTTCTCGCTCAGCGCAAAGTTCTCATCATCTGATTCCTCCTTTTGCTGCGGGCGTAAGCGAAGGTTAAGCGTCTCCTGGCCATCGTGCGGCATGTGCAACTCACCTGTGGCGTCTGCGGCTTGTGTGACTGGTCCAGTCGCATATTGGCGCAGCGATTGAGAACACAGAGTCGCCTGTAGAGCGACTGCAGTTGATCGTTCTCGAGATTGGTGTGATCTTTGGCTACATTGTTCAGTTCGATCGGAAACTGATGATCTGCAAGTGGACAAAAATAATAGTCGATGCTTATTGACGCTTCAATGCTGCTGCTGCTGCTGTTGCTGCTGATGTTGCGTCCGCACGCTTTGACGACGCGTGAAATTCTAATTGAGAAACCAGAAAAATCGAATCGCCCATAGCGCCTACAGTCGCAACGGCTAGGCGCCTATTAAATACGCCAGTGCGAGTGTGATTGTGATTGTGTGTGTGAGTGTCGAGTAGAAGACATTGGCGCTGTGTCGCGCTGCAAAATTTTCACAGAGTTTTTCCACATATTTGCGTGGCCAATTTGCACGTAGGAAATCAAGTTCCCAGACGCCGTCGAGCAACCGACCGACCACATAAAACAGATACGCCAGACGTTTACACATGTCGCGTCGCACTGTTACAGATACAGATGCAGATACATTTACAGCTACAGGCAGGCAGGCTGGCTGGCTAGCTGGCTCACTAGCTGACTGGCTGGCATGCTGGCAGGCAGGCGATGCCATGAGATACGAACTGCTGCAGTTCCGTAGGATGCACGCCTGGAAAAGCTGGCGCGACGTGGCTCACTTGGCGCTTTTGTTTGTACAAATATTGTTAGCATTACAACAATAATCGTGCCTCTTGGAAAAGCCATTCACAGTTTGTTGAACTTCTCACGAGCACGCATCCCCCCTCCCGAACGCACTGTCCCTAAGCTGTTTCCCTATTCCTGCAAGCTTTTTATAACTTTGTTTACTCGTGCGAGGGATTTTTGTTGCTTCTTTTTGGTTATTTATAATTTCATTTAAATGTTTTACTAAATGTTATGTTTAGTCTCTAATTGTGTGCACTTTGATGCTAATGAAATAAACAGAATTGCGCGCATGCCAGCACATTGGAGACCCAATTTTGAGAGTGTGCCACTTAGTTCAATAATATGTGGTGGCATCACCCACTGGGCGGTCCCACACCACGGACCACTGCCAGCAGCTGGCAACCAGCAGCAGCAACATCAGTAGCATCATTATCAGCAGCAATCCGCGCCGTTGACGTCATAGAGAAATTCTTGGGAAACTTATTTGAGATTTTCGACAGTTTACAAAAGTTTACAGGGCAACGCTGCCGCCCGGAACCGTTCAGTCCCGGTATTCAGTTTATTGGGCCAATCATATGATTAATTTTTTTCGCTGTGCCACAATGGAACTGCGAATTGTTTGTTTGTATTAGAAAGCAGCAACAGCGGATGACGCAGCCTGCAGAAATCTACATCTTTGCTCTTTTTGCTGTAATATTTATGGTGAATTTGGGAAATTTCTGAGACCATTTGGATATATATGGAAATTTGCCAAAGAGTGCTGCTGTGATAGTACTTAATTGGGTAATAATACTTCTTCGGGGAGCTTGTTATTCGCTTAAAATACCGCTTGCCTTATAAATCGTTCTTCATTCCGGCTATAATCGAACATCATTCGCTCTTAAGCACACCCATATGTGGACCTGGACTTGCCCCGGTGCAAGTCACACCCTCGAATTAAGGCTGCCACTTTTAGTGAATAATGTGCGTATGGAATGGGAATGGGAACGGCTCATGGGCAGTTGAAGAGAACACAAAACAAACAGAAATTACACTGTATCTTCTTTCGCTACTCTCTTTTATTTTTTGTTTTTGTTTCCCGTTTGCTGTTTTCTTCCACCTTAAGCAAATTAACAGTCGCTTACAACTGCTACACCTCCTTTCAGCAGTGCGAGTCCAAATGACAGAGCAATGAAGAGCTGCACTGAACACCTACGGCATTTTAATCTGTAAGTCTGCAGAGCCAGTCCCAAAAGAATCCCGAAATCCTGTGGAGATATGGATATTTGAGGCGCTCTGCCGCTGCGCATGCGCCGCTTCCTTGTTTACACGAAACTCATTAAAATACGCATTTATCATTTGTGTGTGTGGCAATTGTGCACAGTGGTGCAATTTAAATGCGCGCACAAAATATTCCGCCAGATACAAATTTCGTTGGGTTCTCTGCAGGCTTGCCCCGGCGAATTTATGCAACCGAATGGGCATATTTCAAGGTCGGCGACAGAATACAAATACACACACACATGCGTAAGTGAGTATATGGTCTGTGGTAATGCAGATCGTGCTGGAGCCCTTGGGCGCTTGGGGATATGCCAAAAGAGCGGGTTCTCCATTTCAGATTCACTTTTTGTTCTTTTTGTTGTTGTTGCTTTGCTTGGCCTGGCTCATAATTCAAGTGAAGTCGGCAAACTTTTGGCGAGCTCTAAAGAATTTATATTTCGGCGCTTTATTTATTTGAATTTGCAGATTTGGCGGCGTCATCAATCTGCGCGGCCTTCAGGCGTTAAATGCAAAGCGACGGCGTACAAAAAACTCGGCGACAAATGCGTAGCCGGCTGGAGGAAGACAGGGGGAGGGGGAAGTTGCGTTCGGCGTGCGGCAATTACGATTAAGAGACCCAAATAAATATGCAGCTTGGGCAGGGTTCAATGAACCCATACTAACATTTTGGCTAGTGGCTGCACAGGGGCTCTGCCCTCTGCCATAAAAAACGAAGAAAAAATGAAACCATTTTAATTTCAGTGCTCGAAATCTTTTTTTTTTTTTTCTGTTTGTGCTGTATTCTCATACAAAGGTGTCTTTAGGTCTTTATAAATTCTTGCGCAACGTGTCCTTTAGCCTTTTATTATATTTTATCTGCGGCTCGCAGCTTGATGAGTTTTTCTGGCTGTTGCTGTTACCTGTGCTGTGTTATATATATTGCTTAATTTTTTTTTTTGTTAAATTCTTTCAGGCCACGATCGCACAGAGCGTTGCTCAACGTTGGGGCGTTTCTTTGCTTTCGTTTTCGCTTGAGTGGAGATCGCTCCTAATTGTTGTCGCGCCGTCGTGCTGGGGATATCAGATTCACTTGGCGGTTGGCTATCATATCATGGCACGGCACGGCATTGCTCTGGTGTTGGAATCTTTGGAAGCTGCGCAGTTCATTGCCCAGCGCTGAACAATGAGCTGCGCGTGAGCCAGCACTAAAGCTGTGTGTTCTTCTGCATGTTTTCTATAGGCAACATAAGTTGCCACATCATAATTGCTGAGTTAGCCGAACTGGGCCCATTTGATGGCTATTTATTTCAGTGGCAGGCGAAAGTGAAAGTGCGCTTCATGAAATTAAAAAACGCCACTTGGGAAGCGTAAACTACTCGGTGCTTGCTGCTTGTAAAAACCAAATGGCGAAGCAGCTCTCGAGTCGGCGCTGATGACGTCGTCGACAACGTCATTGTTGGCGTCAGGCGAAACCATCAATTACCCCGCTGCCACAGTGCGGGCCACGTGGCCACGCCCACGGGGCAGGTATGTTAAACATGACAAGGCACCGTCTTGGGCAGACGGAAGTGCGTGCTTCTCGAGCACAACTCGTACTCGAACTCGTACTCGAACTGGAACTCGTACTTACCTTCGTACATCTGCGCATATTGCGGAAAACCTGCCGCCCGCAGCCATTTACACGCTTCCACGGCCTCGATTTCTGAAAGAGTGATAGAAAGAGTGGCGTGAGAAGGGGTGTAACTATTATGCATATGCCGTGTGGCCTACAAATAATATTAATTGTAATTAAATTGCTGTGCGATTTCTTGCGCCCGACAAACTTAAATGCGTTTCGCCTGAAACCAATTAAGGCGCAAAATGCGCTCTTACTTAAGTGAAGTGTGTGTTGTCCTCTGCATTGTGGTATGCGTGGTGCAGCCTTTGTCTTTGGACGTGGCCACTTGATGGATTATGTTGTAAGCTGTCCAAATGATGTCGACGTTTACAATAATGCGGCTGCGAACTTTGCCGCGCTGACTGACGGCGTTTTAAATTGTGTTTTGGCTGTGCCTCTTGGCCGTTGCGGATTTAACAACGTTTTTGGCTTGCTGCCGTTGACTTGATATGAAAGTAAAAGTTTCGAAGAATGTTTCGAACACTCGAGATTGATGCAAAGTGCTGTTTGGGCACAGTTGCCTTGCCTTGAGCATAATACGAGTCATCACATAAAACCTTTTCTTTTGTACTGCTTTGTTAATTGTGGTTTGCTATATAAAAAACACCCATGTTCACTGAAGCTAACTTATGTCATCATCTTATGCCGCCACAGGCAACAAAAATATATATTTATTTATGTATTTATTTATGCGCATATAGCTCAAGCTAGAGCTAAATCTAGATTTTTCCAACCACTGCTCAGAAATAGGCAACAATTTATTTTGTTAGCAGCCCATGAATATATGAATTGCCATTTCAGCCCGTCTGCTTCGAAAGAGCTTTGCATTGGCTTGGCTCGTGGCAGCCAATTAAGGCAAGCCAAAAAAATAAAAAAGGCAGCTATCTATCTATATGTCTGTGTCTATAAGCTGTCGCTTGGGCTGCTATTTTAAATGCTAATACATCTGTTTGGTGTTTTACATTGCTCGTTGGCTTTCAAAACGAAATCAATCTGAGACACTTCTGCAACACCACCAGGCAGGCAACTGAAGAGCTGGAAGGCTGAGCGATGAGTGGTTCGCAAGCGTGTACCTGGACTATTGATTTTTAATCAACTTTGTGGAGCAGGCGACACACATATTGACGACGACATGAAACACTTTCCGGCTGCTCTCTACCAAAGCAGCATACTATGCGACGGCAGCGGTCTGTTGTATAGGGCGAATTATTATTGAATTTTGCAAGCGATTAACTTGCACGACAGCCGGAAGGGGTGAGTGGCACAGGTACGGACCAAGCCGAGTTCGGCCGGGCAGTTGCCAGTCAGCTAGTCAGCCAGGCAGGCTGTCAGCTTGTTTCCTGTGAAGGGTGTCTCTGGGATTATTATTTTCAAAAATAGCTACAAATCCCTTGGCATGCATTTGGAATCGATTGAACTAGGTTAGCAGGAGATCGTAACGGCTACTTTAGTCCTCCGGTTAGTAAACCTTACTTGACACGCCCTGTCCGCTTCGATTAGATTAGATTAGGAGTATTAGAAACAGAGTTTATGTGGTCTGGACAAACGGCACAATTAGCTATATTACTGCGCCCATAATTACATAAATTGGTGCAGGTGGCTATCCAAAAATAGTTCAGCAACACCTAGCGACAACTCTTCCACTAACAACAATGACAACAACAACGACATTTCAGTGTGAACAATGCGAATGCCACTTGAGCGTTATTAAAATTGCGCATACGCCGCGATGTCGCTTCTGAGCCACTTGCTCATCCAAAAGCCATTTAAAATGTGCACATTATTGTTGTGGACGCTTGTCTGTGGGGCGTGTGCCGCGCAGTTTATTGCGCCAGAGTCAATATTTGTTGTTGTTCCTGGTCGCACAAATTCGCCTACAGGCCAAGCGTTCGCCCACACGCTTGCTGGATTTGGGGGCGGGAGCGGACGCGGGACACACGGGCCCTTTGTTGTCCTGCCCGTTCTCCTTGTTCGACTCATTTTCATCGTTCGTTCGGTCATGTTAAAACATTTTAAAGCCAGCCACGCGCAAATTCATGAAGCTGGCCTTACGTTGGATAATTATTATCCTGTGTGTGTTTGCTTGTTGTTCGTCTGTGTATGTTTCGTCTGTGTGTGTGTGGGGCGTGGCGCGCTTTAGCGCACTACATTGAAGCGACGACGAAGGTTGATTTAAGTGCTCAGCGATTACATACGAACATATGAAAACAAACCTGCTCATGACTGTCTAATTAAAAATATACCTAAACTGGAATGACCTTAAATTAAATCGATAACGATAAAGAGCGGGAGTTTGATTGTTGGCGATTTTGATTAAAAAACCTTGAACAGATTTCAAATGTAAGACTACAAGTTACAATAAACTTAAAATATATACTTAAAATATATACAGTTTTTATTCTTTGCTGTGACTACGTAAATGAAAGGACAACCGTCAGCACAATTGCTGCGTCAAGGATATTCTCCTGCGTGATCTGCTGTTGGCTGACGGCCTCCTGTTGAGTGTGTGTGGGCTCTCAGTCTGCGAGTGACATGCTTTGTCTTTACGCGTGCTCCAGAAAAAGTGAAGTGAACCAAGCAACCAAACGCACAATATGCACACACACACAGAACACGCGTTGCATGCAAATGACGCATGCTTCCGATGATGCCGAAGAACAGAAGTGCTCACAGTTAAGTCAGAAACTTGTGCTTCGCTTTGGCATTTACCAGCGGCTTCACTGAGCCGCAATCCATGTCTGAATGCTTGTGCATCGCTGACTATGCCACACTGCTGGCAGTTGCACGTGGCATATGCGTAACAAGCAGGCCATAACGCTATCACTTGTTTTGTTTATAATAATTTTGTGCAAAACTTTAAAGCCTGAAATCAACTTTGTCTAACTCTATTAAATGTTTTTAGCTGCGTTAAAAGCTTTTGCGAAACTATTGACCTTTCATAAAATTTATTTCGTGGTAAATTGATTTTAGAGCCTGAGCACTAATTGCAAATTAATTTAGTTAAACCACGCTAGTTGCGGCTGCCAGCGGCGTTTTGTGGTGTATTATTATTGCTGGTATTGCAAACATTATTCAGCAAAAATTGTTCACAGATTTTTCCCGCTTAATGCTCGTCGATTACCTTTCGCTTAGCCGTTTATGCTGCCATTTTAAAGCTAATTGTATGGCCCCAGGACCAGCTTGCACAGCAGTTATGAGCAATTTTTTCTATTATGGTCAAAACAGTCAATGTTTTGCATATATGCGACTATAAGATACATGTATGCCTATGTTAACGTGTATGCATATGTCAAATGGAAAAAATACTTCCTCTATATGCAAAAAGTGCAATTATCTGATGCATTCGCTTTGTTGTAGGTGTTTGATATTAATTAATTGCTTTGCACAGTGGCGTTGATGGCCGTTGGCAAAACACAGCCACAGCCATGTGTGTACACACACACAAACAGCACATTCACTGTCACACATTTAACAAATCTTTGGCTAAGACGTAGACCAAACACTTAAATGTCATTTGCAACATAAATTTTACTCAAAACTGACAACAAATGACGCATGCAACACAACGTTTGTTGCTGCTGTTGCTGACATTGTTGTCTTCTATTGGGATTAGCTGCTAAAGCAAACAAGCTTTGCAATTCTTAATTAATTACAAAAATCTTGACAAATAAAACAAAGGACAGGAAATACAGAAGAATAACACGCTTTAGAAAGCTTCCTTAAAGACAAAACCGTTTTCCAAATTGAGTTCTTGAGGACTTAAACAGCACCCAAAATAGAATTCAGCGTGATAAATATAGAAAGAGAGAACTGTAGATTTGAGGTCTATTTGCACGCATTTCCTCTTCAATGGACATGCAAAAGGCTCATTCGGCTGGCTGGCTGGCTAAGGATCAAGTTATTTATAGCTGTGTGTGCACAATGTACATGGTGAGCCGTTGTCCTGATAACTACAGACTGTGCGCGTGCCAGGGCATGCGAATGAGTTGCGTCCAGGGACTGGGACTGGGTGCAACAAGTGGCAGGCTGTCAGTTCAATTTGCCGTACACTTGACGATGAGCCACGCGGCGCTTGTTGGCCAAATGCTTGACTTGAAATTAGCTCGAAGCAGGCATCAAAGCGGCTTATCCATGGCTACTGCCAACATCTTTAGGTACTGTATCTAACTTAAATCTGCTGCCCCGCCCCGCCCTCTACATCCGCACCTGGCCTGCTTTGATATGTTCCAACAGAAATAACAGATCATTGAGCTCTTAATGCGTTTTTAATGTCGGCGTATTATATGCTGCATATTTCCTGCTGAGCTGTTGAGCGGTCGGTCGTCTACCCCTGCAACCCCCACCACACCCCGCCTACAAATCCCGCCCGTATACAATAAAAATAATTCAGCCAACTTGTTGTTGTCTTGCTACCAAAAACGAACACACACAAAAGCAAAAACAAAAAACAGGCAGCGCAGCCAGAAAAATATATTCGCATATAAAGATAATTACATTTGAAAAGAAACCGAAAATAAAAAAGAAAACAAAAAATAAAATACAAAACCAGACAAATCAGCAAAAGAGGAGCAGCATGGGCAGCAGGCGGAAAATGTATGCGTTTTATTGTTATAATTCGAAATGGGTTAAGGAAAAGCCATTTAAATTAAACACCAGCCTCAATGCTGCTTTAAAATGACTGTGGAAAACCACTTGAAGAGGGCAAATAGATAATTTACATAATACTGCTCATGATAATCAAGAAAACAAGATTTGGTTTGAGTTAGGTTCTTTTTTTTTACCCAGCACCCAATTAAAAATTTAAAAAGGTCTTATAATAGAGTTCTTAAAATGTATAAAAAGGTTTCTTAGGGTGTTACCGTAAATGTCATCCTAAACTCCCTGAACAAATGTTTTGCGCCTTAAGAGTCACAACTAAATATAACTTGCAAAAAAGCGAAATCCAATAAATCTGTGGGACCGATCCAACCTAAAACTAATTACGATACGATTTATAATGTTCCGGTCTGACCAATCAATTCCGTCTAAGACACGGCATGCAACAGACAACTGGCAACATTCGTATGATATCGCAATGTTTTGCTTATACAACAGCACTGAATACATTTGGGGGGCACGAATCATGAAGGCAGGTGCCCGTTATTAATTTTTTTTTTTTTAAATTTTGCGGCTTATTTTTACTTGGAGAAATACATATGTATTTGTATAGTATGTACATATTAATTGTATAATAATTTTTCCATTTATTACTACAAGCAAACAATTTTCTTTATTTAAATGAATTGCCTCGCTTGACTGGCACGCAATTTCACTTGGGTGTAAAAAAAAAGCGAAATCGTAGCGAAAATGATGATGGGGTTTTGAGTACGAGTTGCCACAGCACTGGTAAAGGCTGACAAACTGACTGACATACTGACTGAACTGACTGACAGATGTGGCCAGCTGTGGAGTAAATGCAAATGACAGAGTGGCCATATATTGTGCATGAGATGGCAGCCACTTGTTGCAGCATTCGCCCTATTCCATTTTCCCCATTCCACTTCCATAGATGCGGACATAGACACAGATACAGACATCGCTTAATAATGCAATGAATAATTCGATTAAATTGTGCGGCGTACGGTGTCGATTGATATGTACAGGCTGTGCTGGTGCGGTCCAGCTGAAAATAGCCACACTCGGCTCCTAAAATAGTTGGCGTTCTGTTAGCCTCTTAATGGGGTGTGGAAAAACAATAAACAGCCAGCGGCACGCGTCCATACCAAATAGTAGTAAAACTTTTTTTTGTTTACAACCGACACGAGTTCAAATTTAATAATTTTTGCCCTTGGTCCCGATTGGAAATGTTTTTGTTGGGCAGGGGGCGATCGTCAAAATGCTCACCTGCAATTTTGCGCTCGCGCATTTTGCGCCACAGCGCCTCGGCTTTGCGTTTGGGCCAGTTCTCGAACTTCTGAGAGAAGCTCCTAAAGAACTTGTACTCCCGTATCGATACGGACATGCGGCGCTGCATTCTGGCTAACGTTGGCAGCGCCGTTTTGCCTTTTGTCACCTTTTGCTAACGACTTACGCGAAATAATTGGCAGCCGGGTGAACTGCCCAAGAGTTGTACTTATGTTTGGCCGTGAAACTCAAATCAAAACTTCTCAAATCAATTACATGCCGGCACTTGCACACACATATCGCATACGCACTGTGTACACTGCACTGCCCGGTACAGTTTTGGTGTGCTTTGAATAACCGTTAGAACGCTGCCAACAGCAATTGAGTCGCTGGCGTCGACGCGTTTCCGTTGCCTGCCCCAGACTCGATGCGGCCACGAATGCGTCTACCGTGCACGGCGCCTGTAAGAGCACTAATGATTTTGCCGCGCGCCAAGCAAAATGGCCGAGCCGAGCAGAGTCCGTGCCCGACGCGACTCGAGCCGAACAGAGGCGGGCCGAGCGAGCGACTGCATAAAGCACTAAGCAAGTGAGCAACGGGTCGTATGAGCAATGTTGTTGCTTGCCTGTGAACTGTGGGCTGTTGCTGCTATTCTTGTTCTTGCGATGGCTGCTGGAGCTGCTTGTGATTCCCTTGCCATGCAGATTTATCAGCGCCACAATCGCTTGTCGTTATTATTATTTTTATTATTTTTTTTTGTATTCTCTGTGGTTGCTTTCTGTTAAAAACAAGCTTTGTGGCCCTTGGCTCGGGCAAACCAAACAAAAAAATAAATAAATGAATAACTGCTGTCATGTTGCTTGTTGTTAATGATGCTTATTTCATTTCAATGTGTATTGAAAGGATTCACACGAGCACATACACATCCACTACCGTTTCTATAGTCTCTGACAGCTTTGTTTTAAGTAGTTGCTTTGTATGGCCATATGAATTGTGAGATAGGCTGTGAAAGTTTCATGTCGATGGCCAACTGCACCTGTTGCTCGTTCGTTAGGCGGCAATATGGGGCGGGGCGCTTGTTGCTGTTGTGGCCGTTGGCATAGTTAGTCGTTGAAGGTTGAACTTTTGTATTATTTTTCCTTTCATTATGTGCGCATTGAAGCATTGCAATATGTTTTATAAAAACGTTAAGCGAGTTTAATTAACTGTATTCTGCATTTTCGACTTTGATTAGCTTCCAATTAACTGGTTAATAATTTAAACATAAAAATTATCGTCGCAGTCTTAGCAAGTCACAGAAGAAGTTTTTTTCTATTAATTGATTTTTATGGAGGGCGTGACAAGGCGGGTTAAACAAATACGACATTGACACATGCTCACAGACCAGCGCGCAATACATATAATGTATGTACGTATGTGTGTACATATATACATATGTTCATTTATACTTGCGCGAATCTATGTATATCTCAAAGTATTTACTCAGACGATGAGCAAGATAAATAAAAATAAAATAAATGCTGGTAATTTTTATTTGTGCAATATCTGATATAAATCATGAAATACTGCGTGTTAATCTTTCCAACAAAATAAACAACAAAAGTGCCAGCTATTTGTGATGCCAGTTTCCGTTATGAAACGACAGCCACAACAAAAGGCAGCAGCCCAGCCTCAATCTCAATTCTCGTGCCCATGTCTGAGCTCCATCCCTGAGCACATAATAAATGGAGTGAGCGTCAAGTCGGAATGACCAAATGGCCATAATGCGATATTAGCAATATAAATTCAAGCGATGCTAAAGGCCAGGACATTGGCAACGTTAAGAGCAAGTTGATCTGGCCTGACCTTTGCACACGGCCAATGCAGACGTCACTCTAATGACGTCATACAGCGCGCAAACAAAACATGCGTTCAGATTATCGGGCCAAAAAGCACTTCATGCTGCCAACATGTGCTGGCGCCTCTGACGTCATTGTTGGCTGAGGCCACTGTTGATGTTGGCGTTGGCTCAGTTCAAGCTGCAAATGCCTCTAAATTGAAAACGCGCTGAGCCAGTCCATTGAACGGTGGGCCGAACGGTTGACTGAGAGCACTTTACTGTTGATTCAATTTTAGTTCATTTATATGCCAGCTCTGGCTTAAAAGGAGCCACCCACCCAACACCACCATCGCTGGGCAGTCACAATGCATATGATATCGAATGTGTGCGCGTGTGTCTGAGTGTGTGCGGTATTTGTGTGTTGGCCAACAGGCGCATGCACATTGACAGATTGACAGACATGTTGGGCTCGCCATTTGTGTTGAAGTGTTGACGGAAGTGTTGGAAATTGGCAAAAGAGCTACGGCCAGCAGCCTCTTGTTGGCCTCGAATTGTTGTTGTTGTCTTTGTTGTTGTTGGTGTTGGTCAAAGAACATGAAAGTAATTTAAATCACAGCTGCCCCTGCCTTTAAGCTGTCGCAATAGGCTGCTGCCGCCATTGATTGCCTTCAATTGTTTGCTGCAAAAATCATATTATGCCAACTGAATGAAAACGAAAGCTCAGAATGTCGCATAGAAGGATGGGGGCTTTAAGTCAAATATATGAACGGGCTTTTTGTGGAAAATCTGGCCATAATTATAGAAGTTTTGAAACACAGTCTTCCCTGTTATTATAAACCACTCACGCTTAATAACAGGCCGCTAATTGGCTGACAGGACCACCAGCGCATCAAATCAACAAGCCCCACTGTGGGCCGTTGCCTTTTGGTTGGCATCCACCTTAGCCTCGGCATCGGCCTCGGCCACGATCTTTTCTCGGTCTTGATCTTGGTCCCGGCCAGGCCATTTAAATAACTCATTTAGTGCACAGCTACGTTTAAAGCTAAACAAAAACTCGTTGCTAGCCACTCACCTGCTAAATAGCGATCACTCTGTGAACGAGAATAGCGCAGCGTCTGTGGGGTAGAACAAGATAAAGAAGAAGAACTTATTAATGTCTGTTGATCAAGTATGTGCGAGGGCTGTTCAGTTAATAGTGAGTTTAAAATATAGATCTAGCTAATAGCTATATTAACAAAATGACTTGCTTAGTATGCGAGCTTTTGTGAGGGTTGCTCAGTTAATATCTACTCGATATTATCTAGTTTATAGTGTGAATATTTCGTGTTAAAAATTAATGCAATATTCTTGTTTATTTCATATTATTACTATTTTGAGTATATACCAAAATTAAAAAGAACTCGAATTAGAAGGATCTACTCAAATATAAGTAAATATATATATATAGAAGCAATACAATTTAGTCGAGAAATGCAATTTGTATATACATTTAAGTCAAATAATATGCATACCTTGTGTTATAATATAGATATATATATAGTATACTAATTATTTACGTTACAAGTTTATAATTTATTATTTGTAATAAGTCCATATATGTATTATTTTGTAAGTTTAATAAATATACATATATACATTGTTCTGTTGCTCTCTTACATTATTATTTTAAAAGTATCTCTTCCATTTACTTTCTACCTTGCTCCTGTTGAATAATTTCTACTGGATATATTCGACTATTTGAAAAATACTATTATCCTAGATATCCTATCTTTCTTAAATCTCAATTTACACTGCAATGTCAAGTGACCTTTGATACTAACCAAATGCTGTGCGGCAAAGTCATCGCAGCGACGACTTCGCTCACGTTCCTTCAGCAGCAGCGGTGCCGAGTTGGATTTGGTGGTCAGCTCCTGAATGCCACCGGTGTCGCTGTGCAGCGAGGCGCTGCTGGGCGATGGAAGCTCCACAAAATGATGCAGCTGCGTGACGGTCATGGCCGTGGGCGAAAGTAGCGCCTGGAAGGGTTCCTGTCGCAACGCCAACGTCAGCTGAGCACGCTCCTTGTGATTGTGGCGCGGCAAAAGCTTGCGCGGCTGCAGCAGCAGTTGGTGTGGCTGGTGGTGATGATCTAGGGAGAGGCTGCGCTGGTTGCGACGTGCCACACAGGGTAGCGGCACCATGATGGGCGGTGCGGCGCTGTACTTGCGACGCAACACAACCGGCGTGGCAATGGAGGCGGTGCCGCCGCTGGCACTGCTCGCATCGCCGTCGGTGCAGTCGCAGTCGCAGTAATGCTGCGCCAGGTCGAACTCATCCTGGCACTCGTCGTACTCGGGGGCAGCTGCATTGTTTGGCAACTGCTTGGCCGCCTGATCGTCCAGCATGTCGTCCTGGGACTCGTTGGCCGCCTCGCCTCCACTGCCGCACAGGCTGAGCACCTCAAGCAGATCGGGGTCGTCAGAGGAGGCCACGGAGCCGCTCTTTTGGAATTTCATTTTGCGCAGCGCCTCCAGACTGCTCACGGATTCGTTGTCAGGCGCACTGCCGCCCGCCCTATGGTGGTGATGCGAATGGTGATGCTGGAAATTATGGCTCTTCCAGTACGACATGTCCTTGGGGGGCGTGGCCGTGCCTATGCCGCTTTCATTGTTGTCGTTGTCCAGTCCGGAGGAGTCGAGCGATATGCCGGACTTGCCGGAGCTCAGCACACCGGTGGCCTCCTCGCAGGCCGAAGACGACGAAGTGGAGCTGGGGGCGGACGTGAGAGTTGACAAATTAATAATGAACGCAGATGTAACGACTTCATTGGCTACTCACTTGTTGTCTTCATCGACGGCGCCAACGCTGCGCAGAATGGACTCCTCCGAAGTCCATATCGTTGAGGTGGAGCCTTTTTTGGTCACATCCACTAGGTAGCCAGGCGTGGCGGCGCCTTTCGCCGAGGTCAGCTGTATGCCACTTGTTGCTGTTGCGGCTGCTGTTGCTGCTGCCTTTGCTGGCGGCGGGGTTATAACATTTCTGCTCGTCAACGTTGGCGACGTCGCGGCTGCTGTATGATTAATGCCCACCCGTTTTGGCATAGACATGGAAGCCGTTTCCATGTCCAAGCCGCTGAATTGACGCTGTCGCCTAGATTTCAAATCGTCCATGGTGGTCGCTGTGGTTGTTGCTGCTGTCGCTGCTGCTGCTGTTGCTGTGGCTGTTGCAGCTTCACCTGTTGCCGCCGAGCGCTCTTCGATTTTCAATGCGCTTTGGAAATTTGTCAGCTTATGAGTTGGTAACGTCCCTGCCTCTGTCGACGTCTCTGCATGGCCATTAAATGCGGACAGCGCCAGACTCTTACGCTGGCTCTGCGCACCCGCCACGGCTTTGGGTGCTGCGCCATGGCCGCCCGGCGCCGACAGCGTCCGCATGTAGGCAACACTCGGTTTGGCGGCCACCTCGCTGCGTCCGCAATCAAGGTTAAACGATTGCAGTGGAATGGTTGCCTGCAAAAGAGAGAAACAGAGAGATAGAGAGAGAGAGTTAGTAAGAGGGAGACAAGAAGGGAAGCGGCGTATTAAAATATAGTCAGTCAGGTTTAATATAGAAAAGTCGACACAACACAGCGCTGACAGATTCGAGGGGGCGCAACCTCAACCTTTAGACGAAGGACCTTGAATGCATAATGAGCTCGAGCTTGAAGCTGAGGCTGGAGACCGCAGACTGAAGAACCTGGACCTGGACCTGGACCTGGACCTGGACCTGAAGCCTGGACCAACGCGTTTTCACGTTTTCAACATGCCAGAAGACAGTATGCGCACAAAAACAATGCCAAAGGAAATATCAATGGCATTTTTGAGCGTTGTCAAGTGGCTGTGGCCAAGTACGAGTACAATCAGAATTTGTATTTTATGCAAATCGCAAAAGAAACCGCTCGGCGAGTTAGCATTCCATGGAATCTGCTGAAAGCCATTTCAAGTGACCGACCGACGCAAAAGTCCCCTTTTAGCCAGTTTTTTGTGTTCATAGTATAGAAAAATTTGCTATTGTTGTGGCTTATGATTTATACGCCGTGGCTGATAGCAGGCAGCTTTCCACGAACTATGCAGAGTATCCAGAGTACATCCAGCATCCAGTCAGCTGGTCAGAAGGGGAGGTGCCTGTGGTGCATTCGTTAAGTTCGTTATGTCAATTCGATTTACAAGCCTTTGGCAAGCGATTGACAATTTGCTTTTTGCTTGGCTGCCAACACTGGCGACAGCCAGCGAAAAATTCATTTTAAAAAGCAGCAACAGGCGGAAATTGATTTAAATGATTTATTGGCAAAAAAGGCAGCCAGGAGTGTGTGTGTGTATGTGTGTGTGTGTGAGTGTATGGCTCAAAGCATCAGTGTACGATAAAAAAAACAAAAAAACTATACAGCAGGTTGTTGTTATTGTTGCTGCTGTTGCTGACGCGAACACTTTTAGTTCCTTGGGGGCTTTTGGCGGCCAAAACTGTAACAGCAGTAAAATGGCTAACGAGCCTGGCAAAACTGTAACAGGAATATGAAGGCAGAACACAGCGGAATGGAGGAGAAGGGAAAATAAATTTAGTATACAGACTGTCAAGCAACTTGTTCTTGCTCCTGCGTCTCGCTTTGACTGCTAACCCCAAACGAAAGCAATGTATATGGCAACATATGTTGCAGATACTCATGTATAAAAGCAATATTTACAACGTAACTAACTAATCTGAATGGAATCCCAAGTATACATACATGCGATTAAATTGGGATAGCTGCTAACCGATTTACCAACTTTGCTTGTACGAGGATAAATTCACTGGGCTCAGACGTCTGTCCTAATATGGACAAGCCATAATGTAATTATTTGCACACAGGATGCGGCCAAAGAGCCTGGTGATATCCTTAGGGAATGTGGCTAGCCAATGCAACTTCTGTTGTTGCTGCAATCAAATTTGTAATGCATTATGGAGCAGCTAACCGAGTGCAGTCTGTGTACAACAGCTTCTATGAATTATTAATAAAGACCCGATATCGATGTCGACGCCGATACCAATGCCCAATGGCGTACGGGCCAACTGCGTGTTAATGAGCCGCCAACTCTCGCTGGCGACGCATTAATTGGGCAGCCATCCGCCACGTCTTTTATGGGCATCCACACATGACTATGTATAGCCAGGCAGGCGCCGGGCCCCGTCTGCAGTTCCGAATAGTAGATCAAAAATTGATCAAACGATTCGACTAATAAAACTTTTACATTTTACGAATTTTTATTGATGCAATCAGTCAGTCAGTTAGTCATTCTTTCGTTGGTTCTATTAATTTAGCGATTTTATCAATTTAAACAAAATTCTCCATAATGCAGCCAAGCTAAACTTGTTTTACATATGTTTGTTGCTCTAAAAGTGAGTCTCTAGTTTTATTACTTTCGATTTGGAAATTTTTGTTGTGATTGAAATTGAATCGTTTTACGATTGGAGCGAGTGACAAAAAAAATCAATTTTATATGTATTGCAGTAGAATTCGATATCCGAATCGCTGCCAAAAGCCAATTTAAATGCAATAAAACGTGAAGATTTCTCACAACAAAACTGACAACGCGTCGCACTGAGACGCGGGCAAATGAAATGTTTTCTTCGGTTAGTTAATGAAAAATGCAATAAAATGAACACAAAATGACACAATAAAAATTGTCATATAGCCCTAAAGGGGCACCATGCATTGAGAATAGGCAACTGTAAATGCCACTAATTGATCATAAAAGTGTCTCAAAGAAATCTTGAGAGGATGATTTGTTTACGCGCCATCGCAGCTGCTGTCAATGCACATTTGCTGGTCTCCATATCAAAAATTTTAATGACAAATGCAATGCAGGCAGGCAACGCCTCAACGTTCCACATTTATTGATGTATGACCCAGAAAGAAGTTCCATGTTGCCACCCCTGCGTCCGCCCCTGCTAATATACAGTGTGCATGTAGTACGAGCCTGTCCAGACAAGCGCAAATCGATTGGACATGCCTCTGCCCGCCTGCGGTCACGCATGCCCACTGATAATAATTATCAAATCAAAACACTTAAACGCTTGCCCTGCCCATCGTTTTGAGGAAAGGCCCGACCGCAGGCTATCTTTCCACTCGCTTCCTTGGCCGGCAACTGTTGCTCGTCATGTTTGTTTGCCTTGCAGTGATTTGCAAGTTCTACTTAAGTCAAAACTGTCCAATGTCCGCGGTCCATTGATGCAGCAGCAGCAGCGAGTTGCAACAACGCGTTGCACACGTTGCCTGTTGCGCGTTGTTTGCTGCGGCTTGCGATGCGTGAAAAGCTTTGTGTGTGCGCGGCCTTTGTGTTTGCTGTAACTGCTCCATCTGCCCATCTGCATGCCTCGTCATCATTAAGCGCGGATTGCATTGCACTGCATGCCACACATGCGAAGATTCACTTTCGCAGCAATCTGAGCGCGCCTCATAAACATCACAAGGGGCAACTAAATTGGGGCGTTGGGTTCCACTTGGTCTGGCAGAGCAGCTCCAGCACACCAACGCCAACTCCAACTCCAGCTCCAGCCGCAGTTCCACAGTGCTGACAGCTGGGAAGGAGTGAAGTGAAGTGCTCTGCAGCAGCGGAGCCAGCGTCATGATCTTTGTTTGAGCCGCGGCCGCAGGGCGGCATATTGACCCAATTCGCTGGCCCACCTTTTGAAAGAAAAAACATCTGTTTTTGCTTTACTTTCGTTGACAGTTTGTTCATTTCGGCCGCCTGACCCGTTCGGTCTGCTTGGTTCGCTTGGTCCGTTTGGCCCGTTTTGTTGTCTTTTTGGCAAACAAGGCACGCACTTGTGTCCTCGATAAGGTTGCCGCTTGCTGTGCGCTGCCTTTGATTTACACAGCTATTGGTAGCATATATATCATTGCCAGCGCTCTGCCTGACTAACTGGCTAACTGACTAACCGACTGACTCACTGCAGTGCCCGAGAAGCGAGTCACATTCTCGGCGTTAATTAGAGCACTGCAGGTTTCTGGCTTGAGCGTTTTTAATTGGCACTTTTACTTGAACGATTACTGCGAAATATGACAGTTCGACTGCCTACATTTAGTGGGCAACAGCAGCAGGGAAATGTCAAAGAGGCGCCCACATACCCTGCTGCAGCTCCTAAAGGAAATCAATTTCGCACAGCTGCTGCAGCTTGCCAACAGATTTTGCTTTGAGGCATTGGGAGCTTGCCCGAATTTGCGCAAAACATTTCCCATGCATGTTATGGAATATTCAACAGAACAGAACGGAGTCGACTCTGAATTTCCTGCTGCTGCTGCTTGAAATGACGGACAGAAACAGCAATAGAGATAATGTGAAGTGGAAAGGGTAAGGAGGCATGCATATCATTAGCACAGAAAATGTGCCGGGATGGAACTTCTGTTTTATGTTTATGTATGTATTACATGTATATGTATTTATATGTATATGGACTCATGCTCTCCTCTCCAGAGGCGCACTCTGCAGTTTAACGATTAATGGAAATTCAAGTAACTCGTTTTTAAAATTAGGCAGCCTAAAATAATAACAACAAAAATAAGAGACACAAATCGTGTCAATTCCAACTTTATTCTTCTTTGGTTTTTCAGTTTTTTACACCCTGTAGCTATATTAAATGGTTAAAGACATTAGTAAAGGTTAGTGCAAAAATCTGTATGTGAGAGAGAAGACCACTTTTCCGACCTTTAAAGGTAGGTTTTCAGAACTCAACAAATTCAAATCTTTGTACAAACCAAAGCGCATGTCAGTAATACTAGAATTATTTTAATGCATCGTGCTGAGCAAGATATCAAAAAAAAAAAAAATGATAAACTTGTTCTGCGTATGGTTTAGGAGAATCTATAGTCGAAAAGTGTAGGTCTCTAGCTTTTGTAGTTTCCGGAATAGCTGCGTTCATGCAAAAGGACAGAATATACATACTTTATGGGGTCGGCGATGGTACTTCTGCCGGTTACATACATTTCCACAAAACCATTATACCATTTTCAACCATTTTCAATGCGTCAAGGGTATAAAAGTCCCAAAGACTTATTCGTTTTAACAACTCTCTTAGCTTTCCTCAAAACTTTAAAAACGATTTACGAATACATTTGTATTCTTGTTTCACAAGCATGCGTTCGGGGTATATGGAAGTCGAGCATTCTCATTTATAGAAATCTTACTTAGTTTTCGTAATTTATTTTTTGGGGTTTTGTGGTATTTTGGTGTTGTGTTTTTCCACTGGCACGCGTTTTGAAAATTAATATTTGCGTTGCTGGTGTTGTTGTTGCTGTAGTTTCTGCTGCCTTTTTGAGGTTTTTCCACAGATAATCACAGCAAGCTCTGAGCGAAATGTATGCTAAGCATATGCAACAAACAACAAGCAACAGACGAAAAACAACACGAGAGACCACAAACTCAGTGCCGTTTATGAGCTGCTTGGGCTTATAAATGTTTTAATTAGATCTATTTGATATGATAAGCTAGAGACAGCTAACAAGTTGCTTGGGTTTCTGGGCTTTGGTTTATAGTTTATGTCTGGATTAAGTGGGTCATCGAGTGAGTGTGGATTGAAGCTCAGTGTGTGTGTGAGGTTACCGCAGTCGAGTCGTGTCTGAGCTTAGTAGAGTTGTAATAGATGCAGTTGCATCAGTTTAGTTGAGTTAAAACTTTGGGTTGGTTAGTTTGATATACAATGTAATTAGGAAAAGTACGGAGCTTGTATATGTATTTTTGGTATATTTTTAAGGCAATCATTAATCAATTGCCTTTCAATACTTGGTTGTTAAAGAGTTCACTAATTAGCTCAATTTTATTACACATTTTACAGCGCTGCAAGTCAACGCATCTTCTTTATTTCGGCCCGAATGCAACTGGTAGTCATAAAATTCGCTGCTGTTTTATTCCCCATCTATTTCTTTATCTTTTCAACAGTTCAAAGTTTAACTCATTGAAGTGGCAGTCTGGAGGCGACTGTCTATCACCGCCCTCTGCACCCGTCCCCCGCCCCCTTGACGAATGCTGCTCATAAATTTCACGCGCTTCACTTGCGCATCCGGCACAGCCGCGGAGCGTAGCATGTGGCACATATGGCGGCAGTTCTTGAGAGAAAATTCGTTCGTTTTTAGGGATAAATTCTCGTGCCGCGCTCTTGTGGGGCGTTTCGGGATAGAGGGTGAGGGTTGGGGAGGGGAGGGAAGGGGGCCAGGGTATGGGCCTGGCGTTATATGTGTTAACATTGTTTGTCTTTAGATTAAATGCCTTTGTTTTAAGCGCTTTTTATCTAACCTACATAAAATATGCTGCGCTTGCCGCTCGCCTCATGTTAAAATCGTGGAAGAGATTACAAGAGAAGTCAAGCGATTTCAAATTATGAAATCTCAGTGTGAGAATTTATGATTGCATTTAACTTACATGCTTCTCTGGTTTCAAGACGAGTCCGTTCTGCTGTTGCTGCTGCTGCTGTTCGCTGGCCAACGAGCTGCTGCCTGCGCTCTTGCCAAGGCGGCTCTGCAGGGCTGCGCTGGCTGCTGCAGAAAGCAGCATGGGCGCTGTCCTGGACGTGGGCGAACTGTTGCTCGAGACTGAATCTGATCCGGTGCCTGCAACGGAGGCCAGATGCGGTGGCAGCTTATCGCCACCCATCAGATTGTCCAAATCACGTAGAAATTTGTTTGCCCAAATGTTTACATCATCCGGCTGGCCAGCGGCAGGCGGAGGTGTGGTATCCGCAGGGCGTCGACTTAGGCCTGTGCCTGGACTCAACGGTGGCGGCGGCAGGGCTCTTAGTTTAGTTGTCACTGGTTTGCTGTAGTTGCTCGTTGCTGTTGATGCTGATGCTGATGTTGCTGCAGTTGCAATTGCTGTTGCTGTTGTGCTGCTGCTGTCAAAGCCGCTATCAGATTCCGTAGAACGCGACAATTCATCAAGCTGCTTGACTGCGGCCGCAGCCTGTCGCACCGCCTCGAATTGCTCCTGCAGCTGCTGCTGCAAGCGCTGCGCCTTGCGCAACTCGAAGACCTCGTTGATTTCCAGCTGCAATTAGAATACGAGTTGTTAGTTGCAGTTGCACATAAATTCAGAGCGCTGCTGGCCGCGATTGGTTTTGATTAGCGCTCTAATTGCATGCATATATCAAAGGAAATAGCAGTCGTTGGTAGCGGGGTCTCTATTAATCGCGTTGCGCCCAGAGCGTCAGATTCTAATGGATCGAGCTATGATGTATGTTTGCTTAATTTACTCAACCAAACAGTCGCAGACACAACAGCAGAGAGAGAGAGAGAGCGAGAGAGGGAGAGAGAGAGAGAGAGATAGAGAGAGAGAGAGAGAGAGATAGAGAGAGAGAGAGAGAGAGAGGACCAAAGACACGATTAGACATTACTCACATTGAGTCTGTGGTACTGAGGCAGAGACATGGGGCACAATCAAAGACAAATAAATTAGAACACGACCGCAAAGGCAGAAAAAGGTATTTCGAACAGAGAGCAAAGAAAACTGCAGCCACGAACTGGAGACAACAACAACTACAACAATGGCACAAGAAGAACAGGCAAGACGTGCAGCAGCAACAACAAATGCAAATAAATTGAAATGAAGCAATTTGTTAGCCAGATTAAACAAAAAGCTACAGCAACAAAAGCAACAGGCAGCAGTTTCTAAAGAAGATCAGACAGAGGACCCACAGGGCTAACAAAGTCAGCGAATTACTTAATTAAAAAACGTGGCCCTAAGATACAAAAGAGCTGGTCCAGCACGAGAACTCGGAACGGGAACAAGAACGGGCACCAGAACATGCTGCAGCACCAGGTCCAGTGACATTAATAACGTGCCGAGCTCATTACTCAACAATTGTGTTTGTGTTGTTGTTGGTATTGTTGGTGGTGTTCTTGCTGCAGACAAATGCGATCGAGCATTAGCAAGTAATAAATTCTCAAAGGTAGAGCCCATCTATTGGCCGTGCCTTGAAAGAAAGAGCCGACTTGGAGTGTCTTAGACAGCCACTGCCATTGCCGCTTGGTCTGTGCCAGAGATTGTATCGCTGGGAATGTTTTGGCAGAGCCGCTGCCTCATTTGTCCTGTTCGTGTGAGAAGTTGTCAGCTAATTTGTGCAGGGACCAGGTCGAACCGAAGACCCATGCCATATGAAACTTTCCCAGGCCAGGCTACATAAATAGAACAATGTGGCAAACAGTATTGTTTACAGAAAAGTAACTGTTTATTTAGCCGCCCACAAAGTGGCTAAAGGAAAACGGTATGAAAAGTCTGGAGTTAATGTGTAGAAATGTGCACCAGAATGTCTTTAAATTCAGCTGGGAACATCTCTAGTGGCAGCATTCATATTTCCCAGTTTGACAAAGCGCATCATAAGTACACTACACATTTTGGTATTTAATTTCATGGTAGAATGCGCTGGGTAAACAATAGCCAATAGCCACACACGCGTGGTCCTCCACATGCGGCATGGGTCCAGAGCGTATTCCCAAAAGTCCACATTCGGACTTGGCCAGTGGCCAGCATCATGGCGGCTATAAAAAGTGAAGTTGCTCTGCAGCCACTTTCAGTTTCTAAGAGCAGAACACAGCGGTAGCAGCATCAAAGCGCCCGACGCGAGGCAAAATTGGAACAGCCATTCCGATCGAGGCAGCCCAGAGGCAGACTTGGAACCACCAGCTACAGACGCGGAGTCCAGACAGCATGAGGCTCACGCTTGCCTGGCTCTGTGTCTGCCTGGCAATTTATTGTAGCGGCGGCTTCGCCAACAACGGCCAAGGCAATGTGGTCTTATCTTTGCCACCATCGCTTATCTCGGCTACGGAGGCGGTGGCCTTGGGACAGCTGGAACAGCAGCAGCAGCAGCAGCAAAAACAACAGCAGCAACAGCTAAGGCTGCACGAGCAGCAGCAGAGATGGAAAAAGGATGCACGCGT
This sequence comes from Drosophila colorata, assembly GCA_035041545.1. Lineage (NCBI taxonomy): Eukaryota > Metazoa > Arthropoda > Insecta > Diptera > Drosophilidae > Drosophila > Drosophila colorata. The sequence continues at coordinate 1,174,513 of JAWNLD010000482.1, forward strand.
CCTGTTTAACAGCGGCAACGATGCACCGATCGATATGGTGCACAGTAAGGAGTCCGCATCCGCGGCCGGCAAATACAATAAGCCCTACAACAACGACGACGAGCACGTCCGCGCGGATGTGGAGCACCAGCCACAGCCGGCGGATTTTAATCGAAAAGCACTGAACGACGCTTATGATTTAGAGGCACGACTGCAATCAGCGCCGCAGGAAATTGCGCCGCAACATGGCCATAGACTTGGACTCAAGTATGCCACGCCCACACCCCACAAATACTGGGCCAGTCGCTGCGAGGCCGCAAACGGCAATTGTCCACGGGAATACAATCGCGCCATGCTGGCGGTCAGGTGAGCTAGGGATGTGCCCCTGCCTCTGGGTGGCAATCACTCGGGTTAGATCGACATGGCAACGGGTTCAAGGTAACCCCAGCAAGTTACCAAAAAAAAACTTTCTCGCCTCGTCGCAAGTCGCTTGTAAGCCAATTAAAGGCGGACTGCAATTTATCAAGCGCGTTAAGTCTAAAGTTAAGGTTCAGTTCGGGGTAAACCTTTTGAATAAAGCGTCCGGGCGCCAGGCTTTAATCGCAAAGTAAAAAGTCAACAAGAGAACAACAAATCGTCGACAATTTGGCTGTCGGCCAAAAACACGCAAAACCAATTAATGGGCGTGAAAAAATCAGTTCGACGATTGCAGTTTTCTTTCTGCAACTCCGCGTCGCATACATATGTTGATTTATTTTGTAAATTTTCGTAAAATAACAACTGTCAGCAAATTCATTGGCCCGAAACGAAACAAAGCAACACAAAAATTGCATTGTGAATTGAGTTTCACTTTTCATTCAGCTTAAAAGCTGAAAGGGAGACTTTCCCCTTGCCACCAAGTGAGAAGTGAGAAATTTTTGTTGTCTGTCCACGAAATTTTCATTGTGGCTTATAATAATTATGCTTAATTTGTATACCCTACGGATTCATTGGACAGCTGCGATATTTGTGTATGGAATTCAATCTATTTCAAGTCGGCTTTAGAGGTCACATTATTCTTATATACTATATTATGTTATGTTCAAAAACGTAAACGGACATATTACATTTTAAATTTAAAACGTCACTCTAATATAATGGACACAGGAATATTGTGAGATTCATTTTCATTTTGGTACCTGTAATGTGAAATGAACCAGCTAGAAAAAATGTTTAGGAAATCTAGGTTTTTTTCTTTTCGTCTATTTGTAAATTTGTCCACAAGCACGAGATACATTTTTTTAGCTAAATAAAAAAAAGCAAAAAAGAGTTTTCTTTCGTATTTCTTCTTATTTTAATTTGTTTAAGAGCTAGAAACAAAGTATCTAACAGTTAGGATCCATAAAAAGCAACGTTTATTGAACAGCTCCTGCCAGCTTACATCACATGTTAAGAGAACACATTATAGTCTAACCCGCTCATCTCAATAATTTTAAAGAGTGTGGTCATGGCGTTGAAAAATGATTGGTCTTGAGCGCTGCTATTAAATTACAATTAATCATTTCTTGTGCTTTTCTTTCATTATGTGCTTGTGTTGATTTGTTAAATGCGTCGATTAATTGGCCTTAAGCCCGCATAACGTTCAGTTGTTTTTGTGCCTTTAATTTGTAATTTTACACAGCAATTTATAAACGGGAATTGCCCAAAATTGACTATTGATTGGATGAGCCTACATGACAGCAAGATTAACACAGGGTCCATAGTTAATTCTGCAGAACATTGTAAAGGGGACTTTTGGTGGTTTTTCTGGGTCAGCTGGTCGAGTGGCTGTTATTGTTGAAGGCAGCCCACGTACGCAGATATGCTCATCAATTTTTAGACAGTCACAGTGTGTTTGTGTGTGTGTGTGTGTGTGTGTGTGTGTGTGTGTGTGTGTGTGTGTGTGTGTGTGTGTGTGTGTGTGTGTGTGTATGTCAAAAAGAGAAACCCAGCGACACGTGCACGTGTAATTGAAACCTAAACAGCCCACGCACCATCAAAAGAAAAATGTTTTTTAGAAATTATGCACAATGACGATCCTTAAACTGACGTCGCGCTACAAATGACGCATCATTAATCTTAACACAGACAAACACAGACTGATATTATTGAATTCAATTCGAATTTCCAACAGAAATAGAGAAGCCGTTACGCGTTTGCGACAGCAACTAAATGGAATGCAGGGTCAGCTGGATTCCGATAGTGAAGATGCTTCTAGCGACTCCTTGGATGTGGACTCCAGTGATTACAATGAAGATATTAACTCAAAGAACAACAACGAGGTGTTCATGCTGCTCACTGGCGAACAGGATCTAGCCAAGTTCCTGCACTGGGCCATGCAGCTGCTCTACCCACAGCAGCAGCATCCAAATGATAATTTCAGCGACAGTGCCGCAGACTTTTATCACCCGGGCATGTTCATATGGAAGAAGTTCAACTTCTCGGGGCACTTGGAGCCACCGCTGATCGTCGACGAGCCACATTATGTGCTGGTGCGGCGCGAGAAGCAGAATCTAAAGGATGGCTACCAACTGGGCGGTGAGCATGCATAAATCATAATTCCCTGGGCGTAACGAGTACCAGGGTGTTGAAATTACAAAGTACCAGCCTCTCGTTTAGTTCTGTTCAGATCTATTCCTGCTTCGTTTAATTTTAAATGCATGTGGCATGGAATATTTTTAATAATAACATGCCTGGCTATGTTGCAACACGCATTAAGTGCGTCCCCCTATCTCTTTATATCTTTCTCTCTCCCTCTCGATCTCAATCTTGCTTTACAGATGATCTAAAATCAAAGGACGATCCGTTTATACCACCACGCGGCCGTAAGCACACTTCGCCCGATCTAGAGGAGTTGTTGAACCGCTACGAGACCTTTGTGCCGAATCGCGGCAAGCGCGACAAAGTCAAAGATCTGTTCAAGTATGACGATCTATTTTATCCGAATCGCGGCAAAAAGCATCGAGACCTTTTCAAGGTGGACGATCCCTTCTTCCCGAATCGCGGTAAAAAACTGAAACTGCGCGATCTCTACAACGTCGACGATCCATTCTTTCCGAATCGCGGCAAGCGGCAGTTGACAGCAAAGCAAAATCTGCTACCGGCGAGCAAGTGGGGAAAACTACACAGAAAACTAAAGTCCGACAGCAACAACAGCGACAAAGGCGACAACTGGCCGCAAAGAATGTCAACGCATGAAATTAATGGTAACGATCAATCAGTCAAGCCATCAATGTCAGCCGCGGATGCAACTGAGGGCGCTAGCAGACAGCGTCTGGCCACGACCCAAGTGCAACTGCAACTGCCACAGCCTGATTATAGATTGCAGTCGACAAGATCAATGTCAGCTGATTTACAACAGCAGCCGGCGCAAATGCAGAGCCTGCGCTTCATTGTCAATCCGGGCATGCGCCAGCAACAGCAACAGCAGCAGCGGCAGCAGGTGAAAACATCCTTGCCAGCTAGGAGCTATCAGCGCTGGCAGCGATCTGCGCACGATGCCCACGAGACACAATTAACGCGGGTGCTCAACGCTAGTCCCATTGGCCATGACACTGACATTGACATTGATTATGGCCAATTGGACATGTAAATGGCGATCGTTTTGTTTTGTAAGCACTTTTCGGCCAACTTCCCCCAGGCACTCGAGCATCGTTTTCTCTTTTTAGTGCACGAATGTTTTAGTAAGAATGTACAAAAATAAAAATAAAATAAAGCATGCAATTGATTTTGAGTAAATCGAAATAATCGAAGGTTACATGTCTGTCCCAGGTGCATGGTGCTTGGTGCCAGTTGCCCTTGGGGCCTTTCTAGAATTGTGCTGTGAAGGTCTGTGCCCTTGTGGCAGCCTCTAGAGTCTCTGAAGCCTCTTGGGCATCGTTTTTTATTAATTGTATTCATTGGCTAATTTATCGCTAAATGTAATCAGCATTGTGCCAGCAATTCAACTTTAGACTTCGTCGCAGACCCCAGATGCGGTCGCAGACTCCACAGAGCTGCAACATGGCGACGCGGGCGTGGCACGCAGTTGCTGATGCCGATGCCAACGTGGCGATATATCCGCTGCGCAGATATGCAGCCAGATAGAACAACAAACACAACAGCAATGACAGCAGTAGCATCAGCAGTAGCAGCAGCAACAGCAGCTATAACAAAGCTGTGACTACTAAGGTCATGCTGCTGCCGCTGATGATGCTGCTGCCGTGTAATCCCCAAAACGCACATCAATCAAGCGGTTGTGGCTTTGGCTTATTAGCAAGCATTGAACCTAAAAATATCAGTCAGCCAGTTACCGACTGACGGTTAGAGGAAAACCAAAAAAGCTTTAAGCCTCCGTTACAACAGCAACTGAAATTTTCCACTTCAACAAATTTCTGACATTGACATTGACCAGTCGGCTATCTGGCTGTCTGGCTGGCTGGCAGTCGGCATCCAAATCGACAATAACGTCAAAATATTTGGAGAGACGCAAAGTCTGCTGGCCAGACCAGGCCAGTCCAGGCAGTCAGCCAGCCAGCTCAGTTCAGTTCAGGCCAGACCAGCTCTTTGTTTTGTACAAATGACCATTGAAGGTCATAGCAGCCAACAACAAATTGGTTAAATAATACTCACAGCAAACACACACACACGTTCACAAAATTTAAGCAGATGCGCGTCAACTCTGCGTTTGCGTCTCGATTCGGGTTTTTGGTAGCTTGACGTTTGCGATCAGTCCAAAAACATATGAAGATCATTGTAATTTCAATGGCACTCCAGTCTGGGGGCAACCACCACATCTGAACCCAACTTTGCGTTTGGCTAGAAAAATGAGTGCAGCAGTTATTGCTTTGCTGCTGCGGGCACTCAACTGGGCAATGACACTTCGAGTGATCCAGCAAAGTGGTCAAGCGAGCCACACGTGCAGCTATGCCAAGATGCAAAGACGTAAGCACATAAGCACATCGGTTGGAAAGTTTTTTTAGGGCTTGCTATGAGATGGGTGAGATATTTGAGCGATAAATGTCAGGAGTTGGAATACGATAATCCATATAAGCTGAATCGATATGTAAAAAGTAAATTAAATATGATTTAATAAAAAAACAATTATAATCTCAAGAGATTTGATCAAATTTTAAAGAACTACAGATAACTTATATTAGAGTGTAGACTGAGAAGTCACCCAGACAAAGTCGGTATAGTACTTAAAGGAACATACGATGCTGCAGCTACAAGAGGGAATTCTCCCTGCAAATTCTATGAGAATATAGTGCATTGGCAAGGGAAAGACGTGGGCTACTAGGAAAGCATTCAAAGTGGATTCTTTCAATCGTGTATTTTTTTATTTATTTCTTTATAATAAACAGTCCACAAAGCGAATGCCAACTAAAGTAAATTAGTACACTATTTTTATGTTTATGCCATAAAAAATATATATACATATAAAAGAAATATATTTATAAATAAATATTAAAAGCTGAAAGCCTAAAAGAGTTATACAAATTTCTAATAAAATCACCGACACGATGGGATTAATTTATTAGCCAGTCCGGCCAGATATTCCCCTAATCACTGTTAATTATTGTCAGTGACGTTTTTAGAACTTACAGCTAAATAAGAAGGCGTTAGTAGTAGAAATAATATCATAAATTTAAATCTAATCTGAAAAATTATTAGTATACAGAGATAATTACAGAGACAGAGATGGAACATCACTATTAGTACAAGATCTCAAATCACAATTCAATAAAATTATACAATGATCTAAGATGAGCAGCTAAATCTTCTGACAATATATAAAATTGTCCGCCACAAGTTAAACCAATTCTCAACTTAATCAAGTTTTCAAGTTTTCACTGTTTTTGATTGGCTAAACTTGTTCTCTTGTTTGTTTTTGAATATAGGAGCAAATGTTTCAAAAGTGAAGATTGCACAAACTTTATGCTGCAAAGACTTTCAAACGGATAGCACAATAGCATGAGCAGCATTGAATACTTTCTGTCACTTGGGCTTGACATTTGCCAAGGCAGCCACAAAAAAAAAAAAAGAAAATAAAATGAAAAAAACTAAATCGTTTGACAGTCCAAAAAGAAAGTCAGTGTCCAGCTCAAAATTGCCATGTGGCTAAGCGTATGATCCGTGCAGCAACAGCAACAGTCGAGTCGGGTCCAGTCTCAGCAAATTGGCGCAATTTCTGTGGCAATGGTTTTTTTGTTGCAGCTGATTTGCTTGTCGGAAAATATCAACGCATTGTCAACAGTGCTGGAATGAGCCAAATGCTGTTGACAACACGCCAAGCACTGACTATGGCTAAGGCGCAGTTTGAGGCGAGGGTGAGGCAATTGCGCGCACGGCAGCAACATGCAACTGGCAACTGCAACTGTAACTCGAGCAGCATGAGTAGCTGGCAATATTTGACAGCAGCTTAATTGCTGTCTGCAATTATGATTGCTGCTGGTGAAATTGTAGAAGCTGCTCAGAGGCACAGTCGAACAGTTGGACAGTTGTAGTAGAGTTGCTTCACTTTCATTTGATTTGTGGCAATGACAGCACTGCAACATGTTGCTGCTGATTGTTGACTGTTCACTGTTGGTTTTTTTTGTTTTGTGATTTTTTTGTTTGTTTTGTTTTTGGCTTCATTTGGCGCATGGCTGCGATTTCTGGTTTATTGTCTGCATTGGGACACGGCAGCAACTCCTGGTTGACAAAAATAGTAACGTGCACAAGGCTGGCACTGCCTTTTATTGCCATTTGTTTGCCATTTGGCGTTTGCTTTAGCCGTTTGCTGTTGACGTTGACAAAAAAACGTCATTTGCAAATTGGGCAAAGACAACTTTCTCTAGGCAGCTGCACAGACGCAGTTGCAGGCGTAAATTACCCAGCTCTAGCATCAGCTTCAGCTCCAGCTTCGGTTATAGCCGTTGCATAAAGTTATAGACTTGCAGATAAGTTAAAGGCAAAGCCGTCGCCCACATTCATTAACAGCATTCGCATAATTGGCTAATATTTCGTGGGTTCACTGAACCGCCCGTCTAACAGAAAGACAATCCCTAGGATCAGTCCCTGCCTCTGCCCCTTAGGCTCTGGCTTGTTGTCGAGTTTTACGTCTCAATTTCTGATTGCCACATTGTCAATATCTATAATTAAAATCGTTTGAGAACACACGCAAGCCTTGTTAATGGTGTGGTTGTTGTTTTTGTTGATGTGTCGATGGCTTATCGGATTTTGCTGAATGGCTAAAAACGTTAGACGTTGAAGGCTTGATTGAGCTGATGGACTCGTCGATCCGTTGACGGGCGTCAATTATGATTGGTGTGTGCCGTAGTTAAATTATGGACGATGTATGCGTGTGTGTGTGTGCGTAGCCAAAATGCAACACAAACGCTAATTGATGCAGGAAGCGCGAAGCAAAACGAGTTGCCAAGCGCTTGTCATGTTGCATCTGTTTCAAAGGCAGCCCACCAGATTCGCTGCACGCTTCGCTGGCGCGTCCAAAATAGGTCAGGCAACGACAACGGAGACAGCAACAACAACAACAACAACAACAATAGCAACAACAACAACGACAACAGCACCGCCATCGCCGCCTCCACAAACGCATTTCATAACTAGGCAAATTAAGCCTAAGGCCACGACTACAACAAGCGTCTTACCGAGTATTAGGAGTAACGGCAATTTGGAGCTAAAGTGCTGCACTATTTGTCATAATAAACGCGCCGCACAATGAGGCCTCGCGGGGTGGCAACGGGGGCAACAGCACCACCACCAAAAGAAAGCGACTGGCCCGTGTGGGCAGCAGTGTGACACATTTTGTCATCATTAGCCACAGTTGCCGGCTAATAATTTCAATTTAGCCAAAAAATTAGCTGCATTGAGCTGAAATATGGAAAAAGGCGTTAATAACTGGCTAGTGCGGGCCAGGGCCAAAGTCAGAAAAAGCGCCAAAGCTAGAGCCATAAGCCGACAGCCCACGCCAGCTAGGCAACACCAACAACAGTAACAACAACGCAAGCAACGCATGCAACGCCTTCGGGGGCGTGGCTGGTCGCTCGATGGGTGTCGAGGTGATGACACTGATTATAAAATGTGCATAGATGGCGTGCAGCCACTAACTATAAAGAAATGCCAGCTAGAACGCTTATGAGACGGCAAAAATATACTAGAGAAACGCACGCGATTTGAATGCATTCCACATGTGCTTGACATTCGAGAAACATAAAAAAGCTACCACAATCGCAGGAGGATAGCTAATAGACCAACTATTCTAACCAATTGCAGACAATAACTATAAAAAAATCGCTTTTGAGTTAGTTTAAAAATTCGAGCTAGTTACAATAATATGCAAAAATAAAAATAAGATTTGTACCCTAGCACTATGTATAATAATAATAATAATAATAATAATAATAATAATAATAATAATAATAATAATAATAATAATAATAATAATAATAATAATAATAGTAATAATAATAATAATAATAATAATAATAATAATAATAATAATAATAATAATAATAATAATAATAATAATAATAATAATAATAATAATAATAATAATAATAATAATAATATACAAGTATAAAAAAAAGAAAAAAGCGGTCTCATTTGACACCAAAACTGCGTGTTAGACATCTTCGACACCAACTTTTTAGTTTTTGACAAAATTCAAGTTAAGATGTCTATAACATAATCTATCCAATAAGAATCAACGCAAAATTCGAACTAAAACCAACAAAGGTTTGTGGTTTGGGTTGTTGTTTTTAAACTTCGCCGCTAGTTGACGAAAAGTGAAAGATCTCTGCGCTTGGGTGATTTCTAAATTATTAATTAAATAATAATCATTATTTCCTAAGGATCATAGCACTTTATCTGACGCTACATGACTATATATTGCAAGTTTCAAGTCCCCAGCTTCAATAGACGGATGGATAGCAAGACGGACATTACACAAACCCAATATACTCGTTTCAGTTCGTAAACGAGTATAATTATAAGCTTCACCACATAAATGCAACGGAAGAAGGAGCTACAAAAAACGAACGCTGGAACGAATGAAAAACAACTAGAATTGAGGCTTCTTGAACGAGAATTTTTTATGGAAAAGACAATAAAGCTAAAAGCGCTTTCAGCGCACTCAGTCTAAGAATGAGTTTAAACTTTAGTTTACAGTTGACATAAGTGTAAATAGAATATTTGGTTAGTTCAATAAAATTGCAATCAAAATGCAAGCGTTGTTTTGGGTTAACTAGTCGAACCGATAGTTAATGCAGGCAATACTCAAAAGACGCGTGCGTCTTGGGCGCGTTTTCGCTGTCTTTTGGTTCGGAGAGCCCGTCGAATTGCGCAGAACCATAAACGCAATGTCAATGAACAACGCGTGCGTGCGCTGCTTCCGCTATGGGCAAAGAAGCGGACAAATTTCATGCGAAACAGTTATAAAAATAACTAAAGTTGCGGTCGTCCGTTGACGCTGTCGCTGCCGCTGACGTTGACGCTGATGTGCCTCGGAGTGTGAATGTGAGTGTGTAATATTGCGCTTTCCGGTACCGAAACATAAAATTTTATGTACACGACGCTGACAACGCTAACGCTAACGACAACGACAGCCACAGCAACAAATGGCACCAACAACAACATCAGCAAATAGCGACAACAAGAAGGCTGAGCGTGCAACGCGTCGTATGCGTTACACATTACGAATACGCTGCCGCTGCTGCGCCCCAACTGTGTTTGCTTTAACACATTTTTCTGTCACGCAAAATAATCATTTGCAAAATCACGCAGTGTTGACAGTCCAAGTCCAGGGCGGGAATAGAGGCCGGGTGGGGGCACTGTCACAGTCAGGAAGGGGACCAGCTTAGGCCGTGGCAAAGTGAAATGTGTGTGGCGACAGCAACTGTCGCTTATCATTATGTGAAAATTTATGAAATTGAATATTGTCAGTCAGCAACAAGTGGAACGATTGTTGCTCGCCCGGCTGCACCCTAAGCCGAATGCTGGCCTGAATTTTATTTGAGAATGAGGCAACAAACGTGGAAGCGAATGATCGCTTAGATTTGTATTTTCTTTTCTTTACAGCTTAATGAAAAGCCTAGCACTTACCTTAACACGATCCAAATAGTCCTGGAGTACGCCATACGGATCCTCCCCATCGCCATCGTCTATCAGGTCGAGTCTGTGCGCCAGGTCCAGATTGTCTAGCGTGGCCAATTTGAGTTCAGCCTTATCGACAAATTGCAGCTTATGATGTTGCTGTGGTGCAGCTACAGCTGAAAGTGAAGCTGAAGTGTTGGCGGCGGGCGAAGCACAGCTTAAGAATTTCTTATCAGCTGTCATGGCGTTGGCTGCCGCTGCTCCTGCAGTATTGCTTCCGTATTGGCGAGTGCGCGGCATAGTTGCACAACCGGTGCTAAAAACGATTGCAGCTGCCGCAGGAGTGCCAGATGAAGTTGCAGTGGATGTGAATGTGGATGTGTCTGCATCATCAACGTCCTCGTCGGCCGCTACATCACTTAATCCCGATTTGTAGCGCGTCGTGTCAGTTGCGATAGTCGCACCGGAGACTGACGTGTTGGCTGCTGCTGTTGCTGCTGCTGCTCTTGATGCTGTTGCCGGCGGCGTTGTGTTGCCGTTGATAAGCGTTTGCTGCTGCTGCTGTTGCTGACTGCTGCCGCTGCCACTGCCACTGCTAATTGCACTTTTCACATCGCTTGTCATGTTGTTTTGATTTGTATTGCACTGAATTTTACTAAATTTCTTGCCGCTGTCATGTTGCCGCGCCGCTTTGGCTCCAATTTGTTGTTGTTGCTCTGCAAGAATAGAGGGAGAGAGAGGTAGGGAGAGTGAGACAGTGTTTAATTTAAGCGATAATTCTTCAGCGAGTCATATAAAGTTGTCATTGCACATACACACCCACACACACACACACACACAACACACAATTGCTGCAGTTAATGCTGCCGCAACATGTTGGTCATATTTTGCTGCAACACTTCGCACAAATGGCGCGCCCAAAAGACACATTTTCATAATCTTTTTTACAGCAAATGAAAAATTGCGCTAAAAAAGTGCCTGGTCTCAGCTGCCAAATGTGGCAAGCATCGGCGTGCCACTGGGCCGCTTAAGCCAAATCCGCGAAAATTTTTGCACTAATCGCCTCAAATTGTGCACCGAATGTGCGCCATTTAAATTGTCATAAATTTTCGCAACATGCCCTGCACATGTGTGTGGACTTAAGTTTTTCCAATTTCTGACATTTGTATATATGTGTGTGTGCGTGTGTGAGTAAATGTTTTAATTAATTTCTGGTTGGCAAGCAATTATTTACATATTTGATAATATTGCTCACACCATTCAGAGCTTATCCGAGCCCTAAATTGTTCACAATATTTATCTTGCACGCTGTTTGCTTTACTCGTTGCCGCACCCAACAACAACTGTTTGCCAATGGATTTATTTCATGTCGGATATAGTTCTTACGAACCAGAAGTGAAATACGAGTCTGTTAGCTACTAAACGAATAAGAGTCACCTTCGAATGTTATATAGCATTTACGGTGAATGCATTTTTTTTAATATTTCATTAGGTTTTTTTTTGTAATACTTTATTATTACAAATAAATATAGTATATTTCGAATTCAAATTGAGAAAGCCGAATTTCGCTCACAAATAAATGGTAAACGTTAAATTGATGATATGCAACATACATTTGGCATTATATTCGGAAAGGTTCGACAAAGTTATAGGAATAAGAACTGCAGATAAAAATAAAAATAAAATGTAAATATCATTTGCTTAAAAATAGCGAACAATTATTTAATTTAAAATTGGCAAAGTTATGTATACTTTTTTTTTTGTATATTTGGGAGTGCATTGTATTTGTTTATGGGTTAAATAAAAAATAAATGTATAATTCTCATACTCATGAAGAACTAAGAACCAAACACTTAAAAAAACATAAATCACTACCCGCTTCTACGTTCCTGCATTTCTATTCCATGGGCTCTGAATACATACACATACAAGTATGTGCCAACTATGTATGGATATAGATATTGTATATCTACTTTCATTTCATTGCAATACTTCTTGGCACATTCGCGCTATGTACAGCCCACATGGATATGCAAATAGGCTACGGTATCACCATAAATCGCATTAAAATTCGCATAGGGGCAAAGCGTCTGAAGATCAAGTGAACTTTTTTGTTGGCGTCCGTCAGTCGTTGTTGTCGCCGGCCCCCAATCGAACGCTTAAAGAGAACCCAGGAGGCAACCGGCCGGATTGTGTGTGTTTGCTGTGTGTGTGTAAGTGAAATGGTTAAGTATTTTCGTTGTTGATTTTATAGGTTTGATTTTATTTTTGTTTTTATTGCGCATGCGTGAGTTCGATTGAGTTTGTTGATTAAAATGTCGCCGCCACCGTCGCGACTTGGCGACAACAACAGCTACAGCAACAACAGCCGGCAGCCTCAATCTTTGGCTTGGCTGGGGTCTTGGCTGCTGCTGCTGCTGATGCCGCTGCTGTTGCTGCTGGTCAGCGCTTGGCATTTAAAAATTCTGAATCGCATGCGTTACACAACGACAACGACCCGTGGCGAGCTCGTAAATCAGCGGCACAAACGAGTCAGTCAGGCAGGCCGAAGACAGCGACAGTTTGGCTACATTTATGGGGGTCTGGGTCTGGTTCGGAGTCAGCTGGAAAGCGTCCACCAATTGATCGTCTTGTGGCGATTGGCAGGCCGCCAGCCAAGCCATGCCAGGCCAGAGCAGACCCACACTGGGTTGCAATTTTCGTCTGCCTTTTTGGCAATATTTCAATTGTGCAACGCTAACGGTACATTTGGCAATTGGCTGCCATGTGGCATGTGTGATTGTATGTGGGAGGCGCGTTGAAAGTTCATGGGAGGTCTTCCCAGTCACAGGCCCAGTCACTGCCGCAGCCACCGCCACAGCCATAGTCGCAGTCCTGTCCTACGACTTGGCGACATATGTGCGCAGTTTGCCAGTTTCTGGCTCTCTGTGCGGCATTTAATTAGCACAACTCAACGGACGGAAATAACTCTCTCGGCCTTTGTTATACTTGATGGTTGGCCATAAACAATTTTTTAGACTTTGCGACTCTACATGCACAAAGTATTCACACATATTTATACATATATGCAAACAAAAGCCAATGCGAGAAAATTAAATATATTTGTACGTATTTGCTTATTGACTTAAAATAAAATTGTTTGTTGGGTGTGTCCCGCTAAATGGCCACTGTCCGACACACATTGTTCGTGGATGGGCGTGTGGTTGACTTAATTGTTGTCGTTGTTGTTGTTGTTGATTGATTCTGGGACTGAGGTCACTTGAACGTGATTAATTGCTCATTGCGAGCGCTGGCGCGAGCGGTGTCACAGTCGTTGCGCCTAATTGAAAGCAAAGCAAAAGCGAGGGTCTATCGAGAGTGCGTTGAGAGCTGAGATGACTCAAGCAAATGCAGCTAATGGAGGCCTACCTCAATGCACTTAACAACAACTCTGCGCTGAAGTACAGCTGTTAAGTAGGTTATAAGAAGAGGCAATGCGAAAACAAAAAGCAAATAAGAAATAAAATAAATAAACGTGTGCACAGCAGAAGCTGCCAGCTCGGCAAATGCAATGAAAATCGGGCTAAAAGTGAGGCGAGGGTCCAATGGGCAGCCTGTCTATTATGATGATGATTACCAATGCTTGAGTGGTTGCAAATGAAAGCCGCTCATTTTGTGAAGCTGACGTGCGTTCGCTTTGGACAACGTCGTCGTCATTGCGATGATCAACAGATTGGCGCCTTAAGCCGTCACTCGTCACCTGGCTAAGGGCAAGAACTCAGCTTAACTTGGCTGGAGTCCAGGTCGGCTTTCAAGCCTCATTTGCCTATCAAAATGATATAATATGCGTTCATGACGTCGATCGCTGTGTACGTGTTTCCTGTGTGCGTGTGTATGTGTATGTGTATGTGCATGCAAAACTGGCGACTGACAGCGGGTGGCAATTGGCTTTGGGGCGTATCATGAGTCAAGTGAAGTGCACTTACGGTTGGTGACAAAGCCAAAAGCGAGGTGTGTTTGGTGTGTTTTTTGTGCTTTTCTTTCTTTTTTTTATTTTTGGGTGGAGGAGATACGCAAGTGTTCGGGCAACTGCACCCAGCTAGACGGTAATAATAATTTGTTATGCAACTCTGTTGAATTTCCAATAGCCGCACAAATGCAGACGCACTAATAATAAACATTTTTTCTTTTATTATTCATCACAATTTCAAGTGACTTTTTCATGAAAAGTTTTTATGCAACCTTAAGTGGCTTTTTATTAAGCATTGCAGCATTTTAATTGACTTGTAATAGAGTCGTGTGTGTATGTGTGTGTGTTGTGTGTGCCTGTGTTAGGCAAAAGGTGTGTTGATGTGAGTGTGTCAGGCTAACGGAAATACAAAGCACAACGTCATGCATAATTCATTGAAAAAAAATTGCAGTCGATTTCTTTTGACTTTTTAATGGGAATAGAAGGCAAATAAATACTTAGAAAATATATAAGTATGCCCTAAGCAGCTGGTTGACATTTTGAATTTCCTTCTTGTAAGCACTTAGCATTAATATGATTACTAAATTTTTCCGTAATTATTGAGCAAGGTCTTAGTCAGCGTCTAAGCATTGTCACTAAACTACTTTTAATTGGTCGCATTTAGCATTTTAAGTAATTGGCCTGTCAGTGATTCAGATGCTTGAGATTTGGTATCTGATCTCCAATTAAAATGATATGCAACGCTTTTTGTACTTTGTGGCTGTTTGCAACAACTCAGCTGAGCTGCGATGCGTGTTCAATAACAGGAAATGACTGGACAATGAGCTGGCTGACCTTCGGCGTGTTGCCCCCGGGGATGCACAACAAGTCAGACAGTCAAGCAGAGTGTTCCACAGACAGTAGGCGTGAGTCTTGGGATCTGCAGCTAGTCATGGGCCTGCTTCCCTTATGATACTCGACTGCACAAATCAATTAATACTCTTATTGTTAGCTATTAACTAGCCTAATGACTGTGTGCTCAGCCCGTGGCCGATTTTCTCACAGCAACAACATTTCCGCCCAGGCACTGGCGACAACGCGACTTAGTTGCCAAAGCTGATTAAGCGAGAGGAAAAAAAAAGAAAAACTTACCATTTCCTGCCGCAAAGGCGGCGATGCGCTCCCTAACCGAACGTCTGGGCTCGTCATTATTGCTGTTGTTGTTGTAGTTGCTGCTGTTGCTGTTGCAGCTGTTCGGTTGCAGCATATGCGTCGCAGTTGCCTGCGTTGAGTCATGGCTAGGACTACGCTTCACCATTGTCGTTTTGATCACAGTCTTAAGGCGGCTGGGCGTGGTCGGACGTGCTGCTATGCTCGGCTTAGATGTTGTTGTTGGCGGCAACGTTGCTGTTGCTGTCAATGTTGCTTTATCGCTGCACAGCACTTCTGTGGCAGCACCCACAAACTCTTCTGCTGTTGTTGTTGTTGTGGCTGTCGCTCTTGTCGTTGCTGTTTCTGTTGCTGTTGCTGATGTTGGCAGTGTCAACCCACACTCGCTGGCTGTGGCCGTTGCTGCCAAGTTCGTTGTTGTTGCTGCTGTCGTAATTGTCATTTTATTCTGCGACGACTTCGGTGAATCAATTTTTGTGTTTGTGTTTTTGTTGTTCGTTTGGGGCACGGCGTCGTCGGGTAATTTACAATAATTACAGCGCGGCTTATTGTTGTTGTTGCTTAGTGTATTTTCCTTATTGCTATGTTGCAGTTGTTGTTGTTGCTGTTGCAAGCTATTGCTAAGTCTTTGGGTTGGTTGGTGCTGTTGCTGTTGCTCTTGCTCTTGCTGCTGTTTTTGTTGTTGCTGCTCATTGCCACTTCGCTGGCCGTTTGTGACAGCGCAAGTTTTACTTTGATTTGTTGTTGTTGTTGCTGCTGCTGATGCAGTTGCTGCTGCTAGTTCAGTGCTACGCTTGTTGCTGTTGCTGCTGCCTTTGTAGTCCTGCCGCCATTGTTCAGGCACATTTCGTTGATTCATTAATATTAGCGCCACATTTCCGTCGTGGTCGTAGTTGCTCTTGTTGCCAGAGATCTCAGCGATATCATTTGCCTCATCATCATAATCATTGCAATCGTAATCACTGTCGCAATCTTGGCGTCGCTTGTTGCTCTTGGTACTGCTGCTGCTGCTGTTGCTATTGTGACTGGCGCGTGGTACATCATCAATATATGTAAAATCGTTATCGACGAATATATTTCTAGCATGCAGCGTGTTGGCCGACGACTTTAACTTGGGCTGCTTTAGAGTGTAGCGCCTGCGCTGTGGACAACAGCAGAACTTGATGATGGTACGCGGCGAGGTTGGCGATAGCCCTGGCAGCGTCGGCGTCGGTGGCGTTGCAATGTCAGCCCATTTCTCGATCAATGCCAGCTCGCGAGCATTGGACATTGTCGTATAGCCATGGAGTGTGATTCTGCAAAACAGACGGAGAACAACTTGAATTAATTGTGTATAGCATGTGAGAAAGAGGGAGAGGAAACCGAGGGCGCAGCAAAAATCAATTAACCACATTTTTCAACGCATCTCAGCTTTTCACCAGAGTTTCCTCATTCCTGCGCCGGCGCTCTCTGCCTTCGTTGAAAGCCAATTCGCCGCGCACATCAGTCGGGCACAGCAGCGCCATCTGTGCGTCATGGTAGATGCCGCTGTTGCTGCCAGGTCTAGACGACAGCAGTAGCAGCAGCAACAGTTGCTGTTGGCAGCGGCAATGCCAACATGTTTTAATTGCAAACTGCTTTTTGCGCAACACTTTCGAATGCGGCTTAGAAGTGACCGCCAAATATGTTGCCAGCCGGCAGCCGGCAGACGGTCGACGGGTGTTGGGAGTCGGCAGGCAACAGCCAGGCCACATGTCGATGCATGATTAACTGCCGCGTTAAACTGCCGATGGCGGCGGCCTGCATCCATTTAATTGCATTCGCTGCGCTGCAGCAGCAGGAGCAACAGCAAAATATTTGCCCCCAGGGCGGCCAGCAGCAGGTAGCAGTGGCAGTGGCAGTGGGCAATGCCGTTGGCCACTGGCCGCCACGCCTATCGCGAGGTTCGAAACTTGACTAGCTCAACTACCCTTGGGGTTGACGTTGACCTTTGGTGGCGGCCTGAAAGCTTTTGTGAAAGTGCCGCAATGCTCTGAAATTCCTTTCACCAGCCAAGCAGTGTGTGTACGTGTGTGTGTACTTCTTTTGTGGGGGCTATCTTTCTGTGTGCGCCTGTGTGCCACGCCTCGTGTCAAATGTATGACAAATTAATTTCAATTGTTTAATGCACTCGGCTTATCTTGCATTTTATCGATTGCCGAGCGACAGCGAAAATAAATTAACAATAAATAATTTTAATTATTTCATGAAGATGTCAAATTACACACACCCACGCAATGAGGCGAAAGCCTAAAAGCCAAGCACCGCCGCAGCTCACAACTGTTTGCCATGTGTGTGCCAGGCCCAGAGCCCGCACCCGAGCCCCCACCCGGACCCCAATCTTAACCCGTGCTGGCATGGAGTGTTGCGATCTTTGCCACTAACTGGCGGCTATTTTGAGGCTTTGCACAGCTGCACAGCGCTCTCTGTATTTATTATTATTTTTGGTTTTTTTATTTATTAAATTTTTGCCAAGGCTTTTATCGTGCCTGTAGCAGTTTGGACAGCTTTAATAGGATTTTGTAAAGTCCGCTGAGCTCAGTATATATATATTCATATATATATGTATATTCAATGAGTTTTAAGCCTGCAGTGAAATTTAAAATTTGGCTGTTTGTTGTCTTTGTGGCGCCCTATTTATCGCCAACGGGTCTCATATTACATCTAAAATTCATTTGTTAAAGTTGAGAAATTACACAAGAAGCTGCCAATGGGTGTGCTACCAACGATTTGTCAACTCTTTTTTTTTAAAGATGCCCCAATCCGTGGACTCTGTTGCATTTAATGATCAAGCAAATAAGCCCAAAAGTGATGATAATAAAATGAGAACTTGAAAGATTTCAATTATGCTCGACTGTGGGATACTACAGGTCTTAAAGAAAGTTACTGGGCGAACTTTTAATAAATACTTGAGACTTAAGCTAATGTTGTTGTAGTTTTTATTGATTTTAACTTTTATTTTTATCTAAAACATTTTTATATTCCATTTGATTTTATTAAAGACTCTGATATACACTACTATTTTCTATTTGAATACATGTTGATCAAATAAAATAACTGGGATCAATTGCGAAATGTTCTCATACTTTTATTATACGCATTTTGAATTTTTCTGTACATTGACTATATACCCCATATTAAACCCCTTTTTAGCGATCCACACATAAACAACATCATAAAAAACGTATAAAATTAAAAAATACAAAATATACTACAGCTGAAAACTCAAAAAAAAAAAAATATAATAATAATAATAAAATAAAAAACAAGTAAGATGGCTCTAGTCGGGCGTCCCCGACTAGGAGATACCCTGAACCCAACGGCGAGCTTCCGATACATACGTTTAAAGCTCTTTGCATTCATACACACATTCACAAAGTCACACACACCCAAACGCACGAACTAATCTGCGCACTTTACACATCGGCTGCGCTTGGCCCCACTATGGAAAATAAATTCTTGAATAACTTATACACTAAGAGTATGATCGCCATGAAATTTTCCGTGTTTAATAAGAGCATGCAAATCTATGTACAGTCCAAAGCGCAAGTCTGTAGTATTTGATTTGCGTATTTTTGATATAGGGGCGAATGGGGGGAGGTATCTTAAATCCGAAATATTTATAATCTGCGTATCCTTTACGAGCACATAATAAAATTAAATGGCTCTAGCTCTTATAGTCTCCGAGATATGCCAAGAAAACCAAGTCTTAAAATCAATTTTTCGGTAACAATGAAACGGAGCAAGATATCGAAAAAAATTATAAACGTGTACTGCGTATGGATTAGGAGAATCTATAGTCGTTTAGTTTAGGTTTCTAGCTTTTGTAGTTTCCGAGATCGCTGCGTTCATACAGACGGACGGACATGGCTAATTCAACTCAGTTCGTCGTGCTGATCAAGAATATATATACTTTATGGGGTCTTTACTTTACGGAGATGCTTACTTCTGCCTGTTACATACGTTTGCACAAAACCATTATACCCTTTTTCCCCATTTTCAATGGGTTCAGGGTATAAAAAAAATAAGTAGCTGGTGCCTCCGTTGCCATATGCTTATATTCAATAAATCCAAATGCAGCATATAATCGTGTGCTTATGTATGATATTGTGATTTATAGCCCCATGCTTCGCTGTAATTGTCGTTGTTGTTGCTGCTCTTGTCATAAGGAGCAGAAAATTAATATTGAAAAGCTACTAAATCCAGACTTACGCATAAATTAAAACTTAAGTAGGTTGACAGTTATTGTTGTTGCTGTTGTTGTATTTGTACTATTTGTATGCACAATGAAAATGTGAAGAAAAAACAACAAGCACTGACCACCCTTCTCGCATGCTCAACTCGTAATTTATGGCATCGAGAGCTGGAAAACATTTTTGCACATTTTGCAATGCATTTCAATGCGTTTCGTTTGACATCGTAAATACATATTTGTCAATGCACTTCAAGTTGTTGTGTATAAAAATAAATGTATATAAAAATAACTACTGAATAGTACATAGGAGTAGCATGAATATATGTGGGCATGCGTGGCACGTACATAGCTCGATGGGGTTATTTATGAAGTCTAGACACCCGATTTGGCATACTTATAATTAGCATAAAACAAAATGTGGCAAATGTGTTATTGGAGCTAAGACACGAGAGAAAAAACGGTAGCAAAGTTCTATGAACTTGCCCGCAGCAGCGCAATTGTCGGCTTTGGCTAATTGAGGGGCACAGGGAGTTGATGGCAGCCGCTTAATGTCAGTCAGTCCGTCACTTTGGCCGGGCCATCAATCAATCAAGCAATCAATAAGTCAATCATATGCATGAGCAGTCAACAAAGCGCATACAAATTGCCGCAATGTCTGCAGCTTTTATAAGTGCATTACATTAAGCAGTTAAAAGTTTCGCTTTCCAGCTGCACTAGAGAGGGACAAAATAAAGAGAGAAGGAGAGAGAGTGAGAGAGAGAGAGTGAGAGATTTACAGAGAAAGAGATGGCGAGAGCACATGAAAAGAAAATAAAATATATCTCCAATAGATTTATAAACGCATTCGTTTTAAGGCGCACAGCGCAGGAAAAGTTTTCAGCCACGGGCGCATTGGCAATCAAAGCGACAGACATTAACGCTCCCGGCATCGGCTCCAACTTGGAGCGTTGTTGGCCTCTTAATGCTGCCCATTAACCTGTTGACCCGCGAATTGACTGGCTGCTGCATTGCGTGGCCAGCTGGTAATGACTCTCTTTCTCTTTCTCTTTCTTTATCGCTATCGCTGGCCCGCACTCTTCACGCAAAAATGCGCAGAAGCCAAACGCTTTGCAGCCTGCCATTTGCTATTTATAACAAGTAGTGGCCCAGTGCAGTTGCCACCAGCTGTACTCGAATTTGTTTGCTGTGCCCCAAACTTTGTTGTTATATCTTTTCTTTGTTGTTGCTGCTGCTGATTGTTGTTGTTGCTGTTTCGGTTTGGTAGTCGCCCAATTAATTTCCGCATTTCCCAGACAAACTTGGCAATTAATTTTGCAGTTTGCATTTCTTCAACCTTGCTGCCTGACCTTTTGGCTCAAGTGATTCACGCCAACGCCATCCGCCAACCGACATCTCCGAACGTCAGCGTCAGCGTCATTTTGGCCTAACGAGAATGCCCAGGCTCTAAGTCGGCAATTAATCAAAGCGCCTTTGGCCACAGACAAATCCTTTTGTATATATATATATTCGCATGCACTCGTGCTCGTATATGGCCAAGCGACTGACAACGCAAATGGCCAAAATGACAGCGGGCCCGATCCGCGTCATGAGTCAGCCAATGCGCAACGGTAACATTAACATGCGTTGGCCTTTTGGGCGGCATTTCTTCCAGCCAAACGCTCCGACTGCCACAGCCGCCCGACGGGCCCATGCCAAAGGCCACAGACAGCGATGGCTGTTTATTGAAATTAACTCTGTTGCCTATTTATAAGCCCGCATTGGCTAGAAGAAGCAGTTGGCCATGGCAGCAGATCACATATGCTTAATATCAAAAGCAGCAGACATAATCTTGTTTAGTTTGCTAACACCGCTCAGAGGTCTTAACAGTCTATGTCACTAAGTCGAGGGGATGTGCACGTTTAAACTAAATTTTTTACTCAAAGATTTATTTGCTGCGTTAAGTGTTAAAAGTTGACACTCGGTAAAATCACAGTTACCTGCAAAAAAATTGGTTTAAATTTTCCGAAGATTTACCATTAAAACAAAGCCAAAAAAGTCACGAAAACAACACCATAATGTGAATCAGAGGTCAAGCTCAAAGAATGTCAGGGTGCGTCTAACTAAAACGAGGTATCGTAGATAAATCACCATTGCAAACATATCACAGATAAAATATAGTCGAAAACAAAATAATAGATTTGTAGTTTATTTTATAGCTCCGACACACTTTAAATGTATCGATGATGAGATTTTCTTTGCATTTCATATTTTACGACAGAGTTTCAAACCCTTTTCAATGGTATATAAAGTCAGTTCGAGTTTAATTCTCAGGAATTCCAGGAACACCCCATAACTAAACTGGTGGCTCCATTTTTTGGCAATGGGTTTAAGCCGACTTAAACACAGCAGCGATTGTTAACACTTTGGTAATATTAACATATTAACATCTGTCAGTTGGTTTGTCACTCAGTTTATCTATCGCCAAGCGGTCCTGGGTAATTGTAAATCCGCTGGCAAACGCCAACTGTTGATACTGCTGCCAGCGCCTGCATAGCAGCGTATTGATTTCACGTACTCGTAGCCAGGCACAAGGACAAGGACGTCTTGTGCAAATACTTGATACAATACTCTCACAATTGACAGCATTAGTGTTGGCTCGTTGACGCGTTTCGATAGCCACTCAACGGCAGTGATTAGTGTTGGAGCCCAACACATGGCGAGTGCTTCACCTGCAGCTGTTTGAATTGTTGTTGTGATTCAATTGTTGGTTGTGGCTGTCGCTGTCGCTGGAGTTGGAGCTGGGGCAACTGTGCGTGGTCGGGGCTTTTGGCAAAGGCCAAGTTAATGAAAATATCATTACAGTTTAGCCCAGAGCGTAACAATAAATTGTTGTCTACAGTTTACGCGCTCACGTCTGCGCATGTCCCACTCAGTTTATTGACTCATGAAATATGAGCACTTCTTAGGGTGTGTACACTGTACAGCTAGCATACATTGGCTTAAGCTCAGACAGAGGCGACTCTTTTGAGGTGCGTGCTCAGCGCGCATTACTCACCAAACGCTCAGCAGCTCAAATTCTGCGTGTGCGCGCCGCCATTCGCCTCATCCCGAAGCGCAAAGCGCACAGCGCTCGTCAAGATTAAGCGCAAAAGCTGCGCGATCGCTGCTGTCAATTTGACAAATGCTCAGCTCTTAGCGATTGTGACAGTTTTAGCGGATTCGTAATTAAGCATGCGCGCACATGCATAAACAGCATAAATATCCAGCCAAAACAAAGACAAAGCCATGCTATGCCTGTTGATGTTGGCCAAATGCAAACACTTGAAGCACTGCCCCGCTTTAGCCACACACTGTCAGGATGACAAATTGCGCACATCGAATGGGCTGCTGGCATGGCATTTACGCATATTAAAACGTTGGCCGTGCCAGCGCAGCCAGGTAATTAAAATAATGCAGAATTTCATTTTAATTTACTTACGTACACAAGTATCTCAATACTTAATCTCGGTCTGAGAGTGGCAAAAAACAGTTCAAAACATTTGGATAATTTACCTATAAAGAAACAACAGGAACATAAATTATTTTTGGCACAAACAAAATAATAAAATAAAATATAAGTACTCATTTTTTAAACTATATATTTTAAGCTACAGCCACACCTTGTGCAATAAATTGTAGACATTTCGCACACACACACATAGTAATAATTAAAATGCACTAAAATATGATATAAATCTGTAAGCGATTAAGCGAGATGGTTCGCGGAATTCACGGACTGCACTCGTCTTGAAGACGTGTGCACTGCCGGCAACTTCATTGACAAATAAATTTAAAATTCGTTTCCCCCACAACAAAAAAAAATATATATATATGTACGCCCTGTAGGCTGCCTCAAGCAGCGGCAACATACATAACTCGGCATTGGCTTCCTGCACAATATGCAACATTTTGCTGCAAGTCCGGATGTTTACAACAAAATAAACAACAGGGCGGGCGGCACACACAGAGCGCATTTAATTCATTTGAATGCGCACTCATTTCACATCAAAATCGATATTCAATGCACAAAACTTGTTACAGTTTCAGTTTTGTTTACTTTGCCAGCGCTTTGTGCACTGATCAAAGTCACATGGAAATTTATTATATAACCCCGTTAACAACAAGTAGACAGACGGGGCAGCATCCAATAATTGGGCGCAATCAATCAGTCTGTGAACGATTTGATCAATTCAAATTGAAATTGAAAACGATGCAGCGCTAATCTGCCCGTTGACCCAGTTGACTCTTAGATCTATCTACTAATATCTATCTAGCGATCCGAGATAAAAGCAACTCCAGCTGCAGGTGAATGCACCCAAAGCGATTCGAATACGCATTCTGTTATTTTGTTTACTAATGAATTCCACAATGGCATACCGCATACCCCAAGTGCGCTGAGAGATCTGTTTGAAGAGCTTTGCTTGTAATTGTTCTCTAAATGATTGGGCGAGGCCTTGACGTCGTCTGCGGTTACGCCATGTGGCTTTTGGGTCGTCATAATGAGGTGCCAAAGGTAAATAAGCTGCACAAATATGACCAAATGATTTTTTCTAGTCGTCTCAATTTTTTTCTTCTGCTTCTTCCCTGACAGCTGCAGCGTTCTTTAATGAGCTTTCGTAAATCTCAGACGCGCATGTTTTGGTAATTATATTTTTTGTAGGTATGTGAGGCTATTATGCTCTTTAGTAATTAGCGATGTAGCGGGTATATTGAACCATTTAATTTATAATAATAATTTAGTTATATTTAGCTGTGTTGTAAATAGTTTTATATTACTACTTACACAACTAAAAGAGAATGCTTGAGATAAATATTTTTATTCAATAAGAGGAGAGTGTATATAATTGACTGTAATAAAAATATTTTCAACAGCAATTTAAAGGGTAGCTTCTGGTCTACTACCAGTTTAAGCTTTTGATTGTTATTTTGTTACAACTTTGTTGTTATTTTAAGTAAAAAAAAAATAAGCAAAATACTTTCAGTTCCAATTCCAGCTAAGCTATACTCTCATTAGATTTTTGAATGTTGTTCTAGATGCTTAACTTTCCCACTGTGGCAACAACTCAATCGTCGCATTCGCATGCTTGCCACACACAACGCGAGTGGCAAAGACAAACACAGCTGTTGGCTCGATTAAAGCCCACAATTGTTTAGAAATTGCTGCCCCAAAAAAAAAAACATATTTCAATAAATACTCGTTTACGAGCTGGGGCAAACCATTTGGCATGACTGCAAATTGGGAACGCATCAGCTGAAACCAAATTTGTTTCCTTTTTTTTTTTTTTTGGACTAAAGCGCAGACGGCTGATAGAATTGTAACAACTGTCGCCGCATAAAAAAAGCGATTTTGATTTATGCTCCTTTGGAGATTATGAAATCTTTAAGAACTCTCTGCAACTGCAGTTGCTGCCATAGGCCAAGGAGAACGGGTGAGGCAACGAGTGGATGTGGTTGCCGTGCCGCATGGATTTGCATGTCTAGCGCCAATAATTCTAAGGTGTGCACTCCGATGATATTTGAAGTGGTTGGCGGTGCGCCGAGATGTCGACGTTTGATATGGCGCGAGGCAATACGACTAAAAGCAATCGCAATGGCAATCGCGAATCTGTGGCCCATCCATCGATGTGAATGTGCGTGGAATTGTAAGTTGTTTTTTTTTTTGGAATTGCAATTAAAAGAAACCACAGCTGCAATCTCTGAGCATGGCTTTTGTGCATGTAAGCGGCGCTTTTCAAAACTTGTGCTGCTTATCAAGCTGCTTGTTGTTGTTGCAGTTGTTGTGATTGTTGTTATTGCAGATGCAAGAGCCGATTGGCGCGCCGGCACGCAAATAACCAACGCACGCCCAGTTTCAGTCCCAGTCGCAGTCTCCTGTCCATGTTCCTGCAAGTGAAAATCATTGTGAGTCACAGAGAGCAGGCTAAGCACAGCCCACAGACAAAAGCCTCATTAGGCGTCGTAGTCTGCAACAACATCTTGCTCTGGAGTCTTAGTCCCAGACTGGGTCTGGGTCTGGATCTGGGTTCGTTTCAATTTCAGCGTTGGCGTTGAAAGCGCGGCGAGCACTCCTCTTTAAGTACATAGTTATAGT